>CM060892.1:92937326-94137326 GCA_030762935.1 Hymenopus coronatus
TGGCCGATTTAAAATTAATAAATTTTAGTGTTTTCAAAAATATTCATATTATTTATGCAGCAGGTATAATTTTGTCTATTTGCGTTTACAGTTACACACAATTCTACAAAATACCTTTTAAATGCATAGGACTTTAATGTTAGTCCTAAATAACTCATTTTTGATAACAATAACTTAAACACATGGAATTGTAATTAAAATCAGTAGAGCCATTTTTGAGAAAATAAAATAAAACTCATAAGAATTCCATGAAAGGGAAAGTTTGGTGTTTTCTTAAAACCTTTTGTTCGTATTTTGTAACATATTAACTAAAATACCAAATTTTTGGTATCCTAGTTTTTTTTAAGTTATGCAGGGCACAGACCACAAACAGGAGGTATGTTACATTCACATGGTTTTCTCTACCCGTTCTAGCACACAGTATTCTAAAAAACCTGTATTTCCCTACCTACTTTATGCTAATCGGGACATAGTAAGCTTTAGTACCAATGGTTTCATTGCATATTTTCTTGAAATTACACCAACCTAAACCGGTAGTCAAATATTTTAAGAGCTTCTCACTATGTGATGGTAGAGCATATTCGAGTTTATTTGCCCGACCAGGGCTGATAAAAGATGATGGTGTCTTTTAATTTGAAGAATATACGCACTGAAAAGTTAAATCAATAACATGGAATATCTCGGATAACCCCAGAACTAAAACTTCCTTTGATCGCTAGAACCTGAGAGACCGCTAGCACTACGCAACTGCTATAATTTTCCAACAAACCACCTAGGCAATTGTTCATGCTAGGGCATCTGATATTGCAATTTATTCGATTGTTTGCTGCAGAGACAAGCTTATCTGTTTATTTGTTCGGCTGCAGAAATGATTAATCAGTAGATACGTGTTGCCCAGGTCAATCGGACACCGCGGCGCTTACTCTCGTTGCATATTGATGGCATTTGTTTTTGTAATTTTTATTTTCTCTAACATGTATGTTCATAGCAGCTAGAGAAGACATATTATTTCACCTAAATAGTATTCCGATACCGAGATTTCATCGGAAATACATGTTTTAGACTCCCTGAATGCAATAAAAGCATTTTTAGACAGAAGACTCTGTGTGTGTGTGTGTGTGTGTGTGTGTGTGTGTGTGTGTGTGTGTGTGAATAGTGTAACTCAATAACAAAAAGTTGGTTATATACCAAATTTGGTATTTAAATCAGTTTCTTCCCAAGATACGACACGAAGATTTTAGGGAAAATTCTCCTAGACCAACTACCCTTTATGTGTAACATTTTTCGAAAATTATCATTTTCTCAATAAAAGCTTAAACGATTTTTATTAAAATTACCTCCACCAGGACACTTCGATCGCACTGCCACTGAAGATGTCTGCCGCAGCCGCAGACGAAACGTCTGGGAAGATGAAGAAGGAGGAGCCCAGTAGACCACGGCCTACAAGCCCGGATAATACTTTTTCTTGTACTGACACCGGCCGTGAAAGCCTACAAATTTCAAAAATTACATATGTTTAAGATATTTTCATGACAAAGGAAATGTTTATCTTGAATCTCTTCATTCTGAATGAATTTGTCCAATTTTGCATAACTGGTAAATCGTAAGGGACAGACAAAATCTTAATACACAAGGAATGCAGATCTTTTCAAAACTCACTATTTATGTATTTTACATTTTTTCTGTGGAGGAAGTCGTTTGAGATGTTCCTTGTTATTGGTTTCAAATTTGAAACACTTACACTTTTCTCAGACAGGAAGTGTCGTTTTTCTTTTGTTCTACTCCTGGCCAAACAAAGAAGCGCATTGCAACGGCAATCGCGTATCGAAATTTTAAAACATTTGATTATCGCTTTAGCATAGTGCATTCCTTTAGCTCCCTTCTACTTAAAAAGAACTAAGTAATAACAACATTCTGCTAATGCTAATCTCGATTAGCATGGTGTAGAAAAAAGAATAATCTTTTGTGAGAAGTTTGTTTATAGAACAGCTAGAGAAAGGCATGTGACTGTGAGAAATCAGATTTTTATTATATATTAAGTATTGCAGGATTATTTACACGGTTATCTTCCTTGGAAATGAAAACAAAATTACACATGAAAGTGTCTGAAAACATGCCTTAATTTGCTCTCTCAGCAGTTATGAATAAGAGAACTGGTAGTAAACCTCTCCATAATTGCCAGAATATAAACCTGAAGCAATTGTCAAATACACAGCATTCACATTAAAATAAATCCTGATATGTTCCATTCACATGACTTTCTCTACATCCTTGCAACAAATTATTATTACAAAGCTTATGCTTTTATTTATTTCATACTAATCGAGAAACAATTAGCATAAATAGTCTTATTACTTGTTTCCTTGTAAGTAGCAGAGAAATAAGGGAGTACCATAGGTTAAACTGATAGTCAAAAGCTGGTTGCTATGTGACTGAAGTTCTTTTGTTTCTATGGACATAGTTGACAAGTTCCTGTATGAGAAAAGTATAATTTCATCAAAGCTGAAACCAAAAGCAAGGAATATCTAAAAAACGATCAATTCCATGAAAAAAATGTATATAATATAAATTGCGTGTTTTAACATTCTCTACATTTTTTGTGTGGTAAGTTTTTATCCATCTCTTACGGCTTAGCAGTAATGCAAAATTCCGTAAAATGCATCCAGAATAAAGTGGTGTTCATAGGCTATTGCCAGAAAATTCAAGATATACATTTTATTTGTCAGGTAAAGATCTTTAATATACGATATTTTAATTAAAATCGTTAGAGCCATTTTTGAGAAAAGCAAACTTTTTAAAAAAAGGTCCATATAAAGGAAGTTTGGGGGGGGGGGGGTTTGAAAATCTTCATGTCGCATCCTTGGAAGATACCAAACTTAAATAACAAGTTTGGTAGTCAACGATCTTTTCGTTATTGAGCTATGCTGTGCACAGACACACAGACACAAAGCACACACGGACCTTTCTCTAAAAATGCTTTTTTATTTTCTCTACACGTACCATGTGCATAGTGTTAAGAGAAGGTATTGCAGTCCACCCAAAAATTCGATACCGGCAATACATGTTAAATAATAATTCACGTGTGTGTGTTTGTGTGTGTGTGTGTGTGAGAGAGAGAGAGAGAGAGAGAGAGAGAGAGAGAGAGAGAGAGACTGTGTGTCTGTCTGTGGACACCATAGCTCCAAAAAAACGAAAAAACCGTTGAATACCAAACTTGGTATTTAAGATTGGTATCTTCAAAGGATGCGACACGAAGATTTTCAAGAAAATACCCTCCCCTCCAACTACCCTTTAGATGGAACATTTTTTAATAAAAAATGTATTTTTACACAAATGGATCTAACGATTTTGATTAAAATATCGATTAGTGTGAAGTAAACAGAAGCATAAGCTTTTTAACAATAATTTGTTGCAGAGATGTAGATCAGATTTTTTTTGATTACTTTTAATATTCTTTCCTATTTAGTTATTGCAAAAGCGCATACGATCTGTGGACCTGCGCGATTGATGCAGATAAATGCATTCATTCTGTATTTCAATAAATACTCTTACTCATTCATTTATTCACCCACTAGAAGAGAACAAATCATCCTCACTAGGCTGCGAATTGGTCACTCCAAACTCACACATTCATATCTTCTCTCAGAACAGATGCAGTCAACATGTGATCTACACCATAGTAACCCTACCACCTCCTTATAGAATGTGACAAATACAAAAAACAAACGGAAACAACACGGAATTCCAGAGGATATTTCTACAATGTTAAACAGCTTAGAGTTACACTGCAAATTATTTATTCACCTAAAGGAAATTGGGATATGGCATTGAATATAAAATATGAGATCTACCCTAATCAACTGGAATCCATATAACGTTATGTACAAAAAATGTCACAGTATTTTAAATTGTTTCCTAAAATATTGTTATTACTTTCTCTAGTCCCGTATGTACAATATACATAGTGAATTGAGAAGATATTGATTGTATTACAAAATTCGATACCGAGATTTCACAGGAAATACATGTTTTAGAACCCCCTGACTCAAAAGAAAGCATTCTCAGAAAGAGGTCCGTGTGAGTGTGCCTTCTGTCTGTGGATGGCATAGCTCAAAAACGAAAAGACTGTTAAATACCGAGTTTGGTATTTAAATTTGGGATCTTCCAAGGATGCGACACGAAGATTACATAGAAACATTTTTGAAATTTTTGTTTTTCTTGAAAATAACTAAGGATTTTGATTAAAATACCACATTAAATACAAGAAAATTCCCCAACCTCTAATTACAATTTACATGGAACCATTTTCGATAATTTTTTTTTTCTTAAAAACGGCTCTAACGATTTTGATTAAAATACTAGACATTAAAGATATTTTCTTGACAAATAAAATGTATATCTTGAATTTTCGGAATAGCGTATGAAGACCTGTTTATTCACGATGAATTTTGCTAAATTTTGCGTAACTAGTTAACCGTGTGAAATAGACAAAAACTTACTTCACAAAAAATGTAGATCTTGTTAAAATACTCAATTTATGTCATATAAAATTTTTTCGTAAAATTTACCGTTTTCAAGATATGCCTTGTTATTAGTTGCAGCTGTAAAATACTTATACTTTTCTGAGACAGCAAGTGTCCGTTTTCGTTTTGTTCTACCCCTGGCCAAGCAAAGAAGCGATTTGCAATGACAATCGGCTAACGACAGTTTTTAAAACATGTTACTATCACTTTAGCATAGCGTATTGCTTTAGTTCCCTTCTACTTATAAGGAACTATGTAATAAGAACGTTCTGCTAATGTTTATCTCGATTAGCATGGTGTAGAAAGATCTTTTGTAAGAAGTTTGTTTGCAGAGCAAGTAGAGAAAGTCACGTGAGTGTAAAAATCAGATTTTTTTTATTTATTAGTCTTACTCGTAAATGAGTTTGACCAGTCACAGAATCAATTTTTATAGTGGGTATTACAAAAAGTATTTTATCATACGTTGTAATAGTTATATAAAATTAGGTTATGTGAGCAAATAGTAACAACAATACAAATTATAATAATTATAATAATAAAAGAGATAAATTACAAAAATAAAGTGATTTCTAAACTATAACACATTTCACGTTCTGTTTAAACCATACAAATGGTTTCAATAAATGGTTATAGAATGTTTTATCATGTTCTGTGTGATTACTTGTTCAATACTTCTATTAATTTATACTTCACCCTCCATTTCACATACATCGTTGTGATTATTCCTCGAGATGTAATGAATAGGCCTACTATACTTCTGCTACTTTTACAGCTGCTATGTAGTATGTATATGTTTGATTGCGTAATTTGTATTTAATATAAATTCCTTTACAAAATACTGTTACTAATATGAATGTAAATGTTTGATTGTGTACTTCTAAATGTTTCCGTGTGTTTGTAAAAAATGTTTCAATCGAGTTCTGTCCTCCAAGTTAAAACGAACTTAAATGAATTTAAAAATGTGATGTGTCCACTCACATGGATTTTTCTATCCGTTCTCCAAACAAACTATTCTAATAAAATAGATTCTTTTACCTACATCATGCTAATCGAGATAAGCATTAGCAGAAATGGTCTTACTATTTGACTGTTGTAAACAGAAGTGAAATATGGCTAAAACCATAGTGATCTTTTAAACGCTGGTGAACAATTAAAGTTCGATTCACTTTTCAAGGCCAGCATTAAACAAAGGTGAGATGAAAAATTCTCCGTTTGAGAAAAATTACGTAGTTTAAACTTGAAGCCAATAAATAACAAGAAATATCTTGGAAACGGTCAAATCTACAATAAAATTGCATATGACAAATTGTGTGTTTTTGTGAGGTAAGTTTTGTTTATTTCTTACGGTTAGTTATGCAAAATTCAGCAATATTCATCCAGAACGAACAGGTCTTCAAAATGTATTTCCAAAAAACTCAAGATATACATTTTATTTTTTATTTGAATATCTCTATTAGACTTTTTTAATAAAAATGTTGGAGTCATTTTTGAGAAAAAAGTTTTCAAGTTTTATGGGAGATTTTTTTGAAAATATACGTGTCCCATTCTTGGTGGATAATAAACCAAAGTACCAAGTCTATTATTTTTTGAGTGATGCTGTCAACACACACACACACACACACACACAAACAAACAAACACACACTCAGACCTTTTCTCTAAAAATATTTGTATTGAACTCGGAGGACCCCATATCATAATATATTTCCGGTGAAATCTCGGTATTGAATTTTTGCGTGGAATATAATACCTTCTATTCACATAGTATGTGAAGAAAAAGTAAAAACAGTATTGCAGAATCAATTGCAGCTATAGTAGGATAGAAGGTTTTCGTAGGTACAATTGAATATAAGAAAGTAGAAAACTAATAATTTCGGCATGAAGAAGAAAGGTGTATCGCGTTAATAATAACAATAAACAGAGCAAAATGGGACAAAAGGTTCTTGAGAAAAAAAAATTTTACCGTGATTTTAAGGCGGAAAACAGAGATAAAAGAGAAATAAAATGAAGAAGCTGAATTTGTTCACTGAAATTTTAGTACTTTGCCCCTTGGATGCTGAAGGATCATTATCATTCTGCAGGCCGATGTTACAGGCTGTTTAGTAAGCTTCCCCAATAAGCAGAATGGGATTCTAACCCCACGTAATGAGCCTATTTCAGCGTAATTATTTCACTGATGAGATGGAGTAAAGTTCTCAGAAAACGCAACCGACATTAAGGGCGTTTTCCGAGTTTCATAAGGAAGGCAAAAGCCTGAAATCTTACTTGCTTTATTAAAGTATTTATATTTTCCAGTTTCCTACATTTTAATTGTTTTAATTTCTATTCTTTTATTATTTCCTCTACACGTACTATGTATAAATGCATAGAGAAGCTATTGTATTCCACCCAAAAATAGGATACCGAGAAAACACATGTTTTGAGATCTCCTGAATAAAAAGAAGCATTTTTAGAAGAAGGTCAGTGTGTGGTTCTCAACAGCATAGCTGAAAATCGAAAAGTCCTTTGAAATACCAAACTGGTATTTAAGTATTATTTCCCAAGAATGCGAACGATGATTTTCAAGAAAGTCCATCCACTCTAAACTATGCTTTGCATGGGAAAATAATAGGAAATTTTAATTTTCTCAAAATTGGCTGTAACGGTTTTGATTAAAATATCACATATTAAAATATTTACATGGCAAATAAAATATCTAGCTTGAAATTTCTGGGAATCGCCTCTGAAGACCTCTTTATTTATTACTTTTTCTACATGTACTATGTTCATAGTGTATAGAGGAAGTATTGTATTCCACTCAAAAATTCGATACCCAAATTTCGCCGGAAATACACGTTTTAGGACCCCCTGAATAAAAAAAAATTTAGAAAAAGGTCCGTGTGTATATCTGTGGGTCTGTGGAGAGCATAGCTCAAAAACGAAAAGACCGTTAAATAAAACTTGGTATTTAAGTTTGGTATCTTGCAAAGATACGACACGAAGATTTTAAAAAAAAAATGCCCCTTTACATGGAACTTTTTTCGAAAATTTTGATTTTCTTAAAAATGGCTCTTACGATTTTGATTAAAATATTGTATATTAAAGATATTTACCTGACAAATAAAATGTATATCTTGAATTTTATAGGTATAGCCTCTGAAGACTGCTTTATTCTGGATCAATTTTACTAAATTTTGCATAACTGCTAAACCGTAAGAAATAAAAAAGAAAACTTACAAAAGAATGTAGAGCACATTAAAACACACAATTTATATCGTATACATTTTTTGCGGAGTTGATTTCGTGGAGTATTTTTTAGATATTCCTTGTTTTTGGCTGCAGCTTTAAAAACTTACACTTTTCTCAATAAGACTATTTTTGCTTATTTTTTCACTATTACCGTGAAGTAAATGGAAGCATAAGCTTTTTAACAATAATTTGTTACAGAGATGTAGAGAAAGTCATGCGAATGCAACACGCCAAATTTTTTTTTTCTTCTCCTGTAGAGCCGACTGTTTCTAAGATATTCCTTCTTATTAGTTTCAGATTTATACTTTTGTCATGTGGGAGTTTCTCAATTGCTGGACATACAAACAAAGAAATTTTATCACACATAAGAGCCAGATTTTAAAAGATTTGACTATCTCTTTAGCCTATTTCCCCTCAACAAAGGATTGGTATATTTAAAATTTACTAACTGCTAACTAACGTGTTTTACATTCATATTAATGAGGACATATTACGTTAGTAATAACTATACATGAATTAAAACAATGAAGTTTCTTCTCATTTGCAATTTGAGCCGAGCTTGATTAATGCTCAAAGACTTCGAGTATTAATCAAGCTCTGCTCAAATTACACATATAACTTTAGTTTGACTATGTATGTCCAACACAGCAACTATCTCTGCGAGTAAATTACATTCTAGTATACACAAAAAAATATTGTCGTCAAACCAGGGCTATTCCTAAATGATCCGAGTAGTACATTTGCTTGCGACGTTGGCGGCACATCTCTTCTAAAGCATTAGGATACAAAATGTGTGTATGTTTGTGAGTTGTCTTAAAAACCACTGAGTCGATTTTTATATTTCACCAATGTAAAACCCTATTATTTTTCACGGGCTTGGTCTATGAACACCGGATTTTAATATATATAGTTTGTCAATGAACTATACCGAAATATTTTCACAAAGTATGTAGATTACTTAAATAAGTAATTTGAGATAGGAGGCTTATGGCCTGTTTATTGAAATTTCGAAGTAACGGCTATAAGTTTCTGAAGTGCCAGTACGTCACTGACTAATTTTTCAACCATTCGAGAGCATAACACGAAAAACGAAGGGACGTATTACAACGTACATTTCTAGCATAGTGGTTATGATACTGATTTTCAAGTGAAAGACAGTTTCCGAGTTCGGGTGTCGTTCACGCATCGCGGCATTTCGTCTGAAATGAAAAAAAAAAAAAAAAAATAATAAAAAACATTTACTGTATGACAAGAATTGAACTCGTAAACTTTGAGATAACAGTTTCCCGCGTTACACATTAAGCCACCAGAGCAGTTGAAAACACGCCTCCAGTGTAGGCTACATAACCAAGAACGTAGTTAATGCTCAGTGTCTAACTCAAGTGATCAGTTCGAGATTTTACAGATTTTTGCGACATTAAATCTTGAGAACGCTAGTAACGAGCTGCTAAAATTCGATATTTCTACACTTGGACAGCAGTTTAAAAGACATTCTAAGCCATTTTTTTCAACCTGCTTTGCTTTAACACTGACTTATCAGCACCTGATAGTTAACGCTATGTAGCTGCGTTATATTTATCTGGGGACCATGTATCGCCGATATCAAATTACTTATATCAGTCACGCGCACGATCTCGCAAATTATTTTGGTGTAGTTCATTAACACCCTGTATATAATCACTGTTTTTCACATAAAATGCATGAAAAATAGCACAAGTGCCATCGATATTTCATTCCAAACAATAGTTACAGATTTGCACTCAAATTTTGGATTGTAGAAGTTTACCATTAAGTCACAAGGGGGTGACGAAGTCAGTAGAGGTTCCCAATAGATCTAGCGGTTCGCTAAACCAAGAGTACCTCTCGCCTACCTCTAAAACCGGGCCCGAAACCACCCTCTGTCCAAGAGGAAACAAGCATTCAGAGACGCCCACCACAGTTTAATGTTCCTGTAGGATTGCCTCTTAAATTTTTCTTTTCAATATAAAATAATTATATGTCCATTGGAGGGGTTACTTAAAGAGTTAGGCAATTTAATGACATAACTCCTTACTGCTTACAGTTTGATGTTAAGGTGGCACCTTAACAAAAGAGAATCTTGTGGAACATATCGAATATTTTCTCGCATATGTGAGCTCTTCATGTACATAATAACTGTGTTTTGGAAAGGAATATCATAAATATTGTAAAACCACAGTAAAACACAGTGTAAGATGAGACGAGAAAGGCGCCATTGGAGGTCAGCAATAAAATGAAAGAAGTTTTGCAGAAAAGCCTCTAAATTAGGAGAGAGTTCAGGATAAACATTGTGTCTAAGAAAGACAACCATAACTCTCTGTCATGGGTAAGACAATATGAAATGAAAAGGAAATATTAGTAGTTCCGCAGATTAATTAATTACGGAACATTGTTAACATTAAAACCAAGCATGATCTAAGAATTTAATGATGTTTGGTATTTTTCTAGTAATTCCTTTATCCTGAACTTGTCACATATGTCGAGTGATCAAATTTCTTCGGCATTTGGAGCAACAGAATTTGAATTAATGGCGTCATTGCTGTTGAGCGAATCATCATCGCAACCGAATAGTCCTGAAGAGCTGCTGAAGAATGCGAAAAGTGGTAGTGGAGAGCAGAAGAGGTTGGCATGGTTTTATCAGCGCCTTTCGTTCTTTAGGCTTGGGGTACTTCTTAGCGTTGTCATATACACACTCTTTTGTGTTCTGAACTTGAGTTACTTCTAAGAGCTACCACGGTTGTAACAGTGCCTCTCGCGGACTACAATTGCATATCGCTATGTATATGTAAGCGACTCTTGTGCTGCTATTTGTCTCGTAAGACAATTTATTTTCCTTTTGTTTTGTTTGTGTAAATAATTATATCAAAGTACCTATACAAATTTGTATGAAGCGTTGTCCCGAAAATTGCTTAAATTCAGGGAAACTTCAAAGAAGTTCATATAAGCGATAGGCATCATCGTAATGAAGTGTTAACTTGAACAATTCAGGACCAGATCAAAAATAGCTTTCGATCATGAAAATACGATACGCTCCATTTCACTGCAGCTAAATTAGCAGATTGCATGCATATAGTTCTGTCCTCTGCCATTTAACGTCCGTTTAGCAATGCTCTAGTACAGTATTTTTCAGAACATGATATCCCTGCCCCACTCCTCTGCCAAACGTGGTGTGACTCTAAAGTTTAGGATTACGAGGTGTGCAGCTGAAACACAACCCTCGCAGTCTCCCACTTACTTGTCCTTAACATGTGCAGAAACTTACCGGTTTAGACACTTACTAACACATAAACGTGAAACTGAACTGCCTACAAATTCTACAGGAAACAGATTTTACTACGTTGCCTCTCGCCCACAATAGAAGGCCGTCTTTTGTTCACTAATGGTTTTTTAACGGTTATCGTCCAGTGGCAGGGGAGAGCGGTTCGGTTTGAAGGCTATTATGTTTTATAGAAAACAGGAAGCATTAGTTGTGTGTTAGCAGATAGATCAAATTCTAGAAGGGCCCCTGACTAGTACTTAGGTAATCATTTCTAATTCTGACAAAAGAAATAAATAAACAAAACCAAACAAAACTGATGTATTTCACTGAAATTTTGTCTATCTGTTCTGCAAACAAATAATTCTTACAAAAGATTATCCTTTTATCTAAAGGATAATCCTTCAGCCAAATTTTTAAAAATCTATCACAGTGAGTGTCACTGAAACTATTTCCAAGGCCATGAGTAAAACAAAACAGATATAAAAGGAAAGATAACTTAAAGTTGAAGCCGATAACAAGAAGTATCTTGAAAACATTTAACTCTACAAAAAAAGTATATGACATAAATTGTGTGCTTTAAAGATTTACATGTTTTGTTCGGTAAGTTTTGTCTGTCTCTTACAGTTTCCTAGCTATACAAAAGTCACCCAAAATAAAGAGGTCATCAGAGGCTATTCTCCAAGAATTCGAAAGACACATTTTATTTGTAATAAAAAACCTTAAACTACCATACTTTAATTAAATGTAATCTAAATTATTAGCTATTTTTAGAAAATTAAAATTGCAGAATATGTTACACACAAATGGTTACTGGGGTGAAAGGATTTTTCTAAAAAGCCTCGTGTCGCATCTTAGGCAGATACTGAACTTAAATGCCAAGTTTGGTGTTTTACCGAATTTTTGTTTTTGAGTTATGCTGTCCATAGACACACGCTCACACATACCTACAAACTAACCGACAATTTCACCCGCAAGGACCTCGTGTGACCTAACACTATCGAATTCTTGGGTGGCTTATAATACATTCTCTATCTATTTTGTACTTTGTGCATACGTGATAGAGAAAGTGAAAATTTAATCACTCAGTATACTGACGTACATAAAGTGTGGACAACAATGGAACGTAACTGGTTATGCTGGCAATGACAAAATCTAGCCCTACCTTCAGCCAGCGTGACCTCTGTTCCTCCATGTAGCTCTAGCCGCTGGATTAGCGGGGTGCTGCACCTCACAAAATATGGTCTGCCAAGGGTAACATTGCAAGCCATTCTCCATATTATCACTAACATGGAGGATAGTAACATTAAAGCAATAATTGGTTGAATTATGACCTAAAATAACATGTACAAAGACAAAAGCTCTTCTACGTAAATGCACATAGTGGGGAAAAATTATTACATTCCACCCAAGAATTCTGTACCGAGTTTTCGCCAAAAATGTATGTTTTGAGGACTCCTGAGTCGAAAAAGAATGTTTAGAAAAAAGTTTTTCCTGTGTCTGAGTGTAACATAGCTCAAAAATAGATTTTAAGTGCTTCCAAGAATGCGAAACAAAGATTTTCAATGAAAGTTAACCACCCCAAACCACATTTATCATGAAAAATGTTTCGAATTGTTAACTATCCCATAAATGTCTCTAACCATTTTTATTAAAATACTATATACTCGTATTAAAGATATATTCATCAGAAATAAAATGAATATATTGAATTTTCTGGGAATAAGTTCAAAAGCCCTATGTTTAGGATCCCCCTGTATAAAAAAAAACACATTTTCAGAAAAAGGTACGTGTGTGTGTGCGCGGGCGCGCCTGTGAACACGATAACTCGAAAACGAAAAGTCGGTAAAATACCAAACTTGGTATTTAAGTTTAGTATCTTCAAGGAATGCGCTCCACAGATTTTGAGAAAAATTCCTCTACCCCACACCAACCTTTACATGGAACTTTTTTCGAAAATTGTGATTTTCTTAAAAATGGCTCTAACGATTTTGATTAAAATATCGTATATTAAAGACATTTACCTGACAAATAGAATGTATAACTTGAATTTTCTGGGAATAACCTCTGAAGACTACTTTATTCTGGATGAATTCTAACTTTCATAACTGCTAAACCATAAGAGATGGATAAAAACTTACCATAAGAAAAATGTACAGCACGTTAAAACACACAATTTAAATAATATGCATTTTTTCATGGAGTTGATCGTTTTTTAGACATTCCTTATTTTTGGTTTCAGCTTTGAAAAACATACTTTTCTGATCCAAAAATTTGTTAAATCCTATCCATACAAACAAAGGAACTTCAGTCACATAGCATTCAGCTTTTGACTATCACTTTAACCTATGGTACTCCCTTATTTCGCTTCTACTTGCAAGGAAACAAGTAATAAGACTATTTCTGCTAATATTTTCTCGATTAGATAAAGTAAATAGAATAATTAGTTGCAAAGATGTAGAGAAAATCATGTGAATGGAACACATAAGATTTTTTTGGGTAGTTTTGCATCAAGCGCTGTGAAGTTTTCATAGTAATGCTGTTAACGTTTATGATGTCTCTAATTCTGTTTCCTAGCAAATATGAGATAAAACAGGAAACAGCATAAAATGTGAAAATGGGTTTCTTCAAGGTTTCGAAATTTGCTTAGTAAAGTTTTTTATTTGAAATAACCTGTTATCAAGTCCGCTACATCTTCTCAAAAGTACAGAATTGTATTTAGAATGGACAAGCGCAGATAATTCCCTAAATATCTCATGCATATAAAATCATAAACTAGCCTTCCAAAAATTGTTGTATGCGCACGTTTTCATCATAAACACAATCTGTTTACGTCCATTTTTATTCTGTTTTTAATTTTACAGAGGACTGCACCTCTATTCGCTTTCAAGCGAGGGGATATGCGGACCACCGGAGGCAAATAACAACCTCAGTGGCGTGCAAATCAGTGGCGTAGTACAGAGCTTGTTATTAACTAATGGGGGTGGGGGGACCTGGCTGTCTTCCAGTTTCTAATGCATTCAACAAGTGAATATTGTAATGCGTGAATGTTGATCGTAACCATTAACATTCATGAGAGAGAAAACTAAATCATTTAAATAACTATAAATATATAATATGCTGCGCCGTGCTGAGTGGTTAGATAGCTCACCTCCCATGTTGGTGGCCCGGGTTCGATCCCAAGCGCCCGCATGTGGCGGGTTTTCTCCGGGGCCTCCAGTTTCCCCCGCACTCATTCCATTAATTGCTACAGCATCTTTCCTATCATCCAGTTCGCATGCATTTCTTCACGCTCATGCCTGGCTACGGGCCGACCACTCCTTCCACTTCATTCTGTGGCTTCTGACCCCTAGGCATCCGCTTGTAAGTCCTAGGGGGGTGTCAGTCCTAAATACGGGGAGTGTAACCCAACTACGAAAACGAAAATATATTATGTCCAATTAATTATATTTATTATGAATTTTTAGTTAAATATAATCTAATTGTAATTTTATAAATACATTCTTATGAGTATCACATTAAGATTATTCATGAGTTGAGCATAGACTTATACATATTCCAACTAATTATAAGCAATAATTTGACAACCATAGCTGAGATAAGTGAAAACATATTATTATGTTTGGACATGAAATGTTAGCTTCTCCTACTAGAATTTCACCGAACGAGGTGGTGCCGCCCTGAGATAAGCGACCCGCATTCAAGAGGTTCAATTCGCGTGATCGGCCTTCCTGATTCATGGAGGTTTTCAGAGGTTTCCCCGGCTCACCAGGCGAATGCTGGGAAAGTTCATTCTATATCCCGAATTTTCCTGTACATTTTTCTGAAGATCATTTCCTTTTCACATTGTCATTCTTAGCTCCAGAATTAATAGCAAATATTTGGTATTGTATCTTCGTATAATTGCCTTGTAATATGTTTTAATTTATTTAGTTTTAAAATGTTTATTTTAATTTAATTTATTTGAATTTATTTAAATCTTTTAGTTGTTTATTTACTTAAATATTTTAGTAAAGTTAGATCTGACAGAAATGTTCTATAAATAACAATAAATAAAATGAACAGAAATGTTCTAACACGCGTTTTGGTGTAGGCAATTAAATATTAGCACGGAGCATTACAGATTTAACTACTATTACTTTCTCTACATGTACTATGTACACAGTGTATAGAAAAGGTATTGCATTCCACCCAAAAATTCGATACCGAAATTTCACCGGAAATACATGTTTTGCGTCCTCCTGAATCCAAAAAAAACATTTTCAGAAAAAGGTCCGAGTGTGCGTGTGTGTCTGTGGACAATATAGCTCAAAAACGAAAAGACCGTTGAATACCAAACTTGGTATTTAAGTTTGGTATCTTCCAAGGATGCGACACAAAGATTTTCAAGAAAATCCCCACACTCCCAACTATCCTTTATATGGAACTTATTTCGAAAATTTTGATTTTCTTAAAAATGGCTCTAACGATTTTAATTAAAATATCGTATATTAAATATATTAACCTGACAAATAAAAGGTATATCTTGAATTTTCTGGGAATAGCCTCTGAAGACTGCTTTATTTTGGTTCAATTTTACGGAATTATGCATAACTGCTAAATCATAAGAGATGGACAGAAACTTACCGCACAAAAAATGTAGAGCACGTTAAAACGCACAATTTATGTAATATACATTTCTTTCGTGGAGTTTATCGTTTTTTTTAGATTTTCCTTGATTTGGTTTCAGCTTTGAAAAACTTATAATTTTCTCATACAGGGATTTATCAACTCCTGTCCATACAAACAAAGGAACTTCAGTCGCAGAGCAACCAGCTTTTGATTATCACTTTAACCTATGGTACCCCCATGATTTCGCTTCTACTTACAAGGATGCAAGTAATAAGGCTATTGCTGCTAATTTCTTCTCTATTAGCATGAAGCAAATAGAAGCATAAGCTTTTTAACACTAATTTGTTACAGAGATGTAGAGAAAGTCATGTGAATGTAATACATCAGATTTTTACTTTCTCTATACGTGCTATGTACATAAAGTATAGAGGAGGTATTGTAATGCACCCAAAAATTCGATACCGAGATTTCACGGGAAATACATGTTTTGAGACCTCCGGAATCCAAAAACAGCATTTTTAGGAAAATGCCCGTGTGTGTGTGTGTGTGGGGGGGGGGGGCAAAAGCGAAAAGTCCGTTTAAAACCAAACTTGAAATTTAGGTTTGGTATCTTCCTAGGATGCGACACGAAGATTTTCAAAAAAGTCCCCACTACGCTTTATATGAAACTTTTTTGACTTTCTTAAAAATGGCTCCGACGATTTTGATGAAAATATCATATATTAAAGATATTTACCTGACAAATAAAATGATTGTCTTTGAATTTTCTGGGAATAGCTTCTGAAGACTACTTTATTCTGGCTCAACTTTACGGAATTTTGCATAATTGCTAAAACAGCAAGAGATGGACAAAAACTTACCACAGAAAACATGTACAGTACATTAAAACACACAATTTATGTACTATAGTTTTTTTTTTCGTGGAGTTTTTAAGACTTTTTTTTATTATAGAAGTTATCACTTGTTTTACGGTTGAAGAGCCAGGCGACGGTGTTCGGCGGGTTCCGCTTGTACGCTGGCCCTGCGCAATATAGAGGCGTGTTCTTTAGCATCGTTGCAGATCACTCTAGCGGGACCCGCCTTCGTGTGCCTCCGGATCTTCGAAGATGTACAATCTGGAACGCTAGGGATCCCGTCGTTGCTTGCGCCGTTGTCATCCGAATCTGATCATCTATTGAATCTCCCCTCTCATCCCTTCCTGGGGTGACTACGTCTCAAAGGACCCCTAGGGCCTTTGCGGTGCTCGCCACAGTGACTGGAGACCCCGTCCGAGATTTAATCCTGGTCTAACCCTCCCTGCAAGAGATCCATTGCCCCCCCTCACATTCAACAGGTCGCGAGTTCGAATTTCGCTTAGGATGAGCTACCCCGATTAGATTTCTTTCGAAGTTTTCCCTTATCCTGAGAACATGATTGTCGAGTAACATTAAGCTCCATGGACCCCGATATCATTTCACCAATTTTGCCAGATAAAAGTACTTTAAGCTACACAGAAAAGAAAACGTTTGCAAATCATTCTCTCTCTGGAAGAGAATCAAGCAGGATTTGTGATCAGCATGATAAGAAATTATACATTCAAGCTAACTCTGCATACTGTGTAATTAGTAATACAATAGCAAGAAAAAAGGAATTATCCAATAATACAAAAATAATATTTTAAAGCTAAAATATGAGGAATTCTATTTTATGGAGCAGAGCATTAAATTCTTCTTCAAAAACATGAAAGTAGAACAACAGTCGTGGAAATTAGATATTTGTGGGGAAAACTAAAGGAGATATGGTAGAAAATACAACAATAAGAGGAGTTGCTAATCCTGCCTGTAAAACACGTATTAGAATAAAAATAAATAAAATTGTTTATTATATGTATTCCTATGTCGGAGGATAAGGAATCTAGATAATTTTTGGAGGCAAAATCGGAATACAAAAGACTACAATGAAGGAACGTAAAGAAGTGTTATTTATGGACGCTCTTTAACTGCTGTGTTTCTCAGCGTCCCATTCTATACTGGGCGTGAAAGACCGATTAATTTTTCTCAGAGGCCTCTCTATTAGGCTTGAGGTCCTTTTACGTGCTGTAAAACTACGACACGGCTTTACTTCTCTTCCGAAGGAAGCCATGCTAAGGCCTTTTACGCCCGAAAAAATCCATCGACCTCCGCCGGGCTTGAACCCGCGACCTTGGGTATATGAAGTTAGCATGGTATACATTACACCACGGAAGAAAACAATGAAGGTCACAGAAACTAATTTTGGAATATACTGAGAAATTGTGCAGGGCAATGGTAAAATCCGATATGTTCATTCACATGACTGCATACAAATTAATATTACAATAGAGTATTCTTTTATCTGCACAATGAGATAAACATTACCAGAGGTCCTTAAGTAGAAGAGAAATAAAGATATACACTAAGAAAAAGCGAAAACCACCTCTTTTAAAAGCTGTCGTCAAGCGATTGTCATTGAAATTCGGATCTCTTTCCATGACCAGGTGTAAAACAAAAGATGGATGAAAGGGACAAGGGCTTCCTGTTTGAGGAAAATAAAAGCATTTTAAAATTGAAACCAATGAAACAGAATGTCTATAAAGGGTTAGCTCTAAAAAAATGTATATAACACAAATCATGTGTTTTAATGATAGCTGCCTACATTTATTGTGTAATAACTTTTTGACTATCTCTTGTGGTTTACCAGTAGCGCAAATGTCTTCCAGAATGAAGATAAGCTCAGGAAATATTTCCAAGAGATTCAGGCTGTACATTTTATTTGCCATGTAAACATCAAACTTACAGCTGTTTAATAAACAATCTGATGTGTTCCATTCAAATGGCTTTCTGTATACCTCTGCAACAAGTTGTTGTTAAAAAGCTTATGCTTCTATTTACTTCATGCTAATTGAGAAAAAATTAGCAGAAATAGTCTTATTACTTGCTTCCTTGTAAGTAGAAGCGAAATAAGGGAGTATCATAGATTAAAGTGATAGTCAAAAGCTGGTTTCCATGTGACAGACTCCTTTGTTTGCTGGAGTTGACAAATTCTTGTTTGAGAAAAGCATAAGCGTTTTAAAGGTGAAATCAAAAACAAGGAATAACTCAAAAACGATAAACTCTACGAGAAAAATGTATATATCATAAATTGTGTGTTTTAACATGCTCTACATCTTTGGTGTGGTAAGTTTTTGTCTATCTCCTACGGTTTAGCAGCTATGCAAAATTCCGTAAAATTCATCCAGAATAAAGTAGTCTTCAGAGGCTATTCCCAGAAAATTCAAGACATACATTTTATTTGTCAGGCAAATGTCTTTAATATACGACATTTTAATCAAAATCGTTACAGCCATTTTTTATAAAATCAAAAATTTGGAAAAAAGTTCCATGTAAAGAGTAGTTTGGGGTGGGGGGATTTTTCTCAAAAGCTTCGTGTCGATCCCTGGAAGATATCAAACCTAAATACCTAGTTTGGTACTTTACCGACTTTTGGTTTTTGAGTTATCGTGTTCACAGACACACGGACACACACACAGACCTTTTTCTGAAAATGTTTTTTTTGGATACAGGGCACCCTAAAATATATGATTCCGGTGAAATCTTGGTATCGAATTTTTGGGTGGAGTGCAATACCTTCTCTTTACACTATGTACATAGTGCGTATAGAGAAAGTAAAAATTGTTAGATTATTTTTTTAGAAAATCCAAAATTTCGAAAAATGTTCCCTGTAAAGTTTAGTTTAGAGTAAGGGATTTTTCTAAAAACCTTTACTATATTTCAAATACTTGAAATATGGTAAGCCTCAATACCAAGTTTGGTATTCAATAGACTTTTCATTTTTTAGTTGTGCCCACTGACACACACACACACACTCACACACACACACACACAGAAACACACCGATTTATTTCTAAAAATGGCAATGGTCCTCAAAAAGTACATTTTCAGTAAAATCTCGGTTCCAAGTTTTTGGGTGCCTTCTGCACCTGCTATGTACATAGTGCTAGAGAAGGTAAAACTATGACTGAAATAAGAGAAATGGTAAAGTATTGTGTAGTGTCGAAGAAATGGATAGAGACTAGTAGGTACTCCACACTTAATAGCACGAAGGAGTTAGAGAAAAATCTGGTGTGTTCCATTCACATGAATTTCTCATCTGTGGAACAAGTTATTGTTAAAAGCCTCATGCTTCTATTTACTTAAAGCTAATCGAGACAAACATTAGCAGAAATGGTTTCTTGTAAATAGAAGGCAAAAAAGGAAATATACTAGGATAAAACGATAGTTCAATCTTTTAAAAGTTGGTTGCCATGTGATTGAAACCCATTTCTTTGCATTGCCAGTAGTTTGCGTATTCCCGTATGAGAAAAGTTTTAAGTATTTTAAAACTGAAACCAATGACAGTAAATATCTCAAAAATAAACGTTTGAAATTTGGGCAATTTTTTTTTTTTTTTTTTTTTTTTTTTTTGTTTGGGAGGAAGCGCCTGTGTTTAATGTTACTCGATTCATCCCTCTCTTACCAATCTAATTCATCCCTCACTTACCAATCTAATTCATCCCTCACTTACCAATCCAATTCATCCCTCAGGTCAACTCTACGAAAAAATGTATATGACGTAAATGTGTGTTTTAACAAGATCTAGTTTGTGTTGTAAGTTTTTGTCTATCTGTTAAGGTTTACCAGTTACGAAAATTTCAGCAAAATTCTCTCAGATTAAACATGTCTTCAGTGGCTCTTCTCAGATAAGTCAACATATACATTATATTTGTGATGTAAATATCTTTAATATACGGTATTTTAATCTAAATTGTTACAACCAGTTTTGAGAAATTGAAATTGTGGGGAGATTTTCCTCAATATTTTTCGTCTCATCCTTGGAAGATACTAAATTCAAATACCAAGTTTGGTATTTTACGGACTTTTCGTTTTTGAGTTATCGTGTTCACAGACCAACGGACACACACACATGGGCCTTTTTCTAAAAATATCTTTTGGATATAGGAGACCCTAAAACTTGCATTTCCCGTGATATCTCGACATCAAATGTTGTGGAATACAATACCTTCTCTATACACTATGTACACAGTACGTGTAAAGAAAGTAAAAAGCTTACCTAGTGCACTGTTAATGTTGAAGTGTTTTTAGAATAGATACAATGAAACATCAATTTATGATCCCGCTTCTGGGTGTAGGGGTAGCGTGCCTGTCTCACATTCAAGAGGTCCCGATTTTGAATCTTGGTTAGGGTGAGTCACCCGGTTATGTGATTTTCCCCATCCTGAGAACACAAATGATGAGCAACTTTAAGCCACGTAGATCCCGGGCTCATTTATGCATCATTTCACCAATTTCATACATCGCCAGATATAGCCTACCAAATTAAAAGGACGTAAAACTAATAAATAATAAGCCGAAATTAGAAAAACATATTGTTACTTATGTAAAATAGCAAAATCATGCCACGTACGTATCAGTAAGTTGAAGGGCATGCGTATTGTAATGTTATCATTGGTAAAATATGGCATTTTCGATTTGTTAAGGTGACACAGAAGTTTATTTTTTTGTTTTTATTTTGGTCAAAATTAGGATTAGATTAGATTAGGATCAGATTTTAAAATAAATATTTGCAATATTTTATTGCCCTAGGATGAATACAACACCATTTTAAAGCGTTGCGCTGGTTAAATAACTCTCGATATCAAGTTTTATAAATGTATTTTTCTCAACTTCAGTTTTTTCGTTATCTTTCCATATATTCCCAACGTACTTCAAAATGTGTGCAGTAAAATTATATATTTGAATTTTGATATTAGTGATAGTTTAGTTTTAAAAAAATAATTTACTAGATCATACTCTACTTTTACTCAGTTCTTTAGTTTCTCTTGTACGTATATACATAATACATAGTAGCTAGAGAATATATTGTATTCCATGAGTAGTTTTGTGGTCCCATGAGTGCGAAAAGAGCATCTTTAGAAAAGGGTCTTTGTTGATAGCATAGCTCAAAAGCAAGTATACCATTAAATACCAAACATGGTATTTATATTTGGTATCTTACAAGAATGCAACACGAATATGTATAAAAATCTCACCAACTCAAACCACAAAACATATGCAATCTTTTTTTAAAAATTTATTTTTCTCAAATAGCTCTAACGATTTTGATTGAAATACCGTATATTTAAGATACTTCCAGCATAAGTAAAATGTACATTTTCAATTTTCTGAGAATAGCCTCTGAAGACCTCTTTACTCTGGACGAGTATTAAAGAATTTTGAATATCGATTAAACTGTAAGAGATAGAAAAAGCTTTCTACACAAAAAAATGTAGATCTTGTTAAAATATTTCATGTGCGATTTTTCTTGTAGAGTCAACCCTTTTCAAGATATTCCTTGCTTATTAGTTGCAATTTTAAACTCCTTAACGTTACTTAAACGGGACCATGCAAAGCAAACCGAGCCTCAAATGTTTCACATAGCGACCAGTGTTAAAAGATTTGATTATCGCTGTAGCCTAATGCATTCCCCTATTTCCTTTCTGCCTGTAAACCAGCAAGCAATAACACAATTCTGCTAATGTTTATCATGACTGAAATAAAAGAACAACCCTTTGTAAAAATGTATATTGTCTTACAGCTAGAGAAAGGCAATAGAACACATCGGTTCGTGTTTTATTCAACTAGGACAGATATAACACATGTTTTGAACACTATTTTAAAGTGTTGAGCTAGTTAAATGTCTCTCTATGTAAAATTTTAAAAACATTTTTCTCTAGCACAGTTCTTTCGTTATTTTCCCATATTCTAAATCTACCTTCTCCTACAAAATTGCAGCTATGGTCCTGAAAGCTTTCTGCAACGTGGCTTAGAATGTATGCAATAAAATTATACATTTGAATGTTGGTATTGTTTATAGTTTAGTTTTAAAAATATAATTAACAAGATTATACGCTGCTTTTTCTCAGTTTTTATTTTAAAAATATTACTAAATGTTTGAAAATTCCAATTAAACGTTTTTTGCAAAGGTGTTACGGAATTGCATTTTATTGTATCAACATCTGTTGGAAAAGATAGATTTTAAATTTTGTTAGTAAAATTGATATCAATTTTTTTAATAGACCCAGGATGACGTTACTTTATTTGCTGAAACTTACTATAGATACATACTAATTTTTGCTACGAACAATGCCTGTGCAAAAATCAAAACTTCTAATGCTTTAAAAATGACTTCTAGCACTTCGGTGTGCCTGTAAGCAGCCCAATAGTAACACACGGATTTGGCAAAGATAAACACCATAGCTATGTTCTGATCTTGGCACCGCTTGACTCTGTGTAGAATATGTGATCACATTCAATCATATTACCAGGGAGGAAAACATGTCAATCTGTGGAAATCTTTCGCGAAGGCTTGGAGACGTGTTTACGACGACTGGAATGCTGAGATAAATTATGAGTTATAAAACTAGAGCTGTAAAATGTTTTTATGGCAGACACGCACTTTGTGATAATACTTTGGAACATAAAGGAAAAAAAACGAATCTTTATACGTAGTTTTAGGCCAAAAAGTAAATCCCACCAACTTTGGACATGCTTGTAGTACTCGGATTATAAAAACCAAGTTCACTTATCCGACGTTACGCGGCAATGCGCCTTTGATTAATTTATGCATTTCCTACTACTATTTTTAATTTATTTTAAAACAATATATATAAATTTTGCTTCTTTCTCCCTTTACCCCTTTATTTTGCATAGCCCCGGATATTCCACATGACAAATGGAAGATCCCCTTATATTCACCCAAAATAATTTGAAACACTGGTGGGAGGTTAGACTTCTTTAATTCACCCCGAGAGACAACTAAGTTCTGGATATGTTATATAAACCCATAAAGTACTCTTTGGTGGTGGAACAATCATCAGTCGGAATGGTCCATTAATTATGGAGTAATTAGTGATAATTAAATTTTACACCTTTATCGTTTTTGATACTGCAGTTATTGAATAACATATTTTTTTACATAATGCAAAAATCCAAACATGTATAACGATATAGAGGTAAAGCTGGTGAATATTAAGATTCTCTACTCAGAGGCCATCAAGTTAACCTTTTTGAAACACATCTTCTCACTTCTTAATTATAAAATATCGGTTTAAGGCTATGTAATATTTGCGGTTTTTCTCTTTATATATATATATATATATATCTTGCTAGTTAACTCAGTTACCATTCAAAAATCCCATTGTAAGATAACTGATAATTATTTTATCACATTTACGATAGCATAAAAGTAATTTAAAATATTATAAAAATAATTAAATATTTTAATGATTTAAACAAAATGTCTAGTAAACCAAAAATAAGTCTAAAGTTAACATTTCAAAGGGAAAAAAGTCTAATCATAGTTTCCAAAGCTAATATTTTACTTTTAACCATCCTTTCATATTTCATATCCTTCATGTGTGTTCTTTGCAAAAAGGTTTTTCTAAAAGGGGTTTACACTTAAGTATACTAAAGGAAGCGCTTTTCGGCTTTGACTTTTAAAAGCGGAAAACGCCTACGGTATTTACTGTGAATTATTTCAAAGAGGAAAAAAAAAAAAAAAAAGAAAATAACCGTTATGGGTTACAATGTATATCTCTGTTTTGCAAGTTAATTACCTTAATGGGTTTTTATTTATGCACCTCATTTTGGAGTTCTTTTAGGCATTAAATTTATAAGCGGTTTACCGGCAAGACAAAAGATATAGGCAGACCCTTTGAAGTTAAATTCTTTGAAATGTAAAACACTATAAAACAAAAACAAAATATTTCAAAGTCAAGAATGATATAAGTTTCAGGAATAATGAAGGTAAAAACGTTTAAAGATCAGTACATATATATGATATTGGGCATTTTATCTTTCTCGCCTAATTTTAGGAAAATAATTGATGTGCTCCATTTAAATGACCTTTTATAGTTCTTCAGCAAACAAACTATCGTTATAAAAGATTATCTTTTATTTACGTCATGCTAATCAACATAAATATTAACAGAAATAGTCATATTACTCGCCTCTTTATAAGTAGAACAGAAATAATGGGGCACTAGGCTAAGCAATACTCAACTCTTTTAAAAGTTATCGCTATATGAAGCAATTGAATTTCGGTTCCGTTTTGCATTTCTGATAGTAAAACAAAACAAATTAAAGGAAAAGTAATTTCACGCTTCACAAAAGCTTAAATAATTTAAAATCAATGACTAGGAATATCTCGGAAACGGTTAAATCTAGAACAAATGCATAGATATAAAATGTGTGTTTCAATGAGATATACATTTTTACTTTCTCTACACGTATTATGTACATAGTGTATAGATAAGGTATTGTAACCACCCAAAAATTCGATACCGAGGTTTTACTGGAAGTACACGTTTTATGTCTCTCTGAATCCAAAAAAGCATTTTTAGAAAAAGGTTCGTGTGTGCGTCTGTGTGTGAATCCAATAGAAGCATTTCTTAGAAAAAGGTTCGTGTATGCGTGTGTGTGGATAGCATAGCTACCAAACTTGGTGTTTAAATTTGGTATCTTCCAAGATGCGACACGAAGATTTTCAAGAAAATCCCCCCTACCCAACTACCCTTTATATGGAACATTTTTCGAAAATTTTGATTTTCTGAAAAATGGCTCTAATGAGTTTGATTAAACTATCGTATATTAAAGCTATTCACCTGAAAAATAAAATGTATATCTTGAATTTTCTGGGAATAGCCTCTGGATGAATTTTACAGAATTTTACACAACTGGCAAACCGTAAGAGATAGACAAAAACTTACTTAACAGAGAACCTAGAACTCGTTAAAATACACCTTTTAAGTTATATATATTTTTTTTTTTTTTTTCGAGGAGTGGATCGTTTTTAAGACATTCATTGTTACTAGTTTCAGCTTTGAAAAACGTATATTTTTTTCATACAGGAATTTGTCAACACCTGCTCATAGAAACAAAGGAACTTCAGATACACAGCAACCAGCTTTTGACCAATACTTTACTATGGTACTCCCTATTTCCCTTCTACTTGCATGGAAGCAAGTAATAAGACTATTTTTGCTCAATTTTTTCTCGATTGGCATGAAGTAAAAAGAACCATATGCTTTTTAACCATAATTTGCTACAGATATGTAGAGAAAGTCATGTGAATGGAACACATCAGATTCTTTTTATGTCTGCCTCTCACATTTACGAGTTATATAAAAGTCACCAAAGAAAATTGGTCCTCAGTGGCTATTTCCAGAAAATTTAGGATATATATTTTGTTTGTCTTAAATATCTTAAATTTTAATCAAAATCCTTGAAGCCATTTTTGAGAAAATCAAAATTTTCGAAACCTTTTCCATGTAAAGGGTAGATGGGTTGGGGTATTTTCTTGATAGTGTTCGTATCTCATCTTTGAGGGGTGCCGAACTGAAATACAAGTTTGGTATTTAACAGACTTTTCGTTTTTGTGTTATGCTGCCCAGACACACACACACACACACACACACACGGATATGTTTCAAAAATCCTATTTTTATTCAGGGGGACTCAAAATATTTTATTTCCAATGAAGTCTCGGTAACAAATTTTAATGCAATACCCTTTTCGAAGGAATACAATACCTTCTCTATCTACTATGTGAATTGTATATATGCGCTAGAGATAGTAACAAGGATGTTAATACAATGAGAGGTTTACTTCTTTTTTGAATATCTATCTTCTTATTTGGTCTCTTTATTTGTAATGTTATTGTCCACCTATAACCTAATCGCAATGGTTAGTTAATTATAAGTACATTCATATTAAGTACGATTCCATATTTGGTTTCTTAGATGAGGTTTTAAGATTGTAATATTCGCAATGGTGGTGGTAGTAAAAGTAGTAGAGTATTTATTTAGTTCATAATAAAACGTCGTATGAGTCGAGTGACCGTACATGCTATCTAAAAATAATTGGATTTAAAATATTACCTGCCCCAATATTACATATCTTCACAACACTGAAAATACACACGCATTTACGCATATAACACGCACACGTTTACTACTACAATAGAACAACAGACCAACAAAAGAAATAACTCTGATAGCATCAATACATACATTCGGACTCACAATACATTCACGTATTCACATATTTGGATAACTAGTATTCCAAGTACTTCTATACAATGTATACACAAATATCTTATCTCTTAGAACACGTACTTCCATTTAGTATGTGTCCCGGCTTAGCCAGTTTTCGCTGTTTAGAATCAAGTCATAGTAAAATGCCCTCCGTCTGTTTGAAGCTAAAAATACTTCCGCTAAAAATGTTTCCTAACATGCTCCATTTGCAAGCAATCTGCAAACATATGCTTCCAGTCTTCCAGATCTCTACATAATGGACAAATCCTGCTACCAGCTTCATCAACTACCTAATGAGCTTTCCACCTCTCGATCCACGTATTCCCATCGTCTGCTTCATACCCAGTTCCAAAATATAGGTTAAAAGGTGAATCTACAAATGAAATGCTTATTCACTTATAACTCTTTCTTCTCGAAGCACATTATTCACCTTATATAAGAAGATGTAAATTAATAACTCTTATATCTTTTCCTTTTAAGCAATCAACTTTGTGATCTTTATCATCAATGATGTGTACAATGCTCTTCCATTTGTACTCAAAATATGTAATTTATTTCAAATGCTTCCAGCTGTAACATTATAACTCGTATTTTAATATTGTATATTGTATTACTTTTTAACTTTCTCTACTTTATCCCAAAATTCTATACAAGATTTCACCGGATACACACATTTTAGGGTTTCGTGTATCAAGAAAAGATCGTTTGTAGAAAAACGCCTGTGTATGTTTGTGTGTTCGTGAACACGATAATTCAAAATCGAAAAGTCGGTAAAATAATAAACTTTGTTTAGTATGTCTCAAAGATTTTTGAGAAAATTCCCCATCCCAAACTAGGAAATTTTTTGAAAATTTTATTTTTGTCATAGCTCCTCATTTTGAATAAATGTTGCGTAACTGGTAAACCGTGAGATATAGAGAAAACACAAACTTATGTCGTAATCATCTTTTGTACAGATTACCGTTTCGGAGATATTCCTTGATATTGGTTTCAATTTTAAAGTATGTACTGTTCCTATTCCTTTTCTCAAACAGGAAGTCAGCTTTCGTTTCATTATCTTTAAGTTTACTGCTGACTGTGCAAAGCTAACCAAACTCCCATTATTCACATAGTGACTAGCGAATAAAAGAGATGACTATCGCTTTAGCCTATGTGACTCCTTGGCACAGCTCACTAAGAGCCTTGGCCTACGGCCCGGTCGCTGCGTCCCCCATCTCGGTCCATTATAGACGTCATGGATGGGTTGCAGTATTGGGCTGTGAAACGTGGTCAGCGTTTCGATCCCCTCGGCCAGTTAATGCGGTCTTCACGACCTGGAGCCGTTACTTCTCCATCAAGTAGCTCCTCAATTGGCCCCCCAGGGACCTCACGAGGCTGAATGCACCCCGGCCCAGATCTCCCAGCGGGGGAAAATCCTCACGCCGGTACTGGGAATCGAACCCAGGTCTCCCACTTGACAAGTAGCAACGCTACCGCCGCGCTAAGAAAACAAATGGCATGTTATTTATGGACGAGCTTTAACTACTGTGATTCTCAGTGTCCCATTCTGTATTGGGCGTGAAAGTTCGCTTAATTTTGCTCAGAGGCCTCTCTATCAGGCTTGAACTCCTTTTACGTGCCGTAAATCCACGACACGGGACCAACGGCTTTACTTCCCTTCCGAAGGAAGCCATGCTAAGGATTTTTACGCCCGAAAAAAGCCATCGTCCTCCTCCAGGTTTGGACCCGCGACTTTATCGCGCTAAGGAGATGACCAAGCTTTAGCCTAGTGTATCCCTATATTTTCCTTCTGCTTAGAAGGAAGGAAGTAGTAAGAAAATTTCTGCTAATATTTACCTCGATTAGCATGTTATTTCCTAGGAGTATGTATATATTTTATAGGATAGCTAGAGATAGTTGTGTGAATGTAAGACATCACGTTTTTGTTTTTATTATTTCTGTAGTCAACCAAATATGTGTTCTTATTGCTAATGTTTGTGTTTGTTAAGCTTTGTCCGTGAGGCAAGGATGTTCTATGATTAAATTAATTTGTTTTCCAAATATTAAATACAGGTTCCAACAGAGGAACGGGAGATTTTACATTAAGTACTTTCACTTATAACTCAATGAATAGCATGAAAATTGCGTGCGCATTCTGTTACTGTGGAAATTCAATTCAATAAATATGGATCAATAAACTACTTTTGTAGTGAAAAGTTTTTATATAAAAACAGCGATAGCTATGAGGCCACTAGATGCTAATTTCATTATTAATTTAACTTCTGTCCTGTCACTTCATTCAATAAAGCTGACACAGAAGTGCTTTTCTAGTGATTTTGAACAGTAATGGGATTTTTGAAGTTTTGGTGCAAACATTCACCATATTTTAAAGTACATATTTGTAACGTTTGATTCTTCTAGGACGAATAGAACACATGTTTTGGCTGCCATTTTAAGGCACTGAGCTGTTTAAACGACTTTCTATGTCAAACTTTAAAGCCATTTTTCTCAAGTTCAGTTTTTACGTTGTTTTCTCGTATACATTGTTCTTCCACAGATAACTGCTATGGGTCCGAAAGTTTTCACAAACGTACTTCAAAATTCCAATATATAATAATATATTGCAATTTTGATATTGTTCATCTCATAGTTTAAAAATAATTAACATAATTATATATGTTTTTCTCAAGTTTTTGTATTTTGTGTATAAAATTTTTTATAAAAACTTTATTAAATATGGGGATATTCCAATGGGCAGTTTGTTGCAATGACACTTTGGTTACGAAGTCTATCGGAGAGTATAGATTTTGAATTTTGCTAATAAAATTAATATAAATGAATTACACATTTTGCTGAAACTTAGTATAGACATATGTTGCTAGTGTAAAAAAATAAATAAATAAAATCTCTAACTCTAATACTTTACAAAGGAACTTCTAGCACCTCGGTGACCCCTAAAAGTTTGGAAGAAACTGGTTCGGCACTGAAGAAGCTCTTGAAGGCAACAGCACGATCGAGCGAACATCCAGCAGTTGCTGCACTAAGAGTTGCTATGAACACAAGTCTAATGAGCTTGGCGGAAAGAATACTGCTGGAATGAATTTATCAAGCGGACTTCAAAATGAATATAAATTTAATCTTAATTTTATAAGATTTAGGTTTTGTATCACCTTAATTTACGAGATTCTTTCTGATGAATAACATTTTGTGAAGAGATTTGTAAACCACATACGCCATAAGGAAAATTATTAGAGGTGACATTACCTGGCCTTCAAGATCCCCAGATGTGACCGTTTGCAATTTACTCTTAAGAGGATACTTAAAGGGGGTTGTGTTTAAGCATCGTCCACAGAATATTGAAAGACTAAAGGCCAATATTCGTCATGAAATCGGCAATGTTCCACTGGACATATTGTTTTGCGGAAAATATTTGAAAAGGATCTGCAAGTGAATCGTCTTTACTTGAAAAATTATATTTTAAAGAAATAAATTGCATATTATATTGTTTAAGAACTATACTTACATCCTAGTTATGTAATATGTGTTCTTATGTAGAATAAACATAAATTGAAATCACCCGATCCTCTGCCGGACCCTACAGTTCCTAGTTTATTGGAAATTGCAGGGGTAACTATACAAACTATTTATGATTTAATTTCATATAACTCACCCCATTCGTTAATAAATTATTTTAGTGATCTAAAAATGTTATAACTTTAATTTCGTAATATTTCAAAAGGGATGAAAATACATTGATATTCAAACAAAATAATGTGAAACATGGCGGAACTTCTCACTTCCTCAACCTACTTTGACATTGTTCCAAGTTCTGGAACTTCTGCTTAGGCTATAACGACCATTTGGCGGTGGAATAATCATCGGATGGAATGATGAAGTAATTATTTTAGTTAATTAGAGAAGGAAAAACTTAAAACTCTTTTGCTACTTTGGTTCCTAGTGATTCCGTCGTATAACGTAATGGAGATAAAACTCGTGATTATGAAGATCACTCACTCCCAGCTCACTAACTTAATCTCTTTGAAAATGAAATAATTCATGACCATCAAGCAAAATAGTTCTCTAAGTTGATAACTGAAGACTGAAACTCTAAAAAGTAACAGAACATTACTTTCACTGGTTCTTATAAAAGGAACTATGTCAAACTGTTGTATTCGTACTGGACCACTGTGTAAATAATATGGAGCTAAAATGCATTTAAATTAATAGTTAAATCGCAAGATTATGAAAATGGTTTAGATTTCCTCTGAAAGGAGTTGTGCTAGCTGTTGCCATTGCTTTCAATTCGAAGATCACGAGCAGCATTCAGAAAAGAAAATCTCAATTTTGGAAATTGCTCTTAAAACCTTCGAGAATTCCAGTCTACAATTATAAAGTATAGATTAACTAATCTAGTATATATATATACATATACATATTCTCTATTTTTAAAGTATTTAGCATGTTCTGCTAACAAGCATGAATACAACATAAAAAGGAAATGAAGCAAAAGTTTATTTTTTGAGAATTATTAAAATATGCAAGCATTGGTATAAATGCGTATCGTTCTTTAATAAGAAGATTCAATCCTCTATCAGCTGCGACTTACTTAAAGTAGTTGATTTGGTCAAGTAGTTAGAAAAAATTGTATTAATTTATATATTTGCTTCGAATGAAATATCCACGGCATTTATCTTATTTTGCATGTAATTTCCAAAGTGTAGTGTGTATGTGTGTGTGTGTGTGTGTGTGTGTGTGTGCGCGCGCGCGAATGTCACAGAGGTATATTCCGTTCTGCAGCCGTTGACTTACTGTGGATCAAATACCTGAAGGAGCCGAAGAGATTAGTGCAATGCCAGAGAGTGACTGACATCCGGGCAGGGAGAGAGCCACCGTGGAGAGTCCCTATTCTTCATCTCGACGCGGGGAACTTTAAGAGTCCGTGGCTCAGTCCCGGATAGACCACCAGTGCCTGCCCTTAGACTGAAGGTGTATTTCCAAAGCACAATCACCTCCACGAAATGGCACCTCTACCTCAGTCCTCGTCGACACTGATAACCCTGAAAGAGACAGGTTGGAATGAAATAAAGGTGAAATGAAGGGACAGGCAGTTTGGGGCAATGAAAAATCCTCCCCAGCATTCGCTTACTGACCCGGGAATATTCCCAAAAGTCCCACAGGTCAGATAGATCGGTCGCGGGGAACCGCCACCACGACCTCCCGAATGCCAGTCCCAGACGAAACGCCTGAGCCACCTGGCGATTTTGATTAAAATGCTTCATATTCAAGTCATTTCCATTATAAATAAAATGTTTATCTTTAATTTTCTGGGAATAGCTTCTGAAGACCTCTTTATTCTGGATGAATTTTGCATAACTAGTAAACCGTAAGAGATAGCCAAAAGCTTACTAGACAAATTTGAAATATCGTTAACATACACAATTTATGACATATACGGTTTTTTTCGTGGAGTTTACTGTTTTCGAGATATTCCTTGTTATTAGTTTCAGTTGTGAAATACTTATACTTTTCTCAGACACGAATTGGCCGTTTTTCTTTTGTTCTACTTCTGGCCAAGCAAAGAAGCCAATTGCATAACGACAGCTTTTAAAACAGTTGACTATCACTTTAGCTTAGCGTATTCCTTTAGTTTCCTTTTTCCTTCTACTAATAAGGAAGTAATAAGAACATGATGCTAATGTTTAACTTGATTAACATTGTGTAGAAAGAAGAATAATCTTTTGTAAGAAGTTTGTTTGTAGAGCAGCTAAAAAAAGTCATATATATGTCACACACTCACACACACACACACACACACACATATATATGTTTCTGTAGGCGAAACCACTGGGTCCAGTGGTTTTCATATTTAGCGCGAGGTTAGGTTCCTCTAAGTTAAGGTTAGTGTGTGTATATAAATTACGTTTCTAATCTTCTATTGTGGTAATACTTGGTTGAGAAATATGTTTCTGAATATTATAAAACCTTTATTCTTCATATAATACTCGTTTATATGTATATAATTATTTGGTAAATATCCGGTCATATACGCAAAATACCAACCATTCCAGCATGCGCACGAAGTGGTTCATAATAATAAATAATAATTATAATAATAATAATAATAATAAATAGTAAAACACCAAGCATGACTGACAAATAAAATATTTGAAATCTTCATCAAGATCCATCGATCGCATTTGCTTTCATTCAGTTTTTCGAGCAGCCCGTTTCCTGCACAATTACCATTAACATCATATTAATCTATATACACATTTGAATCTTTCAAATTTTAGCTTAACGTCCTTTAACGTGGTTCGTAATATCGCACGATGAATGAAATCGGTGAAATGATGCTCAAATGACCTCGGGATCCATGGAGCTTAAAGTTACTCAACATTCGTATTCTTAAGACAAGGGAAAAACCCCGGAAGCCCCCTCATCCAGGTAACTTACCGTAAGCGAAATTCGAACTCGCGACCTGTTGAATGTGAGGCAGACACGCTACCATCACACTGCTCAGGCGGGCTCAATATTTTTACTTTCTCTACACATACATAGTGTGTAGAGAAGGTATGGTAATGCAACCAAAAATTCGATACCGAGATTTCACCGGAAATGCATGTTTTGGGTCCCCCTGAATCCAAAAAAAGTACTTTCGTCCGTATATGTGTGTGTCTGTGGACAGCATAGCTCAAAAACGAAAAGACCGTTAAATACCATACTAGGTGCTTATGTTTGGTATCTTTCAAGGATGCGACACGAAGATCTTTAAGAAAATCCTCCCACCCCTAACTAACCTTCATACGGAACTTTGTTCCAAAATGTTGATCTTCTCAAAAATGGCTGTAACGATTTTGATAAAATGTCGTATATTAAATATATATACCTGACAAATAAAATGTTTATCTTGAATTTTCTGGGAGTAATCACTATAGACTACTTTATTCTAAATGAATTTTACCGAATTTTGTATAACTGCTAAACCGTAAAATATAGACAAAAACCTACCACACAAAAAGTATGTTTTTTCATGGAGTTGTTCGTTTTTGAGATATTCCTTGTTTTTAGTTTCAGCTTTGAAAAACATACTTTTCTTATACTGGAATTTGTCAACTCCAGTCCATAAAAAAAAAGGAACTTCAGTCACATAGTAACCAGCTTTTGACTAAAACCTTAACCTGTGGTATTCCCTTATTTCGCGTCTACTTACAAAGAAGCAAGTAGTGAGTAAATTTCTGCTAATTTTTCTCGATTAGAATGAAGTAAATAGAAGCATAAGCTTTTTAACAATAATTTGTTGCAGAGATATAGAGAAAGCATGTAAATGGAGCACATCAGATTTTTCTCCATTAAATATAAACTCTCAGTACCAAAATTAGAAACAAAAGCAATAGCAGTTCATCCTTTAAGAAATTCCTTCGAAGGTGAACTTGTATTTTCATACAAAAGAGAAGTTTACGGCCTTTACTGGCTGTTCAGAACGTGTAGGTATTCGCTAAACAAGAGAAGCGTTATACGGCGCTATTCACTAGGGTAAACACGGAGTCAAGGAACGTGTTCATTCTCGCCCTCCTTCCTCTTTTAAATCACAATGGATACCATCGTAGTGGCCACCTGCTACTCCTGCAGTGTGTGGTTTTCCAAAGCTCGCGTCCATTGCATTATTTACATTTATTGGGAAGTTGATCCTAGCACTAAGGAGCAGGGAGCTGCGCAGTATGGCACGTGTTCGCAAGTCGCTAGAGACTACCGGTATTGCATAACAAGTAACCGGCCCTCTGCTTTTCGTATTATCAGCTTGTCCTGCTTTCCACCAACATGGGGCCCTTTGTTTCAGCTTACAACATCAGATGCACTGAAATATAATAAAATCTACCGTACCAGGTGACCGAGCGCTTCGAATGGAATGGGCATTCGAGAATCGTGGTTCGATAATGTGGCTAACCTCTCGGAGGTTTTCCCGAATCACTTGATGAATGCTAGTGAGATTCCTTCATTCACCTGAAATTCCTGTCCCTTCATTTCGCCTTCATTTTAATCTAACCTGAACCAATATACATCCCCTTGTTATGTTTACCTTTATATTTTATTGTTGTGTAATCCTATATTTAGAACTGGCACATTTATGTGCTGATGTATTGATTTTATATGTTCCTTTGTTTTGAGCACAAATTGAAAACACTAGAACACGCTAAATATACTGTGTGTTTCTTGAGTTAAGAGACGTGGCCAAGTGGTTAGACCACTCGCCTCCCACCTAGGTGGCCCGGTTCCTTCCCAAGCGCTTGAATGTGGGATTTATGGTGCACGAAGCGGCGTCTGGGTGGCTTTTTTCCGGTTTCCTCAGTTTCCCCCCATCCTTTATTCCACTAATTGCTCCATTATCACCTTTCCCATCATCCATTTCGCTTGCATTTCATATGAACCATTTCCTCGTGCTCAGGCCTGCCTACTGGCCGACCACTCATTTCAGGTTCTCCATTCTGTAGTTTTGTACCATTGGCTCCCCGTCAGACTTCTGAGCTCTAGGCATCCGTTTGTAAGTCCTAGAGGTGTGTCAGCTCTAAATAAGTGGAGTGTATGCCGACTAAGGAAAAACAAACAAACATATCCTTTAAAACACTATGGCGTTTATAAAAATACAGACATTCAGATTTCGATAACCAATGTATTTCTATAAAAATGTATAATGATGGGAACTTCAAACATTTTAAGCAAACCAGATGTTTAAAACGTGGCTACTTTTAAATTAAAAAAAAAATCTGACTTTTTCTAACTGTTCCACAAACTTTTGTTACAAAAATTATTTTTTATCTACATATTGATAATCAAGATAAACATTAGCAGGATTGTTGTTATTACTTGCTTCTTTGAAAGTAGAAAGAAAATAAGGGAACACACTAGCCACAGTCAAATCCTTTTAAAGCCGGTTGTACTGTGAAACAATTTAAATTTGGTCTCTTTGCTTTCCAGGAGTAAAAAAAGAGACGAAAAGATAGATGTTTCTCTGTTGGAGAAAAGTTTTTCTTAAAGCGGAAACCAATAACTCGGAATATCTATAAAACAATTAACTCTATAAAAATGTGTATTACATAAATTGTGTGCTTTAATGTTTTATACACTTTTTGTCCAGTAAACTTTTGTCCATGTGTTACGGTTTATTAGTTACGCAAAAGCTATATAAAATGTATCCAGAATGGAGAGGTCTTTAGAGGCTCTATAGTATACATTTCATTTGCAGTGAAAATATCTTAAACGTTATGGCATGTTAATAAAAATCGTTAGTCATTATCGAGAAAATCAAACATTTCAAAAATGTTCCATGTAAAGAGTGTTGGAGTGAGGTGATTTTCGTGTCGCATCCTTGGAAGATACTTAACTACCAAGTTTGATATTTAACCGAATTTTCGTTTTTGAGCTATGCTACCCACAGGAGCACACACAGACATGTTTCAAAATTGTTTTTTTTTTTATTTTTTTTTTATTCAGTATGTCTTAAAAGACGTGTTTCCGGTGAAATCGCGGTAACAAAGTTTTGGATGGAACACAATACATTCTCTATAACTATGTACATTGTACGCCGTGATAGAGAATGTAAAAAAGTGGTTTTACTAATTGGATTTTGATTTAAACTGACTACAGAATTCTTCTCACTTAGCTAAAGGCCATGAATGTTGATTAACGGCATTTTCTGCCTAATAAGCTTGAAAAGTATATATATTGTATAATTTTATATATAAACGAAGTGATTTAAAATGATAAAATGATAAAAATGTTAAAAAGTTTGGTTTGAGAAATAGTCAAATGGATTTTTAACAATGCGCTCAGAATAGCAGTGGAGGGTGCTATAAAATCCTAATTTAAACCCACTTCTGATTAGAAATTTGGTATAAATCATACATTTTTTAAAACTAAAAGGTATATGACTTTCTCTGTCTATTGTGTAACAAATTATTCTTACAAAAGCTAGTTTTAATATCAAAATTATCATTATTTTGGCTAAGCGAACCCGGAGTCACTTTAGTCAGTTTAGTATAAACCGACTTCTTAACATTTAAAATTCAAGTTGACTCGTTTCTTATCAAGTATTATGAAAATTGCAATATAAACAAGGAAAAGTAAAGAACATATACCAAAAGAAGAAGCACTTAAAACAGGTATTAACTAAGAATTAAGTTTTAAATGAAACAGTCTTACGAAATATGGCCAGACAGCACTCACATGAAGCAATAGCTTACCGGAAAGAGCTCTACAAAATGTATTATTTAATACCATTATATTGCACGTTTGCGTTTGTTTACAAAATTGCAGAGCTGTAAATAGATTTCTCTGCATAAAAGTTCGTAACAGTCGATGACTTATTTATAACCAATATTAAAAATCTGATGTGTTCCATTCACATGACTTTCTCCACATCTCTGCAACAAATTATTGTTAAAAAGTGCGACAGTATTTTAGTACGACTCATATATTATTGGGATAATCATTAGTTTATAATATTTGACATAAGAAATATATGCTCAGTGGAAAGCATCACCATGGAGGGTAGAAAATCCCTTTTGTATTTGTAAAGGCTACGGGCTTTGTTGAAATTAATATTTTTATGCATTAGTGACATAAGCAACAGCCCTTAAGAGGAAACTAGGTACTTTCCCTTTGAAACTGGAGAAAGGGAATTTCGCATTGTAGAACAAGGTCACGTGGGTGTAAAATAAGGAAAAATTCCCGATAGTCACGTGATGACGCGACTTTACGCGCTCTTTTTTAGCCAATCAAAAAGGAGGGAAAAACTCGGACCTTTTTGTATATAAATGATGTGCGGATAAGAAGTCGGGCACAACGCATAACACACAAGGCTCATAATGTACGACACATCATGTAGGAAATCGCACGCCGTATATTGCAGAAAATCAGTGTTTTACAAATTAACCTGACGGGCAATCATTATCGTGAATGTTATACGAACCGAGAAACAGTGACTAATGTAAAGCTATAATAACTCCGTAAAAGTGGAATCTGCACGTAATGAAAACGGCTTTATCAAGTTCGCGATCAGTTATGTCGGGAGTCGCTCGTAGGGTTAGTGCCTCAAATGAACAATAATACATCAATAATACAGTGAATTAAGTGAACTTTCTCTGTTATTTGAGTCTACCAACAGTGTTACATACCCTTGTCATTCTTCCCCCCCCCCCGCCTGAGTAAGAGACTCATGACCCACTAGAAGAAGCTTAGCCGGTGCAACCAAGGGAATCTGCAAGGTATGTGCACTGAATGTAGAGAAACTCACTAGCATTAATCCGCGACCAACTCCAGGTAGACTCACCTGACAGCGTCATACTGACACACCAATAATACCATGATATCTTGGCACCCGAGCATTGACGCTACCAAAATAAACTACGACATATTGGCACCCCAACGTGGTGGCCACAAACAAAAATAATACGACAAAAGCTTATGCTTCTCTTCACTTCATGCTAATCAAGAAAAAATTAGCAGAAATGGTGTTATTAGTTGCTTCCTTGTAAGTAGAAGCGAAATAAGGAAGTATCATAGGTTAAAGAAATAATCAAAAGCTGGTTGCTATGTGACTGAAGTTCCTTTGTTTGTAGGGACAGGAGTTGACAAATTCCTGTGTGAGAAATGTATATTTTTTCAAAGCTGAAACCAACAACTATCAATTTCACGGGAAAAATTTATATAACATAACTTGTGTGTTTTAACGTGCTCTACATTTTATGTAGTAACTTTTAATCCATCTCTTACTGTTTAGTAGTTATGCAAAATTCCGTAAAATTCATCCAGATAAAAAGACTTCAGAGACTATTCCCAGGAAATTCAAGATACATTTTATTTGTCAGGTAAATATCTTTAATATACGATATTTTAATCAAAATAGTTAGAGCCATTTTTGAGAAAATTAAATTTTTTTAAAAAAATTCCCTGCAAAGGGTAGTTAAGGGTGGGAGAATTTTTCTCAAAATCTTCGTGTTGCATCCCTGGAAGATAAACTTAAATACCTAGTTTGGTATTTTACCGACTTTCCGTTTTTGAGTTATCGTATTCTCAGACACCTGACATACACGGACCTTTTTCTGAAAATGACTTTTTTCTGGTTACAGCGGACCCTAAAACATATATTTCCGTTGAAATCTTGGTATCGAATTTTTGGGTGAAGTGCAATACCTTCTCTATACACTATGTACATAGTATGTATAGAGGAAATAATTTAAACAACTCTCATTATATGTTGTCTCTTAATGAAGAATGCATTTCCTACAAGTCTATCAAAATTGAATGATAGGCGTTAGCGTTTCATATAGCTCCTGTAAACTCTACACCGATAAAAAGGAGATTTTCCTAGCCGTTGTTTTATGTTATTGATGATATACTGTTAATTTGTTAATAGCAAAGTTTATTTAAAAGTACCGAGTCAGTTTAGTTATCATGAGCTCTTGCTACAAACAAATGAATGAACATCGCGTTAAAAGGAAAGGAGGAAAAAAGAAAGAATCGCTAACTTTCAAGCATGCCTAGGAAAGGGTCAGACTTTAATACAGGATATCTTAAAAACGACTAACTTTGCTATAAAGTTTATTTTACATAAATTATACATTTTAATCACGCCTAGGGCTTTTTGTTGAAAGATTTTTGTCTATGTTTTATATATATATATATATATATATATATATATATATATATATGTATATATAGGTATATACATAGATCGGGACGCACATACATACTGTCACAACCAAAGTTGGACATCAGGGAGGCGTAACTAGGGAACAGATGGTAGAGCACTCAAAACTTGGTTGGAAGTAATGATTATATTTTGTAGGAAGTAATAAACATAAAAGGGGCTAGTGTTTGGTTTACAAAGGTTGGGGCTCTTTGACTTAAGATTGACGACAAGGCAACAATAGTTAAATAATCACGGAATTAGAAGTTGAAAGATTTGCTGAAAGAAGAAATTTCTAACTGTACCTTGGCAAAGCAGCGGTCGTGGTGTAACCTGATCTTGCAGAAGTTTGGGTCCGGATCCTGGAAGCAGCAGTGGAACCCAAAGGGGCTAAGCCCCGAACGTAAAGTTGTTAAACAATACTTTAACGACGAGCAAGAATTGAGAGAGAGCCAAAACAGCTCACCCGTTTGCTTATATAGCATCATGAGCTCCTATAGGGGTATCGCTATTGACAAGGCGGAAACACACCAAATATGGTGCGGAACCGCCCTATCTTGCAGAAGTCAAAGTGAACTTTCTGCAGGATTATTCTAGACGCTTCTAAAAGGAAGCTTGACGTAATGGAAAAGCCATAAGACATGACGCTCTTTTGAACATCCTGTTGATTGCACAACATCGCGAAACTGCTGCATTACAATAAAAAGTGAATTCTAAATTTAATGCAAATTAATATAAGAATGATGAATAAAATAATTCTGCCAATTAAAATAAGTTAATTAAAGCTCTTGCCATTGTGCAGGTGACAATACATTAGTACGCTCATGCGTACATGCCTACTTATCTTACTACCTACATTGTATACATACGTATATAAGTATAATCATACACAGAACGGATATATATAGCTAGACACACACACAATGCTACTTAAACGTACTTGCGTTCGTATGTATAGTGCATGCAAATAGACGAGAGCAGTCAATTTGCGCAGTTCAAAGCGTAAGGGTAGAAGCGGAGTCTTCAAGCGATAGCCATGCCGGACAGCTGCAGTAGTCACATCATGCCACTTAGCATCGTGTTTACACTGCCCCTGGCAATCTGCAAGGACAATACTCGACCGTGCCTGCCCCCATTTTACCCAAAGGCATGTACGTGGATCGTCACTCAGGGTTTGCGCAAAGGAAAATGTACCTTTAAAGGATATTAAGAAAATAATTTAATTTTAACTCTCAAACTCCTAATTTACGGCATAGCGGATACAACTAATTATCCCAGTTAAAACATTTTAGGAAAATCCTTTCCTGAATAAAACTTTAGATAGCTGAGAAATTCTTTGGTATAGGGACAACCCAGAAATAATTTTCGCTAAAAAATTGCTAAAATTGCTGGAGTTGCTAAAAAAACGAATACTCACATCGAGCTAAACTAATAGCAGGGAACCAACCTCCAGCTATTTTGCTCACTCTCTCTCTCAAGCGACTGACTGGATCGACCCCACGAAACTCTAAACCTGACCACAGGCAGAAATAGTCTGATGTCACTAAGTAAAGCCTTTAGTTAAGGAAGAGTTTTCAATCATACCGGAGCCGAAGCAAAGAGATTCGTAAAGAACTCTACTCCGGTACAGTACATAAATACGAACACACATAAATACACATATACATATGTATCTATGTGTGTTATATACATATATCATACATTCCAATCAAAAGTTTCACCATATTCCACCCCAAATTAGGTACCGAGACCTCACGGAAATGCATGTTTTGAGATGTCTGAATAAAAACATTTTTAGGAACACGTCCGTGTGTGTGTGTGTGTGTGTGTGTGTGTGTGATATTTAAGCTCGGTATCCTCCAGGGATGTGACACGAAGATTTTCAACAAAATCCTTCCACCCACTCTACCGTTTACGTGGAACAATTCACGAAAATTTTGATCTTTTCAAAAATGGCTCTCACGATTTTTATTAAAATTCCATATTATGTTTAAAGTATTTATATGACAAACGAAACGTTTACCTTTAATTATCTGGAAATAACCTCTGAATAGCTCTTCATCAAGGATGATTAACTGATAAACCGTAAGAGATAGACAAGTACTTCCTACACAAAAAATTAGCTCATTAAAACACACAGAACTTACGTCATGTCACTTTTTTGTAGAGTTAACATTTTCGAGTTATTGGTTTCCGTTTTACTTTTTCTCTCAAATGAAAATACGTCTTTCTTTCTGTCTCTCTTTTGTTTACCCATAGCAAGTAAAGAGTATCGAATTTCAATTCTTTCACTTAGCGACCTGATTTTAAAAGCTTTGACTATCGCTTTGGTCTAGTGTACTCCCTTATTCCCCATCTACTTACAAGAAAGCAAGTAATCTGACCAATACTGCTAATGCGTATCTTGATTATCATAACGTAAGTAAAAGAAGAATCTTTTGTGAGGAAGGTTTGTTTGTGAAACAGCTAGAGTAAATCATGTGAAGGGAACACATCAGATTTTTTGGAAATAAAACGTCACTTTGGAAATAACATCAATGTTCAATTTGCTTCCAAATATGTAATTTTAGTACGTACTTTTATAGATAACCCTCTCTGTGTATAAGTAAGATTAAATCAAATTAATTTACTAATAATATTTTAATTCATGCGCTCTCAACATGTTGAGGTGGTTTTGTATATGCAAGCATCTTGGGGCCGCGCCAAGCCCGAGTAGTTAGACCACCCTCCTCTCGCGTTCGACCCCCAAGCAACCGCATATGAAATTTGTGGTGATCAAAGCGACGCAGGGGCAGGTTTTCTCCAGGTTTCCTGTTTTCCCCCGCCATCGCATTCCACTGGTGCTCCATCATCATTCCATGTATCGACAGTACCATCGCCTGCGGTGTTACAAATAGTAAACGCGGGCGTTAAACACTACTAAACAAAAAAAGACAAAACAAAAAAATAATGCAAGCATATTGTGAGTCGAAGTTGTCTTGAGCTGCTCGCGAGGATCTCGCAAATCGTTTGTTTTTCCACAAATCTCCTCGTGTGTTTGAATCCAACCTAACTTGCATATGAATGTATAGTTTCAATATGATGGCCGATGGCCTTCACAAGGAAAGCTTAGCTGTGGGTGAAGCCTGATAATGACTGATTTGGACTAAAATAAGAGAAAATTTCGACGTTACTGACTGAAAGCGTTTTAGGCCGCAATTTATTTTTAACATGAAGTTTCAATTGGTACATCAACATACGAATTGTTCCCCCTGATTTTGGTTATCAGGAATTAGGTGTCAGACGGAGCAGCATCTAGTAAATGGAGTATACCACTGCAAGAAGGTCACATTGGGCCCGTTTTGCTTCCAAAGGGACCCTTAAGAGGGAGGACAGAAGGGCGATCAGATCTGGATGATGTTCATAAGGCTACACGAGAAAATGGTTTACAAGATTGAGGAAGAGGCACCAATAAGATTGCTGTGGCCCTAGATTTATGAGCGTATTAAATTAATAATTACTTTATTTTAGATAAATGGAGAAATAACTATGATAAATAAGTTCATATATAAAACAAATGGTTAATCTAAGAATTAATGTGCTATAATTGTGTTGTACATAAGTCGTTAGATATAATGTAAAAGGAGAACATGTTAGAATTTGTTAGTTGGTAACAAGTGGTTACTAAAGTTATGCGTTGGCGAAGAAGCTACGTAAAATGTTAGGGGCAGTGAAGGTAATCAGTTCCAAGAATCTCGGTAAACAGGAACTTCATTAAGCTCAGGGTTGACAAATGTAAGAAAATCAAACCTAGGATATTTAAAAGAATTATCAACTTGGCATAATAGTTGAAATTGAGCAGTCAAAGAGGATTAAAAGTCTTTCAGATGCTAATTTGAAGTTTGAACGCTTGATTTCTAATTTTATTAATGGACGCTGTTTAACTGCTGTGGTTCTCAGAGTCCCGTTCTATACTGGGCGTGATAGACCACTTGATTTTGCTCAGAGGTCTCTTATCAGGATTGAGGTTCTTTTACATGCCGTAAATCTACGTCATGCTAAGGATTTTTACGCCCGAAAAAATTCATCGTCCTCCGCTGGGTTTGAACTCACGACCTGTGGTATATGAAGTTTGTATGGTAGCCATTACACCACGGAGGGCGACTTTGAAGTTTGAAAGTTAGCAATGTTGATCATAGGAACTACTGTCTTATATAGCAGAGAAGCGTGTAGTTCGAAAATTTAGTTACTCTGACTCCCGCACTTCCTGCACTGCAAGACATGCAGCTTCTGTCACTTCCTATAGTGATCGTAACGTAGCTCTAGGTTCATCAGCCGTTTATCGGTGATTGCAAAAAGTTCACCGATAGCCTTTGAACGAATCGCGGCACTTGAACTCGTAAACTTATTACGGAAACAAATTGGTCCATAATATGCAATTTTTAATATTCTGGAAGTTAGCAAATTTATAACGACGCAGTTGTATCCCTCGTACATAGATGCAGCAAGATTTGATAATTATTCATCTTTAAAAAATTGGCAACTCGCACCAGTCAAGCATAACCTCCATTAAATATGCTCGGCAAATGAAAGCGGTGTCCATTCTCACGACTCCTAGGCATACCCTGAGAGAAAGAGCTCATACGGCATACAACTGGAATAGCTGGCAGTAAAAGAGCGGCTACAAACTCTTGACCAGAGTTATTTCGGCAAAGAAAATATTTATTAAATCCTCAGAATTCACAACTGCATGCAAGAGTAAAACCTGCAATTATTCCTATAATTATCGTGCAGGACTTACCATAGCAGATACTATTGCAGAAAACACAGCATTGCAGCTCCTGTAACATATGCATAAAATTTTACTTGCATGGTAATAATTTAGGAAACGGCTATTGTCTTATTTCTATGAATAAGGGCTTTACAGTAAAAATATTACTGTGCTGAAACAAAAAGTGTAATTATTGCAGTCAAGTTATTCCAACACTATATACCATGCATGTTTTATAAAGCAAAGCAGACACTTAAAAAGGTGACAGAGGTTGAGAAAGTGTGATAATGAAAAGCGAAAATGAGAAACAAGGAGGAATAAATAAAAATGTATTCATTGTAAGAAAAAGTAATGTGTTAGCCAGAGGAAATTATTGCTGTATTTTATGTATCATCTGTGTGCACCGCCTGTGGTGGCGAAGCAGGTAAGAGTAGGCGTAAAGGTCAAAGAAAGAAACAAAGAAAAAAGAGAAGTAATAAAGAACGACAGATGGAAAGAACCAAAGCAAGTTAGAAAGAAAGAAAAGAAAAAGAACGATAGAACGAATTTAACAAAGGAAAAAACAAAGAAAGAAAATAAAGAAGGAAAAGGAGGAAAAAAGGAATGAATGAAAAGAACAAATCCAAAGAAAGAAAGAAAGAAGGCGATCACTTAAGAAAGAAACATACAAATAAAGAAAGAAAGAAAAACCAAAGAAAGAAGGAGACGAAAGGAAGAAATGAAAGAAAAGAAAGAAAAAGCAAATACCAGAAAATAAGTTAGAAAAGAAAAAGAAACGAAGAAAGAAATAAACAAACAAGGAAAAAAGAAAGGCACTCTAAAGGCTTAAAGGACAAGAATAACTTATAAGTATGAATTTTCTCTTTTCATATTGCACACAGCAAATATTGGCTGTTTCGTTACAAATAAACCAGAAATAATAAGTAAACATTTTCCTCTGAACCATAAACGTAAAATTTATTCAAATCACATGCTCAACTAATACAAGTAGATTGTAGGTTGTTATTCTTGTAAATTGTGTCAATAATCTCAACTGCGTCATTGAACAAAGATGATTGTAGCATGAATGTTACCTTCCATGGAACATTTAATTAAATGAATCTGGTGTATTTGTATTAATCTGCATCTCGAGAGTCCTGAACTTGCAATGCATTCTGATTAATTTCGCTGCGTTAGTTCATTATAAATAGCATGACTAATAAGTATAGAAGGCACCCTGATCTATGAGCGATGTAGTTAGAAATACTAAAAACACGTATTTTGCAATGGCATTTCCGTAACACATGCCGGGATAAAAACGTTTACGGCATATATTTTTTACTTTCTCTAGCCTCGTATGTACAATATACATAGTGATAGAGAAGGCATTGCATTTCACCTAAAATTCGATGCCGAGATTTCACCGGAAATATATGTTTTGTGGTTCCGAGTCCGAAAAAGACATTTTTAGAAAAAAAGTCCATGTGCGTGTGTGTCTGTCTACAGCATAGCTCAAAAACGAAAATACCGTTAAATACCAAACTTGGTATTTAGAGTTAGTATCTTCCAAAGATATGACACGAAGATTTTCAAGAAAATCACGCCACTTCCACCTACCCTTTACATGGAAAAGTTTCGGAAATTTTGATCTTCTCAAAAGTGGCTCTCAAGAATTTGATTAAAATCCCGCATACTAAAGACATTTACATACCAAATAATGTTTTCTGGCAACAGCGTCTGAAGACCTCTTTATTCTGGATGCATTTTGCCGAATTTAGCTTAACTGCTAAACCGCAACAGATAGACAAAAACTTACTGTAAAAAAAATGTGGATCTCATCAAAAGACAACTTATGTTCTTTACGTTTTTTTGTGAAGGCAACCGTTTCCGAGATATTCCTTGTTATTGTTTTCAATTGTATAGTACTTGAAATCCTTTTCTTTGTATAGCCAGGAATTTGTAAAGTATTTTAAAACTGAAACCAATAACAAGGAATATTTCAGAAACGGTAACTTCACGAAAAAATGTATATGACATAAATGGTGTGTTCATGGAAATTGAAGCAAAATTCTTCCAGAGTAAAGAGGTCTTCAGAAGCTACAACCAGAAAATTCAAGATATACATTTTATTTTTTATGTAAGCATCTTAATATATAGTACTTTAATCAAAATCGTTGCAGTCATTTTTGAGAAAATCAACATTTTCGATTTTTTTCCATATAAAGGATGGTTTAGGGTGGGGGAATTTTCCTCAAAATCTCTGTGTCGCATCCATGGAAGATAAATTGAAATGCTAAGTTTGGTATTTAGAAATTTCGTTCTTCAGTCATTCTGTTCACAATATACGGATATACATACTCGCGCGCACGACTCTTTTCTAAAAATACCTTTTTATACAGAGGATATTAAAACATTTATTTTGGTGAAATCTCGGTATCGAGTTTTTCGGTGGAGTGCAAAACCTTTTCTACCTATGCACTATGTTCTGTTGGACAAAAGTTCTCCGCAAGTCGCGCCTTTAAAGAGTGCAGGAGTTTAGTGTTGTGTTGTGATTCCTGCGATTTTTTTGTAGTGTTTAATGCCCAGTTTTACCACTTGTGGCACCGCAGGGGATGACACTGGTGATACATGGAATGAAGATGGAGCACCGGTGGACTGCGATGGCGGGGGACACCGAAGAACCCGGAGAAAACCCGTCCCTGTGCCGCAACAAATCTCACATGTGGTCGCTTGGAATCGAACCCGGGCCATCTAGGTGAGAGGCGAATGGTCTAACTACTTGGCTATGGCACGCCACCCCTCCTGCGATGTTGTGCCATTTTGCGATTCCATCTGTTGTTTTGGGTGTCCCATGCAGTTGCGACTATTCTGAGGCCTTGATGTTGCCCCAAGTTGCTGCGACAATTTTGAGGCTATTTGCTGCCAGTATCTGCCACATGTCATGTGCGGCAAAGCTTTGTGTCGTGTTTTGTAGCAGTGCTAATAATACCTTTTGTGATGGCTGCTGTTTGTGTCCTTCGACAGTCTCGTCTGCGTTGACTTCAGCGTGTTTGCTCTTTCCCTCGGTTAGCGCTGTATTCCGTTCAGGTGAGAAGGGAATATGTAAGCAAGAGTTTGTTGTTGATTTAAGTGTTTTTTCACACAAGCCGTGTGTAAGACAGGAGTTGGATAGGTAGAGTCAGACTGAAAAATTAAATATCATAGCCTGGATTTGAACCACTGACCTCCCGGGCTCTAGCCGGTTGTTCTACCACTAAGCTGCCATGGCAATATGCCGGCACGACCGAGAGATCCGTGGTTCCAATTCCAGCTATGACATTGAATTTTTCAGTCTGACTATCCATCCAACTCCTGTCCGACACACGGCTTGTGTGGAAAAACAATTAAATGAACACTAATTGACCTAATAGTTGGCTATACTATGAACCCTGGGACTTAAATTACTTACGACATTATAAGTTGTCATTGCGCTGTGTCATCTCAAAATAATTTTAGATCACCCTGTGGCAAACATAGGAGAACAGTTGAGAAATTTAGTGCCGTGCTGGCATGTCGCCATGCTAGCTCAGTGATAGAACAGCCGGCTAGAGACCGGGATATACGACGTTCATGGCATTACATTTTTCAGTCTGACTCTACCTATGCAAGAGTTGTTTGTGTTTATCCTAATTAAGACGGATACCTGGATTCAAAGCACTTTTTTTGCAAGTGTTCTGATTTGTTTAACACTTGTCATATATGTTTCTAATACATCTTTTGCAGCGAGGGGTTGGCTCAAGCGGCTGCGTCGGAAGTTGCGAGTTTGATCCGGCCTGAACCTCACCTGACCCTAAGCTGCCAATTGTGACAATCTCATTCAGAGAACACATTGAATAAGCAGCAGTTTATACTGCAACAAAAGCATTAAGTCACTATCTCACTTGCTAACTCACTCACTTGACTCGCGGGCACTGTCGCTTATGCCTTATTTCGAGGGAGTTCTAGAAGTAAACGAGTGCAAACCAGGTGCATAGACTCTTTGCAAGGTAAGAGAATAGAAGACGAAGGCCGCTCTCGCTTACAGTGCCCGTGACCAGCGTATGCTTGGATTTACTCCGTGTAGTCCTGCAATTTTGTAATGCACGTAGGATTATATGTACATGCCAAATACGGCGCTGTTGGACCGCCTGGTATAGATTGGGTTTTTTGCAAATAACTAATCTGCTACAGGCAACATTTGGCTCGAGTACAATTAAACGTAACATGTCAATTAAGCTACTAATTACACAAATTTCCAAAGAGTTTACCTCTAGTTATATTAATCTAGACCACAAACCTCCTGGGTACTGATGTGCTCAGCTTCTATCTTCATAGTGTTCCAGAGAAGAACAATATTTCATTACACTGCTTTGCAATGGACGGATAACCTCATCTACACTCATTTTAAAATCCCAATTGAATAACACCATCATCACTGGAGTGACGCCAGATCTCTACTTCTCTATTGCTGTTCTTACTAGGTCAGAAAACTAGCTCTCGCTATTCTGCAGTAGTGAATTTTATTGCATTTTGTTCAACTACGAGAGATTGTCGAGTATAAATTACACCGAAGTACAGTGTGGTTTACAGTTAAAGACGTTTATCTCTTATTTATATTTAAAGAACATATTTTTTTAACTGTTTCATTTATATAGCCCCTTTAATATGCAAGGTCATATTGAGGGCTCTTCATTAGAAGTAATTCATCTGTAAGTTCTTTACGTTGGTTTAAATCATTTTTCTTTCGTCACACACACACGCACACACAAATACACATTCACTCTTACATTCATACTTCCAGACTCTGTGGGGGATAGGGAACAATTCTGGTTAAAGAAAATTGTTCTACCCCAGCCGGGAATCGAAACCGGGATCTCCGAGTGAGAAGTCCGCTCGTTGTCCACTCGACCACGATTTGTTGCAATGAATACCGTTGAACTTATTCTTTACAGTAACCTTTCAACACCTTCCCTTTGCGTATGATTTAACTAAGGATTCACAGAAATGTCTGCTCACTCTTTTAATGAACAGATAAATGTCAGGTTATCCACAGTATTTAATCAGAATAATATGCTTTCCTTTTCATTCAAATTCGTGAAACATATAATAGATATCTTCTAAATTGACAACGTATTTTCCGACTAAAGACACTTCAGAATAGTATAAGTTTAGTTATTCTTGTCTTCTCCTATAACAAGATTTGATTCTAAACCAGAGCTTTTAAACTGCCTACGAACATTTTCAAAAATCTAGCCAACTTAAAATATTAAAAAAGAAAGAAAGAAGACAAGCTAGCACCAAAATGTTTCATGTCTCATTGAAATTATTTACTTATTTTGTAATTAATGTTATTGTATGTTGATTCTAAACGTATTAAAATTGTAGCTAGGTATTCGTTCATTAGTCGAGCCAGCTGATCTATCACACTACTCCCACTAAATCATCCAGTTTTAAAATAGTTTAGATAATAGATTACATTATATTTTTTTTTTCATTAATTTTTCCATTTGTCAAATATTACTTTTAAATTCAATTGATATTCTTGAGAGATATTTTCCAAAATTATATTGTAATAGTAGTATGTTCTTAATTTTTGAATGTACATATGTGCTAAATAGTAATTAAGGTAATGCAATCTTCAAAGAACGTCAGGGACCGCTTGCTTTCACACCGCTGTCGGTCGCTCTCGTCGCCACATTTCCAACAAACCAGGTGGTTAAGTAAAGGCACTTTTTCTTACACAGTTAACAATTCAGGTGGTTTCGTAAAGGCACTTCTTCACGTACAGTTAACAATTCAGGTGGTTTCGTAAAGGTACTTCTTCACGTACAGTTAACAATTCAGGTGGTTTCGTAAAGGTACTTCTTCACGTACAGTTAACAATTCAGGTAGTTTCGTAAAGGCACTTCTTCACGTACAGTTAACAATTCAGGTGGTTTCGTAAAGGCACTTCTTCACGCACAGTTAACAATTCAAGTAGCTTCGTAAAGGTACTTCTTCACGCACAGTTAACAATTCAGGTGGTTTCGTAAAGGCACTTCTTCACGCACAGTTAACAATCCAGGTGGTTACGTAAAGGCATTCCTTCACTGTCAGTTAACAATCCAGGGGTTACGTAAAGACGCTTCTTCACGCACAGTTAACATTCCAGGCTGTTACGTAAAGGCATTCCTTCACTGTCAGTTAACATTTCAGTGGTTACGTAAAGGCACTTCTTCACACACAGTTAACAATCCAGGCGGTTACTTAAAAGCATTCCTTCACTGTCAGTTAACAATCCAGTGGTTACGTAAAGGCACTACATCACGCACAGTTAACAATCCAGTAGTTACGTAAAGGCACTCCTTCACTGCCAGTTAACAATCCAGATGGATACATAAATGCGCTCCACAATCTCAAAAGTTTGGTATGGTAGATTCACATTAATTTCTCTACGTATTTTCAGCAAAGTTATCTTAAAACGCTTAATCCTCTACTTCACTTTAATTATACAGAAATAATTTTATTACATATTTCCTTACAGATAAAACAGTATTAGAAGCATACAGTAGGCTTAAGCCTCAAATATTGTTTCGCTCTATGATGGCATTGAAATTAAGTTCTCTTTGCTTGATCAACGGAAAGAAAAACGAATAACAGCTTCCAATAAGAGGAAAGTATAGATCTGTGAAGATTGAAACCAATGACAGATAATATCTTGGAAATATAAGTGACAAAATTGCGTGTTTTAACGAGATCTATAATTTTTGTAGTAAGTTTTTAATCTGTCTCTTAGACTTTACGAATTATGTAAATGTCATTCACAATGAGGAGGTTTTTACGGCTATTCCCAGAATATTTAAGATATATTTTTCATTTATGATGAAAATGTCTTTAACGTGGTGTACTTTAATTAAAATCATTTTCGATAACATCGAAGTATTCGAAAAATGTTCCACGTAAAGGGTAGTTGTGTTTTCCTTTTTGAGTTATGCTGTTCACAGATATGAGTGCGCGCATACACACACTCAGACATACAGACCTCACCTAGATGGCCCAGGTTCGACCCCAAACGACTGCATGTGAGATTTGTGATGGACAAAGCGGTGCTGGGGCGGGTTTTCTCCGGAATTTCTGGTTTCCCTCGCCATCGCATTCCACTGGTGCTTTAACTTCACTCCATGGATTTTCAGTGTCATCGCATGTGGTGTCATATGCAGTAAAAGCCAGCATTAAACACTCTAAAAACACAACAAAACAAAACACACACACATATACATACACATCGATACTTAGTTTACTAAAAATGTTTATCTTGGATTTAGGGCACCCCAAAACATGAGTCTTCTGGTAAAAGCTTGACATTGAAGTTTTGGGTTGAATAATGTCTTGTTTATCAAGATTGTACGTGAAAGAGAAAATAAAAATGGCTCAGTTGCACTGGAACGAATCCGCCCCGTTGCCATACTACTCAACATACCTCCATTCCCAGCTGTACTTTTATGTCGGCAAGTCTCTTTGTTGTAACATCCGGGTGCAATTATAGATTTTGTTCTTTATTTCGAGTAAAAAGATCTGGAGAACACCGGATAAAAGTTCTGCTCTAGTTTTGTAGTCACCACCGCAGTGCACTCAATTGTGAAATCAGTTCTGTCTCTTGCAAAAATCCTCCAATTAAACCTTGAACGTTTCAGAGATCCCTCGAATTGCTGTAGTTGACCAAGCGCACCATCAACTCTATAATTAAGAAATATATTTTAACATCAACAAATAACTCGAAACATCTTTAACACAGCTTCACACCCATTAGACTATTTATGTATATCATGTTTTAAAAATATAGTAGTACTAGTACTTATTAAGCACATTATAACACAACAATTGCATCACAGAGCCGCATGGGTTAGGTGACGGTATATGCTCACTAAAGTATTTGAATTTAAAATAAAATATAAGCTTCCCCTATTTTATATATGCACACTAATACACACGCTATAGCAACGGAACAGCAAAGTAATAAAATAAAAAACACTTTGATATCACACAAACACACACTTGCACTCACAACTACACTCACGTATTCACAAATATAGATGACTCATATACCAAGTATGTCTACACAATATATACATAAATATGTTGTCTCTAAATACACGTACTTTCATTAAGTATGAGCCCAAACTTGGCCAGTTTTGGCTCTTTAGAATCAATTCCCAGCATGCTGTACCCCGTCTGTTTGAATCTAAAAATACATCTGGTAATAACCTTACTAGTAAATTTAACATCCTTCTATCTACCAAAATATTATATCCAGACTTCCGGATCACCGTATAGTGGGCTAATACTCTTACCTTCATCATCAACTGCCTTACAAGCCTTCCGCCCTTCCAACCTAAGTCACGCTATTCCCATCCTCTGCATCATACCCAATTTTAAAATACCTAGATGTTTCTTTACCCTACCCTATTTTTATTTTTAGCTCCAATGACGATTTTTTCTACATTCAAATTATATTTCCCGCCTGTTTATATCACACAGTTGTTGGTTTACTTTTTCACGACCATATATCTACTTTCGTTACCCCTAAGCCTCAGGGTAACTCCAGACGATTTTAGTAGAGCATACACAAATACAAACATGTAAAAGGGGCTTGGATAAAGCACATCAAAATATATAATTTTATGCATATTTGTTAGTATGATGGTTATCTCTCAGGTAAATATTTCAAAGTACAGGGGACTGAACCAGGGATAATTGTTCTCATGATCTTTAAGTATTTATCCTTGTTTCCTACAATATTTAAATGTTGTACCCATCATAAACAATTTGTCTGTGTGAGTTGAAAATAAACAAAACGCAATTCAACTATGTTGAATTATTTATGTAAGAGAATCAGGGGTTATCACCACACATATTGGGAGGATGGCGAGATTGAATGATTGAAACCACCAAACGTTGTATCCGAAGGTTTCAGATTGCGGACAAATTGATGAAGCAACGTTAGACAATAGTTGTTAACATAGAAGCCTTCGTTAACTCTCGCCCTCTAATCCAAGATGGCGGAATTGACGCTCTTAGACCCACTCATTTTCTTCATGGAAGCAGACTAGCAACAATTGCCACAGGACTAAAACCAGCGATTATGAAACATGTGAACATGGAGGGTTTTTGGAAACTTTGGAACAAATAATAATACCTGTTTTAATTAATAAGCTCTCATCAAGTTCATCAACAAAACGACAGATCTGCAGTATTCCAAGTTGGTAACTGCTACAAGAAGATATGGAAGGCATTCATGAAGGACTCCAGCCCGGAATAGATGGAAAAATAAGAACAGTGTTATTTCGTACATCATGGGGTGTGCTGGATTGACTTATGGGGGATAGGTTCGTAAAAAGACCAGAGCCTATATTCCCAAAAATATAAATTTTAATTGAATCAATTTTAAAATTGGGTAAATTAAGTAACACTTTCACCGACCTATGGAATTGTTATCCGATTATAAGTTGAGAAGGGAGGGGAGGCTATAGTGAACCAAGATAAATACTCTCGTGATCTTGTATTTATCCATGTTTTCTATTCTGTTTAAATGTTGTTCCAGTCATAAATATACTTTGTAATGAGTTTTAAAAAAGCTTATGTTTTCTGTTCATATTACTTTCTTTACACCTCTATAATAAAATATTGCTCAGAAGCTTATTCTTCTCCCTACTTCATGCTAATCGAGAGCAGAAATGGTTTTATTACTTTCTTTCTTGTAATTGGAAGGGAAATAAGGGAGCACACTAGGCTAAGGCGATAGTCAACTCTTTTAAAAACTGGTTGCCATGTGGTTGAGATCCGTTTCAGAAGTTTACAAATCCCCGTATAAGAAAACCAATAACTAGGTATATATAGTAAACGCTTAACTCTGCAAAAAATGTGTATAACAAAGTATGTGTTTTAATGAGATCTACGCTTTTGTGCGGTACGTTTTTTTTTTCTTACGTTTACCAGTTATACAAAAGTTACACAAAAGCCATTGAGAATAAAGAGGCTATTTCCAGAAAATTCAAAATATAGATTTCCTTTGTCATGAAAGCATCTCAAATATTTGGCATGTAATACAAACCGTTAGTAATTTTTGAGAGTCAACATTTTCGAAAAATGTTCAGTGAGGTTGGGATTGGGGAATTTTCTTAAAAATACTCATATCACATCCTTGGGTGACAATGAGCTTAAATATCAAATCAACTATTTAGCGGACTTTTCGTGTTTGAGAATATGCTGCTCACAGACGCACACACATGGACATGATTAAAAAATGCTTCTTTTGGATACAGGCTGTCTCAAAAAAGTAAAACTTCGAAATCTCGATATCGAATTTTTGGGAGGCATACAATATCTATCTCTCTGCTATGCACACGTACATACGTGTTAGAGAAAGTAATAAAGTTTGACATTTACCTCAGCTGTGGTACTTTATTTATGTAACAGAACCTGCTGTCATTAACAAAACATATGCAGCACAGACTTCTTTTTCTAACACGACCACCCGCATAGCATTAAAATTGACTTTATAAAATTACGATGCTCTCATGCCCGTGAGGTAGTGCACCATCCTGCTGGAATAATGTGCATATTGTAGCTCAGTTTATGGCAACCGAAATAACTGCAACATATTTAAATAATATTCATCGCGTATTGTCTTTTTGGGGCTCTCTCTGCACTATCCATTAACTTTTTGTGTGATCTTTCATGCTCATAAGAGATATGTGGAGTTTGTCTTGTCTAAATAATGCAGTGGCGTCATTATTCTTCCGCTGACATGGAAAGTGCCTTCGCCTGTAAATATTCATTATAACTTTCTCCACCTCATGCACATAGTAATAGAGAAGCACGATTTTTCACATTTCATTTTATGCCGCCATTTATTGTTGCAGCTATAGAAGTATCTCATGTATTCTATGTTTATCAAACTGGACCAAATAATCTATTAGATGTTATTAGAAACATTGATAAAATTCTCTTCCATCCTTAAATTAATTCATTTTCCACTAAATATTTCATTGGAATACATGTTTTCAGACCCATGAATACAAAAAAATATATTTTTACTTTCTTTACATCTACTATGTGCATAGCGAATAGTGAAGGTAATGTATTGCATCCAAAATCGTGTACCGAGATTTCACTGAAAATACATGTTTTGAGACCCCCTGATTACAAAAAATATTTTTTTACTTTCTCTACACATACTATGTACATAGTGTACAGAGAAGGTACTGCAATGCACCCAAAAATTCGATACCGAGATTTCACCGGAAATGAATGTGCTGGAATCCCTTAAATAAAAAAAAAAAAAAAAAACTGTTTCAGGAAAAGGTCAGTGTGTGTCTCTGTGTGAGTGTGTGTGAGTATGTGTGTGTGTATGTGTGTGTATGCGCATGTGTCTGCGGGCAGCATTGCTCAAAAACGAACTTGATATTTAAGTTCAGTATCTTCCAAGAATGCGACACAATGATTTTCAAGAAAATCCTCTCACCCAAAAATACTGTGTAATTGAAAATTTTTCAAAAAATGTTTATTTTCTCAAAAATGACTAATTTTTCATTAAAATCTCTTATATTTAATATATTTGCATGAAAATTAAAATGTATATTTTGAATTTTCTGGGAATAGCTTCTGAAGACTTCATTCTCGATGTTTTTGTTGAATTTTGCATAACTAGAAAACCGAAATACAAAGGCTTACTACACAAAAATTCAGATTTCGATAAAACACCCGATTTATGTTATATATATTTTGTTGAGTTGGCCATTATCGAGATATTCCTTGTTATTGATTTCAGTTTTAAAATCTTAAACTTTTCTCACACAGGAACTTGTCAATCAAAACATATATTTCCGGTGAAACCTCGGTATCCGATGCGCTCCGTTCCACATTTCTGCAACAAATTATTATTATTATTATTATTATTATTATTATTATTATTATTATTATTATTAATACGAGGGCTAGGGCAAAAGTCATGGCTGTTATTTATTTTCTTGAAGATACCAGTCCGGTTGGTGTGACTTAAGGAGACGAAAGGACAAGGTGTTAACTACATGTGTATTTATTACGCTAGTATACAGGGCAATATGGCCTTCTTTTGTTGTTGTTGTTGTTGTTGTTGTTTTTTTGTTTTTTTTTTACCGTGGAGGGGAAAAATCAGTTTTAGAAACATGACCATGTGTATATGTGTGTGGGTAGCATTGCTCAAAAACGAAAAGTCAGTTAAGTATCAAACTTGGTATTTAACTTGAGTATCTTTCAAGGATGCGACACCAACTATCCTTTTCAAGGAACATTTTTTGAAACTTTTGACTTTCTCAAAGATGGCTGTACAATTTTGATTAAAATACGTTATGCTCAAGATACGTTTGTGATAAAGGAAATGTACCTCTTGAATTTTCTGGGTATGGGCACTGAAAAACTCTTCATTTTGATTGGCTTTAGTACAACTGGCAAACCGTAAGAGATATACAGAAACGTACTATACAAAAAAATGTAGGTATCATTAAAACACACAATTAATGCCATATACAATTTTTTCGTAGAGTTAACCGTTTTAGAAATATTTCGGATTATTAGTTTCAATTTTAAGCAACTTAAAACTTTTCTCAAACAGGAAACATATTTATTCTTGTTTGTTTACTCCTGGCAAGCAAAGAAATGGAATTTCAGTTGTTTAACATAGCCACCAGCTTTTAAAGCGCTTGAGCATTGCTTTAAAGGACTTGAGCATTGCTTTATAGGACTTGAGTATTGCTTTAACCTCTACGTGTTATTTCCCTTTCAATTATAAGGAGGTAATAATAATAATAATAATAATAAAAATAATAAAATTAATACGCTTATGTTATGATTAGCATAATGCAAATAAAACATTACTCTTTTGAATAAAAGGTTTGTTTACTGAACAGTTAGAAAAAGTCACGTGAGTGATACGCATCAGACTTTTGCATTATGTACTTAGTACATAGAAAAGGTATTTAATTCCATCCAAAAATCCGTTACCGAGATTTCATGGAAATACATATTTTGGGGGATCCTGTATCCATAAAAAATAGTTTTACTTTCTCTACACGTATTATTTACTTAGTGTATAGGGAAGCTACCAATTGTATTGCACTCAAAATAAAAAAAAAACAAACAAAAAACAAAAAAAAAAAAAAAAACAAAAAAGGAAGCATTTATAGAAAAATGTCTGTGTACATGTCTGTCTGTGTGTGGGGGCTGTGGGCAGCATAGCTCTAAAACTGAAAGTCTGTTAAAAATCAATTTATATTTAAGTTCAGTATATTTCTACACATTTTCAAGAAAATTCCCCCCACCTGCAACTACCCCTTACGTGGAAAAAATTTCAAATTTTGTTTATTTTGTAACAATTGCCTCTAATGATTTTTATTAAAATCTCTTATATTTAAGATATTTATCTGACAAATAATGTGCGTATCTTGAATTTTCATGGAATATCTTCTGAAAAATTCTTTATTCTGGATGAGTTTTTCAGAATGTTGCATAACTGGTAAACCGTCAAAGATAGACAAAACCTCACTACACAAAATATTTAGATCCCGTTAAAAGACACAATTTATGCGATATACATTTTTTCGTGGAGCTAATTCTTGTTATTGGTTTCAGTTTTAAAATAATTTTTTCATACGGGAGTTTGTCAACTCCGGGCTAAGCAAACAAAGTGGAATTCAATCACATAGCAACTAAATTTTAAAAGTTTTGACTATAGTTTTGGCATATGTGTATCCCCTTATTTCTCTTCTACTTATAAGAAAGATAACGTTTATTTTGATTAGCATGAAGTAGAAGAAAAAGCTTTTCAACAATAATTTGCTACAAGTATGTAGAACACGTGTAAGCAACATGTCAGATGTTTAGCAAAATATATGTGTATGTGTGTGTATGTGTGTGTGGAGGACAGTATATCTCAAAAGTAGATTAAATATCAAACTTTGTATTTACTTCTAGTAATTCCCAAGGATGCGATACAAAGATGTTCAGAAGAGTCCGCCACTTTAACTACCCTTTGCATGGAACTTATACGAAAACCTTCGATTGTATAAAAATTGGTTATAACGATTTTGACTAAAATACCAGATGATTAAAATATTTTCATGCAAAATGAAATTTATATCTTGAATTTTTTGGAAAAAAGAATTTGAAGACGTTTTCATTCGGATAACTTTTGAATAACATGTAAACCGTAAGAGAACACGAAAAGTTACTACACAAAAACTATAATTTCCCTAAAACTCACAATTTATGTCATTTTATTTTTCGTGCAGTTGAACATTTTGGTTTCAATTTTTAAATACTTATATACTTTTCTCAAACAGAAAGTTGTCTGTGTTTCCTTTGTTTTACTTCTAGCCATCCAAAGAAGCGAAGGTCAACGAGAATTGCATAGCGACAACTTTTAAAATATTTAACTATAGCAATAGTCTAGTGTTTTCCTTTATTTACTTCTCTTATAAGGAATTAAGTAATAACGTTATACTGTTAATATATACATATCAATTACCATGAAGTAGAGTATACTTCTTTTCTAAGAAGTTTGTATTCAGGGTAGATGGAGAATGTCGTAGAAGTGAAACACCTCATGTTTTACTTTTATTGGCGCGTTCTATATCGAGTTTTCACCGCAAGTCCATGTTCTAGGATACTATGAATAAAAAAGGGATGCTAGAATAAGGTCCGTGTTTGTTTGTATGTCCATGGACAGGAGAAATCAAAAACGAAAAGTAGTTAATTGTCAAACTTGGTATAGAAGTTCAGTATCCTCTAGGGATGCGAAACAAGATTTTCCAGAAAACCCCCAACACAAACTTCCCTTTACATGAACAAAATTATGAAAATGTTTTTCTCAAAAATGGCTGTAATAGTTTTGTTTAAAATACTGTATGTTAAAGACATTTACATCTCAAATGAGATGTAAAATTGAATTTTCTGGTAATAGCGAATGCAGACCTCTTCATTCTTGATGACTTTTTTATAACTAGTAAACCGTAAGAGATTGACAAAATCTCATTACACACATAATATAGATCTCATTAAAACACACAATTTATATCATATACACTTTTATCGTGGAGTTGACTATTTCCGAGATATTCCTTGTTATTAGTTTCTGTTTTAAAGTATTCTTTTCTGACATGGCAATTTTTCAATTCCTGGGCATGTAAAGAAACGAATTTCAATCATATAGCAACAGCTTTTAAAAGATTTGACAGTCGCTTTAGCTAGAGGAAGTCATATATATATCAGATTCTTTTGTTATCCACACCCAAACAGATCAATCTCTACATTTTCTTATGAGAAAGCATAATATTCAAACGCCCAGTTTTATATTCATCCAAATAAACAGATATATTATTAGTTTCTCCACACGTACCTACTCTGTACATTGTGTGTAGAGAAGATATTACATTCCACCCAAAAATTCAATACTGTGATTTTGCCGGAAATAGACGTTTTAGGGTCCCCCCGTATCCAAAAAAGTATTTTCAGAAAAAGATTCATGTGTGTGTGCCTGTGAACACGATAAATCTTCCAGGGATGCGACACGAAGATTTCGAGAAAAATACCCCCACCCCAAACTACCCTTTAAATGGAAAAAATTTGAAAATGTTTTTTTTCTCAAAAACGGCTCTCACGATTTTGTTTAAAATTCTGTATATTAAAAATATTTATATGGAAATAAATTATGTATCTTGAATTTTTTGGGAATAGTCTCTAAAGACCGTTTTATTATGAATGCATTTTACTGAATTTTGCATAACTGGTAAACCGTAAGAGATACACAAAAACTTACTGCTCAAAAAATATATATTGATAAAACACCCAATACAGGTTGTGTGCTTTTTTTTTCTGGAGTTGTACGTTTTCGAGATATTCCTTGTTGTAAAATACTTAAACTTTTCTCACACGCGAACGTGTCAATGTTGGCCACGCAGAGAAAGGATTTCAATCCCATAGCAACCACATTTTAAAGCATTTGACTCTCGGTTTAGCCTAGGGTATCCCCTTATTTCCCTTCTACCTATAAGGAACTAAGTAATAATACCGTTTCTGCTAGTGTTTGAACATTAAATAGGCAGCTGAATAAACTTATTAACTATAATTTGTTACAGAGATGTAGAGAAAGCCATGTGAATGGAGCACATATTTTTTTTTATTATTGTTTCATTTATCTAGATCCCTTTAATGTCTAAGTTCATATCGGGGGGCTCTCTATTAGAAACAACTCGTTATCAGTAGGTTCCTTATGTTGGGTTTAAATCGTTTTATTTTCCTCAAACACACACACACATTCACTCTAGCATATATACTTCCATAGTCTGTGGAGGATAGAGAATAATTCTGGATTAAGAAAAATTCCCCGCCCCCGCCGAGAATCAAACCCGGGACCTACGTGTGAGAAATCAGTTCGGTGACCACTCGACCACGGAGGCAAACAGATCTATTGCATTTTATAAGAATAGCTTTAATTCTACTGGGGTTGAAATACTCACAGCTGGCTTCCCTTAATGTGATATCATGAAATAGAGCCAAATTGCACACTATTTTATTAGTGAAGTTATTAAAGCACACAACATGCTGACTTCAGTCAGGTAACAGGGTTAAGGGTTTGCTTTCGCAGTTCTCATGGGTACACTTTAATGGAAACGCTCGTTCCTAATTGGTTCATATGCAACACAGTTATTACAGCTTGGTGCTACAGCCGCTCTCTACAACACACAAAGGGTATGTCTCGTGGAAAGACAAATTGTGATTTACGTAGACAGCAACGTAATAACACAAGGCAGTTAAAGTACCCACTACAGCACAGCTGTAATATGTTAGTATGAGGTAGACTACTCCTCTTTCCTTGGTTAATTAAAATTATTATAGTCCGCATTTACACCTGCGTGAGGTAATTTTAGCTTAAGGAGAAGTTAAATATTAGTAACATCGGAATTAATAAAGTTAAAATAATAATGCGCAAATAAAATATAGGAAATATTTCAAAATATGCAATGTGCTTCTCTCCACCATCTTTATCTATCTCCTAATGTTTATTACTTCATCTACCATTTTCACACAATGTATATATTAGGTAGAGAAAAAATGTATCGAGATAACATCGAAAATGCATGTGTTGAGGACCCCGAAATAAAAAATATGCATTTCTATTTCTCTATTTATCACATAATACATAGGTAGAGAAGTTATTGCACTCCATCCATCACTTTAGTGTCCCTCATATCCAAAAATAGCATTTTTAAAAAAGCTCCGCCTGTGTGAGTGTGTGTCCAGTATCTATGAACTCAAAAATGAAAAGTCGGTAAAATACCAAAAATTCGTATTTAAGTTTAGTATCTTCCCAAGAAGCAGCACAAAGATGTGGCTGATAATCTCTTCACCACAAAATATCCTTTTCGAAAAAAAATAGAACATTTTGATTTTTACAAAAACGGCTCCAACCATTTTGATTAAAATATTTCATATCAAAGATATTTACATGACAAACAAATTTAAGAGATAGACAAAGGCTTACTACATAAAATATATATATCTCGCTTAACAATTAATGTCATTTACATTGTTTCTGGAGTTGGCAATTTTTTAAATATTCCTTGTTGGTTTCAGTTATGAAATACTTAAACTTTTCACATACGGGTATTTGTCCACCTCTGGCAATGGAAAGAAACTGATTTCAGTTTCATAGCAAGCGGTTTTTAAAAAAGTTAACTATTGCTTTAGCATGGTGTACTCCCTTATTTCCCTTCTACTTACAAGAAAGCAAAAAGACTATTTCTGAAAATGCTCATCTGGATTAATGTAAAATAGATAGAAGAATCTGCATTTCAGCAATATTTTTCTACAGAGATATAGAGGAAATCATGTGAATGGAAGACATCAGATTTTTAGAAAAGGGTCTATGTGTCCATATGGCATTAAGGTGCGACACAAAGATTTGCACAAAGATTTTCAGGAAAATCTCCCGCTCCAAACTGCCCTTTACATCGAACATTTTACGCAATATGAGATTATCTCTACAGTGGCTTTAACGATTTTGACTAACATACCGCATATTAAAGGTATTTGATAAAAATATAAACAGCCCCTGAAGTGCTCTTCTTTATGAATAATCTGTAAAATCTGGTAAACTGTAAGAGATAGACCAAATCTTTCTACACAAATCATCTAAATCTCGTTAAAACACAAACATTTTTCACATACTTTTTTCGTGGAGTTGACTATTTGCGGCTTTTCTTTGTTGTTTGTTTTAATTTTAAGATACTTAAACTTCACTCAATCGGGAGTTTGGCATTGCTGTTTCTTTTGTTTTACTCTTAGTCACGCAAAAAGAACGAATTTCATCTCATAGCGACCAACATTTTAAAAGATTTGATTATCACTTTAAGCCTAATGTATTCCCTAATTTCCCTTGTGCTTACAAAGAGAATATTGATTTCTGATAATGTTTTTCTCAGTTATCATAAAGTACATAGAAGAAAAAGCTATTCTAACAACAATTTGTTGCGGAAAGGTAAAGTTATGAATATTATGTGAATGGAAATAATTAGATTTTTAGAAAAATGTCCGTGTGCGTTTGTTTGACTGTCTCTCTCTCTCTCTCTCTCTCTCTCTCTCTATCTCGCTCTCTCTCTCTATCTCTATGTTTCTGTGGACAGCATAACTGAAAAATAAAATGTCAGTTAAACACCACTCTTGGTATTTAAGTTCTGTAACTTCTAAGGATGCGACACAAAGATTATCAGAAAAATCCCCCACACCAAACTACTATTTATATGGAACACTTTTCGAAATGTTGGACTTTCTCGAAAGTGTCTGTAGCCATTTTGATTAAAATGGCGTTTATTAAACCTATATTTTCGTAACCAATAAAATATATATGTTGAATTTGTTTGGCATTAGCCCCTGAAGTCTCCTTCATTTTGAATACTTTTGCATAACTGGTAAACTTTAAGTGATTTAAGTTTTGAACAAAAATGTTTGATCTCAATAAAACATAGAATTTATGTCATTTTGTGGTTAACATTCCTAAAAGTTATTTTAATTGGTTTTAAAATGTCCAATACTTAGATTCTTCTCAAATGTGAAGGCATTATTCACTTTTTTGTCATGGTCATTCTAAGCTTAGAAAGTTTCAATTGCATGACATAGGAACCAACTTTTAAAATGTGTTACTATTACTTTAGTCTAGTGTATTCCTTTGTTTCTATTCTTTTCACAAATATATAATTAATAAAAGCATGTCTGCTAATGTTTATCATAAGTTGCATGAATTGTATAGAAGATTAACCTTTTATGAGTATAGTTTGTTCCAAAATAGAAAGAGGAAGTAATGTAATTATAACACATCAACTTCCACAAATTATTATAAGAGATTATTTTTATATCCACTTCATGTTTAAAGAAATAAATTTTATACAGAAGTGGTTTAACATCACATTTCGCTGAACAAATAAGGAGACATAGACGAAACGTAATTGGTAGTCAGATGTTTAAAAGCTAGTTGCTGGCCCCTTTTTATGACATGGCAAGGAAATGGTAAATAAGCACACCACTTTAAATATGACTGACTGGTACAAAATTAGAACCAATAACAACGAATAGCTGAAAAATATGTTTTGGAAGTAAATTGTGTGTCTTTAAGATTTCTACAGCGGTTGCCAATCCTCTATGATTTCCTCGTTATACAAAATTATAGAATATGTCTTACTAATGAGGAGTAAACTTCAACTTATAAATTTTTTGTCACATTCATTTGACAATTATTTCAATCAAAATCGCTAATAACTAATGAAACATAAATATTGAAAAATTCTTTCCATTGAAAGAGGGTTTGGGATGGGGTGGGGATGTTGATGTCGCATCTTTGAAAAATTTGAAGCTTAAATGGCAAGCTATGGTATTTATCAAACATTTTGGTTTAGAGTTATGTTGTCACAGACACACAGGGATCATTTTTCTAAAAATGACTTATTGGCTAAAAGTTTCACAAAATGTATATTTCCGGTGAAATCACTGTCGAATGTTTTGGCTGGAATGAATACTTTCTCTACTTACTACAGGTAGTAAGTGATAGTTAAAGTAAAAATAAAATTGAGAGACTTTAATATTTTTCAATAACAGCTAGCCGATTATTAATGGCAATAATAACTGTACTAACTTTGCTAGCAAGCAACAAAGTCAGAGACTTTATTTAAATTATTTCATTTATATTGGTCCCTTTCAAATCTATGGTCATTTCGAGTGCTCAGATTTAAGCAAAATTTCGTTGACTGTAGATTTCTGAATTCTAGGTTTTTAATAATTTTGTTTTCTTCAAACACACGCACATTCACTCTCCTTTACATGCATTCAAACTCGTAGGGGACAGGGAATGATTCCGGTTAAAGAAAACTTCCCCGCCCCAGCCAGGAATTGAACCGGCGACCTCCGGGTGAGAAATCAACTCGTTGACCAATCGGCAACAGAGATAGTCACATTCAAAGAATTGCAAGCCGGCAGTAATCAAATTACTTCTTTTCTACTTTAAACTACCGAAGTGTGAGAACTCTTAGCAGAAGCAGTAATAGACTAGTAGTACAGTACGTGCCGCTGATTCCAGAAACCAACCTTTACATAATGATTGCTTCTTACCCAGGCGGCCCAGGTTTGATCAGGTGACCGAATGTGGGATATGTGGTGGACAAAGCGGCGCAGAGGAGGGGTTTCTACAGGTTCTCCACTTTTCCCCGCTATCGCATTCCTCTGGTGCTCCATCTTCATCCCAATGTTTCATCACTGTCATCGCCTGCGATGCCAGTAGTTCAACATTAAAAATAAATAGACTAAAAATAATACTGATTACTGCAAAAGAGAATGTTATTAATTATTATCCCTATTAAAGTACGGAGTCTGTGCTTGATATTAACTGGCGAAGCTCATTGATTCCACTTTTAAATTAACAAAGAGGGTAGACATCAACTGCGACACTGATATACTGATATTAGAGTAGATAGAGTGGATTAGGGTACTACCCAACTATTGTGCTAAAAAATTAATAACTATTTTAAGAGGAATAATTTGTATAAATAATTTCTGTACATTAAAATCAATTTGCAACGTAAAAAGCACGAATTATAATACAGTTAGAGGCAAGGGTCATAGCAAGTTATGTTCGAGAACACACTTGGGTACAAAGATAGAGTAGCGAAAGTCATGGGGTTCAAGAGATTACATTTATAAGAAAATCCATTAGCTCAAAAGATTTAACAACCCAGAACATTGGAATATAAGTGGCGAGTCATAATGTAGGCGGGACCTAGGTTAAAAAAATCTATTTCGAGAGTTTAATTACTTAGACTGCGTCTTGTGCTATAAATTTTAGCTCTGCTCCTTACAATAATTGTCAGAAGTATTATGGCAGTAGATATTCATCACTGCCTTTACAGTAATTATAAAGTGATTCGCATGTAGGAGTTTAGTTGGTGACGGTAACTTAAGCTTGTTGCTTTTTCTATGAAAATGTATTTCGCCAATAACTCTGGAACGTAGTACATTTAATACGATGCAGTTATAGTTTCTCGTGTTCAATGAGGAGAATCGATTATTAATTTTGAACTAATTGGCAACTCATTACAAACAGATCAGTTATTTACCTCTATTAAATATTCTCAAAACATTTAACCAGTGCTGTCAATTCTCGTCCCACCTACGTCTACTCTCTGAGAAGCATTTATTAGCACTGGATCATTATCTATCAACAGAAGAGGAGCACTTCAAACGTCGCAGATTTTAATGAGTGCCTCCAATTGAGCGCTTACCGCCATTTTACATCAAACCAGCTGGGTGAATAACATGCAGTATTGTGGTGTAATGCAATAAAATTAAGAATTTAATGTCAATTCGGTATATCTCATGGTAGTTCAGTTGATAAGAGCAACCGGACATAAGGTGGGAAGTTCAACCCCGACTATGGCATTGAATTTTTCGGTCTGACTCTCAATTTCCAATTCGCATTAGAATACACATGCTCCTGTCTATTTTGTAGGAAAATGGCTGTGTTTGATCGGTTGTGAGGGGTGTATTGAGTAAAAAATGTCAAGGTCTACTCTACCAAAATAATCCAAGTAAAAGAATAATTTAAAACATTTCTTTGTTCATCATACCTCGGTATTATTCTATAATTACATACAGAGATTCCAGACTGGCGGCGCAGATGAGGTGGTACTCTCTCTTATAGCGATAAGCATGTCACCAGTAAACAATCTTTACACATCTGTAATAAATGTTTAGTGCAAAGTTCACGCAAGCAAAAATATAGGAGGTGCGGCGATAAAGTAATTGGATTGATATTTTTTGTCCAACTCCTTGTGATGTGGTAACAACGACTGGGGCAGGCGAGTGGATCTTTTTTACTCCATTTATTCTCCAACTCACGCTGACGTAGAACCAAGAATAGAGCTGTAGCATGCGTTCTAAATACATCGTGCAAGTAAACTCAAAAACAAAAACAAAAAACGTACCGCTACATTTGCTTCGCTAGAGTGTTTCTCTTTGTTTAATGTTGGTAGAATTCCCTCAAGAGTTCCACACCTATCCAGCAACAAAGTGAGTCAAAAGTACAAAACGGAAGCATTATACCTTAGTGGCTGGAAGACTCTCGTTAAATGAGTACGTCTACTTAAATCATGAGCAATTATTAAAACACAAGTTATATAAAAGTCTCAAGCATTTAGTGATATTAAACCCTCTAATTCCAATCCTATACTGATTGTATATCAGAAATCTGACACTCAACCCTTAACTAATGATCAAGGGTCGGTTCTCAGGCCAGGAGTGATGGAAAAAAAAAGCGTAAAAGAACCATTATCTGGACTGAACTGGTCTATAAACATTACTCTCTTTATTACATGTGTCATTTGAAAGGAGCTAAGGATAAGCACAACAAACTGAAAAGCATTACCTTTTAAGAGCTACAGAACTATTGTGAGTGTTTCCAAGAGCAGGGACATATTAGTGAAAAAAACACAAGCGGGATAATTAGACAAAGCTGGTATTACAAACATAAGTATAAAATAATGGTAAGGCAACGATTTATACACAAATGAACCTCGTAAAACGAAAAATAATTTTAAAAAAACAATAAAACGTCACCTGTTTGCATTACCTGAAAACGGTTGACAACCTTCTACATACCAATTTTCTTGCAAAACTACGATAGTAATTTTATTAAAATTCAAAAAAATAGTTTAGGAATTAAAATATAGGATCATAGGATCCCAACCATCAACTTTCGGCTTCTTAGAGCGCTGATCTCATCAGAGCTATGTAATTGATGCTGTGTTTCAGTAAATGTTCCACTGGTTAGAAGTTTCCTCACCGATGGTTGATTGCTTTTGGGATCTTGTGCTATGACCCTGTACCTAATACGTGAAATGTTTTATACTGCGTTTCGCAGTTATTTCATTCTCTTCAAAATTAACTGCTGCATCATGTTTAGGAAATTCTCATCCTCCTTATCATGTTCCACGAAGGCGTACTTCAACCCTTTAGAATATGCTTGTATTCGGTGCCTTCCTTCCTTCCTGGAAACATTATTCATACAGGCGTCTGTGTGAAAACTGACAAAATTACATCGAGCTTCTCCACAGATCAGCAGCATGTTAACATGCTTGTCGTTTAAATAAAAATTGTCTGAACGATAACCATTCTTATTAAAAGGTTTAGAGTACTGAATAGATTATGGGAGTTTATTCACTCTAGACATTGACACAGGAAAATAGCAAAAGTTACTTTACATCTATGAAGTGTTTACAACTTGATAGAAACAGAATAAAAAAAAAACTATTTACAATATAAATGTATACCCACTTGCCAGTAGGAAACTAGGTTCGTTTATGTATAATTACATTTTATAATCTTATGATAATAGTGTTTTGTTTCATAATATCAAACAATAGGTAGCGGCGGCTTGCAGTGATATTTGTAGGGTGGACAAGTATCGCTGTCTCTTCAGCGAATGAAGTTCGTGTTCAATAGACCCCGTTCCTAAAGCTGTAACCCTGCCCTGTCCCATTGTGCTCCTTAAGTAAGACTTCATTCTGTTCAAGCAAGAGAAGTTTCTCTCAACTTGTGAAAGGAATTATAACAGCTAAGGTAAAGTCTGTAAGCTTCTGGCAAGATTCTTTGAATATCACTTTCCACAAACAGTTTTACAATTTAATTACACTTCGAGACAAGAACTGGTCATCGGAGTAGATAAAGTAGAGCTCGTTCCTCAATCTTGAAAAGTCAAAATACTTGGCATAATAATTTTGTAATGAAACTAGCCCCTTGGCGGGAAAATTAATTTCTAAACACAGATGTAATATAATTCACAATATAATGCAGTAATTATTAGGGCTTAAAATGTGCATTTCTATTTAGCAGGTACTTACAAAAGGAATTTCACTTCTAATACGCCCTTCCTCAAAACACGCAGTTGTTAATGCAGCAATACATTTTTCGCAAATAAACGTCATGCACACGTCCTAATTGACTTCGGGAGAGTCCGTCAACAATCGGCAGGACAGGCAACTTGACTGTGCCGGTCTTGATGTACAACGCATACGCAAATCCAGCATTTGTAACAGCGTTTTATCTAATGATTATTACCGGGCACCAAATATTTGGTACTATGATCGTGACTTTGGAAGGCGACTGCTCAAGATTTGCCTGCCCTTCGCAGATAAAAGACAATTGCCTCTGCATTGTTCCAATATCTAGCGTGTTCTCGTCTAAAAGATCGCTCTTCCCTTCCAGAATAAAGCAGACCTGCCGAATTTTTAAAAGCCTTATCATTTAAATACAACTATATGGAATGCGATATTACATTTAGATTTTGTTTTATTAAGCAGAAACATTTCAGTTTAGCTTCGTCGCTTATATATTTCGTTTTAAATATTATTAAACAGTTTTTAAACTATTAGGGTAGGCTTAGCCTAACCTGCCTACCCTGAGTAGTCGCTTCTGACTATAGGCTGGAAGAAACACAGCAAAAGATAAAGCCTTTAACTTTACTTTAAAGAAACCACTGTAATATCACGCTCCCATTGCTTCTATTCGAGCCACTACTCCTGTACAAGATAAATAATGGAGAACTTAGATCTCATCTCCAATCTTTACCCGCTTTTTGCATCTCCGTAGGACGTTTTAAGCTTATTTTTTTTTTTTAGTTATGACTGTTTTTGTTTTCCTTTCTGTATACTTTTGCCCTCGTATGTAGGACTTATAACTACCTAAGTACTGGAAGGTGTAAATCAAATAATTAAATTACATCAGCCATTACGTAACTCTAAAAACTGTAGTATGTTTTTGTTAATGCCAAAATGGAAAGTTTATACCTAATACTTAGCACCTGACGCGGCTTTACAACAGTCTCTGTTGCCCGAAGGCTTATTCCAATTTTCGCATTATATAGATTCCTGTTTTATTTTCAAACACCTTTGTCAACAGGTGCACGAGATAAACTGTTCTGACAATGGGAATCTTCATAGCTGTACGAATGTGGTGTTCGAATTAGTATAAGCCTATTACTTTCAATATAGCACAGAACTGTCATTTTGTTTTCAAATTTTTTTTCTGCAGATGCATGTGATAGGTTTTTTCATTGTGGAAGATTTCAAAGGTATATACAAATATACACTATAGAATAAAGGTTTGTAGACATTGGCAAAAATGCAACTGCAGCTCCAATATCATGGTATGAGGCTTTTTGGAATGACATGCATCGCCATTGTTCTCTGCCATATGCAACATTATGCAGTGAGATGTAAATCCCCCACCCACAAAATGTTATGCACATTGTCCTTAGAAGACATGCAAGATAGGTCCAAGCAACATATATCCTTAGCACATTGCATACATCCAAAAACATCCAAGAATATTAGACTAAACCAGTTAGATGCCGATATAAAATTTTTAGAACTTGAAAATTCTGTTTTACACATAGAAGATAAAAATAATTTTTTTAAACATCACGAACTCCGAATGCTCTTAAGCCACCATAATCTCCAATCCATATCTAATCAGCATAATGAGATATTTAAGTATTAGGCATAATGGGTTATTTGAATAATCGATATGCTTTTAGGAACATCTCTGCATAGTCCTATTTAATTTGTAATAGGTAGTATTAACAATCAAAGAAACATAAGTCCTTTTCCCTTTGTTATAACTAAAAAGTAGTGTATGTTTTGGTAATTTTTTCAAGAATTGCCATCAGAAATAATCAATGTTTTCCAGCTTTAAGAATTTCATATAAAAATCAGGAACATTTTAAAGACATAAAATAACTGTAAAATACATTTCTTTAAATTTGATTTGGTCATAAAGACTAACATCAAAGATCCAAGTATTTGGTATCAAATATTAATGCAAATCTAATTCAAAATTACGTTTGATTTATTTTTCATCATGTGGAATATAATTTAAAAGTTCTACTTTTAATGTCCGCCTTAAGATTTGCAGAATGTGAAAAGAGCATAAGATTTAATGACGCTATTTGAACATGTGTGAACCCTGCACTATCTGACTAAATAATAACTACTTTAATTTGACTCCTTTATAGTAAACAATAAAATACGTGTTTCCTCAAATCCAGTAACAAATTAGTTATTGGTGATTAAAGGAATTAGAAGGAATTTCCATTCAACCATTTATAGCACTTTTTACTTTCCTCTACTGTGTACATAATATATATAGAGACGTATTGTACTCCCCCCAAAAAATTGGATGTCAAGATTTCACCAGTAATACATTTTATGAGGGCCCCAGACCCCAAAAAGATTTTTTTTTTGAAAAAGGTTCGTGTGTGTGTGTGCAGCTTAGCTCAAAAACTAAAAGACAGTTAAATACCAAACTTGATACTTAAGTTTGTTATCTTCCAAGAATGCGACACGAAGATCTTCAAGAAAATCACCCCACTCCAAACTACCCTTTATATGGAACATTATTCATAATTTTGATTTTCTCAAAAACGGCTATAAAGAGTTTAATTAAAATGTCTTATGTACAAGATATTTTTATGACAAACGAAATGTATATCTTAAATTTTCTGGAAATAGCCTTTGAAATCTCCTCATTCTGTATGGATTTCTTACTTTCTCTACACGTACTCTACACATACTGTATAGAGAAGGTATTCCATTCCACCCTAACATTCGATGCCGAGATTTCACCGAAAATACGTGTTTTGGGTCTCCCTAAATCCAAAAAGGGCATTTCTGGAAAAACGTCTGTGTGTGTGTGCTTGCGTGTGTGTGTGTGTATGTGGATGCATAGCTCAGAAACGAAAAGATCGTTAAATACCAAACTTGGTATTTAAGTTTGGGATCTTGCAAGGATGCGACACGAAGATTTTCAAGAAAATTCTCACACCCCCAACTATCCTTTATATGGACATTTTTTGACAATTTTGATGTTCTCAAAAATGGCTCTAATGACTTTGATTAAAATATGGTATATTAAAGATATTTACCTGAAAATAATATGTATATCTTAAATTTTCTGGGAATATCCTCTGAAAATTACTTTATTCTGAATGAATATTACGGACATTTGCATAAATACTAAACCGTAAGATATAGACAAAATTTTACCCTACATAAAATGTAGAGCACATTAAAACATAGAGTTTATGTCATATAACTTTTTTTGTGGAGTTAATCGTTTTGAGATATTCCTTGTTTTTGGTTTCAGCTTTAGAAAACATAATGTTCTCATACGGGAATTTGTCAACTTCTGGCCACAAACAAAGGAGCTTCAGTCACATAGCAACCAGCTTTGACTATCAGGTTAACCTATGGTACTCCCTTATTTCGCTTCTACTTACAACAAAGCAAGTAATAAGACTATTTCTGCTAATTTTCTCAATTAACATGAAGTAAATAGAATCATAAGCCTTTAACAATTATTTGTTGCAGAGATGTAGAGAAAGTCATGTGAATGGAACACATCAGATTTTTTATTTCAATTTTAAGCCACTTAAACTTTTCTCAAACGGAAAAGACATGTTCTCTCATTTTTCGTTTGTTTACTTCTGGCAGGCAAAGAGATTGGAATTTAAATTCTTTCACATAGCAGCTGGCTTTTAAACGACGAGACTGTCTCTTTAGCCTGTGCTTATTGTCCTTCTACTTACAAGGAAGCTAGTAATAAGGCTAATTCTGCTTACGTTTATCTTGATAGTACGATGTAGATCACAAATTAATGTTTTGGATAAAAGGTTTGTTTACGGAATAGCTAGAGGACATCATGTGAGTGAAACAAATTACATTTTTGCTCTTCTACTTACAAAGAACTAAGTAATAAGGACATTTTTTGCTGATGTTTATCTCGATTATCAGGAAATAGAAGGATAAGCTTTTTTAACAATAATGTTTTACAGAGATGTAGATGAAGTCATGTGAATGGAACACATCAGATTTTTGGAAGCGGATCAGATTTAGCTTCAAATGTGTCTGAACCTTTTCTAGAGAAGATTCCTACTGTCTGCTTTCTTAAGATTTCCAAGCTTTCCTTTGGTTCCATTCTTTGCTTTTTTGCTAACGCTGACGATATTTGCCTCCCCCTCATTACGCTGGCAAGGGATTTCAAAGGTTAGACTTGAGGTGCTACCTGGAAGTTGGTTTTATTCCTATATTCTACATTTTGAAAATCAATGTCATTGATAGGATATAAAATTATTATAAAGGCTTTAAACACTTAATACACATACTGACGAATATTTTTTTAAAATAATAAAAAATCATTTGTTTTTTCTTGTCTAAGTGCCGTGTACGTACTCAGTAATAAGTAGAAATGGTACTGTATTCCACCCAAAACTTCGATATCAAGATTTCACAAGAAATACATATTTTTAGGACACCTGTTCCAAAAGAAAATCATTTTCAAAATAGATCCGCGTGTGTGATTGTGTCCATATGATGTAAACTGCAAAATCAAGAACAAAAAGTCGATTATTTATAAAATTAATACTTGAATTCAAAATCTTCCAAGATGGGCAGCATAACTAAGAAACGAAAAATGCGTAAAACTTTGTATTTAAGTTTATTATCCTCTAAGGATGTGCCACCATAAGTTTCAGGAAAATCTCTTCAAGCTAAACTACTTTTTACCTGAAAATGTTGTCGAAATGTTCTATTTTCCATAAATGACCGAAATGATATTGATTAAACAATCAGATATTGAGCTGTTCATGACAAATAAAATGTATATTTTGAATCAGTAAGGAAAAACCTCTAAAGCCCCAGTCATTCTGAATGACTTTTGCATAGCTAATAAGCCATAATAGATAGATGCAAACAATGTAGATTCGTTAAAATCGATAATTTATGTTATCTTCTCGTACATTTTTTGTAGAGAAAGCCATTTCCAAAACATTCTTTGTTATTGGTTTTAAAGTTTCTAATTCTTAAATTTTCTCACTTTTTTCATCCTGTTCATGCAAAGAGAAGGGAATTTCAATTGCATGGCATAGTGACCTGCTATTACTAGATTCACTAGCGCTTTGGTTTAATGTGTTTTCTTATTTAGCTTCTAATTAAAATAACTATCTAATGCAACAATATCTGCTAATGATTAGCTTGAAGTAGAGAGAATAATAAGCTTTGTAAGGACAATTTGTTGCCGAATATGTAGAGAAAGAGAATGGCCACAGTAAAACTTTAAACCTGCTGGAAGTTATAATGTGTTGCTTCACAACTTTCCACCTTTCCATAAAATGGTCAGAAACAACTGAAATTCGCCAAGGCTTTAACATTGCTAACTGTTTAAGAATTCAAATAATAAATCAGTAACTATCAAATATGGCATATGCCACAAAATTATTTGGAATATTTAGTGTGTTTTAAAGAGATATGCATGTTTGTAGAGTACGTTTTCGTCTTTCATTTTTGGTATAACAGTAATGCAAAGTTATAGAAACGTTCTTCTGACTGCAAAGAACACCTTAGGCTATTCCCATAGCATTTAAATTATACATTTTATTTGTCATCTTAATATCTTCAACATACGTTATTTTAATCTAAATCGTTAGAAAATAAACTTCGAAAATTGTTCCATATAAAGGATAGCTTGGGGTGGAGGAATTTGCTTCAAAATCTTCGTGTCGCATTTTCTGAACATATTGAATTTAAACATCAAGTTTGATATTTAATCACAGCTCGTTTCTGAACTATAATTTTCAAACACATACAAACATACTCACCACACTTTCACTCATTCACTGACCCATTCACGGACCTTTTTTAAAAAATTAAATTTTTGGATTCAGGGATATCTCGGTATCCAATTTTTTGGTGGAACACCATCTCTGCGTAAACTGTGTATTGTAGAGGAGGAAAAAATCTGGTGTGTTAAATACATATGGTTTCCTGCTCACTGTGATTTTATGACTATAAAAACTACTGCTACAAAAGCTTTTTGTCATATTCCTACATTTTAATCAAAGTAAATTTTGCTGATATAGATTTCTGCGTTCGGAAACAGTTTTCTATAATTTGTCATAGCAACCAAACGTTAAGAGATAGGCAAAAATTTACCAGACTCACAGAATGTAGAGTTTTTTTGTGGCTTCAGACATTCTGAAATATTAGTTATTATCCTGAATTTTTCAATAGTTTTGTTGTTTAAAGCGCTGCGTCTATTCGGTTATTTATTGTGATATTAAGGAAGAAATAAGGCAACTCAAGACCAGCATATAGCCGCATTTTAACATCCGATTATAGATTCAGTTTCTTTAGTACCGTAGTACCTAAGATGGCGGTGTAGTTACCCCTGTTATAATGAAAACGCCACTTTTTCAAAAACAAATAGATTACTTTTCATAGTTCCCTTCTATATATACACCACTAACCATTTCCTCGGTTGCGGAACAACGGAAGAAATCACAAGAAGCCACATCACGCAAATATGAGCGGTGCTGCAGCAATTTATGAGATTCAATATCCGGCAATAACTTCCGCTGAATGAGCAGGTGCGTTGTCTTGATGAAACATCACCTTCGTTTTCGCCAATTAGGACAGTGTCTGCTTCAACTTCTTGTTGAATCCCATCAATAATTCAATGCAGTATTGTGCAGTAATCGTTTTTACTTTTTATAAGAAGCCAATCAATATAACATCCTTTGCACTCCAAAAAATTGTCGCCATAGGTTTTCCGACAGATACGACTGTCACGGAGAAGATTCACTGGAAGAAACCCACTCTTGGGATTGTTTTTTGGCTTCCGGTGTGCAATAACGAAAACAAATCTCATCGACGGAAACAACTCGTTGTTGAAGATCTTTCGGATTTCATTTAAATAGCTCCAAACAGATAATCCTACTGTCCCAAAACCGCTTGTTTTCCACTGCAATTGCTGCACCCAGTAGGCCGACAACTTTTATATCTACAAATTTATCATGCAAAACTTGATTGGCAGTTTCTGCTGCCTCAAGAACCTTCACTCGACAATTAGCGAGAATCATATCGCGAACTTTTTTAATTATTTAAAGTTAATTATTTCTATTGGGCGTCATGGGCGTTCGTCTTCAAAAACGGATGTTCAACCACTTTAAAGAGGCTGAAGCAATATCCAAAGGTGATCATATATGGTGAAAGATATCCATAAACAGCATACAATTGCAATCGAAACTTTTCCCATCCAAAATTAAAACGCGAATCACTGAAATATTGCTGCATGTTATCCATCTTAGCGAAGATCTGTTCAACGACTAACTGAAATACCTGCCAAATTCAAACTTGTAAGTACTAGATTTATTTTGGCGACATGGAACAAACGACAATAGACGATAGTAGTACCAACTTGACTGAACAAAACAAACTATTTTGAAGCATGGCTACTAATTCTTAAAATCACATATACAAGAGCGTTGGAACATTAAGTTTGGCAGCTATTTATTTAAAACTCATACGAAAGAGATACATATTACGAAGTCTTATTGTCCTTCAAATTAGTCACTAGCGTTGTATACAACTTTTTATCAGTGATGTGGATGTCTTAGGATACCTTTAGCAGCGTCTGTTTGACGAAACTCTGGAAGTGTTCTGAAGCGAATGCCACGAAGCAGTTCATTCATCTTCGGAATCATGTCAAAGTGGCCATGTTTTAAGTCAGGGACTTTTGCTGGGTGGTACAGCACCTTTTGTCAAAGCTAATCGCAAGTTGTGTCCCAAAAATGAACAGTAGTATTGCGCATATTACAGGTCATGACGAAAATCTAAAGTTCGTCAGAACCCCAGCAATGAGAAATGATGGTACTTCTCGTGTACGAACGTGAAGATGTTATCCTAACGTATTGCGTTCATCCACAGCAGTCTGTCAGTGAAGGGGAGACATTTTATGAGCCCACCCATCATCCTGCACTACAATACTGCATACAGCGCAAGCTGTGGATGATTTTTTTTTTTTTTTTTTTTTTTCCCAGACAATGACGGTTGAAAAGTGCATCACCATCCACAAATCTCCCAACCTTAAGTCCTATGGCTCTGCTGTGGATGATTTTTTTTTTTTCCAGACAATGACGGTTGAAAAGTGCATCACCATCCACAAATCTCCCAACCTTAAGTCCTATGGCTCTGATTGGATTTCAAAGATGAAGGTACCACTTCGTAGCATTCGCTTCAGAACTGTGCCAGAGATTCTCGGATAGTAGACCGCACCAGTCGAACTATCAACACAACATGGGAATTCCACATCGCTGATGACGGGTTGCACACAATGCTGTGATAACTTTGAAAGGCCTTTGTATCACTTGCAAATAAATATTTGCCAGTATTGAAGTCGCAACCCTCGTACTAATAAAAGTTAGTAGGTAGAAAAGCCGCGGAATGCAATGCAGACCATGAGAATGTGTACCCATACATGTGCACAGCTTTATTTGGAAATCTGTTACATAATGTTTGAGCTGATACAAATGCAGGTATAAGTAAATGTCCAAGACTCCGTTTTCCTGTTTACATATGCAAACATGAGCTCATCGTACAAACGTTGCTCAAATTTTCAGAAGATACACTGCGCAAGCTCCTCCTTGAAAAGGTAGAACAAACAGAATGCATTTCGTTACTCATTAACATGAGGGTAAGATCTCTCCCTTGTGTAATTAACATCCTCACCAGAGCATTTACGCGACGACGAGAAGGAGGTACTCTTGACCTCTACCCGCTAATTATTCCCGGAGGAAAACCATCTGCCTTTGGAATCATGCTACTTCCTCCATATGACCATTTCCATACATGCAAGAAGGCCAGTACAGTTATGTGTGGTGCAGGTGTGCAAGATGTAGTCATAGACCATCCTTCTTGTACTTGTGGTGGTTTTAAGCGCACCTAGAACCCCAGCTTATGCGTTACCTATTGCATTTACTTAATATAAAATCATATTTCATTACCTTAAATCTGCATATAAATAACCTTATTTTGTTGCATATGCCCATTAAGAAATCTATTATATGGCTGAAAAGCGCTACAGGAGTGAATTTATTTCCCTCGCTTCCCTACTACTCCCTCAATAGCCAACTAAATCCAACGACAGCGGTTTTTCTCAGATCTGGAGGTTCCTGATTTTTCGCTGTGGTATGCGGAAAATCTGAAGGTTTTAAATTCAACCTTGAGATTTTAAAATAAATTTGCATACATTTTTTAATTTGTACCTTTGTAACTATTTTATGAAACAAGGCAGTATTTAGTATATAAAGAGACATTTTTAAAGAACAAGGGATGGGAAGACTGTCTCAGAAATAACTTGGAAAGTAGTGGGTTAGGGAAAATGTGGAGGATAAGAGAAAATAATGTAAATAATTTCTGGAAATCGGGAAGGAAAACAATTGAGGATTAAGAAATTCAAAACATGGGGAAGAGAAAAGTATATAGATGTGATAAATAAAGAGGAGCGAGAAGTTATTGCATTAATTAAAGCAGGTGCATGGAGATTCAAAGGTTTAGGGAAGGGTATTCCATAAATTCAATATCCTATATGTGGCGGAAATGAAGATATAGAACATATACTATTTAAAGGTAAAAAGACTGAAGTTTGGAAAACAAGTGTATTAATTAAAAAAATTTTAAGACAGATATAAATGTAGCGATAGTTGAAATGTTTCAAAAAGATTGGACAATTCTTATATAAAGTGACAAATAAATAGGTATGGACAGTAAATAGAGTTAAAACAGTGTAACAAACTAGAATTAATACAGTATTGTAAAATATGGGTATGATTGGTAAAGAACCAGGGCTGATACACCGGTCATATTCACCTGCATACAGTTTAGCACAAATAAACAAATAAATAAATAAAACATGGCCTATATATTAATCCGTATTCTGCTAATTCTAAAAGCAAAATGATATACATAAACATTGGTTTCATTTCAGTTCATTATCCCTGTTGAACATAATTAGGAAAAGCTACAATGAAAATAACACTTTGTATTTCTTCCTTTTGAGTAACGTACTTTCACGGTTATTAATCAACTAATAACAGTAAAAGTCAAAGCTCAGACACTAAAAGCTCAGCAAACGTAAATGAGCAGTGAAGGGGTGATAGTTTCGGAGTTAAAACTTGCGAGAGACCCTCAGATTTTTCTCACGAACCAATTACATAATTTATTACCTGGTGTGTTTTTCATGTTCTTAACTGCGTTTGAATCAACAGCGTCTGTTCTGTATAGACTATCCGTTTTGTTTCCACGTTTTCACATATCAATGCTATCTTAAACAGGGTCTTGCAGAAAACATTCAAACTCAGTTCCGATACAACTTTCGGTAGTTACGCCTTTCGACCTGCGGCCTTAGGGAAAATAAATACCCATGTCTTGTTTTCTGCTTACTTGGAGGCAGAAAACCACCCGAAAACACACTACTCTTAATAAGTAACATTTTAAGTCCGCAATTGAAGCAAATATTGATGTAATATTGTTCATTACAGTGTTCTTAATTATCTATACAAATATCTCCACTTATCCCCCTAAGAGGTACCTGATAGCGCTCATCTACGAGAAGCCACTAAAATGTACACTACATTACAATGCTAATTTGTTTGAATCGCTGTAATAACAGCGTATAAATTAAGTTCATTCTAATCATATTAAAATAAAAGGAATCTAATGTATTCTATGCACATGATTTTCTGTACCTATTCAGTATGGAATCTCCCTTTGAGAGACATTTAAATACTTTAAACTTTAAATCCATAACAATTGATGCTCCAGGAACGATTAGCTGTTCAAAATAACGTATATGACATGCATATTTTAACGATATCTATGCTTTTTGTCTAGTAAGTTTTCGTCTATCTCTTACGGTTTACCATTTATACAGAAGTCATCCAGAGGCTATTGCCAGTACATTTCAAGATTTACATTTTATTAGTAATGCAAATATGCTTAATATACTGCTTTTAATCAAATCCTTAAGTGCTTTTTGAGAAACACCAGATTTTTGAAAGTTTTTCAATGTAAAGGGCAGTTTAGAGTGGGGTATTTTCTTTAAAATCTTTCTATCACATCATTCGAATATATAAGCTTAAATATCAAATTACAGACAAACATTTTTTTGAAAAATGTTTTTTTTTCCGCTGACATCTCGGTATCGAATGCAACACGTTAATTATCTATGTACTAAATGCTAGAGAAAGTAAAAATATATCTTGTAATTAATCATTGAAGATGCTGCACCATATACTTTGTAACAGAGTACTAAGTGACAAAAAACCAATATCATAGACATTCTTCAAATTAACTAAATTAAATGCAGGTTTAATAATGAAACGTCGTGCAATTTAAATAAATTAAAATCCCAGTTATATATTTCTATGGTTGGAGCAGACTTTCTGCACATAAGCGCTTTCCAAACGTTGCACTCAACATGGATATACGGTTTGCCACACGTAAAAATAAACCAAAGGCATTTTACCCTTAGTGCTGCAGCTGAATAAATCAATTACATTCTGCTCGTTTTTGTATATAACAATCTGTGCAACTGCAGTAAATCATTCGTTATCCTGTTACATAAATGATAGATGGAGAAGAAAACCTGTGGCAGAAAACAACTCAACGTCATCAAATAAATCACCACCAAATATTGAAAGGTCTTGTTTTGTTTTTGGTATTACTTTTACACGGACATTTCATTGCCTTCTCTTCCCCCCTTTCATTTCTCTGGAAGTACAGCATTTGTCATGTGTATCACACAGTTAACCACAACAGCTGTTTCGACTGTCCTGTTTTAAGTATTTTTCGTGTTATAAATGCAAATGTGAAAGAAGTTAGTAACCGATGGAAATTGGACTTATCTCGTTCATAGTTAATGTATTCATTTACCGTACTTCATAGTCTGGATAATGCGTTGAAAGCTTCAATCAAACATTCATAACTACAAGTTCATTTCTTCTTATGTCATATACATATTGGATCCTTGCAGACTTAGTTGTTATATATGTGTACATTCATATTTAATTTCTCTTTTACTTCTATATATGGTTCATACATAAGTAGAGGAACTAACTACCCAAAGTTCTGATACCAATATTACAGCGGAAATACACGTTTTGAGACTCCTGAAATAAAAAGTGCAAGTTTAGGAAATGGCACTGAACAGTATAGCTCGAAAATGAAAAGTAAATTAAATAACAAACTTGGTGCTTATGTTCTCCATTTTCAAAGGATACAACACGAATATTCTAGAAAAAATCCCCCAACCCCAAACTACACTTTATTTCGATTTTTACTTTCTCTAGCTTGTATGTACAGTATACATAGTTGATATAGAAGGTATTGTACTCCACCTACAAATTCAATACCGAAATTTCACTGGAATTACATATTTTGAGGCCCCTAAATCCAAAACACGTTTTAGAAACACTTCAGTGTGTGGGGGGGGGCACCGTAGTTCACAATTGAATTGTCCAAACTTGTACTGAAGTTCAGGAGCTTTCAAGGATACGACACAGAGATTTTCAAGAAAATCCTCCAACCCCCAACTACACTTTATGTGGAACATTTTTCGAAAATTATGATTTTCTCAAAAATTCTCTAACGATTATCATTAAAGTGTCATATGTTTAAGATATTTTCATGACAAACGAAATGCCCATATTGAATTTTCCGGGAATCGCCTCTGAGGACTTCATTTTTGATGAATTTTATATAACTGGTAAACCAAGAGATAGCCATAATCCTAATACACAAAAAATTATATCTCGTTAAAGTATATATTTTTTCAAACACTAATACATTTTAGTGGAGTTAAAAATTCCGAAGTATTCTATGATTTTGAATTAAATTTCCGAACACTTATACTTTTCTGAAATGAGAATTCTTCATTCGTTTTTCTTTTTTATTATTGCAATGCAAATAGAACGGAATGCTTCTTAAAATATTGACTAGCTCATTAGCCTAGTGTATTCTACTATATCCCTTGAATGTATAAGAAAACACGTAGAAAATCCGTTAACGTTTATCCCGATTAGCATAAAATAAAAAGAAACGGTCTTATATTTTTGTAAGAATATTTTTTCAGAAGAGATAGAGAAACTCATGTGAATGTAATATACCAGATTTTTTTTATTAACCTTAATATTGAAAATGTTTTTATTCCCGCATCACACTGCCATAATCCGAGAGTTTAGGGAATGATTCTCTATAAACAAAACTTCCCCACCACATGCAAATCCGGAATCCTTAGGTTAAGAAGTCACAACGCTACCCCCTTTTTATTTTGCAAACCCCCTTTCCTTCGAAAAACCAAGCCATTCGACCACAAAAACAATCTAAATATAACCAGTGTTATACTGGTTTATTATTTTCAACTTTTGTGATACTTTTTTGTCTTGTTTACTCGGAAATAGTATTTTTGTAATGTATGAACCTCGTAGTAGTAAATGCTGTTAACTTCTGTAGAAATGAACAGAAATGTTCCTATTCTCTTACCTTTTAAACGGCGGAAGTACTCGTATTTTTTGTTCTTATTCCTAAACTACCAAAAAACGCTTCGCACGTTGTGAATGTGTATCGAATTATTGATCGGTACATACATTCTACATAGTAGCCAGAAAAGGTATTGCACTCGAACAAAAATTTGATGTTGAAATTTTACCAGAAGTACATGTTTTGAAGTCCCTTAATCCCTTTTTTTTTAGAAAAATGTTCGTGTGTGGTATTTATGTTTAGTATCTTCCAAGGATCTTTAGTATCTTTTCATTTTCAAGAAAATTCCCTCAATCCAAACACCCCTTCATATGGAACAATTTTTGAAGGTTTTTTCCTCGAAATTGTCTCCAACGGTTTTGATTAATATACAATATATTTACATTGCAAATAAAATGTATATTCTTAATTTTCTGGGAATAGCTTCTGATACTCTCTGTATTCTGGATGAATTTTGCAAACGGTTTAACCGCAAGATAAACAAAAACATACTACACAAAATGTAGATCATGTTTAAACATATAATTTATGTCATATAAGTTTTTCTTATACAGTTGACAGATTTCGAAATATTCCTTGTTATTGATTTCAATTTTTAACTACCTAATCTTTCTTCAAGCTGGACATGCAATGTATAATAAGACCAATTCTTCTAATGTTTATCCGGATTAGCATGATGCAGATAGAAAACTAATTTTTATATTAATAGTTTGCATACTGAACGGCTAGAGAAATGTTATGCAAATAGAACACATCAGGTTTTTTAATGTGATACTTGACAGGACCAGTCTTTATATATTTAATGCTATATATTGCCAGGTATTTGCAAAGTAAATTTATATATTTTTTCTATCAACCATTTTTCAAGCTAGCTTTGGTACTAGTGGATTTTATTTACATTTTGCAACGTAAACATACGTTTTTTTTATATTTCAGAATATTTACCGTCCTTCGGTGATTTGCTTTAAATGCGTTTCCTTTTGCAACTGGTAGTTTTTTAATTATTTATTCACACACATGTAGCTTCGTACGAAAACACACACTCGGCAGCATTTTTCATTAATACTCTTTGCTTGTGGTGTAAAGGGATGAGTGATTTCATCGGATGAAATTATTTTGCAGTTCCAGTTCTCACATATTTGGAACATTTTGTGTTTATTCTCTTTTCCTAACTGATCGTAACTACACACACATACAAATATATATATGATAGTGGAATGATCTTGCACTTATCTGTAGCATTAAGTTTTACTTTCTTGCGATTTCAGTGGTTCATACTGGTACGGAGCTGTTTATGCTGGTACTGACCAAAGCTCGCCCCATACTCTACAAACTGCCGGTCCCCCATATCTGCGCTAGCTAAGGTGCTTCGCTTTGGTGCTTTATATTGCAAGGGATCGTGGGTTCGAGTCTCCCCCTTGGGAATGGGTGATTCTGCGTTTGTAAATGTGTATATGTGTGTGTTTAGAAGCAAAACGGTAATCAAATAAAGAAAGTAAATTTTGGGAAAATGGGGAAAAAGAGAAAAGGAATAAAAAGAAAACGAGAGCAAGCTCACTTAAAATATCGCAGAGGTACTGAAGAGCAAAATTACAACTTATAGCTTGTATTTTCATACTACACTACCCACACCCCTAATATTCCCGTTCGATAATGGCACTAACCAAAACCTTTGTCTACAAGTCCCTGATGAAAGCTCTCATAAATGTAAGTATATATGTAAGAAACCTCTCACATATGTAAGCTATTGTCCAGTTTAAGGACACATTAAATAATGTTTATCCCTTCCCTATTAATGCTGAAAAATGTTGTAAATGGTTTAGCCTTTTCGTATGTGCCAATCTAGTGAAACTCTTCCTCAATTTCAGGTTGATTATAATGTGTTTCCAAGGTTAGGTCTTATGTGCCTGTTTGAATATCAGAACTCAGATGGCTGGTAGGAGTTAAAGTTTGATTAGATGACCATACAGAGAGAAAAACATTAACGTTAAGGAAATGTGCCACTTTTTGTGCACGCGAGTGTACAGGTCTTTGCCACATCTGGAATTTATTTTAAAACGAATATTGAAATCTCTATCCAAGCAATGCTCAATATGCAAATTTCATGATGCATGGTCTCAGTAACTATTATTTTATCGGACTGAAAGCTCTACAAGATATAAGTGCATCATACCTTCTAAGTTCACGCATTTGATTTTATTCATAAAGTTTCTTTATTAAGTGAGGTAGAATTATTTATCAGTTAAACTATTATTTTTTTATATCAGTCAGCAATTTTTAAGAATTAACCAATCACAATAACAACACAAAATATTTTTCCACAAAAGTATCTAGAGGGTGCTTTAGTTATTCCAAAATGTTGTTTATATTTAATGCATTTTGAGAAAATGGATCACTGATATAAAAAAATGTGAAATCGCAGAACAACCAGTTCAACGTATGCAGAAAACGTATTTGCACAGACTGAAGCCACAAGGCTTAAGCACAACGAGCTGTTATACTTAATAAGGATTACGAAACTTTTGTAACCAGATGAACTTCTCTTGCAAAAAATACAACTAAATGTAGTTCTAACAAGTAAAATGTTTTAAATGTTTACCGGTTTGCGTCATTGTTATTATGTTAAGTAACATTTCTTTTTTAAATAACTTCTTTAGGAAACATATTTCAAATTTTTATGAGTTTCTGAAGCGGTATAGCATGGACTCTATATTATTAATGAGCACAACATGATTGGGTGTTTTATATTATTAGGTATATCTTGAAGAGTCTATGTTTGGATAAGTTCAGTATTTTTAAGTAGTTTTCATTTTCTCTGACCTGTAATTAACTACAGCAGCGACTTTGGCTTTTGAGGCAACTAATCTTCATAATTATGACTTAGAAATACTTCCTCTATTGGGAAATAAAACTCGTGCTCCTGAACTAAGCCAATTGTTAAAACAGGAAATAGAATTAGTCAAGCTAGGAAAGTAACTATGCCTTTGAATGGTATTCTTAGGAGTAGAGAAATGAGAAAACCAATTAAAACATGCGCTTTGAAAATAATATAATATAAAAATAATAATAATCTTTGCAGTGTTCTTATACCAGGTGGCCCAACAGCGTGTGCAGATAACCCTTTGTGCATTTAAAGCATTGCAGACCACAACGGGGAAAAACCCAAGTAAACACCGCTACCGACTTGCGTTCTACTTCCCTTACATATCAGTGGATACGTGAGGGAATCTTGCTCATTGAGAGGAGTTTCCAGGTTTGTATTAAAGTCCTTGATCTGGTATAAAGTCTTGCAAACAGGTCTAAAAGATTAACATGTTTTCCACTTCAATTCATTTAGTTTTGAGAGCATAAAGTCGCCCTTTAGACAACTTCTTAACCAAGTTGTTATTAAAAAAAATCATTGAAAACGAAGAAAAAAGTTCACTTTTTAATGTTAATATGAGAATTAATTACAAGATCTTCACTTCATCTGTCAGTATTCATCATTAGGTGGCTTTGTAATTGTGTATACGCTATTCTTATTTAACAGTAGAAATTAGACCCACTGAAAGATTAAATCAAAATATTAACACACCGTAACAAAAAGACATGCACGAGAGCATGTAAGGTTTCGCTGAATTATGCTTATTATTATTATAATTAACATTATTATCATCATTATCATTATAATGCCCTAATCTATAACCAGAGTAAATCAAAACAAGAAAGCGTCATGACAAAAGTAGTTAAAACACGATGCATCGTAGTATTTAACTGCATTATATTATTACTATTATTATTATTATTATTATCATTATCATCATCAATATTATTACTACACAATAATTAAAATAAAACGTATAAGCAGAGTAAAGCAGAATATAAAAGCCCGTAATAAAATAGTGTTCCTCTGTGTCATTATAATTATTATTATTATTATTATTATTATTATTATTATTATTATTATTATTATTACGTTCTATACACATAGGCAAGGTAAAACAAACATGATAGTGTCGTAACGAAGAACATGCAAACACGAAAGTGGGTGAAATTTTGCTGTACTGTGCTCTTGTAATTGCATATTTTCCGTTACCAATTTTTCACATTCTCATCTACTCTGATTATGCGAATAATGCCAGTAATAGTAATAATAATAGAGTGAAACATTATGTGCTTTCATATTTGCATTTTTTTCATTATATAACAATAAAGGGTAAATCAAAACATGAAAACTTCGTAACGCCAAATATGCAAATACGGCAACGGTTAGTGTTTCACTGAATAATAATAATAATAATAATAATAATAATAATAATAATAATAATAATACCGCAGGAAATTACGTGTTTTCATGTATGACTTGTTACGGAGCCTTAATGTTTTGATTTAAACCTAGAGCGGACTATTTCTAGTGTTAAATAAGAACAGCGTATACACAATTACAAAACTAGCTATTGGCGGATCCCGATAGATGAAATAAATTATTTTTAATTAAGTCTCAATCTAAAAGTTGGATTTATTCTCTCAAAAATAAAAGCTCTATAACTGAAGTGGAAAGCATGTTAAGCTTTTTGATCTGTTTTCACTGTTCCTTTTTACGAAATCAAGACTCGAATACAAACCTGGGAACTCCTCTCAGTGAACGAGATTCCCTCACCGTTTCTGCTGATATCAAAGAGGAGTAAACACAGTTCGCGGAAGCACCGCCACTGACCGGTGTTTAATTGGATTTGGCCCGTTGAGCTCTGCAACTCTTTAAACGCACGAAAGGTTACTTGTGAAATAGGTATTGTTGGGTCACCTGGTATCCAGGCTAGACAGTTGGACTCCGAAGGAAAGATGGAAGAGCACCGTAGAGAGCATTGAGATGGATTGGTCATATAGTAGCATGAGAGTATCTCGGCTACAGCATATCAGGAATGATGCTATTAGAACGGAGATGGAAGCAGAAGAGACAGTGGTAAATAGAATTGCGGGATAACACTGTGGTACGTACTATGCGGTACTGAGGCACGGACAAGTTCAAAGAATGGAGGAAGAGAGATAGCCTAGAAGGATAATGGACTGTTTCCACACAGGAAGTACGAAAAGAGGAAGGACTCGTTAGAGTTAATGTCGTGAAATGAACAAATTTATCCAAAAGTTTGATTTGTACAGTTGAACGATGTATCATTATAGTGGATAGAAATTAAAGACAACCGTTGTAGGGTGGAAAGCTGAATTGAAGAAGAATAAGAAGAAAAAGAATCGTATAGATGAATAAATCAGCTACTATTTTATAGCAAATTACAATTTAATTTACACTCATTATTAAACCAGTGTGAGGTCACACTTAGGCATAATACAGACACGATTTTGTCCAATCACATGCTATAAATCTGGCGGATACCAAGTGTGTTAAGCTCAGCGCAAATTATTTTTATTTTTCACTTCCCCTTGCTTCTTACTTATAGTAAGTAAACGAAGTTTTTTATTCCACCCATTTGTTATCAAGAGTTATCTCCCTGAATAATAAATGTTAATAAAAAGATAATATATAGAACTCACTAGTGTGAATTTGTGCGATTTGTGTGTGTCTATCTGTCTGCCTATCTGTGTAACTGTCTACGAACAGCATAGCTCGATAGCAAAAAGTCCGTTAAATACCAAACCGCGTAGGAACATTTTCAAGAATATTCCTCCCCCAAACCCAAAGTACCTTTCGTATGAAAGAATTCTTGTTATGCTTATTTAAATCAAATATTGTATGTTGAAGCCATTTGCATAATAGCAAGATGTGTATCTTGGATTTTTTGGAAATAACCTGTGAAGTTTTCGGAAGGAATTTTGTACAAATTTGTATGACTGGAAAAACGTTAACAAATAAATAAAACACACTATACAAAAAATGCAACGCTTTAAAACACACAGTGTATTTACATTATTATTATTATAATTATAATTATTATTATCATTATAATTATTATTATCATTATAATTATTATTATCATTATAATTATTATTATCATTATAATTATTATTATCATTATAATTATTATCATCATTATAATTATTATCATTATAATAATAATAATTATTATTATAATTATTATTATAATTATTATTATTGTTATTATTATTATTATTATTGCTATCCCAAGATATCCGTTACTATATTTAAAGTTGTCAGTATCTGTCATCTTAAAACTGCTGTCGCTATTCATATATTTCTCAGGATAACATGTAAATAATATGAAATTACAAAGCCAGCATTTAGCTATTCGCTTTGAAGCATCTTGCTATCCATTCAGTACCCAGTATCTCACTTGTATGTTCCTACCAGGTAATGCCCAGTCTGTCCATAAAAATAATATTATTATCCAAGGCAATAGACGTCACCTTGGATAATCGTATTTAAATTAAACTGACCACATTCAAAAGAAGAACTCGAATATTTGTGTCAACAAAGGACAGGATACCCTGAATCAAACACAGAAACTAAATTCACTCACGTTTGTGATTAGTCAATAATGGTTCACTGTTGGATATTTAACAGGCAGGTTACATGTAAAGTTTTGTTATTAAAGGAGTTTATAGGCGTTAAGGCAAACCCAAATTATCAAGAATAGCTATAGAAGCTATGAAAAACAAACCATAGTAATACATCAGTATTGTTATTTTCTTAGCACTAACCGGAAATACACTAAGTTTCAGAAATCCAAATATTAAGCTACTTGTAGTGTAAATAATTATAGTAAAATACCAATAAATCGATTTAATGTTGACTGAGAGGATCTCAGTTTACCAAAATGTTAATTTTACAGAATAGGGGATCTGTTATTCACAAGTCATAAAACGTACAGTAAATTACATAAATGATGTTCTTACATGCTTTAGTATATAGAAAAAATAAAATTATAACATGTCCTAAAACGATTACTGTAAAATACATTCAAAATACGTACTTATATAGAATAGAAAAGAAATTGTTAGGTATTTGGAGAAAAATATCTTACAGTCATTTCGTTGCTGTGCAGCTTCTTCACGTAGACCAAGGTAAAATGTCTGTGTTCCATTCACACGACTTTCTCTACATCTCTGCAACAAATTATTGTTAAAAAGCTAATGATTTTATTTACTTCATGAATATCAAGAAAAATTAGCAGAAATAGTCTTATTACTTGCTTCCTTGTGAGTAGAAGGGAAATGAGAGAGTAGCATAGGTTGCTGGTTGCTCTGTGATAAGTTACTTTGTCGTATGGATAGGAGTTGATAAATTCCTGTATGAGAAAACTGTTTTAAAAGCTGAAATCAAAAACAAGGAATAACTAAAAACGATCAACTCCACGAAAAATGTATAATAACATAAATTGTGTATTTTTGGTTTGGTAAGATTTTGTCCTTCTCTTATGTTTTAGCAGTTATGTAATATTCCGTAAAGTTCATCCAGAATAAATTAGCCTTCAGAAGCTATTCCCAGAAAATTCAAGATATACATTTTATTTTTCATGTAAATATCTTTAATATACGATATTTTAATCACAATTGTTAGTCATTTTTGAAAATTTCAAGATTTTCGAAAAAAGTTCATGTAAAGGATAGTTTGGGGTGGAGGAGTTCTCAAAATCTTCGTGTCGCAACCCTGGAAGATACTAAACTTGAATACCAAGTTTGATATTTTACCGACTTTTCGTTTTTGAGTTATCATGTTCACAGACACACGGACACACACACACAAACACACACACACACACACACACACACACACACGGACCTTTTCCTGAAAATGCTTTTTTTGGATAAGGAGACCCTAAAACATATATTTCCAGTGAAATATTGGTATCGAATTTTTGGTGGAGTGCAATACCTTCTCTATGCACTATGTACATAGTACGTATAGAGAAAGTAATATGTCCATAGCATATAAACCTTGATCCTTCAGATAGCACAACATTGCTTCAGAGGTCTAAGTTCTTTTATCAGGCATATTCTTACTTTTCCGTTTTTCTATATCTCTTCTTCATCTCATAATGCCTTTTTTTCTCCTAACAGGCTCGGAGCCTGAAATGTTTTTCAGCAAGTCCACAATTTTCTGACACGTTCCTGCAGGCTTAAAATTAGTTTCCTGAATGGTCTACCAGATTTCTCCAGAAACGAACTAGGCTTATTTGTACGATGTTATTCTGAGATTCTGATATTAGTATCACAAATAAATTGAAAAATAAAAACAAACACTTGAAAATCAATTCTCTTTGCTTTCTAGGAGTAAACAACAGAGAGACGAAAATAAAGATGTTCTTCTGGTTGGAGAAAAGCTTACGTTCTTAAAACTGAAACCAGCAACTCGAAATATCTCGAAATACTTCTACAAAGAAAATCTATATATATATAATAAATTGTGTGTTTTAACGAGATCTATATTTTGTATATCTCTTATAGCTTATAGTAAGTTATACAAAAGTTTAAAAAAAGTAATTATGAAGAGTTCTTTAGAGGCTATTTCCAGAAAGTTCAGGATATACCTTTCGTTTGTGGAATTTTAATCAAAACCGTTAGGACCATTTTTGAGAAAATCAACATTTCCGAAAAATGTTCCGTGTAAACGGTAGTTGAGGAAGGGAAGATTTTCTTGAAAATATTCGTGTCGCATCTTTGGAAGATGCTGAACTTAAATACAAAGTTTGGTATTTAAACGGTTTTTCGTTTTTCAGCTTTACTCAGACAGACACACACGCATATATGTTTCTAAAAGAATTTTTGGATTCAGGCTTGTTAAAACATGTATTTTCGGTGCTAGAGAAAGTAAACAGGTCGACGAGCTATACGAGAGTCAAGTTATCGGGATTCTGCTGTATGTGTATGTATACGCCCAACTTTGTGTTTCTATATAACCAGTTCCTCTAACTTCTCTATAATCTGCTAAAAGAGGTCAATAGCATCAAACTGCGACAGAGGTCACAGACGTATTAAATAAGGATCGGTTCTAAATGTATCTCTCTCTCTCTCTTTCTCTCTCTTTCTCTCTCTCTCTCTCTCACTCTCTCTCTGCCATGCTACTACTCACTGCAGAATCTCAAATAAAGGTCAATAATACAGGAGTATCAAAGAAGGGACATTAATTAGGCTGCAGATTTAGGGACCTCTTCTGCGCATCACTATTTCCGTTGTCCTGTAGGCCAGAAAACTAATTTTGTGTTTCTGTATAACACTGGCGTTGTCTCCACATGTGTTATTAATGGACCCACACTTTTTTCAATCCTCTAAGCGACAGCTGCTGCTTTGTTTCAACAACAATATAAGCTCCCACTGCACCGGAAATGTTCCCACCCTAACGCTCAATGTTTGCACAAATTTTATAATTACTTTTTTGCCCATTAAAATGTTTTCAGCTTCCGCTTTGAACTGCAAGTGCATTTTATTTTCAGACAATTTACAATCGGTCTATTATTTGTGTTTCAAACTGTATTTTACAGTTACCAAACTTCAAATAATGCCATTGTTAAATTGTTTTGAACTACCAAAGCTGTTCTTTTTTTTTTTTACTGTACAAAAATTGATTTTTTTTTTCTCTGATTCTGTTCAGATTTTATTACGCCAGCACACGTAGCCCTCATCTGCCGTCCATAATGAAGGCCGACTTTTCAAAAAGCAGCTCTAATATACGTTTATTGGTAAGATCTTTACCGTATCTAGTAATAAAATGTAAAGGTGCTACACAAATGACTTAAAACATATGTAAAGGAGTCAAAACAACAACAGTAGAGACGGTCAAAACCCATGCCACTCTCGCTCGTTACTCGTAAGCCACGCCACTTCTCGAGTGTGGCATCGAGAATCTCGTGTAACGAGAACTAGTACTTCCAAGCGTGGCGACTCGAGTATTCTCGTAACCACAGGCCAAGTAGGTTAGCATAAATGATTCGTAGTTTAAACTAGTTACGAGATAACTAAGCCCGAATTTTTAGGTTTTAACCTGTTTTTTTTTTTTTTCCTCATGAGTAAGTTAGTAACTTTCAAAGTACTTTTATGTTTCAAGCCGTTTGGATGTCAATGTGAGAATCTTTTTATTTAAAAAAATAACTAAATGGGACATTAACACTTAATACTCGGTAAATTTAAGTATGTGTATGTGTGTTTACGTGTGTGTGTGTTTGTTTTTTTAATATCGGTAGAAAATGCATCAAGCTTTTTTCTTCAACTCATTTCGATTAAAATTCGTTTACCGTATTTTTTGGACCATAAGACGCAGTCATGATTAGTTAAGAAAATGTTGAAATAAAAATAATAACGTTTTTATTCTCTATTACTTACATGAGGTATCCCACACAATTCACTCTGTTTTGAAGCACAACAAAAAGTATCCTTTAGACTTCAAGTTCATTTTCACTGGTAATTCCTTCGAATAGTGCTTCGTCATCTGTTTCATCAAGTGCATTGCTAATCCCGCATTTCTTGAAGGATTTCACAGTCATCTTTCTTCACTGACTGCCACGATGTTTTTACCCACTCACAAATGTGTGTGATTGCAGGTCTCTTCATTCGGCTTATAAAGCAGGTAAGTTGATGGTTCCCTGCTCTCATCCATTTCGACTATTCTTCTCGAATTGGGACCTTGAAAGGTTTGTTAATAGAGAGATGTAATGGCTGCAGTTGACTTGTAAGACCATCAGAAATAACCGCCAACTTTGACTTCAAGTCCTTAACCCTGTTTTTTTGTAGCTTGTATTCCTACATGAGCTCTGAAATGATCACACTTTCTCCAAACACAACTTCATCCCATTTCGTCCATCCAACCTTTTTCTTGAACATGGAGAACAATACCAGGCGGAGTGTTCTATCTTTAGGTTTAGTTTTCCTCTTTAATATGATCATTGGAAGCAGTGCCATCAGCACAGTAGGACAGGACCAAGGTGTAATGGGTTTTTCATGGTCAGATGTTTTTATCATACTGGTTTTTGACCGTTCTATTGATGGAACGCCAAAAGTTAGGGGACTTCGACCATGCTACCAATTTGACCAATTCGAATTGAAATACTTCCTTGCATTAATAACAAATTTATGAAACGCCAGAACCTTACATTCGTACTCGGCAGCCACCTTTTGTGTGATTCTTGTGCGAATGCACATGGAAGTCCTTCTCTCTTCATAAAGCGGTGGCACCAAGACGGAGATCCCGCAAAATCTGTAATGTTGTTTACAACGGCGCGTCTGCTTGTTTCGCATACGATCAGTTTTTTAGAAACTGCAATGCCATTATTCCTAAGGTCTGTCATCCAATTCTTTTTTTCTATTTCTAACTGCGACCACTATGCATCATGCGTGCGAAAACAATGTTTGTCTTTGGATAGGTAGAGTCCGACTGAAAAATTCAATGCCAGAGCCGGGATTTGAACCACGGATCTCCCGGTCTCTAGCTGGTTACTCTACTACTGAGCTACCATGGCAACATACCGGCATAGCACTGAATTACTCAGCTGACTCGCATGTTTCCCGGTAAACCACAAGGTGATCTCAAATTATTTTGAGATAACAACTCAATGGCAATTTACAATGTTGTAAGTACTTTAAGTCCCAGGATTCATAGTATAGCCAACTATTATGGTCAGTTCTCAATACAATGAATCCTGGAACTTAAAGTACTTACAACATTGTAAATCGTCATTAGATTGTCATCTCAAAATAATTTGACACCACCTTGTGGTTTACCGGGAAACATGCGAGTCAGTTGAGAAATTCAATAAAAGCTATGCCGGCATATAGCCATGGTAGCTCAGTGCTAGAGATCGGGAGATCCGTGGTTAAAAAAAAAACAAGCAATTAAGTTAATGTTTGTCTTTTTCCATCGTCGTCAAAATCTCAGTATCGAATTTTTGGGTGGAATACAATGCCTTCTCTATCTACTTGGTACTTATATATAGGTGTCATAGAAAATAAAAATAATCCGGATGTTTCAAATGCTCTATTACCTTAGTGACATTTTGATATTCCAAGATATCCTAGCATAGTATTGTGATGGAAACTGAGCAGAAACTAGTTTTTTGTGTTACAACGGATCTTGTGCCCATAACATCGATTATATCCAAATTTCATTTCAGTATACCATATAGAATCATTACTTAAACTAGTGCCATCTGTTCATCTTCAAATTATGTTGGCCGTTCATATAGTATAAGCTTAAAGGTTGGTTCTTATTATTTCACTTCTTGAAATAAACAATACAGTTGTTTAAGTTTTGCTAACAAAAATGAAACAGATAAGTTAGAACTGTGGTGATTATTAGTATATAATACAAGTTGAAATAGAGATTACCTATTTTCCATCGTTAATATCGCACTGAACAACTCCACACTTTCCGTTTGGTAATTGAACTTCGCTTATAAGCTTATGTTATAGTCATATGATAATTATTATTTCTATACCTGCAGTTTTTACATAATTCACAGTCATTAAGATCAATTAAACAGATATGATGTTAGTGCTACGAGTATTCCAAACTCCAGGCATTGTTTTGTGGCAAATGTTTCAGAAGATTGAACATTCACCGCGCAAAGCAATTGTTTTAAGTTTGTATACATAATTTTGAGGTCAATTAAAGAAAATACGCACATATAGAGATATCAAGTAATCCTTAACGCTTATGGTTCTGTGTTCAATCATAAAATATATCACACTTGGAATCAAAGGATGACAAAGTGTTCCAAAATTAAAATGTTCCCTTTCTCTAGCACATGTTTAGAATGCACATAATAAGTAGAGGAACTATTGTATTTCCCTAAAAAAATCATATCGATATTTCACCGGAAATACAGGTTTTGAGACTTCCTGAATCAAAAAAAAATATAGAAAGGTCAGTATGTGTGTCTTTCTGTCTATCTGTCTGTGTATGATTGTGGAAATTTTAACTCAAAAGCGAAAAATCCGTTGAATACAAAACTTTGCATTTAAGTTAAGTATCTCCTAAGGATATTACACGAAGATTTAAACACAATCCTCCAACCCCAACAACCCTAGACATGAAAACATTTTGGAAAATGATTTTCTTAAAATGGTCATTAGGATTTCGATTAAAATGTCGAATATTTTGATATTTAATGATAAATAAAAACGTACATCTTGTATTAAAGTTTTCATCATCCTGAATGATTATTTTATAATGTGTAAACCGTAAGAGAACACAAAAACTTATTACACAAAAATGTATTTCTCGCTAAAACACACAAGTTATGTTATTTACTTTTTGTTGTACAGCTAAGCATTTACTAGCTATTTCTTATTATTGGTTTCAATGTTAAAATACTTATACTTTTTTTAAACAGGAAGCTGTTTGGGATTCTTTTGTTTTACTCCGGGCCATGCGAAAAAGCAAATTTCAATTCAATCGCATAGCGACAGTTTTTAAAACAATTTACTATCGCTTTAGCATAGTAGTCCCTTAAACTCTTTTACTCATAGTAATAGTAATGTTTATCTCAATTAGCATGGCGCAGAAAGAAGAATATTGTGTAGAAAGTTTCTAGAACAGGTAGAGAAGTTCATATGAATGGAGCGCATGAATTCTGTTTTTGTATATTTTGCTTCAGCCAGCAGTTTATAATTTCCCCATAGGACAAAAGTTTATCTATTTTAAAACTGAAACCATTAACAAAGAATACCTCGGAAATAGTCAAATATACGAAAAAGATGAATATTGCATAAATTGTATGTTTTAATGAGATAGGTATACATTTTTGTTTATTAAACTTTTGTCTAACAGGACTTTATTCGTCAGTAAATATCGTTAATATACTGTGTTTTACTCAAAATTGTTAAGAGCCATTTTTGAGAAAATAAAAATTTTAGAAATTTTTTTCATATAAAGCATAATTTGGGGTCGGTGTATTTTCTTCAAAATCTTTGTGTGGCATTTTTGGAAGATAGTAAACCTAAATACCAAGTTTGGTATTTTAATGACTTTTTGTTTTGAGTTTCGTGTACACTGACACACGGACAGACTGACGCAAACATGGTTTCAAAACTGATTTTTGGACCCTAAAATATATATTTCCAGCGAAATATTGGTATCGGATTTTTGGGCGGAGTGCAATATCTTCTCATTTATGTCCCATGTATAATGTAGAGAAAGTAAAACTGAATTTAAAAAAACACAAAAAATTTTCGTCACTATCTCGGATTTGCCTTAACTTTTGGAAAAGTATTTAATAAATAGGTATAATTAAGGAATTAGTGACGCTTGCCTCCGGTAAAATTTACAGACGAGCTCAGGATACCAGTTCTGGGAAACCATTCATGTTTGAAGGTTGATCGTATGAGTGTTAGAATTAGAATAGGGTTCCATAGTTTTTACTATAAGCTGACCTTGTTAATTAACCTTACATCCTTAGTCGTGAGAGATTGAAGTTCATTTTTACTTTCTCTACACGTGCTATGTTCATAGTGTATAGTAGTGTAGTATTGTAATGCATCCAAAAATTCAATACCGAGAAATCGGAAATACATGACTTAGGACCGTCTGAATCCAAAAAAGAGCATTTGTACAAAAAAAAATCGGATTTGTTCCATTCACATGCGTTCTCTACATTTCTGCAACAAATTATTGTTCAAGAGCTTATACTTCTATTTACTTCAAGCTAATCGAGAAAAAATTAGCATTAATAGTCTCATCACTTGCTTCCTTGAAAGTAGAAGGGAAATAAGGGAGTACCATAGATTAAAGTGTTAGTCAAATGCTGGTTGCTATGTGACTGAATCTTTTTGTTTGTATGGACAATATTTGACAAATTCCTGTATGAGAAAAGTATAAGTTTTTCAAGGTGGAAAGTAATAGCAAGGAATATGTTAAAAACGATCAACTCCACGAAAAAAATGATTTTAGCATAAATTGTGTGTTTTAAAGTGCTCTACATTTTCTGTGCGTAAGTCACTGTCCATCTCTTACGGTTAAGTAGCTATGCAAATTCGGTAAAATTCATTAAGAATAAAGTAGTCTTCAGAGGCTATTTCCAGAAAATTCAAGATAAACATTTTATTTGTCAGGTAAATATTTTTAATATATGATATTTTATCGTAAATCGTTGGAGCCATTTTTGAGAAAATAAAAATTTTCGATAAAAAGTTCTATGTAAAGGTAGCTGGGATTGGGGGGATTTTCTTGAAAATCTTTGTGTCGCATCATTGGAAGATACTAAATACCAAGTTATGTATTTAACGATCCTTTCGGTTTTGAGCTACGCTGTCCACAAACATACACACACACACACACACACACACACACGCACTCACATGGACCTCTTCCAAAAAATGTTTTGTTTTTTTTTGTTTTTTTTTTGATTCATGTATTTCCGGTGAAATCTCGTTATCGAATTTTTGGGTGCATTACAATACCTTCTCTATGCACTATGTATATAGTACGTGTAGAGAAAGTAAAAATATCCGTGTGTGTCCGTGGGCAGAATAGCTGAAAAACGTAAACTGTTAAATATGTTCAATACCAAACTTATTATTTAAGTTCAGTATCTCTCTAAGAATGCAACGCAAAGATTTTCTAAAACATCCTCCCACCATTAACTACCCTTTACATGGAAAAAATTTAGAAAATGTTCATTTTCACAACAATGGCTGTAGTGATTTTGATTAAAATGCCGTATATTAAAATATTTATGTATAAATAAAATGCATATCTTGAATTTTCTAGGAATAGCCTTTGAAGACCCCTTTATTACGGAGAATTATGCTGAATTTTTGATAACTAGTAAATCGTAAGACATAGATAAAAACACATAAAATGTAGATCTAATTAAAACACACCGTTTATGTAATATACATTTTTTCGTGGAGCTGACGTTTTCGAGATATTCTTTGTTGTTGGTTTTAGTTTTAAAATACCTAAAACGTTTCTAATACGGGAATTTGTTCCACTCCTGGCCTTTGAAAGAAATTGATTTGACTATTTCTTTTGCGTATGGTACTCCCTTATTCCCCTTTTACTTATAGGGAAGCAAGTAATTAGGCAATAGCGTGGTGGTAGCATGTCTGCCTCACCTTCAAAAGGTTGTGAGTTCGAATCTGGCTTAGGGTGAGTTACCCGGGTAAGGTTTTTTTCGGAGGTTTCCCTTATCCTGAGAAGACGAATGTCTAGTAACTTTAAGCTCCATGGACCCCGAGATCATTTGAGCATCATATAATCAATTTCATTCATCGTCCAATATGACCAAACCAGGTTAAAGGACGTTAAACTAAAAAAAAAAAAAAAAAATTAGGCAATATCTGCTAATGTTTATCTTGGCTAGCATGACGTGTAAAGAAGAATCAACTTTTTAACAATAATTTGTTACATAGATGAGAGAAAGTTATGTGAATGGAACACGTCAACGTTTTGCACTACTTTCATTGTGGATTTGATGAATTCACCGAAACAAGCATAACCACAGCGGGCATCAGTGTATACGAAATCATACATACAAGGAAAATGTCACTCATTGGCGCTTGCAGCTAACGAGCTACACAGATTGCGGCGCGAATCAGCGTTACGTAATAATGGTAGTCTAAAACATGGCTAACATCGAATACATCCAAATTTTAACTGTATGTTTTCTACGAGTTTAACAAGCATTTCATGTCTCTGTGTAGAATATAGATGCATTAGGCGACAGATTTTATTTCATCAGGCCATGACTGGACTAAAAGAATCACGTGATTTCAGTTCGCGCCGCAGCCTGTCTGTCTCATTAGCCATCTTGTCGCTCGGTGAAATACCGGTATCGAATGTTTGTGTGGAATACAATACCTTCTGTATCTACTATATATTGTACATATGTGCTAAATAAAGTAAAAAAATCCCTTTATTTAATTTATAATCGTAACTAAAACAAACCGTTTATAAAAAATCTGATGTGTTCCATTCACATGACTTTCTATACATCTCTGCAGCAAATTATTGTTAAAAAGCTTATGCTTCTATTTACTTCATTCTAATCGAGAAAATGTCAGCAGAAATGGTCATATTACATACTTCCTTGTAAGTAGAAGCTAAACAAGGGAGTACAATTGGTTAAGTGATAGTCTAAAGTTGGTTGCTATGTGATTGAAGTTTCTTTGTTTTTATTGACTGGAATTGATGAATTTCTCTATGAAAAAAGTATGTTTTTTAAAGCTGAAACCAAAAAATAAGGAATATCTCAAAAACGATCAACTCGACGAAAAAATGTATGTAAGATAAATTGTGTGTTTTAAGGTGCTTTACATTTTCTGTGTTGGAAATTTTTGTCCATCTCTTACGGTTTAGCAGTTATGCAAAATATCGTAAAGCTCATCCATAAAAAAGTAGTCTTCAGAGGCTATTCCCAGAAAATTCAAAATATGCATTTTATGTGTCGTGTAAATATATTTAATATACGAAATTTTAATTAAAATTGTTAGTCATTTTGGAGAAAATCAAATTTTTCGAAAAAAGCTTCATATAAAGCGTAGTTTGGGGTGGGGGATTTTCCTCAAAATCTTCGTGTCGCATACCTGGAAGATACCAAACTTAAATACCAACTTTGGTATTTTATCAATTTTTCGTTTTTGATCTATTGTGTTCACGGACACACACGGACCTTTTTCTGAAAATACTTTTTTTGCACACAGGGGACTTAAAACATATATTTCCGTGAAATCTTGATATCGAATTTTTGGGTGGAGTACAATACCTTATCTATACACGATGCACATAGTACGTATAGAGAAAGTAAAAATGTCCTCGATATACGGAAACATTATTCCTGCCGTCTAGCGACCTTGGCCATTATTACTACCACTGTTTTGAGTACTGCCTCGGGAGTATCTCGGCCTAACCTAAAGTTATTGGAAATGTGATAATTTTATGAAAGGTCTAAGCCAAATTGCATTTTACGCGTACGATTATCGAGCATTCTGGTTAACTCGCTTAATACACAGAAGAAATACTACTTTATAAATAGTCATTCAAGGTTGAAGTTTGCAAGTCTACAAATACATTGTTATATTAAGAAGCAAACTGCAGCCAATTTGTATATGTATGGACAACAGAGTATTAGGGGTATAGATATAGCTATATGGTGGATGGTATCTTAATGCGTATCCACTTCGATGTGTTAGTGTTTTTTTTTCTTCGTCTAACAGTTGTTTTACAAATCAATCATATAATTTACTACCTGATGTGTTTTGCATGTGCGGTGAAATAAACAATGAATGTGAGTAGACCATCCATTTTGCACTAATGTCTTTACGGCTTAATATACCTGCTGGCCTAGGTAGTGTGGGGTCATTTGTCTTGCAAAGAACAATTAAACACAGTTCCAATTCAACATGCGTTATGGTGAGGCCCACCCACTCCAAGTTACGTCTTCCGACCCGCGGTCTCATGTATGTCTTGTGTAAGGCACACCTACTTGGAGGCACTAACCAACCTGAAAATATTCTACTCTTAATAAGTAAAACTATAAGTAAGCAAATGAGACAAATGGACTGTTTTTATTACCAATACAAATATCTGTATTTATACCACTAACACCCTGTGTACACCTACAAGTTTAATAAATATTACTTACGTCTTCTTAAGGCATAGTAAACGATTCGAATGCTGTTTTTGTAAAAACTTTATAGTCAGATATTAACTAAGCATGCATTTTAACAATATTACTACATTCACATGACTTTTCCTATATTTCTGTAACAAATTATTGTTAATAAGCCTAACTTTTATCTATTTCATGCTAATCGAGAAAAATTAGCAGAAATAGTCCTATTTCTTGCTTTATTGTAAGTAGAAGCGAAATAAGGGAGTACCATAGCTTAAAGTGGAAGCCAAAAGCTGGTTACTATGTGACTGATGTTCCTTTGTTTGTATGGACAGGAGTTGACAAATTCCTGTATGAGAAAAGTATGTTTTTCAAAGCTGAAACCAAGGAAAAAGAATATCTCAAAAACGATCAACTCCACGAAAAAAATGTATATAACATAAATTGTGTGTTTTAACGTACTCTACACTTTTTGTAGGTTAAGCTTTTGTCCATCTCTTACGGTTTAGTAGTTATGCAAAATTCATGCAGAATAAGGTAGTCTTCAGAGGCTATTCCCAGAAAATTCAAGATATACATTTTATTTGTCAGGTAAATATCTTTAATGTACGAAATTGTTAGGGCCATTTTTGAGAAAATCAAAATTTTCGAAAAAAGTTAAATGTAAAGGGTAGTTGGGGGTGGGGGGATTTTTCTCACAATCACATGTCGCATTCCTGGAAGATACTAAACCTAAATACCAAGTTTGGTATTTTACCGACTTTTCGTTTTTGAGTTATGTTCACAGACACACGGACACACGGACACACGGACACACGGACCTTTTTGTGAAAATGCTTTTTTTGGATATTGTGGACCCTAAAACATATATTTCAGGTGAAATCTTGGTATCGAATTTTTGGGTGGAGTGCAATACCTTCTCTATACACTATGTACATAATGCGTATAGAGAAAGTAAAAATCTGATGTGTTCCATTTACGTGACTTTCTCTAGATAAACAAACTTCTTACATTATTCCTTTATCTACAGCATGCTAATCAAGATAAACATTAGCAGAATTAGTGTTATTACTTGATTCTTTGTAAGTAGAAGGGAAGTAAGGTAATACATTAGCATAAAGTGATAGCCAATTCCTTTAAAAGCCGGTCACTATGTGAAACAACTGAAAGTTTGTTATCTTTGATTGGTAGGAATAGATAAACAGAAGACAGACGAAAGAAAGACACACCGTTTGAGAAAAGTTTAAGTAACCAATAACACGGAATATCTCGCAAACGATCAGCTCTACAACAAAAGTGTATACGACATAAATTGCGAGTTTTAACCAGATCTGTCTTTTTTGTGGAGCAAGTTTTGCCTATTTCATACGGTTTACCAATTAAGCTAATTTAAGCAAAATCCATCCAGAGTGAACAGGTTTTCAAAAGATATCCCCAGAAAATTCAAGACGTACGTTTTATTTGCCAGTACATATTTAATACACAGTATTTTAATCAACATCGTTAGAGTCACTTTAATACACCATCAGAATTGCATTCTAATATCATCTCGTGAATATAAAACCCAAAATATCTTACATTATGAATTTCTATTTCTGCAATATAAATAACAAAGACTTAAAAAAAGCTCTTTGGGAAAATCAAAATTTTCGAATTTTTGTGCATATAAAGGACAGTTGAGGTTGGGGATATTTTCTTGAAAATCTTCGCGTTGCATTCTTGGAAATATTAAACTTAAAAACCAAGTTTGTCATTTTACGGTCTTTTAGTTTTGAGCTATGCTGTCCACAGACACACACGGACATTTTTTTAAAATGCTTTTTTCGAACTCAGGGGACTTCAAAACATATATTTCTGGTGAAATCTCGGCATCAAATGTTTGGGTGGAATACAATACATTCTCTAGCTATTACGTATATTATATGTACATAGCTACACGACATTCTCTAGCTGCTAGACAAACTTCCCTCAAAAGATTATTATTCTTTCTACACAATGTTAATCGAGATAAACATTAGCAGAATGTTCTTATTACTTAGTTGCTTATACGTAGAAGGTAACTAAAGAAATGTACTAGACTAAAGTGATAGTCAAATGTTTCAAAAGCTATCGTTATGCGGTTGTCATTGCTAACCGCTTCTTTGCTTGGTCAGGAGTAGAACAAAAGAAAACGGACACTTCCTGTCTGACAAAAGTATATGTACTTCACAATTGAAACCAATAACAAGGAATATCTCGGAAACGGTCACATCCGTAACAAAAACGTAAAGGACATAAATTGTGTGTCTTGACGAGATTTGCATTTTTTGTGTAGTAAGTTTTTGTCTATCCCTTATGGTTTAGCTTTTGAGCAAAATTCGGCAAAATTCATCCAGAATAAAGAGGTCTTCAGGAGCTATTCCCAAAAAATTCAAGATGTACATTTTATTTTGGATGTAAAAAGCTTTAACATATGGAATTTTAATCAAAATCGTTCAACATTTTCAAGAAAATAAAAATTTTCGAGTTTTTTACCTGTAATGGGTATTTGGGGTTGGAGAGATTTTTTTGAAAATCTTGGCATATTTTGAAGATACTAAACTTAAATACCAAGTGTGTTATTTTACGGTCTTTAAGTTTTTCATCTATACTCTATACAGATCACACACGTTCGCTCGGATCTTTTTCTAAAACTGTTTTTTCGGTCTCAGGGGTCTCCAAGGGACATATTTCGGATGAAATACTGACTTGAAATTTTTGGGTAGAATACAATAAGTTCTCTAGCTACTACGTACAGAGAAAGTACATACCTTCAAACCTGAATAAGCTAGGACCAAAATTGCCTTTATGAACATATGTACGAAATTGCAAGCATGCCGCGCTAAATGACAATATTATCATGACGCCGGCCCTCTGTAATAGCGATCGTTACTGTTATAGCTGGCCCATGTCCATTGTCTGTCTGTAGAACAGCTCTGCAATGCATGTGTGGTGCGAAGTGCTTCTCGAATGATGTGCACATCTTGGGACAACACCTGGGATGCTCTCTGAAGAATTATTGGTACATATGTACAATGCTACCCGTGGGCGTTTGGTATTTAAACTCTTGTGGAGGGAATGTTTTGAGCATCAATTGTATTTTATAACAGATACTTCTACCATAATGGTGCAAAGGTATGTGTATAGTACAATACGAGAGGCTTAGCATACGCAATATGGTATGTACTAAATATGAATGAAGCTTCGATGTATTTTGTAATGTGAATACACTGTATATTTCATACATACTACCAATATAACCTGCCATTTACAACTAAGTGAGGAATAAAAATATTGAACTAATGATCCGTAGTTTTAAAACTAATGAAATATTCAAAATATATTTGTTTGTAAATCCAAAATTATATGGGACAGACGTTTGAGGTTATGATGAAGGGTGGCAAGGACTGGATTTAATATATATAGAAGCTTCTGTCGATTAATTACCAGTCACATCACCAAAGGGACTATTGGAACTAGGTAGAACAGGAAGTAAAGGTATAATAGTTGAAAGATTGTTAAAGTTTTAGCATCGGGTTAGATTATTGGAAGATCAAAGTATAGCTAAACAATGTATGATTAAGCAAGAGAAAGTGTTAATGCCGGAAAATTGGTCTTTACCGTTACAAAAGATTATAGAGGAAATAGGTATGGGGAACTTATGGAGGGAGAGAGAATGTCTGGAGGGTGGGTTTTGGAAAGAGATCAGAAGGAGAATTGAGGATATTAATATTCAGGATGTTTTAGCAGTATTTATTTAATTTATTGGAACGAATATGTTCCATAGATGGGAAAGGAAATAATGTTTCGTGAATACTCCCACTAAAATAATGATAGTGAATAAATGCCCTACTATTATGTTCTACAGAACATCTTTTACTATGGAGGGTGTACACAACATGTTTAAACTCCTAAACTGAAGCCAGCCCATAGAAAGGATCCCGAGATTTCAGCTTTGTACTGAGAATCTCATACCAAAGACGTGTCTTTCCTCTTTTTACGATTGCGAAGCAGAAAAGGATTCAAGTAATTACCTAATTACCTAATAAATGTTTGCTTTATGTTAAATTAAATATTGTTTGTTCATGATAGGGACAATAATAGTGTAATGCATATTTACAGGCACTTTTATACCTATTTACTTTCTGTATTACTACTCTATAATAATGCTGTTAAGAAATGGAAATGTAGATTTCTTTCGTAAAATTGTCAGTGTAAAAACCACGACATTTCAAACTGAACTCGACTAGTAATCCATAAAAGTATCTTATTAACTGTTATGAAGGAATAATAAAATGGTCATTGCATTCCAAAATATATGTAAAAATCACATTCTCCAACAAATTAATGCTTCAAATTGAATCCTAAAATTCCTGACAGGTTTGAACAGCATTTCTCAGTAAAATGATTGTTGTAGATATCATGGTTTTACACTTGCACGGGGATGCCTATCACAACAGCTGTAAGTAACCACGTGGTTTTGGAATGGCTAGAGCTGTGTTTCTTAGTAGCTTTTCTAAATAGCTCCTGAAAAGACGAATGTTGAGAAAACTCTAAGCTCTATTAACCCCAAGAAAATGTTAACATAATTTTACTCATTTCATTCACTATTTTGTACGACATACCAAGTTAAGGGATGTTAAACTAAATCAAATACTATATAGATCTATGTAGATATTTTTATAAAGTGACCATTATTATGTGTTCACTTTGGTTAGTTTATGAGTTTAATGGTTGTTTACCTTACTATGTATACAGTGTATAGAAAAGGTACTCCACCAAAAAATTCGAAACCGAGATTTCACCGGAAATATATGTTTAGGGTCATCTGCATCCAAAAAAAGTATTTTCAGAAAAAGGTCCGTGTGTGTTTCTGTGTGTCAGTGTGTCCGTTTGTCCGTGTGTCCGTGAGTTTGTGAACACGATAACTCAAAAACGAAAATTCGGTAAAACACCAAAATTAGTATTTAAGTTTAGTATCTTCCAGGGATGCGACTCGAAGATTTTGAAAAAAAAAATCCTCCCACTCCAAACTACCCTTTACATGGAACTTTTTTCGAAAATTTTGATTAAAATATGTATATTAAAGATATATAGCTCACAAAATGTATATTTGGAATTTTCTAGGAATAGCCTCTGAAGACTTCTTTATTTTGGGTCAATTTTACGGAATTTTCCATAACTGCTAAGCCGTAAGAGATGAACAAAAAGTTACCACACAACAAATGTAGAACACTTTAAATCACACAGTTTATATTATATACATTTTTTCGTGGAGTTGATTCTTTTTTAGATATTCCTTGTTTTTAATATCAGCTATAAAAATACTTTTCTCATACAGGACTTTGTGAACTCGTGTCCATACAAACAAAGGAGCTTCAATCACATAGCAACCAGTTTTTGACCAACACTTTAACCTATGGTACTTCCTTATTTCGCTTCTACTTTTAAGGAAGCAAGTAATAAGAATATTTCTGCTAATTTTTTCCCGACTAGCATGAAGTAAATAGAAGCATAAGCATTTTAAAGATAATTTATTGCAGAGATGTAGAGAAAATCATGTGAATGGAACACATCAAATTTTTTTCTATTCGTTTTCCTACGACCTAATCATATAATTTAATACCTGTCTTTTTATATGATCTTAAGTGCACTAGAAAATGAACAACGTCTACAAAAGACTTCAGATAGTAAATTGTGTGATTTTTGTTTTTTGAAAAAGGATTGGACGAAGAATAAAAGCAGCACACAAGAGGATACTTATTGAGATACCAATTATCAATCTATTTATATCCTTACGTATTCCCATATGTACAGGGATACAGATAGAAAGAGAATTAAAATATTGTGAGGAGAAATAGCAAATTGTACATTGAAGCCTTACAATATAGGACAAAAGTTTCCTACACATAATTAGGCTAAAAACGATGGAACTTTCTGAAGTGCAAAAGGACTTTGGTTTTTTTATAAAGTGAAAATAAAACCAATGTAGATAGGTTACAGGCGAAAAACCCTTAGCATGGCTTCCTTCGGAAGGCAAGTAAAGCCGTTGGTCCCGTATCGTAGGCCTGATAAAAGAGGCCTCTGAGCCAAATTAAAGGGTCTTTCACGCTCAATATAGCATAAGATGCTGATAACCACAGCAGTTAAAGAGCGTCCATAAATAAAACTCCATATCATATTTTACAGCGTACTCGAAAGCGCAAAACAAAAAATACCCTATTCATGGAAAAAAGTACGAACATTTTTATTATACAGGAGTTTGATTATGACGTTATTGATTATAAAATGCATATCGTGTATTTTCTGGAAAAAGCCTATAAAGACTTCATTTTTATGGTTTTTTTATAATTTTGGGTAAGTGTAAACAATGTTATGAAAAAGGCAGAACTTAAATATGTTTAAATGACACAGTTCATTTCAACAACTACATGTCATTTCTGTGATATCCTGATTAGAAGATTTATTCAATACTTCGTGATTGTTCGAAGTACTGTCATATACAATTGTTTCTCGGGTTGTCCTGAGAGCTGTGTGGAGTTAGGAGTAAACATTATAGTGACCCACTTTTAATCATATTATTGTTTCTATCTGCTGTACCTCCCTGATTTTTACATATATCGAAATCTATAGTGAATCTATTTATATTATTACTTTCTCTAACGTACTATGTACAGAATACCGAGATTTTACAGGAAAAATATTTTGAGTTCCCCCGAGTCCAAAAAATTAGAAAAAGATCCATGTGAGTTTGTGGATAACTGATGTAAACAAAAAGATCCTAAATATCAAACTAGGCATTTAAGTTTGGCATCTTCCAAGGCTGCGACACGAAGATTTTGAAGAAAATCCCCCCAAAATACCCTTTACATGCAAACATTTTTGAAAATTATGTTTTCTCAAAAATGGTTCTAAAATTTTGATTAAAATACCGCACATTAAAGCTATTTACACCACAAAAAATATATATCTTGAATTTTTTGGGACTAGTTTCTGTAGACTTGTTCATTCTGGGTGAATTTTGCTGAAGTTTGCATAACTGGTAAACCGTAAAAGAGACAAAAACGTACAAGACAAAAATGCAGATCTCGCTTAAACACACAATTTATGTCACATACATTTTTGTTACAGTGTTGACCGTTATCGAGATATTCTTTACTATTGGTTTCCATTTTAAATTACCCATCGTCTCAAACGGGGTTTACCTTTCGTTTTCTCTCTCTTTTGTTTTCCGGAAATATAAAGCAAACGGATCTTCAATCGTTCACATATCGTACGGCTTGTAAAAAAATTGACTATCGCGTTCCTCTGGTATGTTCCCTTGTTTTACTTCTGCTTATAAGCAACTAAGAAGCATTTTGTGTTAATACTAGGGTCGGCTGATGTGTCCCGGGCTTCTCAATGAAAACAGCATTTATTATTTTTTTATTGGCTTATTTCTCAACATGATCTCCAGAAAGGCTAATGCATTTGTCATATCTGTCTTCTAATTGAATTAAATAATCTCTGTAGTGCGATTTACCAAGGTTCTCAAAATAGCTGTTTACCACATCAATGGCCTCCTCGTTGCTGTGAAATCTTCGTCCTCCAAGAAGTTTTTTGAGGTTTGGGAACAGTCGGTAGTTACTGGGTGTTAGATCTGGCAAATAGGGTGGCTTTTCAAGCAATTCCAACTTTAATTCGCACATTTTCCCATTGCAATGACTGAACGATGGGTCGGAGCATTGTCGTGATGAAATAAGATTTTTTTTTTAAGCCAAATGAGGTATTTACCTTTTCACCTCATCATTCAAACGCAGCAGTAAGCTTGCGTAGAAGTCACCAGTGATACTTTTACCCTTTTCCAAGTAATGCATAAAAGTAATTCCCTGTGCATCCCAGAAAACACTCATCATAACCTTAGCTGATAAAATTTACTTTGCCTTTCCTGGAGATGGTTTACCTGGCAAAATCCACTGTTTTGACTGTGATTTACTTTCTGGAGTGTAGTGATAGATCCATGTTTCATCCATGGTAATAAGCCGTCTCAAAAATTCACTGGGATTTTTAAGGTAGAACTCCACTTCTTAACAGAAAAAGTTTTTCTTTGCAACTTTTGATCAGGTGTCAACAAACACGGCACCCATCTTGCACAGCCGTTGTTAAAGCCCAAAACATTACTTAAAAGATTACCTGCACGTTCTTTTGATATGTTTACATCCTCTGCTATCTTAAACAACTTTAATCTGCGGTCTTCCAGTACGAAACGATGAATTTTTTCAATGATCTCTGGATTTGTCACTTCTACAGGGCGTCTAGAGATAGGCTCATCACTAGTGCTCGTAGGTCCCATTTTAAACTCTGCAACACATCTTTTAATCATTGAATATGAAGGGACAGAGTATTTAAATGTACTATTTCCTCCTTGGTTTCTTTAGGTGTTAAGCCTTTTAAAAGGAAGTATTTACTCACTGCTCGTTTTTCCAAATCTTCCATTTTCGTAAAAACTCAAAAGTTGTCTTGTTTAAAATGCTGTCATTCGAAAACTAAATAAGCTATTGACCTGTAACTATGGATACAAGCTAGACCGCAGATAAGCTATACGATGCTACCGTCTAACAGGCCTTATGGCGCCATATCTGTGAGAGGCCCAGGACATATCAGCCGACCCTGTATGTATCTCGTTTAGCATGTTGTACATAAAAGAATAAGCTATTGTGGGAATATTTTGTTACAGGCTAGGATGACAAACCCATGTGATTAAACACATCATATTTTTTCTAAGATTGATTTTTAAAGTATCTAATAATAAACGGTACTGGGTAGAGAAACGGTACTGGAAGAGATACAGTATTAAAAACTGTATCTCTTCCTACTATTCAGCAAAGTTTGTCCCTAGTTTGAGACTGTAGAGTAACAGACACGTAGTGGCAGCCGAAATCTTGGTGCACAAGGCTAAAGGCTATCTAGTAATTAATGCTCAAGGCTGGTGTATCGGGAACAATAAAGGTATTTTCTTCAATTAAATCATCCAATTTAGAGCGACATCGTTATAATGCGGAGCAGTGGTAATTTGAGCTCGCGGTACGATTCCTCATTAGCACAACCAACACCCGCAAACTCTGGTTTCCGGACGATATAATTGTGTTTTGAAATTATAAGGATCTGAAAGGAAAGTTAACCGTGGCATATACCGTCACGTTCAACACCAGAAGCTCACGGAGTGTTTAATAAGCAAGTTCAAACATTCTGTCTGGACGAATGATGGCCTTGCAAAATTGCACATTTCAATTGGAGTGGGATAGTTGGATGTGTCAGGAAAACTCGTTCTTTAAGGTAACTTAAAAGTCGGTTGGTTTAGTTCTAGAAATCGCTGAGGCCACAGTTTTGGGAAGTGCCTATTGATATCACGATCGACAAGCATCTGCTTAATTGTTTTGCAGGGATGTGGATGTAAATTGGAGCCCCATTTCACATGTAGATTATGTTTACCGAAAAAAGGTTCTTCAGTCTAGAGATTATGAAGTTCAATAACATGCTGTAGTTGCGCTTCTCTGTAGCAGTCTATCTTATCAAATTTTTGCATTCTATGAAGAAATATGCAGCAATGATGCATTGCGAAGTGAAGGCACACCTTACAGTAGGTTTTAATTCATGAAGAACTTGAGAGAACGAAGGCTTTCACGGCCGGAGTCAATATAACTAGGAGTTATTTCCGGGTTGTTTTGCTGTGGTCTACTGGAGTAAGATATTCCAGAAGTTTTGTCCACAACTGCGGCGGACAACTGCGGAGTCGAAACTGAGTGGCGCGGTCGAAATTCCTCGGAGAAGGTTTCGCAGCGAGAAATCTTTGACCGCGCCACTGAATATCTCCACTGCAGTTGTAGACAAAACTTCTGGAATATCTTACTCCAGAAGTCCACGGCAAAACAACCCGGAAATAATTCCTAGCTATACATGAATAAATTATTGAATTAAAATCAGAAGGTCATTTTCTAATCAAATCTGCAATTACGCATGTTAACTTGACTGAGAAATATCGATAAAGACAGCATAGCATAATCTTGATGCAAAATGCCGCTTCAGGCCACATCTCTGCAAAACAATAACGCGGATATTTAGTTGCTTCCCAAAAATGTGACCTCCCAATCTTCAGATCTCAATCCAGCCGAATGTTAGTTTTGGGGTTGCTTTAAAAACGAATTTTCCTGAAGCATAAAGAAATGCCTCTGAAAGAAATTGCAAATATTCCAAGACAGTATATGCAAAATACTGTGCATAGTGTTGCAGTCAGCCTGGAATACGTTGAACAAGAAAACGGTGTGGACATCTTCCCAAAGTTTTGTAAACCCCATTGTCTGGCCAAAACTGGTGTTTTATTTGACTTCTTTCCGATGTTTTGTGCACCACGTTGTTTCCCAACATTGTTATGTATTTTTTCCTACCGGAAACATTATAATATTAATAGCGGTTTTATATTTGAAGTGGCTTTTCAAATATCCAACCTACACAATAGCTAATAACCTTCAACATTAATCTGGAGATAAATGTTTCACCTGCTGCATTCGGTATACAAATTAGATAGGCTCGCAAAAGACTCCTGTTAATTATAATAGCAATTTTTCCAGGCAAACATTTACATAGCAACATGCTGCCAAAAATATGCTGGTGTGTGCTGGTTTGTTCACTCGTGTATCCCTAGGTCTATGAACCGCAGTACTTTAAGATTGTCGTTGATGGGGCCTCCAGCCACTGAAACACCATACTACGGCATTATGTGAATTTACGTGTCGCCTGGGAGGAAGGGATGAATGAGACCCGATGGGCGACTAGATCCGGATGACATTGGGCCCAAACGTGACAGATGCATAAAACGCATACGCCGTCTGCCAGCACTCTGAAGTCCCTGTGGCATTGTGAGGGAGCGCCCAACCCGAAGGAATCCGGAGGTAGGTCCTGACCAGGAGGGCCCTGTAACAATCTAAGAAACATCCCAGCTGCAACCCGTTGAGTACCACCGCCTAGTCCTTTAACACTGAAACAGATGGAAAGGAAAAAATGGGTGCTGGAAACGGATAGGCAGGGTCCGACAAACATTCAATGGCATAGCCGGAATGTTGATGCTTGTGGTTAGAGCAACGGCTTATCACCGGGATATTTGTGGTTCATATCCCGGCTATCGTGTTTGATTTTTCAGTTCGACTCCTGCCCTATACACTGTTTGTGTGGAAAAACAAACACTAATTGACCTAATAGTTGATTAATCTTGGAACATGAAGAAGGTTGTACGTCCTCTTTGACATCCATTGTGGTTTACCTGGAAACTTGCGAGTCAGTTGAGGAATTTAATGACATGGTAGCTCAGTGGTCTTACAACTCCGTCACGAGCGGCCATGAACAGAAAATAATTGACAAGAAAGGTTGGCAGGAGATGAACCACTTCACATTCGACTGCCGACCCATGAAAACCACAAAGGACCCATGGAGAGTGTGGTGGCCGGGGATCAGATCCTTCGGAATGCGCGCCACAGCCTACCACCTTAGACTCCCGCTCAGTATAAATAGCTCAAAAGCTAAAAGTCAGTTAAGTGCACCGAACTTGGTCCTAAGTTCAACGTGTTTCAACGATGCAACAACAAAATAGCCACATCTCAAACTACTTTTAAATGGTTAAATTTTTTTCTTCCTTACTTAAAATAACGGCTTATGGATTTTGAATAATGTGCGACATATGTATTATATGCATTCAAATAAAAAGTGTACATACATGTATCTTGAATTTTTTGTGAACATCTGTTGACATAAAATGTATTTAATTGAAGATTATATAAGTTTAAATTAGAAACTAGCCTTTGAAGTTAGACAAAAATTTACTCAGGATTGATGAATAGAGTATTGAAACATATTTTAGCAAATAAGAACTTCACTTTCTGCTAAACTCACTTTATTGTGACTAAAACACTCAATATAATGCTGTATGTTACACTTACATCACACCCTCGGTACACAGAATAAAGGACCCATAGCTCACGATTGGTTACACTATGCACTAGTCACTCGTAATTGTACACATCACCTCTTTAACGTTTATCATTAGGTTATTAACTTTTCCAATCGCCGGCCGGTTTATCGGCCTGTTTAAACACCCCTGGAATGCGAAGCTTTCAGTCGTCAAAATCACGGGAAACCAAAACTTCCAGAAATTGAGTATCCTCGAAATCGAACTTTTAACATTCGGATTTATTTACTGAAATTGCAGGAAGTAACATAAAAGCCTTTGTCGCGCTATTGTGTTCATTCACGCTATTTAGACAAAACATAACCCTGTATATTAAATGAATGATAGCTGATTAAATATTAATAGAAATATGTGTTAAGGATATATAAATAAGTAGAGAAGATTTTGTATTAAGTGTTGGCGTTAAGAATTGGCTGGAATGAATCTGTAAAAGTAGCAAGGTCAGTCAGAATCGCCCCGGTTGTCGGCACTTTTTTTGGGAAGACATCGGCGGCGAAGTTATGTCCAGCTGGGACAGGAACGCGGCTTAAGTTTAAATTCTTGTAACTTCAGAAATCATTAAGTGCGGTGGACAGGTAATTAGCAAGCAGCACGCGAAATTCTATTGGTAGTGATTCCGAAATTACGACCACAATAAACTTCAATGATAGACGAGCCGTGTAGGTAGGTGTATTAACCATCTTCGGAAAGTTAATGTTGGTTCTTACTTTCTCTACCGCGTGTAATAAATAGAGGAAGTATTGCATTCCACTCAAAAATTCGATGTCCAAGTTTCACAGAAAATGTATTTTTGAGGCACACTGAATGCAAATAAAAAGCATTTTTAGAAATAGGTGTACTTGTGTCCACGTGACTGATCAGTATAGCTCCAAAACGAAGTCGGTTAAACACCACTCTTGATATTTAAGTTGAGCATCTTCTAAGGATACCACATAAGGATTTTAAGAAAAATCCTGCCTCTCCCATAACCTGCAATATTTTTTTTGAAAATGGGTCTAACGATTTCAATTAACTGTCATATATTAAAAGTATTCACACACATTTACTCTCAGACCCCAACTTAGAAAAATAAAACTAGAGTGATTTTTATTATTGAAGATATTTTTATTTTGCTAATGGACACAAAGACAGAAGTTATCTATTTTAAAATTAGATGGACGTGATTATTTTTAATAATTTATTTCTATTTTAACGGTCTAGTGATTACAGTTGGTTTATATGTAGTAATTACGGTTGATGTAATGTTCTTCGTATTATTATTATTATTATTATTATTATTATTATTATTATTATTATAAACATTATGATGACCATTATTACCAATAGCTGAATTATCAAATTTCATTGACATTATTTACACTTTTAAGGATAACTTTCATTCAATACTGAACAAAAACGCATTAATTATTATTTTTCAAGTGAAAAAAATAAAACTAGACCTAATCCGGGCCTGGTTGTAGCATATGCATCTGTTACAAACATTTTCTAGATGCAATTAAATTATGCAAGTTGCATAGATTAGTCTTACTTCACCAATCCAAAGAAACAAACTAGGAAGCTATGATCCTTAAGATAATGTGAGAGTGCTTCATGTGCCAGCTCTCAGTTCACTGTGGTATGTGAGACCTTAGAACGCTACAGACAAGCAATGCAGCGTGACGGTAAGCGGAACCTTCGGTACGCTACTCTGGATTCTTCCAGAAGCTGAGGTTTCTACAAGTTTCCAGAAATGTCCTTGACGTCATTTTTTAGCTATAAAAGGAGGGTGAATTGCAAGCCTGTGTGTATGTGTTGTGAATTGTACTGAATGCGAGGAGTGTTTGCGGGCAGTGGTGCGCAGACGATGAATGGAATGCAGCCGTCTACTGTATACACGTCGCAACGTCGAGTGAATTATTTGCAGCTGTAAATTTAAGATTTCCTTTGTTGCCAATTTTATGTCAATAAAGACATTTGTTACAATATGATGACGTAAAGATTTAAAATGCTAGCCTAAAAGGAATGGAAGAGGCTAGAATTTGACGTGTTTTCATTTACTTGCAGGTTTCTCCATCTATTCTAACATAGGCACAATTCAAAAATGTTTATAGTGCATAAATAATTGGAGTAACAACGTTTGCGATGTCAGACTCACATTCTGTCTTATAACTATTAGAGAAGTTTGCGAGAGTCATCTGTGTGCTAATATTTTTTACACACATTAAATTCTAAAAAGAAAAGAAACACAAGTATGGCCAAATTTCTTTCGGAAATTCAGAATATACTAAGTTCTGGAACTCTAAGAAACGAATGTTGGTGACGTATTTCTTATCAACATTTGAGAACTCCCTGCTCCCGCACTAATCAGCCCTTCAACCAAGTATGTCACACAATTTGGTAGCCATATTTTTTTTTTTCATATCCTTGCTAAACTGCTGCTAGTGTGGTCCAGAAAAGGAGACAAAAAGAAATAGTACAGGGTAAGTAATATACTAAGTTAATTTTAGATAGTAAACAAGATTTTAGGTGAACGGAAAGTACCTCTATGCACAAGGTTTCTGCAAAAAATATTTTTGAACCCTAGGTTAATTACGGTCCAAAAATCTAATTTGTTAGATTCATAAGATTTACACTATCCACAGCTCTATTAAATATTTTACAAAGACATTCCTTTAGTGTCTTCATAAGAAATAAACTTCTTCAGAAACTGGGTTCATACATCATTTATGTATCAGTTGTGGGGAAACGCAGTAACAGCATCCCATATTGAATTTTTTTTATAAGTAACTATATTATGACTTTGAAATAACGTTCTCTTTGCACTACTGGGTGTCCACAGAAACACACACATACACACAGATAGACAGATTCACGCAAACCTTTTTATACATTTTTTTTATTCAGTTATTTCCGGTGAAATCTCAGTTTAGAATATGTTGGCTGGAATACAATTCCTTCTCTATCTACTATTTATATTGCACGTACGCTAGAAAAAGTAAAAATACTGACTTCAGTGCTATACACACATGGGAGGAAAACAGGGCCGTGTTATAAAAAGGATTGAATTTTCTAGATAGGCTCATCTCCACCAAAACGATATCCAAATCCAATAATCCAACAATTTCAGAAAATGTATGCGCCAAGTTTCATATAATCTAAACTTGAATACAAGCAGGGGTACAGTAACACGGCTGCAATGGGCTTTACTCTATACTGATTCACATCCAGGAAAAGCATTTTGGAGAGAAACTTAACAGAGTGACATTATATTTGAAAACGCTCTTTATCGACTGATTAATTGTCTATTGTCCTTTGTTTAAATCTCATTTTTGAATTCTCACATGTATATACAATGTACATAGTATGTAGAGAAGTTATTGATTTCCACCTAAAAATTCGATATCGAGATTTCAGCGAAATATATATTTTCAGATACCCTCAAAAAGAGGGTGAGAGAGAGAGAGAGAGAGAGAGAGAGAGAAAAAAAATTAGAACAAGTTCCATTACAGATACAGAACAGATAAAGAAAGGCATATGTATGGTAGGCATCAGATACTTAAGTTTTACTTTCTCTACTGTACTATGTACATAGCTGGTAGAGAGGGTATTGTAATCCACCCAAAAATCCCAAATTGAGATTTCACCCTGCGTCCAAGAAAGAAAGTTTTAGAAAAACGTCTATGTGTGTCTGTAAATAGAATAGCAAAGAACGAAAAGACTGTTAACACCAATTTGTTATTTAAATTTACATTTTCTAAGAAAGTGGCACGAAGGTTTTCAATAAAATTCCCCCACCGCACACTACGCATCACATGTAAAACGTTTTGAAAATGCTTTTCTCAAATGTTATTTTTCGATTAAAACAACCCTGTATTAAAGATATTTACATGACAAATAATTTTGTAATTTTTGGGAATGAACTCAAGATGAATTTTTCATAACTGGTAAACCCCAAGAGAGATACGAAAATTTATGACACAAAAAATGTAGGATCTCGTTAAAACACAATTTACGTCAATACATTTTTGTGGTGTTTATCGTTTCCGAAATGTCCCATGTTATTGATTTCAATTTTAAACTACCTAAACTTTTCTCAATCGGGAGGTCACCTTTCGTTGCTGGCAATGCTGGCAATGCTAACTTGTACTGGTTTTTAAAAGATTTGACTACTGTTTTAGCGTTGCGTACGCCTTATTTCCCTTCGGCTTAGAAGGAAGTGAGTGATATGAAAAGACAAGTTCTGTTAATGTTTATCTCATTACCATGATGTAGATGCAGGAATAATCTTGTATATCAATAGTTTTTTTGCAGAAAAGGTAGAGAAAGTGATGTGAATGAATGCAGCGGATTTATTTTTATTCGAGGAATATAAAAGAATCTGATGTGTTCTATTCACATGAATTTCTCTAGCTGTTCTACAAACTTCTTACAAAAGATATTTCTTCCTACTAAATGCTAATCGAGATAAGCCTTAGCAGAATGGTCTTTATTACGCTAAAGATTTATAGAACATTTTTACTTTCTCTACACGTACTATGTACATAATGTATAGGGAAGGTAATGTATTACATCCAAAAATTCGATCCCGAGATTTCACAGAAAATGCATGTTTTGGAACCTCCTTAATCCAAAAAAAAAAACATTTTTAGAAAAATGTCCGTGTGTGTATGTGTGTGTGTGATTGTTGGTGTGTGTGTGTATCTGTCAATGGGTAGCATAAAAGTCCTTTAAATACCAAACTTGATATTTAAATTGAGTACCTCCCAAGAATGCGGCACGAAGATTTTAAAGAAAATTCAACTCTATCAACTACCGTTTACAAGCGAAAAATTTCGAAAATGTTTTTTTTTTCAAAAATGGCTCTAACAATTTTGATTAAAATCTCTTATATTTAAAATATTTATATGGTATATAAAATGTATAGGTATCTTGAGTTTTCTGGGAGTAGCCCCTAAAGAACTCTTTATTCTAGATGAATTTGTCTAAATTTTATATAACTGGTAAACCGTAAGAGATAAACGAAAACTTATCACACAAAACATGTTGATCTCGTTGAAACACATAATTTCTGTCATATGCATAACAAATTAACCGTTTCAGAGAAATTTCTGAACATTGTCCGTAAAATACCCCAGGACGATTAAATCAAGCAAACTTTTGATTTAATCGTCCTGGAGTATTTTATGGACAATGTTCAGAAATCTGTGGTGCCAATATCGTAATTGAATCTACTTCTGCCAATGATTTCATCAACTGCGTTTCTAGTCTATTTTATGGTTTCAATTTTAAGCTATTTTTCTCAAACGGGAAGTCACCTTTCGCTTACATCTCTTTTGTTTTACTGATGGCAATGCAAAGCGCATTCAATTCTTCACATATAGACCAGTTTTTAAAAGATTTGACAATGACTTTAGCCTGGTGCACTCCCTTATTTCTCTTCTGCTTAGAAGGAAGCGGGGAATAAGACCGTTTGTGCTAATGTTTATATCAAATACTAAGATGCAGATAAAGAATAATCATTTATAAGAGTAGTGTGTTTCCAGAACAGGTAGAGAAAGTTATAGGAATGAACACATCAGATTTATTTTTATTAAGGGGGTATAAAAACCTGGCGTGTTTCATTTACATAACTATTTCTAGCTGTTCTACAAACAATCTTCTTACAAAAGATTCTTCTTCTTTCTACTCCATGCTAATCGAAAGAAGCATTAGCATAAATTATTTTATTACTTAAGTTCCTTATAAGTAGAAGGGGACTAAGGAAATACAACCTACGCTATGTTAAAGTGATATGCTTAAAAGCTGTTGCTATGTGATAGTCTTTCTAAATCCCTTTTTTGCATGGCCAGGAGTATGACGAAAGAAATACAAACTAATACCTGTCTGAGAAAAGTATAGTAATGTATTTCAAAATTGAAACCAATAACAAGGGATAATATGTCGGAAACATTTAGCTCCTTAACAAAAGTGTAAAGGATATAAATTGTGTGTTATGAGGAGATCTACATTTTTTTCTATCTCTTGCGTTTTACCAGTTACGCAAAAATCATTCAGACGAAGATAACTTCAGAGGCTAGTCGTCATGTAAATATCTAATATTGCATTTTAATCAAAATCGTTAATGCCAATTTTAAGAAAATCAAAATTCTCAAAACATTTACTAAGTAAGGGTTGTTTGAAGTACGGGGAGGGTTTTTAAAATATTCATGTCGTATCCTTGAGAGATCGCCATCGTAATCTGCTTACCCTCTCCGTATTTGTAGGACTGACCCCCCCCCCCTAGGACTTACAAGCCAATGCCTGTCGGAAAGCCTAACGGCACGAAACCACAGAATGGAGAACCTGTTACGAGGGGTTGGCCTGTAGCCAGGCATGAACATGAGGAAGTGGATGATATGAAATGTAAGCAAAACTGATGATTTGAAAGGTTATGATGGAGCAATTGGTGGAATGAATGATGGGGAAAACCGGAGGACCCGAAGAAAACTCGCCCAGATGCTGCTTCGACAACCACAAATCCCACATTGGGATCGAACCCGGGTTGCCTAGACGGGAGGCAAGCAGTCTAATCACTCAACCACGACGCCGTCAGCCTTGAGCGAGATTGCAGATTCTAGTTCAGTTTTAGATTAAGGCTCTTTCCTATTGGTTACGGAGCCAATATGGCTATGTGACAGGTGAACAACAGGTTGCGAGATTTCGTCAGGTTAGGCTATGTTAGGTTAGGTGTATATAAATGAACGAGATCGAAATAAGGGGTAAAAATGGACTTTCTGAAAATCAGCTTTGCCTTCCAATGCGAAATGCACAGCCTTCCGTTCGTTCTGTCTGCTTGAGCATGGGCAGCCATGATGGTCAAACGACCAATGGCAGAATTCAAATGTAAAACTGAACTAGAATATGCAGTTGAGATATGAAACTTAAATACCAAGTTTGGCATTGAACGGACTTTTCTAAAAATGACACACATTCTTTTTTTAATTTTTTTTTTGTTTTGTTTATTATTCAGAAGGTCTCAAAACATATTTGCGGTGAATTCTCTGTATCGTATTTTGGTGGAATATAATACCGTCTCTGCCTACTATATACATTGTAATATATGCTAGAGAAAGTAAAATAATTTCGGTAAAATCTGGGTATCGAATTTTTGGTTAGCATACAAGAGACATACACCCAATGGTAAATGTAAGCGGCCCTGCGTTTTCTGCTGATGTTATATAAAACATTTTTTAACCCAGCAGTTTAATCGCGTTAGTTTGCTGCAACGCATGGGAAATGAAAATCTTCCCCACTTGTGGCTGCAGAACAAAACTAACCGATAGTGCAGCATGTGGTCAGTTTTGCCGCTCAGCTAGACTAATTCCTCGATTCGGAGGGACGTCGTTAACAAATGTGGCACTAGCTGGCGTATTATCAGCTTTAACATCAGGTCTCTCTCTCTCGCTCTCTCTGCCTGTTTAATGGTCGGGTGATTTGCCTCGTCATGTTAACAGACGAGTGAGATGCAAATAACGGGGTAAAAGCCAGCTTACCGGGGAGCTAATCGAGTGTACGCGTTCACAGCGATACACGACAGCTAGACAACGGAGAATTACTTCGCGGCTTTCTAATCCGTTTTGATATCTTTGGCATCATCCGTTAGCGTTCTCTGGTCTTCAGCACTACTGACTGTGCTTTATTCTCTTCATTATGTGGTGTCATCGGACTGCAATGAAGATACTATAGCGAAAATGTCCGAAGCTATGCCTGAACGCGGTATCATTTTTGGTTATATCGTTAAACTTGGTTAGCAAGAGGGGCAATCCGCGGTAAATGCGACTCGCATTTCACAGCTCCGGAGTTTCATTCCGGCGTCGCCCATTCTGAGTGGTTTTCCGGCTGTTTACCCGGTTCGTAAGACAAATGTTGGAGTGGTTTCTTTCATCCCCCGAATTTCCTGTCCCTCCAAGTCATTCATCCTTCGCCTTGATGGTATATTTTACGGTTGGAATTGTCGGCTATAATGCTTCAGTGCGGCGAGGCAGGGAAAAAGGATAATCTCTGGAATTCTCGCCGTTCCTCGGCTTTGACAGGTTGTTGCAAATGAGGACCGTCCCTTGAGGACTTTGCAGCCAATGCGGGGCGGGGTTTCCGGTCTGGCAGTATGTTTTTGTTTTGTTTTTTGGAAGTCTGACTAAATACGATGTCCGTCCAGGAGTACCCGACCTGACGTATAGATGGCGGTTGTTGTTTCAAACAACAACAATGGTAAAAATTACCAACCTCAGAACGCTTAAGTTTGAAGTTTGACGAGTTTACTTTGTTTAGCATTTGTTTGGCAGCCATCATTAGTGAATGCTCTCAGCGAGTTTGTAAACATGATAAAATTGGTCATCGTTATGTGATACAATACTTTCCTTTAAATGGTCTCAGTCCAACTAATATTAAAGCTGAGCTACATTCTACTTTTGGGGAGTCTGCTTCTTTGTTTACAACAGTGAAATGTTGAGTGGCAGAGTTTAAGCACGGCCGTACGAGCTGCCAAGATGAACATCGCAGTCGTCGACCAAATGAGGTTACCAGTCCAGAAATTGTAAAGAAAATCAACACAATGGTTTTGATGACCTTTGACTGAAATTGCGCGGAATCTCAGAAAGTTCTGTACACCGCATACTGATGAAAATATGGATATGAGAAAGTTATGTGTAAGATGGGCGCCATGTTTGTGCACAATAGAACAAAGACAGCGTTGTGAGGAGGTTTCAGTCAAGTGTTTGGCAATGTTTTACTGCAACAAAGCTGAGTTTTTGCGTCGATTCATAACAATCGATGAAATCTGAGTCCATCACTTCAAATTTGAGACGAAGGAACGATCAAAACAGTGGGTTGGAAGGGGAGAATCGGCTCCAAAGAAGGCGAAGACGGTTCCACCTGCAGGCAAGGTCAAAGGCGTAAGTTTCAGGGACACACGCGGAATAATTTTCATTAATTTTCTCAAAACAGGACAAGCAAGCAATCAATGGCAAATATTATGCAAACTTGTAACAGCATTTGTGTTGAAATCCAGCAAAAAACGGCCGCATTTAACGAAAAAGAAAGTTTTGTTTCATCAAGACAATGCATCAGTTCGCACGTCCATTATCGCCATGGACAAAATCAATGAGTTGTATTACTTCCCCTATTCGCCAGATTTAGCTCCCTCCGATTATTTGGTTTCCAAACTTGAAGAAATGGCTTGGTGATAGAAGATTTGCCAACAATGAAGAGGTGGAGTCTGCAGTTGAACGCTAGTTTTCAGAACCTCAATAGTTCTATCTATAAAAAGAGTATCGAAGCTATTGAACATCGCTGGGAAAAGTATCGAGCTGAAAGGAGAAAGATGTTTTTGCCCGACATGTTTGTGTTTTCTTTGTTGAGTCGGATACTTCTGGAACAGGCAATCGTAACTATAGGAATCCTGTCATTCCTGAGCCATCTACTCAGATCATCTCTCTCTTTTGGGGACCCAGGATCAGTTTATGAGGCGATGTTCAATAAAAAAACAAAAAAAACAAAGGTCCTATTAAAAAAATCTGATGTGTTACACTCACAGGAGTTTCTCTAGGTGCTCTACAAAGCTCCTACAAAAGATTATTCTTCTTTGTACACAATGCTAATCGAGATAAATATTAGCACAAGTTATTACTTAGTTCCTAATAAGTATAAGAGAATAAGGGAATGCGCTATGCTAAAATGATTGTCAAATATTTTAAAAGCAATCGTTATGCGATTGTCATTGCAAATCACTGCTTTACTTGGCCAGGAATAGAACAAAAGAAAAGCGGACACTTCCTGTCTGAGAAAATTTTAAGTATTTCACAATTGAAACCAATAACAAGGAATATCTCAGAAACGGTTACCTCCACAACAAAAACGTAAAGGACATAAATTGTGTGTTTTGTCGTGATGTACATTTTTTGTGTAGTGAGTTACGGTTTAGCAGTTAAGAAAATTCATCAAGAATAAAGAGGTCTTAAGAGGCTATTCCCCAAAAATTCGAGATATACATTTTACTTCGGACTTAAATAGCTTTGATATACGGGATTTTAATCAAAATCGTTAGACATTTTTAAGTAAATCAAAATTTTCGATTTTTTTCCATGTAAAGGGTAGTTTGTGGTGGGGGGATTTTTTTGAAAATCTTCGTGTCGCATCCTTGGAAGATACTAAACCAAAATACACAGTTTGGTATTTAACGTTATTTTCGTTTTGAGGCTATGCTGTCCACAGACACACACAGACCTTTTTTACTTTCTCTATACGCACTATGTACATAGTGTATAGAGAATGTATTGCACGCCACCAAAAAATTCGATACCGAAATTTCACCGGAAATATATGTTTTAGGGCCCCCTGTATCCAAAAAAGGTATTTTCAGAAACAGGTCCGTGTGTGTGTGTTTGTGTGTTTGTGTGTCAGTGTGTCCGTGTGTCAGTGTGTCTGTAAACACGGTAACTCAAAAACGAAAAGTCGGTAAAATACCAAACTTGGTATTTAAGTTTAGTATCTTCCAGGGATGCGAGACGAAGATTTTGAGAAAAATCCCCTCACCCCAAACAACCCTTTACATGGAACTTTTTTCGAAAATTTTGGTTTTCTAAAAATGGCTCTGACGATTTTGATTAAAATATCGTATATTAAAGTTATTTACCTGACAAATAAAATATATATTTTGAATTTTCTGGGAATGGCCTCTGAAGACTACTTTATTCTGGATGAATTTTTCATAACTACTAAACCGTAAGAGATAGGCAAAAGCTTAACCAACAAAACATGTAGAGCACGTTAAAACACACAATTTATATGAAATACATTTTTTCGTGGAGTTGATCGTTTTTGAGATATTTCTTTTTCTTGGTTTCAGCTTTGAAAAACTTATGCTTTTCTCATACAGAAATTTGTCAACTCCTGTCCATACAAACAAAGGAACATCAGTCACATAGCAACCAGCTGTTGGATTTCACTTTAACCTATGGTACTCCCCTATTTCGCTTCTACTTACAATAAAGCAAGAAATAAGACTATTTCTGCTAATTTTTCTCGATTAACATGAAATAAATAAAAGATAAGCTTATTAACAATAATAATTTACAGAGATATAGAGAAAGTCATGTGAATGGAACGCATCAGATTTTTTAAAAATGTTTTCTTTCGTACTCAGTGGACCCGAAAACATTAATTTCCGGTGAAATTTCGGTATCGAATTTTTGGGTGCATTAAATACCTTCTCTATCCCTATGTACATTGTACATATGGGGCTATATAAAGTAAAAATTAAATGTGCCCAAAATTTGATATTTAGTAATACTTTTTAGCGTTCCCCTTACTGCTCATTATCTCTGATTTATTTTATATTGTAAATTATGATTGTAATATATTATTCGGATTTGCTCTGGCTAGTTGGGTTCATCAGAAGACCCTCTTAACAGAGCGTGAACAATAAAGGAACTATTTCAGAGACCATTTATAACTTTTAGTTTAAGCCATTTATTGAAACTGTTACGAAAAGTTTCATAATTTAATTACAGGTTATATTTCTATGCGACCAAAGCATCATATACGTGTAACTTAGATGTCGCATATCACGTCTCGTACGTAGATAATCTGTAATATCAAAATACTAGGGGAGAACAACTAAATGTACTTCTACCTAAAACAACTGCTCTTACTGTAAACGAAAATGAACTGTGTTGAGAACTACATCTCTGTAGAATATATATCGAATGCCTTTGTTCTGCCTAAGCAATAAAACTGTCCTTTAATTGGCTTTTATTTCTCTCCCAGAGGAGTCTCATTTATGAGCCAATAGAAACTATCCTACTATTCAGCTTAGGCTGCTAACTCTCAGAAACTTTCCACCCCTTCTAAGATTTGCGTAGACTTTTTAACTCAAGGGCATTCTTTTATACGTTTCACCGCAGCTCCCTGGATATTGACCACTAAAACCTTGCGAAATATTTTGATGACATGTATACTTTAAGCTATCTCGTCGCTCGTATAGCTAAGATTATGCTAACATCCTCTAATAATATAATTTTATTTATATATTACATATATTTATTTACATTATCTTGCTTGTTAATTATTTATACTTTCTTGCAGTCATTATTAATGCCTCAATTTTAAAATAATGATTTACTAAATACTATTAATATTATTTATAGCTACACAGGTTCAATTTAATAACCCCACCAGCTGAATGCCGAGTTCTCACCGCTCTACCTATCTAGAGTCCGTCTATTAATGACTAAGTTCCCTGACAAAGACCAAGAATTCGAAACCTTGGATTTTTATGACTCCAATTTAACTCGGTAGCTATCCCGTGAAGTTATCATTATAACCAACATCAAAAAGGCTTTAAGTATTTAATTAGAAATTATCTAGTTAATGCGTGTACAGTTCGGCCCCTCCTTTGAGCAAACTTCTAATCCAATCGTCTTATTACACAGACCCTTCCTCCTCACACCATGTTTTTCTAGCTCGACTATATACACAAGTGACTGTCACTTAATTAAAAGCAAGGTTTCTATTGGTCTTCAATCAAAAGGAGAAGTTTATGGGGCTTGGAGATAGATTTATGACAGCCATTAGTCGTGAAGCAACTGCACTTGCGTTCATTAAACAGACTCTTATCTAAACTTCTTAATATACCTGAAAATATTCCCTACAGCAGGTTATGCTGCTGCATTATTATGTATGCCCCTTCTCTGTTCGCTCTTATACAAACTATTCTTATAAAGCCTTGTTATTCTCTCAACTTCTTATCAATACAATAAACCTCATTACAGCTTTACACATTTCTTGGAGGAAAAAAAAAAACAGTAGGTAGGTAAAGTTTTCATTCATGTGACGGCTTTAAAACTCCTTTCTCTTCCTATAAGGAAACACAAACGCACATAAAAACAAATAAATACAGATTTTCAATGAGAATGTATTGCAAAATTCAATGTCCAAAAACAATTGAAATGTTCAGCACCACATAAAAAATATGTTTTTAATATAAACCGTGTGCTTTAACGAGATCCAAATATTTGAGTAGTACAATATCTTATAGTTTGCTAACTACACAAAAGTAGTGACTTAATTATTTCTTCACACATGCCGTGTGTAGTTTGATAGGTAGAGTCAGACTGAAAAATTCAATGCCATAGCCGAGATTTCAACCACGGATCTCCCGTATATCCAACTCCAGCCCTACACACGGCTTGTGTGAAAAGCAATTATATTATGAATCCTGAGACTTAAAGTACTTGCAACATTCTAAGTCGCCATTGGAGTTGTCATCTCAAAATAATTTGAGATCACCTTGTGGTTTACCGGGAAACATGCGAGTCAGTTAATAAATTCAATGCTATGCCGGCATGTTGCCATGTTAGCTCAGTGGTAGAACAAACGGCTAGAGACTGGGAGATCCATGGTTTAAATCCCGTCTATGGCATCGAAGTTTTCAACCTTATGCTACTTATACACAAAAGTAGCTAGGAATGAAGAGGGCTTCACAGGATAGTGCCAAAAAATTCAAAATATACATGTCACTTGTCATGCAAATATTTTGAATGTATATATTCAATATAGCCTTTCTAATAAAAAAAATTGGGGGGTGAGATTTCTTTGGAAATATTCGTGTCCCATCCTTCGCAGATTATGATCAAAATATCAGATTTCGAGTTTTACCGACTTAACGTTTTCTGAGTTATTTTGTTCAGAGGTTGACTGACATAGAGGAACATTATTAAAAAGAAATTGATTCCAGAGTGCCTAAAAATGTATTTATTGTGAATGCTCAACATCAAATTTTTGGGTGGAATGCAAATACTTATTTCACTTAGAATGGATAACTAATAGAAATGAAACGGAGAGGCGGGGTGCGCGATGAATGCCCCGGAAACTGCTTAAAGCAGAATGCATAGAATGATAAAATAATTATCCAATATTCAACGCTCATTATAACAGAAGTATATTTAGGCAACTGTAGGAATTATTCATTATTAATTCAGTTATAAAGGAAACGATTATGAGATCCATAGTTCAGTCGCTGGAGCATCTATGTGCTGTACGAGGGGTCCCCGTACGATGTCCGGCTGGAGGTGGGAATTTTTCTCTATTTCCCAGAGTTTGGAAATATGAATGGAAGAAAAAGAGAGTGTATGTGGGTGTGGGTCTGTGTGTGTGTGTGTGTGTGTGTGTGTGTGTGAGAGAGAGAGAGAGAGAGAGAGATAGAGAGAGAGGGAGGGAGGGAGCGAGCGATATCTGATGTATAAAAGCCAAAGAAGAATCAGGAATCCACTGACAATTCTAAGTGAATTTACAGCATCACCAATAGTCTGTTCCCAAGCGAAAAAAAAAACAAAAAAACAAAAAAACGCCGATATAACAATTGTAGTTAAAGGCGCCGTTTAAGTGGAAGAAGAGAAAAACAATTACTCGAAATCATTAGTTGCCGATTACGGTTAAAATCCGTTGCAAAACATTTCACAAGTTACAAAGATGCGCGGATTAATGACTCAAGTTTCAAGAAGCACTATAATTTCAAGTACTACTATACAGAATGATGCAATTGAGAATGATGTGATGAGCCAGTATTCACAGCATATTTGTTATTTTCTAAACATATGTTCATGAAGATAACTGTACATGTTTTAGGATGACTATTACTGTCGGTTGTTTACGTAACAGGTCACACGGTTGACCTGTGCTCTTTACCCTGCCCGATAGGTGATGTGATGTATGTAAACACAGCAGTGACATAGCTTAGGACGTTCAAAACATATTAAGCCCGGTATTTGCTCTTCATTTATGGCAATGCTATTAGTAAGCAGAACTGAGATATACTAATGCGTTATACACATTGTTCTCTAATAAATATAAAATGATTTGCTTTTACTCACCTTTCATCCTATGTATCATTTGGTCCTTTTTGTGTACAGTAAGAAACTTATATAAACGGAGAAGAATGCATTGAGCGTTGTTGATTTTGAAAAACAGTTTTTTTTTACAAAGTATAGTGATCCGGAAATATATTGTTTGAAGCCCCAGAATTCTATACAAAAAATTAGGAAAGGAAGCGTGTGTGTATGCGTGTATTGAAAGGGGGACAAGGGGAGAGAGAAAGCAGTATAACTTTAAAAGGAAATATTGGATAAATAACAAAACTGAAATTTAATTTTGTACTTTCCAAACGACGCAAAGATTTTCAAGACGGCGACAATGATGATGATGATAACGATAATAATAATAATAATAATAATAATAATAATAATAATAATAATAATAAATAATAATAAATAATAATAATACAACTAATAAATAACAATAAAACGAATAAATTTACAATAAGAAATCATTACTATTATTATTATTATTATTATTATTATGGTGGATCTTAAAATATTCAGCATTTTCGAACTAATTTAAAACAAATAGAGGGAGAAAAATAAAGAATAATTTAAAACCTTTGCTTAATTCTTTCAGCTCAATTCTATAACATAAAAAATATTTATGCACTAAATGAAATATAAATCCCAAATGTATATTTCAAGCTAATCCGAAGAACCTACTTCAAGAAAGTAATATTTTCCCATGTTAACTTCCGCTACAACCTACTATCTACATTGTAGGTAGAGGAGGTATTGTACTCCACACAAAATTTCAATGTCGAAATTCCACCCGAAATATATGATCTGAGGTTCCCTGAAAAAAAAAATGCATTGATAACGTTCCTACGTGTGTGTCTGTGTTTGGGTGTGTACGCACGCATTTGTGAACTCAAAAGTCCATTAAGTACCAACATTGGTGTTTAATTTCATTATCTTTTAATGATGCGGCAAGATTTTCTAAACCTCATTCAACTCAAATTACCTACTCTTTGAATGGCGAGCTTTTCGAACAATTTGATTTTTTCAGACTAGATCTCACGAGTTTTTTTAAAATATCTTCGTCACAAATAAAATGCATATTTTGAATTTTATATCCATTCTGGATAACTTTTGCATTACTTGTAAACCATAAGAGATGGCCCAAATATTACTACAGAAGGATCTGGAGCTCGTTAAAATACACAATTAATATCATATATTTTTTTATGAAGTTAAAAATTCCGAGATATTCACTGATATTGATTTTTACAATTCCAATACTCAGAGATTTTTTTCAAATAAGAAATCCTTTTTTACTTTTTCATCCTGGTCGTACAAATAGAATGGAATTATCAATGTTATTACATAGTGCTTTTTAATGCTTTTACCGATTTTTACGATCACTGTTGGGAATTAGTAGAAGAGATAGGATTAGAAATACTGTAATAAGAGAGCAGCTAATGGAAGAAAATATTATTGAAAAAAATACAGAGGTAACAAAAACGTTGGAAAAACTTGTCCTAGGAATACCCCCTTTAAGCTATCCATGGCAAACCTTATTTTATATACCTTCAGGAAGAAGTGTTGGGTGAAAACGCAGGAGTTGGGGTGACCAGTACCTTTACTATGAGGAATAAAAAGAAAAAGAGACGATTGCTTTAGCCTAGTGTTTGCCTTATTCTCCCTGTAATTACAAGTAATAAGAACCTCTTTGCTAATGTTTATCATGATTAGCATGAAGATGATAAATGAATAATTTTTTGAAAGAAGTTTGGAGAACAGATAGGAAATGTCATATGACTGAAACACCTCAGGTTTTTAGAAAAGAACCGCGGGTGTATGTATCCTTGTATGCACGTGTGTGTACAGCATAACTCCAAAACGATAAGTCGGTGACATACCAAACATGATATTTAAGTTCAACATCTCCCTAAGAAGCAACAAGAGGCCTTTCAAGAAAATTTGCCTACCCAAAAGTATCATTATTTTGAAACTTTTAAAAAAATTTGAATTTTTTCAAAAACGGCTCTGAAGACTGAATAAAATGCTATATATTAAAGATATTTACATGACAAATAAAACTATGTCTTGAATTTCCTGGGAATAGTTTCTGAAGATCTCTTCATTGATATGACTTTTACATAGCTAATAAACCTAAGGCATGGACGAAAGCTTACTAAACAAAACATTTGTATCATACATTATTGTTGTGGAGTTAACTATTTTTGAAATATTGGTTATTGGTTATTGGTTTCAATTCTCCAATACACAGGTATTTCAAAACGACACCAAACGAAGTTATGGACCTTGTTGGTCATACCTTACGTGATACGTGAATATAATCTTCAGCTCTAAATTCGGCACATGCAAAACTGTCATAAAATCACCATGGATTAGGCAGTCGTATATAACTAAATGGCACGAGCCTGGCCCACTCCAAGAGTGATGCCGGTTGATAGCGAAAGTCCTAGTAGCGTGGTGTAGGGATGTGATAGACACGCCGGCGTGGCTCAGGTCACCTAAGTAATGGAAAACGTAGCATGTGGGTTTTGTTATGTGTTTCTTATAACACGTTCTGATGCTTTTTACGTGGCGTAAGAAAACTGTTGTACCTTCGCTGCCTAATCCCAAATGCGTGCGACTTTTAATCGCTATAAAATTTTAAATAGAAGAGTTTGAAAGATGTGATATCATGCTTCGGACAAGGCAAAGTGTAAGCTAATCGATGCTCTCTTCGTTGGGTGTCCTTTTGAAACAGTATGTATATTTTTCTCAAATGCAATGTAGTTATGCAAGTTTATGCTTCCTGGTCAAACACATAGAACGGAATTTGCATACTTTACATAGTGACCGGCTTTTAAAATATTTGACTTTTCTTTAGCTTATCTATTACCCTATTCCCATAGTACAAGGTAATATGTAATAAAATCATGCTAATGTCTTGATAATTTTGTGGTAGACAGAAGAATAAGTTTTTGTAATAAGAGTTTATCGCAGCATAAGTAGAGAAAGTTATGTAAATTTAGTACATCATATTATTTTACTTAAAGCTTCTTGGAAATTTATATTAATTTTAAACTTGTCATAAACGATAATATCTACATAATTTCCTGCACTCAACTACGTGTGTTGCATGAGGATATTCAACACTGACTCCAAGAGGATAGGATGAGATGAGAGTAATTTCAACGGTCGGCCGAAACCGGATGGCGGGGTAGAAGCCACTGCGGAGGGTCCTTAACAGAGAAAAGGCCGTTCTTCATCTCATCATGGGGAGCACTAGTAGCCCGCGCTCAAGGGCTGATCAGTATCCCGGGGTCTACAGACGACTTCCAACGCTATCCTGCTGCAGAGAGTTCTATTTCCAAAGCGTAGCTGCCGCCACCACCACCACGGAAGTGTGCAACATCCTCGCCGATACTTACAACCCTGAAGAGACCGGTCGAAGGAAATGGAGATGAAATGAAGGAACAGAAAGTTCAGGGAAATGAAGCATTTGCTTAATGACCCGGGAAAAAAAAAACGAAAACAAACCATGACCAGAAAGGTCGCCGCGGGAATCGACCCCACGACGTCCCGAATACCAGTCTCAGCCGACACGCCTGAGCCACCTGGCTCGTTACATTTGACTATACATGAAGCTTTGTTAGGAAGTAACACAATTTTTAAGTCGGTCCCATAATTAAAAGCTTGTTTCACGGGTCCATCGTACAATCGCTGCTTGTTTTGAGTGTTCCCACTCCATAACCACGTCATATATGTGTACTAACGCCACAAGGGAGGGGAAATCAAGGGCTTTACAATTAGGCATATGCATTCGTTGCGCAATTAGCTAATTCTGATAACGAGTCTGCGTTGCGGCCAGTAGTACTAACAATCTCATCTGTTTTTTTTTTCTTCTTTTTTTCAGGATTAACGTCCATAAATCTGGTAGGCATATCAGAAAGTGATTAGAATCGATGAAAAGATGCTAAAATGAGCCCGGAGTAAGGCAAACTGCGGTAAAAAAACCCTTATTCAAGCATCTCCTAACAGAGATTCAAACTCCGAACCTCTTGAATGTGTGGCTACCGCACCCTACTGAGATGCGCAATTTTAACCTTACACAGCATTTTCTTTTTTGTATCATTCTTTTGAACTTTGTATCACGGAGGTCTTTCTCCGAAACGTACATAAACAAATTTTATTAAAAGATAAATTAAAATTTAATTATTTCAAGATCTATTATTGTGAAATAAAAAGGCTGACTTCTACGAAACTTAATACATTCTATCTATATACTTCTGTATGTCGCAATATACTTTATCTTTACTTTATAGAAAACTAGCATAAGTCTAAGTGATAAAACCTTCATAATTTTGGTTTTATTATTTGTGAAATTGCACACCAGAATGAATGGAATTGTGCCGATATAATGTGCAGTAGGTTATGCTGGTAAGGCATTACTAAATCGCTTCTGTCACGTCTCTTACCTAGGTCTAGTACTCCGCTCAAAATCTGCCTCATTCCCAACTTCCCTCTCGCTTCGGATTCTGAAACCCCAGTGTGTTGATAGATTAATATATGAGTACCAGACTTTTAATATCAAACCATTACTACGGTCTCATCCAGGAGTTGATGTGGGCTTCATTGGATAGCACGATTTCCAACCACCCATGTAAATTATAGCCATACTTCTCCCCTTTTACCGCTCACCTAGATCTAATCTATGATCATAGGCTATGTGTGTGTCCGACTTGGATTCAAAACAATAAGATATTACTTCAAGCAGGTATGGTGCACAAACAGATGATAAGGAGATTTTGCCATCATTAGAAAAAAAATCGTTGTTGGTAACCAGAAGTATTTGCACGCTTCCGAGCGCTCGACCTAATGGCCCATGTGTATATTGTCTGTAACCTTAGCTTTAGATTCACGAAAATCAGAACTCTAGTTAAAGGATCAACTGCAACCCACAGTGCACAGGAGAACCAAAGTAAATATTGAATACTGTTTGGACGAACAAGGACAGTCAGGGAATATTTTTTGAAGCAGACAAATGTGTAATGCAGTATATCTCCCAAACGTCCAGGACGTCCCCTGTAATGTTCTAATTCCCTTATTCCCTGCACTAAAAACTAAGCCGCGAAATTCCGTTTGAGTCCACAGAAAGAACATGATTTTTTTACAACACATCTGTAAATATAGGAAATGTGGCTTAAGACAGGTTTGCCCTCTCCTGTCAAATTGTTGTCATACTTCTCTTCTTAACCCGTGGGTCGAGTGTCGCCTATATGTGTATGTTTTTGTGTGTGTGTGTGTGTGTGTGTGTGTGTGTGTGTGTATTAGAAGTAAAGAGCAAAAGGCTAATCGAATAGAAAACTGAAGGAAATATTAGGAAAAAGAAAAGAAGGAATACAGCGCCGGAGTCCCAACAAGACTCTGGAACTGTATTTTGTTAAAAAACGAACCTTAACTTTGTGCCTTGCGTGTTGCCGGACTTTACGGCGACCCAGTGCTAACAAAATACGAACTCGTTGAATGATAGTCAAACCGAACGCCACAATGAGACAGTGGGTTAAACACTGTTTATCCTCCTGTGTTAAGGGAACACTGGAAAAGATCTTTGTATAAAATTTCAGCTTTTAGTTCTTGTACCAGTATGTCTATATTATAAGTGGTACATCCCATGGTCCCTTAGTATTTTTAATTTCTCTATACGTACTATCCACATGGTGTATAGAGAATGAATTTTAATGCCTCCATACCAAGACTTTACCGAAATACATGTTTTGAGACTCCTTGATTAAAAAAAACATTTTTAGAAAAAAAGTCCGTGTGAGTTTCGGTTGATTTTCTCAAAAATGACTAACGATTTTGATTAAAACACTTTATGGTTAAGATGTGTTTATGGTAAATGAAATGTATATCTTGAATTTTCTTGGAATAGTCTCTGAAGACCTCTTCATTCTGGATGACTTTTGTTTAACTGTCAAACCGTAAGAGATATAAAAAAACTTACTACGCAAAAAAGGTAGATTTCATTAAAACATGCCATTTTGTAAAGTTAACCGTTTTCGAGATATTGGTTTCAATTTAAGGCATTTAAACTTTTCTCGAATGGTGCTGCAGTAGATTATAAAATACAACCATGCATTCTGGCTAAATTGCGTTGGTATTAATACACATGAAATATCTATGAAAATAACAAAAGAATAATATTCTTATGTATGTAGATGAGATTTTTTTCTAACTGTGGTTACCAAAAAAATATTGTTTGAAAAAGTTTTCACTCTTAAAAGGATAAAAAGCTAGCTTTGTGTATTTTGGATAGACGAGTGTAACCTCAATATTCCTAAATAAATTGTATACTTCGAGCAATATGCGGTAACAGAAGATGCAGGTATAGTTAAATGTAAGAAAAACAAAAATAAGTAAGTGCTAATTTTGTACCACACACGCCATTATAACATATGAAAAAGAGATACCATTTTAATCAAGCTTGTAATATTTTGTAAATTATGTTTGGAAAGAAATGTATTTTTACATCTGTAAAGTGTTAGAAGACTTCTATGTAGATTGGCTTAATCAAGTAAGCCAATATAAGCATTTATTGTTACAATTTGCTTTTCTTCGTTACGTTCACAGTTATGTATTTAAAGTAAATAAATTAAAATATCTCAGCAGAAACTTACCCAACCTCATTCAGTAGTTAAATTTCTTTGTTCCCCACGACACGTCAATCACTTCATGCTCAATTAAGGTACTAAAAAAAAGCACAATTATTTGAATGCTAGCCGGATAAACGCCAACTAATATAACCTCGAGCTGCTGAATGAGCAAACATTTGTGTAGCGATTGTTGGGGTGAATTAAGAGCTTACCGCCAATCCAGGCAAGCCAACCTAACGTGGAATAATAGGCGACGACAACGGATGCCAACCCCGAAGCCGCCCCAACGGAAAGACATCTTTCTTGTCGTTTCTCGTTTGTTTTATTCTGCCAAGAAAAGATAATGGAATTTTAATTGTTTCACATAGTGACCGGCTTTTAAAGAACCTGACTATCAATTTAGCCTGTGCATTTTCTAGTTACAAGGAAAAAATGAATAAGACCAATTCTGTTTTAAGTTTTTTTTTGTTTTGTTTTGAGTAGTATTGTGTAGATTAAAGATTAATCTTGTGAATAAAAGGTTTGTTTGCGAAATAGCTAGATAAAGTTATGTGAATGGAACACATCAGATTTGTCTTACAATATTACTCCTGATTTATAGAATGCGAGGAGGTTTAGGTTCCTCATTTGCTTTTATTTAAATGTCATGAAAAAATATTTCCATAAAATGAATGTTTTAGGAAACTTTTAAATGTATCTTTATTGAAACTAAAATAAAGTTGTATTATGCGAACGTTTACTATAATGGACATTCATTCTACAGCAGTTTTGCATAAAGCTAGTATATAAAATTGTGATTTTAGTGGTATAGGGATGTGCTGTTGTTCTCCGAAGTAATTACTGAGAATTACTGTGAATGGTACACGACGTGTGCTTTCATTCACTTTGTTATGTATTACACTTTAGAGTTAAATACACAAAAGCCTCTATACTTGGATACACCTATACGTTATATATCCAATTAATTTTGAGACAGTACGTGTCTTGTCCCGGGGCAAAATTATATTCTTAGAAGAGAAAATATAAATCTACAATGAAGATGGGAAGGGTAGAAAGACCTTAAATACATATAGGTTGCCCCGAAGGGGGGGGGGTACAAGATCCCGTTACGTCCGTGCGTTGACCCGAGGGAAGGGGTGAATATGCCCTGCCCGAGGGAACTAACGGGACAGCAAAACAATGATCTCCGCTGGTCAGATTATATTTGTAAAGCACTCGGCCTAGAAGATCGGCAGAAGTAAGATGTAAAACTTAGAATCCGTGGTGGAGTCGAACAGGTTACCTTTTAGCTGTGAGGCACTTGGTGAAGGACCTCCGCACAACCGAGATGTGATTTTTAGAGTCCGTGGTGGAGTCGAACATGCTACCTGAGAAAGAGAGAAATAGTTGTTTAAATACTGACCAAAATACGTAATAAATCACGGCATCAACATTAATAAATAATAACATTCGCGGGCGAGTAAAGTGTAACGTCACAGTAGAAAATTAAGTGTTAAGTGTTCTACGGCGGAAAAGGCCTAAGTTAATAAAGCACTTGTGTCTCACCACACCCCGAAAAAGAGTTTCCATGCTAATAACAACCATGCGCTAAACCAACCACATACCCACACCATTTCCACTAACCATAACCAGCACCCTGGATACGAGCCCCGTACCTTGGACATATTTTCTTGGAACCAGAAAAACTTCTATGTTTTTACATTTACAATTAACTCTATCTTCGACATCGTGAATCCTGGAAATGGGACCAAGTTTCTAACTTAGAACATTCTTTAGTTCTATGAAGTATTTGCATGTATGTAAACCAGACCTACTTATTAAAATGCATACATACAAGATGGTCCAAATGCTCCGATTTCGCGTGTGCAGACAGCGACATTGCAAATTCTAGTTCAATTTTAGATTTGAATTGGTGATTGACCAACATGGTTGCGCATGTGTAAGCAGACAGAACGAACAGAAGACGGGGCATTTAGCATTGGAAAGAAAAACCGATTTACAGGAAACCGATTTGTACCCATTATTTCGATCCAGTTCATTTCTAACCTAACCCCGACGAAATCTCGAAACGTCGTTTACCTATCACGTAGCCATACTGTCTCGTAACGAATAGGAAAGGCTCAGGAAAGCCTCAGTCTAAAACAATATACAAAATTGTGTACTTTATAAAGATATTTCTCTCAGTTTCAATGAGAAGGATTGTTTCTTTACAACTGTCTTCATCAACTGCTAAACGAGAATGAAGAAACCAAGCGGGATGGTTTTGACTAACACCTGTGGCCTGCATTCAAAAGCTCTCGTGGGCTGACCAATCTAGTTGTGTGTTTTTTGTGGTTTTTTTCGTGGTTTATCTCAGTCATCAATGTAAGCCAGTCTAAAACAATAGCATAACTTCTGCGTTGCCATCAATCCACAGATAATTAAAGCAGATAGGCCTAATGGCACTCTAACGTCATTTGCTTGAATTAGAGTATGCAGTAAAGTGTCCTGGAGGTCTGGCTGAACTCCATCATTGATTATGGAGAGTGGTACACAGATTGTGACATCGTATCCAATCTGCTTGATACGAATCAAAACTGGTTTGGTGCGGAAAGTCTACTTGTACATCACTAACCGTGAACGCGGTATCTTACCAAACAAATTTGTCGCGATATAACCAAGAATTTAAAGTGACGTAAAATAAAATAGATTAAAAAGGAAGGAGGTTCGACCTCCAATAATTTATTACACCATGAAAGTAATAGGTAGCTGTATAGAAATAGAGTTGAGTAACTTTTGAGGCATTGAGAAAACGCAAGAAACGTATGAATTGAAAATATCTGTACACACGGAATGAAGGAATAGAAACATTTATTAAGGATAAGAAAATTGTCTATCTCCAATATTGAAACTCTGTTTAATTGATAAGGCCAAACATAATAGATACGCAGTCATTGTACAGAAGTACGCAAAATCAAATCCATTTGGAGAAAAGTATTAGGAATTTGAATATGATATACACAACTCCCAAGAAAAGGGTTATAAGATCATAAAGAAATTAAATACAAAAGAACAAAGTAAAGTGATATTTAAATATGATTTAAAAAAAAAGTCATGGTTGAGGTATGATAAAATTGCTTATAATATTGAACCTTGTCCAGTGGGTATTGTTGAGGTAACCGAATTATAAGGTTATTGTTAACAAAAAATATGTAAAAATAGGAAATATCCTGAAGCAGATAAACTTAATATAGCATTTCTAAACATGCTCCTGATGTGCTCTTAAATTCGTTTTTAAAATATGTTGAACATCAGGTTATATTCCGCAAGAACGAAATAAGCATTAGTAATTTATATATTTAAGACAGAAGAACCAAGAGATTACAATAACCATAGAGGGATGGTCTTAAATATAGTATTCATAATCTATTAAAGTATTCTTGCCCAAAGATTGAAACCTCTTACATAAGTACTCATATTAGAATCCCAGAATGAATTCTAACGATAATGATCCACTAATGATTGTGTTTTACAGTTGATCAGATATTAGAGAAATGTTCAAAATTTAACTCTCCACATACTTGACTTTCATAAATTATACAAAAGCATTTCACAATGTAAATAGACAAATTAATGTGAGAGATGTTGCTAAATAGATGATTTTCCAAAAAACTCGTAAGAGGATTTCAAAGTTCATATAAACACAAGAGTTACAATAAAAGCAGAGAATACGTTAAATATAGACAAGTAAGACAAGTCAACTGCTCTCTTGACTTTAAATGTTAACAAAATCATTAGAAAATGACTGGCAGCTTTGGTCAAAAATTATGTTTTAAATAAATATAAATTGCATACCAGGGATCGACCCTTGGTGGGAGGTGAGCGGGCTAACCACTTAGCCTCAGCGTAGCCTCCTTGAGGGACACTAAACCTGAATACCAAATATGGTGTCCAATGCACTATGCTGTCCCCCCACACATACACGCACGCACACAGATTTTTTGCTAAAAATGTTTGGTTTTCGATTCAGCGGTTCTCAAAACACATACTTCCACTGTAATTTTGGTATCGAAATTTTGGTTGGAACACAATACCTGCTCTGTACGCTATGTACATATAACGTGTAGAGAAAGTAAACACGCCTCTAGGATAGACTACATAGTACCAAGGTAGATAACTGAGCTCAGTGTCCCACTTTCAAGTGATTTGTTCGAGATTTGAGACACTTTTTTTGACATTACATCTTGAAAAAGCCAAAATGGAGTTGCTGAAAATTATTATTTTTGTACTCCTGCAGAAGATTTAAAGAAATTCTGAGCCAATTTTCACCACACTTTGCTTTAAGGCCGACCTATCTGATACTGTGTTGTGCTTAGACGTGGATAAATGCATTACTATCGAAATCACATATAGCAGGCACGGCTACAATCCCTGAAGTTATTTCGGGGTATTTCTTTAGCCCTGTAGATGTTACAGGTTTCAGTTAATTCTTTTCTCTCGCTTATGAATGAGCCAAAATTTCACCGGTCTCCTTTATCCAAAAAAACGCATTTTCAGAAAAAGGCCGTGTATGTGTATCCGTGTGTCCGAGGGTCCTGTGTTTATGAACACGATAACTCAAAAACGAAAAGTCGGTAAAATACCAAACTTGATATTTAAGTTTAGTATCTTCCAGAAATGCGACACGAAGATTTTGAGAAAAATCCCTCCAACCCCAACTACCCTGTACATGGAACTTTTTCCGAAAATGTTGATTTTCTCAAAAATTCTCTAACGATTTTGTTTAAAGTATCGTATATTAAATATATCTGCCTGACAAATAAAATGTATATCTTGTATGTTCTGGGAATAGACTTTGAGGACTACTTTATTCTGGATGAATTTTACAGAATTTTGCATAACTGCTAAACCGTAAGAGATAAACTTACACACAATTTATGTTATATACACTTCATCGTTTTTGAGATTTTCCTTGTTTTTAGATTCAGCTTTAAAAAACTTATATTTTCCCATACGGGAATTTGTCAACTCCTGTGCACACAAGCAAAGGAACTTCAGTCACATAGCAACCAGCTTTTGGCTGTCAGTTTAACCTATGGTACTCCCTTATTTCGCTTCTACTTACAAAGAAACAAGTAATAAGACTATTTCTATTTTTTTTTCTCTCTATTAGCTGGAAGTAAATACAAGCAGAAGCTTTTTAACAATAATTTGTTGCAGAGATGTAGAGAAAGTCATGTTAATGGAACACGTTAGGTTTTTAGAAAAGGCCCTGTGTGTCCGTGTATCTGTGAAAACGATAATTCGAAAATGAAAAGTTGGTAAAATATTGGTATTTAAGATTATTTCTTCCAAGGATGCAACACAAAGATTTTGAAGGAAATGTCTCCACCTCAAACTACACTTTATATGTACATTTTTTAGGAAGTGTTGATTTTCTCAAAAATGGCTAACGATTTTGAATAAAATACATAATATTTAAGCTATTTACACGGAAAATAAAATATACATCTTGAATTTATTTGCGAATAATCTCTGAAGAGGTCTTTATTGAGGATGAATTTTGCTGCATTTAGTGTAACTAGTAAACTGTAAGAATAGACAAACATTTACTGCACAAAACATATAGATCTCGTTGAAGCACACAATTTATGTAATATACATTGTTTTCGTGGAGTTGACCATTTTTTTTTTAGATATTTCCTGTTATTGATTTCAGTTTTAAAATACTTAAAATTTTCACACACGGGAATTTATCAACTCCTGGCAATGCAATGGAACTAATTTCATCCTCATGGCAACCAGCTTTTAAAAGAGTTGACTATCGTTTTAGAGCCTAATGTATTCTCTTATTTCCTTTCTACTAATATTTATTTCGGTTAGCATGAAATAGATAAAAGCACAAGCTTTTTAACAACAATAATTTGTTACAGAGGTGTAGAGAGAGGCATGTGAGTGGAACACATCAGATTTTTTCTATTTCTAATGCACATTGATGATCGATTAAAAAGAAAAAAACTATATAACTTAATATAGTCCCGAAGTATTGTATATATATAATACTACCTAAAACTTCTTACGACTTTACACTTCAAATAAAATCAAGATTTGCATTCTTGAACATCGTATTGTTTTGGTCGTCGTCAACAGCACACATTAAATCACAGAATAAAATTTATGACTGTGTAAATCCCATTTTGACTCCTAAAATTCAATCCCCCAAAAATGATTTTAAAAACAGTTTTGTTACAAATTTATCATATTTCAACCCTTATAGATTCCTTAAGCATCAAAATATAAAAATAAATTCCTAATTTGATATCGGGACTCTATAGTTAAGTGTTGATCATAAAATATTTTGATATTCTTATACAGGCAAATATTTCTTTGGCTTCTGAGAATTCTATATTAAATCCTTTTCATTTTTTTTAAAGTTTTTGTGAAATGTTGGATCAGTTTGTGAATGGAGAGTCGAGTAAAAAGAAACAAATGCCTATTCTCCCATTAAATCAAAATGTTATCACTTATTTTAGTATTCATTTCTTTTAATATTAATAATTTTAAATATTACTTTTGTTTGTTAAACCTCACTCATGGGGCAATCTTTAAATAAAAATAGCAAATAAAGCTTGTTATTTTTATTTTGAAGAAAATAAAGAAGTCCTTAAAATAAAATAAAAACATAAATATATTTCTATGTGTTTTACGTCTCAATGTAATTAATCCATGACAGACTCTGAAAATATGTTGACTGTTTCAAAGAGAAAGTCACCTATTGAGTCCAGCTAATGTAGAAGAAATATTATACAACCTTCATCTTGGATACCAATTCCATTAATTATATTACATTTGAAATCGACAAACTTCTGATATATAATTTTAGTAATGGGATACCTAATAACTAATTGAAAATCAAAGCGACAAGGAAAGAAAGATACGTATTTAATTTAAGTGATTTAAGTCAAGATGGTAAGGTAAGACATTCAAAAAGCTGACTGCCGCTAGAAGTTCAGTTTATCATTAATATTGCCCAAGGCAGGAGCTTCTCTTAAAAGCGTTACGGCTTGTCTCTTGTGAACTTTAAGATTGTATAAATATTTTTCCCATTCCACTGTAGACTTATCGAGATTTCCATTCCTAGAGAGCTGATCAAAGGGATCAATATTTCTGCTCACATTTCATTTTCATGGCTTCTTATAAAACTTGTGCTTCGATTTGTTATGAAAACATATACAGCAGATACTTTTCCTCTGCATTATTCATATAATATGCACAGGATGATTTTCACATGTTTTAAAAACAATTCATATCTTGGTGTTTTTACATTTTACCGTGAAATATGATTGAATAGCCTGGTCTTTGCTTATCTAAAACGTTTATCATTTGATCCAGGCAGCAAATTAAGATTAGAAACCTAGTTTCAGATCCAAAAGCTTGAAACGGATGCTTTCTAATGTTAATATAATTCTGTTTTTACGTACTATTAGTGTATTATTATTATTTATATGAAATAAAATAAACAAGGCAATATTTTTGAAAGGTAAAAAAAAACTGCCTAAAAAAAGAAAGAAAGAGAGAACAGCAGAGAATAAACGAGTGGAATGTAACAGGTAGCACAAACTAATATAAAATAATAGTAATTCTAATTATTGTTATTACTATTATTATTGTTTATTTGAGTGCTAAATTTAATACAATGGTGGCAACCTCTTTTGTCCCAGGTCATCATCTGAATATGCCACCAATCTCTATTTAACAGATATACTTCATCACAATATTATCTATACAAAAATTAGTTCACAATGTGCTTGCACTAATTAAACCTTATTTATTTGTCTTGTCCATTTCTTCTTAACTTTCCACAAGGATTCACCTAAACCTATTAGTTGCTTCAGTCCTTAAAAATCTTCTTTATCCCTACCTCATTATCTCTCCATACCACTTCCGCTACTCAACTCCACTCTCCATTCGTCCCTTTACAGTTTGAGACGGTAACGCTTCTATATCCGCATAATTATGTAACTAACAATAATATGTAGAAGTAATCTCTATTGCGCAACGATCTGTATTACCGATATTGATCATTATACTTAATTAAATATATAGAATTGTATATAGTAATGTATTATTAATCATAGTATGGGGTTATAAGCTTTGCTTTAACCATTATTTTACTTGTGGATATTTCTATTTTTGTTAATACGTATTTTACACGCTAAGACGACAAGGTTTCAAACGTGGTTTTAACAGTAAATGCTCAGTTTTCCGTTAGCAAGAGACCAAGAGTATAGTGTGAGTTGAGCTTTCAAAAGGAAACATTCTAAAATGTTATTACCCTGTCTTTTGTATAGCGTTGAGTGACTTTAGGGAATAGAGGCATAAGTACATGCAACCAATAGCAAGAAGGGACGCTATGTATACAGAAGGATGTTTAAGTTTAAAATCACAAGCGTTTTGATCAGGTCTACGCCAGATTCCGTGGGCGACACTATGTCGGTCGCTGAAGCAAAATCGCGCCGAATTGCTCACCGCGGTTGAAACAAAGAACTCGTGGTTTTGCTTTCCCCAGTAATGTAACCATTATCCACAAGTTTGCAGGAGTCACTTGGTTGTCAACGGTTAGGGTTTACACCGTGTAATATTATACCATGCAACATTTTATTCAATATTATTTACGAACCAGTGATTAATGTTATTTTTCTTCACTACTGTTTTTGTATTTCCTTCTGTACCACGCCCTGTACCGAGTAGTTCATGTTCGCCGATGAAGAGGAACCACCCGAGCTAAAACTGGAGCAGCAAAGACATCAAAAGGTAAGGAAATTTCACTAGGTTCCACCCTAACCGGACCAACTGACCCCCACGATAACGCCGACGCAGCTTTGTCATCTACTATTTAAGATACCAAAGTCACAAATAGCAGTTGCAATTTCAATAGTACGAATATGTGCACTAAATGTTCCTCCTCACAAATTGGAGATAGGCTTCTGCCTATCTCCAATTATAATTATCCTTTCTGTACCTCACATCTCCTAAAGCTTATTGATCAATTGAGATTGCATAAACTAAAGGAGGCTACCTCGCTAACAATCGGGGAGCTAAGCAGATATAGCGTTACTCAAATCTAATTGTGTATTAGATTAAGTAATTTACTTTAAATAACAGGATATGATTTTGTAAATAATTTAAAATGTATCATAAGTATTACTATTATTATTACTATTATTATCTGAACACAATAAATTAATTGTAAGAATGTGTGTTTTGAAAGTTATGATTATCATATTAAGTTATAACAAACTTTTTATACCAGTAACACCGATAAGTCGTAAATATTTCTCCGTAGTGTGTTAATTCGAATTACCAATTTGGCCCCTGTATTCAGTTCGCAGGTTCAAAAGCGGCATTCTTGCATTGCATGATTTATAGAAAATGGCAATACCAAGTACTTATGTAATATTAATTATTATCCAGTAATTAGGGGAAGGAATTCGCAAATTTTAACGGTTTGGTTATCTTATGGTGGCCTCAAGAAAGGTGAACCGTTTCTGTTTAAGGAGGTTTGGGCATAATTAAAATGAATTACTAGGTATTTCTATCCCGTTCTTAAGAGTGATTCTGCTAATATAATTACCTAATGCATTTCTATGGTCTGGTAGTTAGTACGTAAGCTTAAAAAGCTGGAAGTTCCAGGTTCGATTTTCGGCTTGAGGGTGAGAAATCTTCTTTAGTTAGTACCATTCCCATCTTCTACAAAGTCTGAAAGTATGAATACGAGTGAGAATATAAAATGAATGTATTTACACGAAGTGATACAGTGCAACCGTAAAACGAGTGAAAATCATTGCTGATGAGTAATTGTTCTTAAAGTAAAAAGCCGCCGATATGATATGTTAAAAGAGGTATATAAATAAAACAAATAAATGTTGCTGAAATTCTGTATAAACCCTTCGCCGACAGTTATAAACCATTTCTCACTGAACATACATTTCAGTTAAGTAAATTAATATAAATCGGAAGTAAATGAAATTTACAGCTGTAACCAAATAATTAAAATGAAAATAAATTGAATTTATAATTTCGAAGCGGAAATGTAATCAACCAAAACGTAAACTGCGATAGAGGTGTGGTAATTAATTGACCACTGCTAAAAAACGAGAAAATTTTAAAATGAGGTGAAGTCGAAGCTTTTCAAGGCACTTTAACGCAATGAATGACAGTGGTGCTAATGCGAAAATTAATTTAATTTCTGTCAGCTGTTGAACAAGGTGGTTCTAGTAGCTAGGTTACAAAATTTAACATTAGCGGTGAATTGGCAGTCAATAATCCATGCCAGGCTGTTGAGCTTAAAACATCTAATGTGTTCCTGTCACATGACATTCTCTATAAACCATTGTTCTGAAACATTATTCCTTTATCTACATCGTGGTAATCGAGATAAGCTTAGTAGAAATTGTTGTATTAGTTCCTCCTAAGCAGAAGGATAGTACGGAAGTGCACTAGGCTAAACCGATAGTTCAATCCAGTCACTATGTGAAACAATTGAAAAAAGTTTCGCTTTGCACTCAGGAGAGAGAAAATAAAAAAGAGTTGAAAATAATGATGCCCTCATGTTGAAGAAAAGTTTGATTAGCTTAAAATTAAAACCAATAACAAGGAATATCTAGGAAACAGTTAAATCAACAATAAAGTATGCGCCATAAATTGAGTGGTTTAACGAGAACTACATTTGTTATACCTAAATACAAAAATCTTTTCATTTTTGAGCTATGATGCACACACACACACACATATTCAAAGATACACATATGTGTGTAAGATTTAGGGGGCCTCATGGCATATAGGTCGGCTGATAAGTCCCGGGCCTCACACAGTTATGGCACCGCTAGGCCAGTTGGACGGTAGCATCGTATAGTTTAACTCTAGACTAGTATGTATCAATAGTCACAGGTCATTAGCCTGTTTAGTTTTGGAATGATACATTTTAAACAGGACAGCTTTAGGGTTTTCACCAAATTGGAGGATATGGAAAAACGAGCACTGATTAAATACTTCCATTTGAAAGGCTTACCGCTTAAAGAAATCAAAAAGGAAATGGACAGTACATTGAAAAGCTCTGCCCCTTCACATTTAATGATTAAAAACTGAGTTGCAGAGTTTAAAATGGGATGTACGAGCACTAGTAATAAGCCTCGCTCTGGACGCCCTGTAGCAGTGCCAATTCCAGATATTGAAAAAAATTCATCCTTTAGTACTGAAAGACTAAAGTTGTTTGAGATAGTAAAGGCTATAAACATATAGTTTCACAGTAAAAACAGTGGATTGCGCCAGGTGAACCAACTCCAAAAAAGGCAAAGTCAATTTTGTCAGCTAACAAAGTTATGGCGAGTGTTTTCTGGGATACACAGGGAATTATTTTTATTGATTACTTGGAAAAGGGTAAAAGTATCACTGGTGACTACTATGCAAAATTACTGCAGCGTTTGAGTGATGAGGTGAAAAGAAACAGTACCTCATTTGGCAAAACAAAAAAAACAAAAATCTTGTTTCACTGTGACAATGCTCCGTCCCAACGTTCAGTCATTGAAATGGGAAAGAAATGTGCGAATTAAAGTTGGCATTGTTTGAACATCTAACCTATTCACCAGATCTAGTACCCAGTGACTACCACTGTTCCCAAACCTCAAAAAATTTCTTGGAGGACGAAGATTTCACAGCAACGAGGTGGTCATTGATACGGTAAACAACTATTTTGAAGATCTTGATAAATCACGCTACAGAGATGGTTTAATTAAATAAGAACACCGATATGACAAATGTATCAACCTTTCTGGAGATTATGTTGCGAACTGTTTTCATTTAGAGGCGCGGAACTTGCCAGCCGACCCTAACCTAGTATGGCGAAGTCCTGGCTCGAATTTTTCGGTGGAGTACAATACCTATATGCATAGTTCGTGTAGAGAAAGTAGAAATCAATAATTTGTAGTCCCAATTAGCTGGTACTTGAATTATTTTATAAGTAAATATTTAGCACTATTAGAACCATTTGAAAAATTCAATGTCATAGCCGGTATTTGAATATGGTTATCCCGCTCTCCGTGCGGTTGCTCTAACCACTGAGCTACTGTGACAGCATACCTGTATGCCATTCAATTTTTCCAATTGATTATATGTGTTTTACCCAGTTCAACCAAACAATATGTCTCACTTTAGAGAACTATTCTAATGACGACTTACCATCGTAAGAACTTAGTATCCGGTTAATATTAGCAAGTTCTCGCCAACTATGCAGGCAATATTGTTATCATGTTAATACTCCTCTCTTATATATGAGAATATATTGAATATTGCACAGTGTAAATATTTGTAATTATTCGAACCAGTTAAAAAATGCAATGCTACAACCATTCATTTTCTACCTGATTATATGGCATACTCACGTATAGTCACAGCAGCTCAATGGCTAGAGCAAGCGCACGGAGAGCGGGAGAACCGGCTGTGGCATTGGATTTTCAACTGGTTCCAATAATAAATAATCTGATGTGTTCCATTCACATTACTTTGTTTATATCTCTGTAACAAATTATTATTAATAAGCTTATTCTTTTATTTAGTTTACGCTAATCGAGAAAAATTAGCAGAAAAATTCTTATTTCTTGCTTTATTGTAAGTAGAAGCGAAATTAGGGAGTACCATAGGTTAAAGTGAAAGATAAAAGTTGGCTGCTATGTGACTGAAGTACATTTGTTTGTATGGACACGAGTTGGCAAATTTCTGTATGATAAATGTATAAGTTTTTCAAAGCTGAAATCAAAAACAAGGAAATAACCCGCCTGGGTAGTGTGATGGTAGAATGTCTGCTTCACATTCAAAAGTCATAAGTTCGAATCTCGTTTAGGGTAAGTTGCCCGGATGAGGTTTTTTTCAGGGTTTTCCCTTATCCTGAAAAGACGAATGTCGAGTAACTTTAAGCTCCATGGACCATGAAATCATTTGAGCATCATTTCAACAATTTCATTCATCGTCCGATATGACCAATTAGGTTAAAGGACGTTAAGCTACAAAAAAAATCTCAAAAACGATCAACTCCACGAAAAAAAATGTATATAACATAAATTGTGTGTTTTAACGTGCTCAAAATTTTTTGTCTTTTAAGTTTTTGTCCATATCTTATAGTTTAGTAGTTATGCAAAATTCATCCAGAATAAAGTAGTCTTCAGAGGCTATTCCAAGAAAATTGAAGGTATACATTTTATTTGTCAGGTAAATATCTTTAATGTATGATATTTTAATCAAAATCGTTAGAGCCATTTTTTAGAAAATCAACATTTTCGAAAAAGGTTCCATGTAAAGGGTAGTTGGGAGTGGGGGTATTTTCTTGAAAATCTTCGTGTCGCATCCTATGAAGATACCAAACCTAAATACCAAGTTTGGTTTTTAAGGGACTTTTTGTTTAGAGCTATGCTGCCCACAGACACACACACACACACACAAATACACAAAGGCACACAGACACACATGGACATTTTTCTAAAATGCTTCTTTTGGATTCAGGACGTCTCAAAACCTATATTTCCGGTGAAATCTCAATATCAAAATTTTTGATGGAGTGCAATACCTTCTGTATACACTTTGCACATAGTCCGTATAGAGAAAGTAAAAAGTTGTATTGCGGCTCCCCATTTCAGAAAATTTTAAGTATTGAAAAAGTTAAACCTAAGGACCACTTGGCTCTACAATAAAAATATATTATATGTAAACTGTGTGCTCTAACAATATCTTCATTTTTTGTGAAATTAAATGTTTGTATATTTCTTACAGTTTATAAATTATGCATGTCATGTAGAATAAAGAGCTCTTCAGAGACTGTTGCCAGAAACTTCCAGATTTTCATTTTATATGGCATATAAATATCTTTAATATAGGTATTTTAATAATGATCGTTAAGAGGTAGTTTTGGGGGGAAAATTCTAGTTTTTTTTATTTTTACTAATAAAGAGTATTTTGGGTGGGAGATTTTATCAACATCTTTCTGTTGCTTCCTTGGAAGATAAAACGTACGGACATGTATTACTGAATATTAAAATTCTAAACTAATAACACTAGCTTTCACAAATTAATACCACAGGTATAATTTATTGCAAATAATTTGAAGTGCAAATTTCATCTACCTGACCCTAGTGCTTTGAAGGTTATGGTCAAATTTGTTTATATTTTAGTCACGCTACTAAAAAGTTCCATGTAACAAAAAACTTAAAAGTTTCGTTTAATATTTTAACCCAAGACTCACAATAGATCTGCGTTGTGAAACCGCCTTAGGTTTCCCTGGATCTCTTTTGGTTTAGGATCCAAAAAGTTTTAAAATCATGTCATAAAAAATATAATTTTTGTGCTAGAAAATTCAAAACATATACTTAATTAGGTACATAAGATAGTAAAATCTAGGGTAGTTCTTATTCTTTGCATCTCTTTGAACATATACAAAATTTTATTTCTGCAACAGAAAAGTTGCACCATAAGGGAATATTTTATTGAAAGAAAAATGCTGAAAATATCAACAGCTGAAAACTAGGAAAGATATGAATGCATGGCTCACATTAAAATCCACCAAGTTGGTAGACTGGGCCCTCAGATTTCCTTTTCCTCTCCTCTGTCTTTTCTGTCTTTTCCTTCTTGCATTGCTCTATTTTTCTCCACAACTTCGCTTTTTACCTTCTACGATGGGAATGAGGACACTGAAGTTTTTCTTGCCTTGTCCGGTACAGTTTCACCTCTAATGCTTTGCTGTTGCTCCAGTTAAGGTGTTTAAAATCGCGCCTTGTGGCCATATATACCTTTTTTAATTCGGAAATGTTTAAATAATTTTATGGAATTAAAATAAAAAATTCGATTTTTTTGTGATTTTTCATGAAATTTCAATCATACATACTCTTACATACCAGTTTGGTATTTGACAGCTTTTCGTTTTGGAGCTATGCTGTTCACAGAAACACACGTACGCACGCACGCACGCACACACACACATCTTCACGTGGACACATTCTGGAAGCTTTTTTCTAAAAATTCTCTTTTTGCGTTCAAAGCAAATATTTCCGGTAAAATCTCGGACCGAATTTTGTGGAATATATTACCTTCTCTCTCGTAGTATTCTCTACAGAAAATAATACTTAACAATATTTCATAGCCTACGAAAAACAAACTTAATTTAGCCTCATGAAATTTGACTTGAAAATAATTGAGATCCCACAAAGATCTCTGCAATCGCTCGCCATGGTCTTGAGCTGTGCACTACCCAATCCAGAGACATCGCGTGAAAAATACTCCGGTTCGCATTAGCTGCGCCAGGCAGAAAAAAACTTCTAAAGTGTTTAATCAACGCGGTTCAGCCCAGGTGATGCTAGACAGTGAAGGGATTTTAAACTGCGATCAATTTTAATCACGTTCACTGAGCTAACAACTCAGTTCAACTCAGGGCTGAAATCTTCTTCACAGCGAGGAAGATTTAAAGTGCATTCACTTTCAATCACTGCCATAGGAAGTTCTATCACTGGAGCGACCGTGATTCTTCGTTTACACTGATAAAATCACAGCTAGTGATATTTAGCTCACCACTAATTGAAACACCCCGGGATGGGACGGGAATACGGGTTCCACATCTATGGTTGCCGTATTTCCCGGGTTCTCCCGTATTTCAGCTTTATTTAATTGAGTCTCCCGGCTCCCGTATTTTGCAATATTTCTCCAGTATTTCACACTGCCATGACTTCTGGGTTTTAGAAACATATTTAGAATATGCGATATATCGAAGTGGTAGTTCCTTTTTCCCAATGTTGGCAGCAGTAGTTTAATTAGCTGTTGGTAGTAATGGTAGCGCGCGTCTCGTTCACTTGAGTCTTTGAATTGAAGAGAGGAACATGTGTTTTGTTTGTTTGTTTGAGGTTCTATAAAGCAAGTAAAATCATGGAAGGCGATGACCACCGATGAACTGATAAGACGTGTCAAGGTGTTGGGAAAACCATTCCTGAAGTCTCCATTTTTTCAGTTAAACATTGCAATCCTATCCACATCCCATATAGAGGGTCCAATCCCTGTAACCAGCCGAAGGTTGAGGTATAAAGAAACTTTTTCTTGTCAAGCTGTACCGAAACACCATCTCCGACACTTTAAATCCTTGAAGAGGCCAAATGGAGCTAAAGATGAAATGATTAAAGGAACAATATGGAGGAGAAGGAAATTCGGGGGATGCAAGGTATCATTTCAGCTTTCAATTGACAACCACCAAAAGTGGAATCTGATTAAGTAAAATATACTTAATTATTGTCAATAAGCCAATGCTTAGTAATTTTTTTGAATAAATCGAATTTTGAGCTAAATTCTCTTCATTCTCTTCATTGTTTTATTTTACTCAATTCACCCCTCTCCAACAGGAAGCTTATGAAAAAATATTTACAAAAACAACACGGGGAATCGACCCGCGTAGATTCTTTACTTCACTTGGTGCATTGTAGAGAAAGTAAAAGGTTTCGATTGTCGTTTTCAGGTCCACTGGGAATGAAATTTCAAATTCTATATTTTTTTGTATAATTTTCTGAAAATGTTACTGCGATTGCATTGCTGTTATGTTAATAAGAATAACAAATTTCATTTAAATGGAATTATTTGTAACATAAAACACTATTTCATAAGTTTTATGTAATATATTGCACAGTGAAATAATTCCACGCGCCTCAAACCTTGAAAAAAATTCCTTTGAATTTTAAACCACCCACAAATTCTTACGCTGTGATATTCCAATGGCTTTTAATACTGAATTATTACATATTTTTAAACGGTTAGAAATTTAATCTCTAAAGTAAACAATGTTTCTTAAAAAAATCTCATACGTTCCATTCACATAACTTTCTCTACATCTGCAAAAAATCATAATTAAAAAGCTTAGCTTCCTGCTAATCGAGAAAAAATTAGCAGAAATAATCTTATTACTTGCTTCCTTGTAAGTAGAAGTGAAATAAGCCAGTACCATAGTTTAAAGTGATAGTCAAAAGCTGGTTGTTATGTGACTGAAGTTTCTTTGTTAGTATGTATGGACAGGAGTTGACAAATTCCAGTATGAGAAAAGTATATTTTACAAAGCTGAAACCAATTACAAGAAATATCTCAAAAACGACCCACTCCACGAAAAAAAAATGTACATAACATAAATTGTGTGCTGAAACGCTCTCCACATTTTTTGTGTGGCAAGTTTTTGTCGATCTCCTACGGTTTTCCAGTTATGCGAAATTCCGTAAAATTCATCCAGAATAAAGTAGTCTTCAGAGGCTATTCCCACAAAATTCAAGATATACATTTTATTTGTCAGGTAAATACCTTTAATAAGAACAATTTTTGAGAAAATCAAAATTTTCGAAAAAGTTATATGTAAATGGTAGTTGGGAGTGGGGGATGTTCTCTAAAATCTTCGTATCGCATTCTTGGAAGATACCAAACTTAAATACCAAGTTTGGTATTCAACAGTCTTTTCGTTTTTGAGCTCTGCTGTCCACAGACACACAGTCAGACTGAAAGACACACACACAATCGGACCTTTTTCAAAAAATGCTTTTCTTGGATTCAGGGGGGGGCCCAAAACATAAATTTCCGGTGAAATCTCGGCTACGAATTGTTGGATGCATTATAATACCTTCTCTATACACTATGTACATAGTACGTGTAGAGAAAGTAAAAATATATCTGAAAGCTTTCTATTAGTATTAGGATACTTTTGTCCTCTGTAGTATTACAATACATACTTCTGCATATTCTGGGAAATGTGCAAAAACTGAGATAAGTGGAACATTTTGAAAATGTGAGAATGTAGTTTAGAGAGGAACGTTTAATAAAAATGGTATGCTAAGAAATATAAGTATTGTATGATCTTTAAATTGCTGTAGAGCACGAAGCAAAAGTAGGCAGCTAAATGTTAATTGTCTAGGGATTTCCAAAGCTTATTAAAAGTATTCATAGTCCAGCTGCTTAAGGATTATTTTTAACTGTCTTTTTGGACATTTATATTACGGCCCTACAGTTTTTTAATATAATGAAGCACAATTTACTATTGCAGATTCCGTTTTTGCATGAACTTTTTGCAACATCATCTCCGAAAAAAATTAAAAAATAGAATAATAAAAAAAAAAGACTTTCGATGTTTTTGATTGGTTGTGGTGAACATTTCACTCCAGTGTCTTTCAGCAATATTCCTTTAAGAACTATATCAAAATGTAATACCACATGGCCCAACTGCTCCATATTTGATATGTGAAGAGTTGCGTTAAAAGAGTTGTAGAACTCAACGGGACTAGTCAAGTTAAAACCCGCCGAAGAGAACTGACGAGAGCCAGCTTTGTTTTAGATGATTTTCTTATTAGCAAGTAGGCGGTTAGGGGTCGCGGTAATTGCGAGGTAAAACGAAGGTCTCTCTCGCCCGTTCTCCATTGGCGTATTTTAACTTAGCTTCTGCGTTTCTCTTATCACACATCAATTTGTACACGCCAAATACGGACCAGTTATGCCACCCGGTAGATAAATAATGAGGTTTATCTGAATTAACATGAGGTAGATAAAGGAACATGACTACGGGCCGATACTCGTTCCAGATTTTTCAATCCGTGGTTAAGTGCCGTTGGCTCTAAGACAGACTTCTGACCCCTAGCCACGTGCTTTTAAGTCCTAGGTGGGTGTCAGCTCTAAAGTAAGTAACTACGAAAAAAAAATAATAAAAGAACAAACTTTTGTAAAAAAAAAAACAAAAAAAAAAAAAAAAAAGATGTGTTCCTTTAACATGACTTTCTCTACATCTCTGCAACAAATTATTGTTAAAAAGCTTATGCTTCTATTTACTTCATTCTAATCGAGAAAAAAATAGCAGAAATAGTCTTCCTTCTTGTTTCCTTGTAAGCAGAACGGAAATAAGGGAGTACTATAGGCTAAACTAATAATCAAAAGCTGGTTGCTGTGTGACTGAAGTTATTTTGTTTGTATGGGCAGGAGTTGAGAAATGTATAAGTTTTTCAAAGCTGAAACTAAAAACAAGGAATATTTCAAAAACGATCAACTCAACGTAAAAAAATGTATATAACAAATTTTATGTCTTAACGTGCTATTCAGTTTTTGTGTGGTAAGTTTCTGTCCATCTCTTACGGTTTAGCAGTTATGCAAAGTTCCATAAAATTCATCCAGAATAAAGTAGTCTTCAGAGGCTATTCCCACAAAATTCGAGATTTACATTTTATTTTTCAGGTAAATATATTTAATATACGATATTTTAATCAAAATCGGTAGAGCCATTTTTGAAAAATCAAAAGTTTTGAAAAATGTTCCATACAGAGGGTAGTTTTGTATGGGGGTACTTTCTTGAAAATCTTCTTGTCGCATCCTTGGAAGATACCAAACTTAGATACCATGTGTGATATTTAACGCTCTTTTCGTTTTTGAGCTATGCTGTCCAAAGACACACACACTGACACATATTTACATTTTTCCAAAAATGCTTTTTCGATTCAGGGGAACCCAAAACATATATTTCCGGTGAAATCTGGATATGAATATTTGGGTACATTACATATCTTCTCTATACATTATGTACATAGTATGTGAAGAGAAAATAATAATTTGTAGAAGAACGAATAGAGAAAGCGTAAGAATGTAATAAATTTGATTTTATAAAACCGAGATAATGTAACACACAAGACTGTGATATTTACCGTAAAGGTAAAACTAGCAAAGGATGACTGATATTACAGGATACATTTCAGCTATTCACTTGTGTAGTAAGTATAAAAGTGCAAATTCGATATCAAGATTTCACCAGAAATAATGTTTTGAGACCCCCTCAATCCAAAAAGGCATTTTTAGAAAAATGACCGTGTATGTATGTGTGTCTGTGGGCAGCGTAGCTCATAAAACGAAAAATCAATTAAATACCAAACTTGGTGTTTAAGTTCATTATCTTCTAAGGATGCGACACGGAGATTTAAAAAAATCCCCCCCAACTCCAATTACAATTTTGATTAAAACATCGTATATTAAATATGTTTATATTACAAATTAAATGTATATCTTGAGCTTTCTGAGAATAACATCTAAAGACCACTTTATTCTGAATGAATTTAGTGTAATTTTGCATAACCGGCAAACTGTAAGAGATAGACAAAAACTTACTACACAGCAATTTATGTTACATGCATTTTTTTTTTTCGTGGAGCTAATCGTTTTTGAGATATTCCTTGTTTTGGTTTCAGCTTTAAGAAACTTGTGCTTTTCTCATACAGCAGTTTGTAAACTTCTGTCCATACAAGCAAAGGAACTTCAGTCACTTAGCAAGGAACTTTTGACTATCCCTTTAACCTCTGTTACTCTCTTATTTCACTTGTGCTTACAAGGAAGCAAGTAATAAGACTATTTCTGCTTTTTTTTTCTCGTTTAGCATGAAGTAAACAAAAGTATAAGCGTTTTAACAATGGTTTGTTGCAGAGATGTAGAGAAAGTCATGTGAATGGAACACATCAGATTTTTTGGATTAAGGGGTCCTAAAACACGTGTTTCTGGTGAAATCTCGGTATCGACTTTTTGGGTGGAATACAATACTTCCTCTATACACTATGTACATAATACGTGTAGAGGAAGTAGTAATTTGTAGATGAATGAACAGAATAAGACGTGAGAATATAATACATAAGACTTTATAAAATCGTGGTAAAACTAGCAAACAACGACCGATTTCACACCGAATACATTTTAGCTGTTGACTAGTGCAACAAGTATGACAGTGCGATTGTTTTTTAAGTGTGAAGTATGATATCAGCCATTAGTTGTAGTTGCAGCTGTTTTGCAGACACGCTAATAACGGACATTACCATGGAATGGCCTCTGATTTGTCACAGCAGGTTTGTATCACACTCTCGCACAGGACATGTCGATAGCTTTCGCGTCCCGAGAGAGTCCGCACCCACAATCCTTGACGTGCTGGATAACCGCTGGCCGCAGGGACCCCGTCACAGGGAATAAATCACGCCAGAATTTCCAAACGCTTTCACTCACAGAAAACGGGCGAAAATTAACAGTACAATAAACTTTTTGTGGCTGCGGTTATTGTTGTTCGGTGAATAAATTCTATAGGCTCTGGAGGGGCACATGTTCGTGCAAACAAACGATTGCCGGCGTATAGCGCAAAATAAAACGTGAAGTGTTTATGTTTCTCTGTCACATTCGATCCCAAACTTTGGCAGTAATTAATGTTTGATCCCTTATGCGTTGGCATTTCGCCTCATTTATATTATTATTTCCCATGACACTAGTACTACACAAAACCGGATTACAATAATTCATAATAATTGACAGTATAATTGAATATTAATAATGCACGAATAAAAAGTGCAAAAATGGGTGGAATAACTATATTGTATAACATAAGCTTATTTCTGTTTCAGCACTCAGAACTTTATCGACTCTTTACGTTGCCCATAATTTGCCAAGCATATAAATTGCCTTATTTCTTTATATCAGGCTGTTGTTGCAGCTTGAATGGGCGCCAAAAGAGCAGCGAGTAACTCTCGCTTCACAGGGATCTACATGCTTCATTTAATGCAGCGCACTTTGAGGACAAGTGATAATCAGGGCTGAATCAAGTGTTAGAAATGAAGTGGTAGGTTGAAGTGTTGCGGTATGATCTTTACCCAGTGTCGTATTTGCTACCACACTCTCTCTCTCTCTCTCTCTCTCTCTCTCACTCCCTCACTCTCTCTCTCACTCTTTCACTCTGTATCTCACTCCTTCACTCTGTCTCTCATCCCCTCACTCTCTCTCTCATCCCCTCACACTCTCTCTCACTCCTTCACTCTGTATCTCACTCCTTCACTCTGTATCTCACTCCTTCACTGTCTCTCACTCATTCACTGTCTCTCACTCCCTCACTCTCTCTCACTCCCTCACTCTCTCTCACTCCTTCACTCTGTCTCTCACCCCTCACTCTGTCTCTCACTCCTTCACTCTCTTTCACTCCTTCACTCTCTCTCTCTCTCACTCCCCCTCTCTCTCACTCCTTCACTCTGTCTCTCTCACTCCTTCACTCTGTCTCTCACCCCCTCACTCTGTCTCTCACTCCCTCACTCACTCTCTCTCTCGCTCCTTCACTCTGTCTCTCACCCCCTCACTCTGTCTCTCACCCCCTCACTCTGTCTCTCACCCCCTCACTCTATCTCTCACTCACTCACTCTCTCTCTCAGGCCTTCACTCTGTCTCTCACTCCTTCACTCTGTCTCTCACTCCCTCACTCATTCTCTCTCTCACTCCTTCACTCTGTCTCTCACTCCCTCACTCACTCTCTCTCTCACTCCTTCACTCTGTCTCTCATCCCCTCACTCTGGCCCTCATCTCCTCACTCTGGCCCTCATCCCCTCACTCTGTCTCTCACTCCCTCACTCACTTTCTCCCTCTCCCTCTCTCTCACTCCTTCACTCTGTCTCTCACTCCCTCACTCTCTCTCACTCCTTCACTCTGTCTCTCACCCTCTCACTCTGTCTCTCACTCCTTCACTCTGTCTCTCACCCTCTCACTCTGTCTCTCACTCCCTCACTCTCTCTCACTACCTCACTCTGTCTCACTCCTTCACTCTGTCTCACTCCTTCACTCTGTCTCTCACTCCCTCACTCCCTCTCTCTCACTCCTTCACTCTGTCTCTCACCCCCTCACTCTGTCTCTCACTCCCTCACTCTCTCTCTCTCACTCCTTCACTCTGTCTCTCACCCCCTCATTCTGTCTCTCACTCCCTCATTCTGTCTCTCACTCCCTCATTCTGTCTCTCACTCCCTCACTCACTCTCTCTCTCCCTCACTCCTTCACTCTGACTCTCACTCCCTCACTCTGTTTCTCTAGCTCTGCTCCGTGTTTTCCGGTTGAGTGCCCTAGATTGTAATAGTATTTTCGCCTTCAGGTAACCAAACTTTGACTATAACATTCTCCTTTAACATTCTGAAAGTGACTGACCTGAAAAAAAATCTGAGACGCATGAGAAACCAATGAACGATATCAATCTATATATATATATATATATATATATATATATATATATATGTGTGTGTGTGTGTGTGCGCGCGTGTGTGTGCATATATCAAAGAGGTTAATAATAATAATAATAATAATAATAATAATAATAAACCAATGAACGATATCATAATTATATATATATATATATGTATATGCGTGTGTGTATATATAAAAGAAGTTAATAATAATAATAATAATAATAATGATAATTTTTTCAAAGTTAAACAGTATCACCTTAATAGTTAAATGATTAGCAATTGCGAAGTTTTCACGGGTAAATAAAGCTTAATTATTAATAATGGAAATTAGAGTAAGTGATTTACGCTCTCTAGAATATATGTACAATATACACATTTCAAACAGAAGATATTGAATTCCACCCAAAAATTCCACTCCGAGATGTCAGTGGGAAATGTATGTATTAAAACTCCTGTATAGAAAAAACATTATATATAAAAGAATTGTGCGTCTGTGTGTATGTGTGTGAGTGTGTGTGTGTGTTTATGTGTATGTGTGTATTTTTATGCCTGTGTGTATGTGAGTCTGTGTTTAATGTCTGTGGTGAGTGTGTCTGTGCGAGGTGTGCGTGTATGTATTTATATCTGTGTGTAAGTGGTATGAGTGTGTCTGTGTGTAAATGGGCAGCTTAGCTCAAAAAGGAAAATCAATAAATACTAAACTGGTATTTAACTTCAGTACCGTCCACGGAGGTGATACAAAAAATTTCAAGAAAATTACCCACCCTCCACATGGAATAGTCTTCAAAAATTTTGATTTTCTCAAAAATGATTCTAGCAATTTTGATTAAAATGCCACATGTTTAAAGTATTTTGTGTCAAAGAAATGTATATCTTGAATTTTCTGGGAAGTAAAGTTTTTATGTACTATGTATGTTGAACAAATGTGCTAGAGGAAGTAAAAATATATCACGAGCCGGAAATATGGACCGCCATTGGTATCTCGTATCAACTTTATATTGCTGTAATTATTCTAAAGAAGAGACCAGAAGAAGAACTAATATGCAAACGATTGAAAGATTACAAAGTAATGGTTGGTCTTAATAGTAAACAATACGGCTTTAGAAAAGGATGTTCAACCGAAGACGCTGTATATAAACTTATTGAGTCAGTAATATCATGTCAATCAAAATATGTAATTGACATTTTTATTGACATATTTGGAGCTTTTGACAACTTATGGTGCCCGTTTTATTTGAAAGATTGAGAATAAAAGGGTTTCCTAAATGTCTCCATAATATGCTAATGGATTATTGCAAAGATAGAAGAGTATATATTAAAAGTGCCAAAAATAAAATTCTACGGAACATTACCAAAGGATGCCTCCAAAGGTCGATACTAGGCCCAACATTTTGGGACTTAGTACTAGAAACTTTACTAGATGAGCTAATGGATAACAATGTAAAAGAAACCATTGACTATGCGGATGACATTATTTCTTATAGAGGGTGAGAGCAGGAACCAAAGGCTGCAAATCTAATGAAAACCTTGCATAACTGGTGTAACATAACAAAACTTCAAATAGCACCTGCGAAATCAGCCTACATGATAGTTATAGGTACGCTTAAACGGGATCCTACAATTAAATACAACAACCAAAATATTCGACGACAAAGAACGGCAAGATATTTGCCTATACTCATTGACGATAAATTACATTTTAGACTTCATACTGACTAAGTGAGAGCAAAATCAGGATCTATTATGATGAAATTAGCGAGGATAGTTCAATCTCAGATTAGAATTCCGTTTAATGCAATAGCAACATACCAGTATCTTCGCATCGATAATTACTTGCAGTGCAGCAATATGGGCTACCCGTATGAATGATGTTATGATAAAAATTCTACTACAAAGAACACAGAGAAGCGTGTTATTAAGATGCACAGGAGTGACTAGCACTTCACTAACTATGGCATTATTAGTTGCTCTGGGCATGTGGCCAATAGATTATGTTATTAAGGTAAGAGGTGCGATTTTTTTTTAGATTAAAAGACATAATTTTGACATAATAGGGATATAATAGGCCCATATTGCTACACGATAAAGGATATAAAAATTAGATTAAGAAGACAGTGCCAAATTGAATGGGGAAATATTGAGGCAGGAAGAAGAACTTTTCAAAATTTTAATAACATATCGGAAAGGTTACAACTTAGACACATTCAACCAACTAAGGGAATGCTTCATTACTTATTAGGGCAGGGACCCTATAATATTGGATGAAAATACGAAAAACAATAAACGATATATGTGAACAATGTGGTATACAAGACACACAGAACACACCTTACTTCAGTGCAAAAAATAAGGGAGTCAAATGAGGAAAGGGAACTCTAGCTGGAAATTGTATATATGAAATTTTGAGGGACTAAATTTTATATAAACACTTACATATTTTAGCAGACAAGATTAGCAAATTAGCCTAGGAAGAAACATTACCAGTAGAGGCAATAAATAACGACAATATAGGAGATGTAGACGTAAGGAGATCTACGAGAATAAGACAAATGCAACAACAAGAACCACAAATTAGAACAACTGTATCATTCAGAAATAACAATAATAATACCGAAATTATAGAAGAAGAGAGAGAAGACTAAAGCGGGGAGAGAAAAAGATAGAAGATTAAAAATCAGGAAGTAAAGGGAGAAAGACAAGAGACCAAATAGAAGAAGAGTAAATGCGCTGGAAGAGACGGGTTAAAGGAGAGGAGATGAGGAGGCAAGATGGTGTGCAGGGATGAAGTAAGAAGATTAAGATTTGCAGTGAGAAGAGAGTGAAGAAAAGAAGATGAACAATACGACTCAACCTGACATAATTATTCTGACATTAACTAACGTTTACATATTATTACTTAAATGTTATCTAAAACCTACAGAGATGATGAAGAAAGAAGAAAGCATAAATGTACAACTAAACAGACTAAAACATATAACATATAGACATTAGAAATCCTTACATATACGTTTTATTAACATAACACAATTGTCATTTACTAACAATACCAACATGACTTTTTCTTCTAAACCTATTTATTGAACCATTTACAACTTGACGACAAAAGGGTGGGAACAATCGGCGACCGAGGGGGTGTGAAAAAGCAGAAGTGAGTATCATTATGAGTCGAGAAGTGGAGGGGTGACGGCGTACAGGCTGGAGCTGAAGGAGTGTGTTTTGGTGAGGTATAATGGCAGGTTATGAATCGGAGGTAGCCGATACCGGATTTAATGTGCCAATTGAATCTATGCGGTTGCGGGAGAACCGTGTTCAATTCCCGGCTGTGGCGTTGAATTTTTCAACTGGTCCTAACCAACTAATTGTATATCATTGTACCTTTCAGTAATATGTAGGAGAGAGGAGTATTATAATAGATTAGCCTATATGTTGGCAGAAACAGTATATATTGCTCGGATATTAATGTACTTACGATGGTAAGTCGCCATTCTGGTGGGTCTCTGAAGTGAGACATACTGGTTGGTTGAACCGGGTAAACCATACTAAAATCAGTTGGAAGATTGAATGTCATACCAGCGGATTCTCACAGTAGCTCAATAGTAGAGCAACCGCACGGAGAGTGGGAGAACCATGTTCAATTTCCGGCTGTGGCGTTGAAGTTTCCAACTAGTCCTAATATATATATATATATATATATATATTTATTTATTTTTTAATTTTTATGTGAAGTGAGCGAGTGTTGGTGTAAACATGATAAATGGGTAGTTGAGCTAAAAGTGAGTGATTTTTTTATATGCATGAAAAATGTTGCGATATATATGAGTGTTATATATTTAAATAAGAGTTTATGAAACAAATAGATACTTATTACTTCAAATTAGGAACTAGTTCAGTAATTTGTTACTAAATATATTTTGAAGCACTTTAATAAGTACGTTGAAGTAGAGTTATAATTGGGTTTAATTTACTAAACTAAATTCGCAACTTAGTTTACTTTTTCCTGCTTTTCTTTATAAAGTTTTATTTTAAATTTAGGTATTTTTGAGGAATTTGAATTCAGAGTGTTAATGTTTACGTAAAAAAAGTTACCAAACTATAGAACTTAAATATTTTGTTTTGTTTTAGTATAGATTTGTTAACTACTACACACAACGAAGTAAATTTTGGAAATATATATTTAATAGTTAATTTTAATAGTTACTGCCGGCTACCAGTAATTTAATTTAGTTTTTTTCTCATGTCCTTGAATTTAACTCTTTTTAAACTTAGCTAGAGATAATAGGGGTAGATAGTTAAGGGTAACTGGTTTCCAGTATACAGCTTTTTATTTTTTGTTAATATTTATTTAGTGCTAAAACGTTTATACATTTTTATATATTAATGTATACTTATTAATTTTAAATATATATCTGTAAAATTATAATCTTTTATAAGGTTTAATGAAGTTAAAATTTGTAGATATACGTCCCGGGATATGTTACTAGATGTCGAAATGGAGCACTGCAGATTTTATTTATTTATTTATTTATTTATTATTCTGCAACAAAACATGCTTATAAAAGCTCCCATTTACTTCATTGCTAAAGGTAACATAGGGTACACATTTTCTTATAGGTTCTAGAAAAATAAGGGAATACACTAGGCTAAAGCAATAGTCGAATCTTTTAAACTACGGCTGATTTCAATGTGATGGCCTGCAAATTCTGTTACATTTGCATGAACAGGATAAAAAAATAAAATAAAAACGAATTATGATTTATCATTTGAGAAAACTATAAGTATTGGACATTTAAACAAAAATTATAATTAAAAAAAATGCAATAGGTATGACATAAATTGTACCTTTTTACAATTGTATATGGTAAGTTTTATCGGTGTCAACTATGCAAAATTCATCTAAAATGAAGAGGGCTTCGGATACCATTCCGAGAAAATTCAAGAGATGCATTTTTTATGTGAATAATTTAATATATGGCAATTTAAACTGAGTCATTAGAGCCATTTTTAAGAAAATGCAAACTTAATAAAAAAACCATCCATGCAAAGGGTATTTTGCCGCGAGGGGAATTTTCTGCAAATGTTTCTGTCGCATATTTGGAAGAACTTAAATATCCAGTATGGTACTTAAGCGGCTTTTTGATTTTGACTTAGTTTGCTCACAGACACACACACTCACACATGGACACACAGAGGCCGATTTTATAAAAATGCTTATTTTAGTTTCAGGAATTTTCAAAACCTGTATTTCCGTTGAAATCTCGGTACCAAAATTTTGAGTGCAAGTTAGTAACTTAAGTAACTTCTCTACTTATCTTTCACAGAAGTAAAACCCCACTTTCTGAGGCTGGGTGATGAGTCATCTAACTCTCGAGCATTTCTGCATAGGTCGTGTGAGAATGAAATTTTCAGTATGCCTCCATTCTCTTTGTGTTCAAGAGGGCATGGCAGCCATCCGCTCACCTCGTACTTTTGCAAACCAATATTTCCGCAATTAGTGTAAACAAACGGGTAAATTTCAACTTTAAAACAACTGCAGAAAATGTGTTGTTACTGTTTTTCGATTACGTAGTAGACTGAAGTAAAACGCTCTTAATGTGGATGTATTCCAAGTGGTGCAGAAAGTAACACCTATTCGTGAAACTTATGTTGCGAATCTTGAAAAACTTTAAAAAAGCATATTTTTGCTTTTTACCGATATAATACGAGTAGACATTGTTCATAAACCATAATTAATATTATCAGTGTTATTTCAATTATTCAGTTTGAAATCACTGCAAAAAACAGGTTTAGAATAATATAATCACCAATTGAGTGTTTCAATTGAAGTTGTGTACTCAAATTCGCCTTCCGAATGGCTGCATAATTAGTCTGCAATTTCAAGTGATTTTTTTCTGCTTATCGAGCTACTGGGCTTAAAATGCATTATATTGTGTTGTGTTTTATTAAGTTTTTGTGTAATAATTAAGAATTTAATGTCTGTATGGATGCAGTAAAATATATGTCTGGCTTGTTCTATGAACCATAAGATCACTATCTATTTACAATAAAGAAAGGTATCATCATTCAGAGTAAAAAGCGAAAGTTCCACCATCCCTGTAATGTTTATTATTAAACATGTAGCGCTCTTTTATATACAAGTCCCCAGAAGTCAGTGTTGATTATTTTGTTTGGAGCGGAAAATAGAAAGATACAATGTATTTATTTTTGATTAGGAGCATTCTTATTATTTGGGGTTTGGGTTCATTTATGTAAGGAAAATCGTCATTAGTGAGTGTGTGTGTGTCATTCTGGAGGGGGTAAAACTGCAGCCACTGTGAGCTTATTGTGTGTCAGACCCTAGTGGAGAGAATGACAAGAGAGTGTCCAACGGACAGCCGTAAGTGACCGGGGGGTAAGAGCCACCATAATGGTTCCTAACAAGAGTCCAACCGGCTCATTTCTACGCTGGGAACCTTAGAAGCCTGCGTCCTGCATGAACATCATTCCAAGTCCTACAGACGAGTGTTGTATTAGGTGCGAGTATGCTAGCGGCGGGGGACACCTGGCAGCTGCTATCCAGTACTGATCTATTGCGGCCTACCACCCCTCCTGGGGAAGGGTTAAGAGGAGGGGAAACCACAGACCAGTACACAGGGCGCACGAAGCCAAATGCAGAAACGCACGGAAGTGCCTAACAGTTACACTACGGAGGTTACACAGGCGCTGGGAGGCCGTCGGAAGGAGGCCTCTAAAACGGCATCTAGCCTCAACCAGGGGGTAGAGAGCTTTACTCAGGGACAAACGACCATACTATCTGCCTGCAAAGACCTGACCACTCCAGCCGCCGACCTGAAAGATAAAGAAGAGAAATGAAAATAAGGAATGAAAGGAAAGGAACCGTGGTAGATATACAGCACCACAGCATTCTCCTAAGCGGCCCCAAGAAAGCAACGGAAAACCTCAGGGCCAGAGTGCATGATCGATGGAAGCGAACCCGAACCTCCTAAACGAAACCACCTGAATCACCTGGCTCAGAATGGAGAATTGTACTTCCAAATCGCATCCTACTGCGGAGACACACCATCACCGCAGTTCTGGTGACACAACCCTGAAAGTGATCGGTTGAAATGAAATGGAAAAGAAATGAAGGGACACGAAATTCGGGAACAGGAGGAAATCCTTCCAGCATTCACCTGGTAAACCAGGAAAATCCATCTGCCGGAGGAATCAAACCTACGAACTCCCAAATGTCAGTCCTAGACAAAACACCTGAACCACTTGACTCGATTCGTCTTGCGGTAAGTCTGAAGAAAACTGCTGAGCCTTCTGTTCTATTATTTCAAAATACACACTCTGTGTATTCTGTAGCCAGATTTGTTGAAGCTTATATGAGGTGCTTAATTTTGTCTCAGAGTTAGTAGAACATAATTTCATATGTATCAAGAAAATAGAGCGAATTCGTCATATTTTTTTATTATTCTTTTGAAATTCCAACTTCAAGTACAAATTTATCTGTCAGCATTGATAGGCATTTTTGTCTGAATAAATCGGGAAATTAAATTCTTTTACCGATTAAGCCTAGAGGTTGTGGAAGTGCTAACAGTATACTATTTGCTTATGAAAGTTTACTTTATGGTCAGTTTCTTGTTTCTGAGTGACTTCAGCGTATGTTCTTGAGCCAGAATTACTATTTGTTACACAAGAGGTGCAGTTTGTGGCAGAGTTGTCACTTAAATTGTTGCTAATTACCTGAGGGGGCGCTTTCTTGTCAGCAGCAACGCGTTCATTTTGCTCATTTAATGTTGGCTTTGAAATACTTTGTAGCTTCAAGTGAACTGGACAACTTTGCCTCTTACAGTTCACACAAATAGATGGAGAATGCGTGGATTTAGTGTTTGCAGATGTTAAAAATGTCAACCATTACATTTCACTCATCGAGATTGCTATGGCTATGCCTAGACTCTTGACAATTACTGCAGGATGTTGTTACGTTTTGGTTTAGGAATTCAACTTATTCAGCACAAAGGAAGCTTGTTATTTTGTGGCTGTCTTCGTTGTTAAGATTATGTTTCAAGTCGGTAAAAATGGTAATGGTAACAGAAGGTTTGTGACAGGATGATACTCCGACATTATTTCAATTGGTATATATCCAAGAGAATTTAGTTCATCAATAGATCTGGTGACACAGGTAGAATGCAGTCCACGTATTTTAACTCGAAAACTACCCTTACTACTTACTATAGCACATATGTACAATGTGCAGAGAAGGTATTTTACACAAACCAAAAGTTCAGTACTCAGATTTCGCCATAAATGTGTGTTTTGGGACTCCTTGAAACCTAAAAAGGCATTTTTATAGAAAGGTTAGAGTTGTGTCCGTATGCGTCTGTGAGTATGTGTGTATATGGACAGCATAACTAAAAACGAAACGTCTAGTATTTCCTAAGAATACGACACGAAGAGTTTCAAGAAAATCCCCCAACCCAAACTTTCCTTTACATGAAAATGTTCGAAAAGTTTGACTTTCTCAAACATTTCTAATGATTTTTATTAAAATACATACATTACATACATACATACATTACATACATACATTACATACATACATTACATACATACATTACATACATACATTACATACATACATTACATACATACATTACATACATACATTACATACATTACATTACATACATTACATACATACATACATACATACATACATACATACATACATACATACATACATACATACATACATACATACATACATACATTAATACATACATACATACATACATACATACATACATACATACATACATACATACATACATAAAGTATTTGCATGAGAAATAAAATTCATATCATGAATTTCATGGGAATTGCCTCTGAAGTCCTCTTCATTCTGAATAGCTTTTGCTTAACTAGTAAAAAATACAGATCTTGTCAAACCTTTGCGTTTTGTTGTGAAGTTTCTGAGATGTTCCTTGTTATTGGTTACAATGTTTAAATACTTAAAAGAAGATGTCCGTGTTTCTTTTGTTTTACTCCTGGCCATGCAAAGAAGCGAATTTCAACTACTTTGCATAGTACCTAACAGCTTTCGAAACAGTGAGCATAGTATATTGGTTGAGCATAGCATATTCCCTTAGTTCCTTTCCACTTATAAAACATTAAGTGCTAAGACCATTCCGCTAATGGTTATTTCGATTAACATGGAGTAGAAAGGAAAAGCATTTCGTAATAAGTTTGTGGAACAAGTAGAGAAAGTCAAGTGAATTGAATGTTTGGTTGGTGAGGGGTCAATTAAACAAAGTCCCTTCCTCCCAAAAGAAAAGAATTATGCCAAAAACATGTTTAATAAAAAAAAAAAAAACTTAGTTCTATAAGCATAGTTTTACAGTTTATATTTGTACTCACAGATTCCATTCTCTCTCTCTCTATCTCTCTCACTCTCTCTGTCTCCTTATATATATATATATATATATATATATATATATATATATGTTTTACGTTCAACTTACTCTAGCCCATATGCACATAAATTCACATAGCAGCTAGAGAAGGTATTTTATTCCACCCAAATATTTGATGTCGAGATTTCACCGGAAATGTATGCTTTGAGCATATTTAGAGAAAGGTCTCTGTGTGTGCGTGTGTGTATCTGTGGACAGCATAGCTCAAAAACGAAAATACCATCAAATACCAAACTTTATGTTTAGTATCTTACAAGAATGCGATACGAAGATTTTCAAGAAAATCACATACCACAATTTATCCTTTACAGAGCAAAATTTATGAAAATGTTATCTCACTCAAAATTGGCTCTAACGATTTCCATTAAAATACCATATCTTAAAGATATGTACATGGCAAGTAAAATGTATCTCCCAAGTTTTCTGGGAATATCCTCTGAATATCTTTATTATGGACGAGTTTTTTAGAACTTTGTATAACTGGTAAACCGTAAAATATAAACAAAAACGTATTACACATAAACGTAGAGCTCTTGAAAACAGATAATTTATGTTAGCTACATTTATAATGTAGATTTGACCGTTTCTGAGATATTCTTAGTATTGGTTTCGATTTTAATCCGTGTAGCTTTTCTCAAACGGGAAGCTATCTTTTATTTCATCTCTTACTATAGGCCATGCAAATACAACCGAACTTTTAAAAGATTTGGCTATAGATTTAGCTTAGTGTGTTCCCTTATATTTCTTTTACTTACAAGAAAGCAATTGATAAAAAACAATTCTGCTAATGTTCATCTCGAATGATGTAGATTTAATAATCTTTTGTAAGAATAGTTTACATTTGGAAAAGCTAAAAATAGTTATGCAAATGGAACACATCAGATTTTTACTTTCTCTGCACGTACTATGTACATAATGTATAGAAAAGTTACTATAATGCATCCAAAAATTCGATACCGAGATTTCACTGGAAATAAGTTTTTCGACCCTCCGAATAAAAAAAAAAAAAAAAAGGTATTTTTAAGAAAAAGTCCGTGTGTATGTCTGTGGTCAGCAAAGCTGAAAAACGAAAAGTTCGTTAAATACCAAATGTGGTATTTAAGTTTAGTATCTTCCAAGGATGTGACACAAAATTTTCAACACCCGACTACCCTTTGATGAAAAAAATTTTGTAACTTTTATTTTCTCAATAATGACTAGCGATTTTGATTAAAAATCTTATATTTATGATATTTACATGACAAATAAAATGTATATTTTGAATTTTCTGGGAATAGTCTCTGAAAACTTCTTTATTCAGGATAAATGTTTCTGAATTCTGTGTAACTGGTAAATCGTAAGAGATGGACGAACACTTACTTCACAAAAAATGTACAACTACTTAAACCACACATTTTATGTCATATACATTTTTTTCTTGGAGTTGACCGTTTTAGAGATATTCCTTGTTATTGGTTTCAGTTTTAAAATAATTTTTTTTCATACGGAAACTTGCCAACTGCTGGCCACGCAAAGAAACGGGATATCAATCCCATAGCGACCACATTTTAAAATATTTGGCTATCGGTTCAGCCTAGTATATTCCCCCCTAGTGTATTTCCCTTCTACTTATAAAAGACTGAGTAATAAGACCGTTTTTGCTAATATTTATCTCGATTGGCATGAAATAGATGAAAGAATGAGCTTATTAACAATAATTTATTACAGGTATGTAGAGAAAGGCATGCGAATGGAACACATCAGATAGTTTTGTATGTATGGTACTAGGCGGTGTGTGTCTTAATGTAGCCGTTTGTATCCATTGTATCAATATCTGCAGAAATTGACTTAATGATTATCTATTGTGAGTGTTTAAAGATTCTTTATGATTATCTATTGTGAGTGTTTAAAGATTCTTTATGATTATCTATTGTGAGTGTTTAAAATTCTTTAACATTATCTATTGTGAGTGTTTAAAGATTCTTTATGATTATCTATTGTGAGTGTTTAAATAAACTTTAAGATTATCTATTGTGAGTGTTTAAAGATTCTTTATGATTATCTATTGTGAGTGTTTAAAGATTCTTTATGATTATCTATTGTGAGTGTTTAAATAATCTTTAAGATTATCTATTGTGAGTGTTTAAAGATTCTTTAAGATTATCTATTGTGAGTGTTTAAAGAATCTTTAAGATTATCTATTGTGAGTGTTTAAAGAATTTTTATGATTACCTATTGCGAGTGATTAAAGGATCCAATGTTTTCTATTTTGAGTGTTTAAAGATTCTTTAAGATTATCTATTGTGAATGTTTAAAGATATTTTAAGATTATCTATTGTGAGTGTTTAAAGATTCTTTATGATTATCCATTGTGAGTGTTTAAAGATTCTTTATGATTATCCATTGTGAGTGTTTAAAGATTCTTTAAGATTATCTATTGTGAGTGTTTAAAGATTCTTTAAGATTATCTATTGTGAATGTTTAAAGATTCTTTATGATTATCTATTGTGAATGTTTAAAGATTCTTTATGATTATCTTTTGTGAGTGTTTAAAGATTCTTTATGATTATCCATTGTGAGTGTTTAAAGATTCTTTAAGATTATCTATTGTGAGTGTTTAAAGAATCTTTATGATTACCTATTGCGAGTGTTTAAAGATTCTCTATGATTATCCATTGTGAGTGTTTAAAGATTCTTTATGACTATCCATTGTGAGTGTTTAAAGATTCTTTAAGATTATCTATTGTGAGTGTTTAAAGAATCTTTATGATTATCTATTGTGAGTGTTTAAAGATTCTTTAAGATTATCTATTGTGAGTGTTTAAAGATTCTTTATGATTATCTATTGTGAGTGTTTAAAGATTCTTTAAGATTATCTATTGTGAGTGTTTAAAGAATCTTTAAGATTACCTATTGCGAGTGTTTAAAGAATCTTTAAGAGTATCTATTGTGAGTGTTTAAAGAATCTTTATGATTACCTATTGCGAGTGTTTAAAGGATCCAATATTTTCTATTTTGAGTGTTGGTATTAAAAAAGTAGGTTTCTGATATTACTTAACGTATATCGGAGATAGACTCTTTGGTTTGTCCGCAGGAGCTGATTGCTGCCTTTGGTTTTCCTCTTTTTCTTCTTTTGATAGATTTACCTGAAATACAAGCGGATTATTAGTAGCAAAACATCATGCTATTTTAGCTGATTTTATTCTATTCGTTTTGTTGCCCTAATATTAATAATAACAACAAAATAAATAACATGAATAATAAAAATAAGTAATAAAATATATTATTAAATAAAAATAAGTAATAATAATAATGTTATGTAAACAGCAACTGTCAATTGCCATTAACATCAGCACCGCCGGTGTGCTAGAGTGTCGACCCGCAGGAGTTCTTTAACATCCCAGTATATTGACTGACTGGGAGCTGTCGCTTTTAAGCACACTTAAAAACCATCGGTCTAGGCCGGATTTGGACCCGTAACCTTGAGTTCTGAAGGCCAGTACATAACCAATTGAGTGACCCAGATCGCCGTTTTATTGCACTGGTGCTCTCTTCATTGTTTCTACAATGGATTGGCATTAATAACAGTGAAGAATTTGTGTTATTTTACCCCAAGAAGATAAATTAACTTTTCTTGATAACATTTCCGCAAAAGTGCAGACAACTGACTTAACAGTTTACGAATCTGAACTCACATGTTCCTATCAAACACAGCTCTGCTAATATACAGCTCCCCCCTCCCTCTCTCTCACTGTATCTCTCTCCTCGTTTTAGATATTTAAGATTTTATAACGGAAAATTTATGAGCTTTTAAAGTTAGATTATATTCAAATAAATATATTAGTGTTACTGAAGGGTATGTTTTGTACACAAAATACATATTTTGCTGTAATAGAGTTAGGGCATTTTAATAAAACATTTTTAGAGAAATTATTTAAAATAACATTTTAAATTCTTTGGATTAACCTGAAAATTTTGTTGGAATGAAAATTAAGAATGGCTGAAAGTGTAGAAAAATGTTTAATTATTTTATTCCTGAAAAGCATTCATATTATTTATTCTATATAATCGCTACCAATAATACAAACAGCCCACCCGAAGGCAAGAAGAATATGAAATACAATATTTTATATGTCTGTTATATGTTTTCTTTTAAGTCGGCTTACCCTCCTCGTATGTGGGACTGACACCCCACTGGGACTTACAAGCGGATGCCTAGGGATCAGCCTGTCGAGGAGCTAACTGCACGAAACCACAGAATGAAGGACCTGGAACGAGTGGTCGGCTCATAGCCAGACATGAGCGTGAGGAAATAGATATTATTAAATTAAGCGAAATAGGTGACAGAAAATGTGATGATGGAGCAATTGGTGGAATGAATGGCGGGGGAAACCGAAGGGCCAGGAGAAAGTTTGCCTAGATCCGGTTAAACCACCACAAATCCCACATGCGGGCACTTGGGATAGAACCCGGGCCGCCTAGGTGGGAGGCGAGCGGGCTAACCACTTTGCCTCGGCCGCCTTATACATATATTTGAACGAGTGTAAATAATACAATCGAGCTAAGATATTTGTAAACCAATGTTAACATGTAGGCGAGTTTTTGTCAGAGGAGTTGGTAATAAGTTGCGATTTCGACGAAGCCAAGTTTTATGACAGCCGCATAGTTGCAGGGTCCATGTTATAAAGGCGAAGGGAAATGCTTGGAAAACTTTTGTTCGTAGAAAGTCAATTAATGGCGATGATGAATTTAATTCGATAGAAACTTGTGAATGCCCTAAAGTGTAATTAAAATAGCCGTGTTATTAAGAGAAGTGGCCAACATCAGATGACTAAAAAAGGGATGCTTGCAAACCAGTGACTTTACAACCAATAAGAAGAGAGGAATAATATGCCGTTAGCATTTTGACGATCGCAATAAAAGTAACGAAGTTATTAGATTTCTGAATTTTGAAATACGAACTAATAAGCAGATCCTGGAGAGCCCACAGAGCCCAATCTGTCAGAAAATTATAATCGATAAAAACGTATGATTTTCAAACCTCTTAATCTTAGAAAGCTGTCTCAGACACGTATAGCTGCATATTTTTAATTAATATATTCCCAAATTCAAGCCATCAGTCTAGCCTGAATAACCTGGCACATGTTTATATGATGTTTTTGGAAAATCCTACAAGACCTAGTTAGAAAACGTTCATTGACAAAACTTATCTGTTTTATAATGTTTTTTATACATATATGTATATATTTTAAGTCAATTTCCTGGGAAAATTGTTATGAATAAAACGCGACACACAATTATTTAAGATATCCTTGTTGATCTTCTATATTATACCGTTTCAATTTTATTTTCTGTTTTTCCCATGATTTATCCATTAATATAATATTAGTTTATTACGTAAATGCATCGGTGTTAGGGGTGGAAGGATAGTTATCGCCCAATACTATTTCCAAAATGACACAAGTAGAATGTTTTTCAGTTAATGCAAAAGGTGAATTTACGAATTCTTGGGTACTACGAAAGGATAATAAATAAGAAATAAATGTTTTTGAAACACAATGAATATATACTGAGAGAGAGTAGCGACCATATTAAAATCAAATGAGGGAGCAAACAGTTGATAATTTGTTTTCATTATATGAGTAAATATTTTAGCATCAATAAAAGGCGATCACACACATTTTCACTTTCCCTACACTTACTATGTACATAGTGTGTAGAGAAGGTATTGTAATGCACAAAAATATTCGATATAGAGATTTCACTGGAAATTCATGTTTTGTATACCCCTGAACCCAAAAAAAGGAAAGATTTTGAGAAAAAGGGCCGTGTTTGCGAGTGTGTGTGTGTTTGACAGCTATGCCGTCTGTCGACAGCGTAACTCAAAAACGAAAAGCCTTTAAATACCAAACTTGGTATTAAAGTTTGGTATCATCCAAGGATGCGACACGACGATTTTGAGAAAAAAAAAAAAACTTCTACACCGAACTACCCTTTACATAGAAAAATTTGAAAATTCTGATTTTCTCAAATGCTTGTAGCGATTTTGATTAAAATACCTTATGCTAAAGACCATTATATTGCAAATAAAACTTATTTCTCGAATTTTCTTGGAATAGCCTCTTTATTCTGAACGAATTTTGCTGAATTTTGTGTAACTGATAAACCGTAAGAGATAGGCAAAAACTTGGTACACGAAAAATGCAGATCACGTTAACACACACAGTTTATGTCATATACGTTTTTTCGTAGAATTGACCATTTGTGAGATATTCCTTGTTATTTGTTTCAGATTCAAAATATCATAATGTTTCTCACACGAAAATATGTTAACTCCTGCCCCTGCATACAAATGGATTTCATCCACATGGCAACCAGCTTTTAAAAGATTTGACTATCGCTTTAGCCTAGTGTATTCCCTTATTTCCCTTCTACTTATAAGGAAGCAAGTAATTAGGACAATTTCCGCTAATGTTTATTTCTATTATCATAAAGTAGATAGAAGAATAAGCTTTTTATCATGAATTAGTTACAGTGATGTAGAGAAAGTCATGTGAATGGAACACATCAGACTTTTAGATAAATGGTTTCTCAAAAGTTCGATAAGCCACAAATTACAGCGCTATGTACACAGGTAAGTCAAAGGTTTTCCATGCCTTAACGAAAAATATGGGATTTATAATATCACCCATATTACTAGTCCGATATCTTGTGTTTTTAGAGTATTTGTTTGTTTATTAAGGTGATGCATCTGTGAAATTTTTTGAAAATTTACAATATTTAAGATATATTATTATACAGCTTAATAATAATATTTTTGCCATGTTTTAAAATTCTAGCCTCCATGATTTGGATAATAACTTTATTGTGTAAATTAACTCTTCTAATAAAACTAACCACATGATGCCTTTTTAAAATTATTCACATAAAAATCTAATTATAAATAAAATGAGTTTACAAATAACCACAACCACATTTTAAAACATGTTATCTTCATTTACATGGAAGTACATTGAAGAATAAGATAATCAACAATAATTTGTTACAGAAATGTAGAGAAAGTAACGTGAATGGAACATATTAGATTTTTAAGGGTACTTATAGTCAACCAGAGTATGACAATAATTCTTTTCTTCAATTTAAGTTTTACACCAATTAGAATAGAAAAAACTAAACGGGGATATTCCCTTGTTCATTCCCTAGAAGCAACTACTATTCAAATTATAAAAAGTATTTATGAACAAATATAATAATTTGAATGTTGAAATATAGCAAATAACGTTTAGGTTAAAACCTTAATCTTTGACTATTACTCTCTCTCTCTCTCTCTCTCTCTCTCTCTCTCTCTCTCTCTCTCTATACGTACTATGCCCATAGTATTTAGAGAAGGTATTGCTTTCCACCCAAAACTTAGAAAATTCCACCGGAAATACATTGTTTGAGATCCCATGAATCCAAAAAAATAAAATTTAGAAAAAAAAATGTCAGTGTGTCTGTGTGTGAAAAATGTTACATACCAAACTTGATATTTGAGTTCAGTATGTACCAAGGATGCGACACGAAGATTTTTAAGAAAATCCCCCAAACCCCAACTACCATTAACATGGAAAAATCGGATGTGTTACACTTACATGACTTTCTCTAGCTGTTCTACAAACAAACTTTTCACAAAACATCATCTTTCTACATCATGCTAATCGAGATAGACATTATCAGAATGTTCTTATTACTTAGTTCCTTATAAATAGAAGGGAACTAAAGGAATGCCCTATGCTGAGATAGTCAAACGTTTTAAAAGCTGTCGTTAGGCAATTGTCACTGCAAATTGCTTCTTTGCTTGGCCAGGAGTAGAAAAAAAGAAAAAGGTACACTCCCTGTCTAAGAAAAGTATAAGTCCTTTACAACTGAAACTAATAACAAGGAGTATCTCGAAAACGGTAAAATCCACGAAAAAAGTGTATGACATAATTTGTGTATTTTAACGACATCTACATTTTTTGTAATAAGTTTTTCTCTATCTCTTACGGTTTACTAGTTATGCAAAATTCAGCAAAATGCATCCAGAATGAACGGGTCTTTAAAAGTTATTCCCAGAAAATTCAAGATATAAATATTATTTGTGTTGGAAATGGCTTTAATATGTGGTACTTTAATCAAAATCGTTAGAGCCATTTTTAAGAAAAATAAAGTTTTGGAAAATGTTTCCATGTAAATGGTAGTTAGGGGTGTGGGGGATTTTCTTGAAAAATCTTTGTGTCACATTCTTAGAAGAAGCCAAACTTAAATACTAATTTTGATTTTTAACCATCTTTTCATTTTTGAGCTATGCTGTCCACACACACACACACACACACACACACACACACACACACACACACACACACAGACTTTTCTGAAAACACCTTTTTTGGGTTCAGGGGGTCCTAAAACATATATTTCCAGTGAAATCTTGGTATCGAATTTTGGTTGGAATACAATACTTCCCTATCCACTATGTACATTGTGCATACGGGGCTAGAGAAAGTAAATTTTTTGAAAAGTTTTATTTTCTCAAAAATTGCTCTAAAATGTGTTAAAATACCGCATATTAACGGCATTTACATGACAAGTTTTCATATTTTGCTTTACAGGGGATCCTAAAATGTGTATTTCCGGTGAAATTTTGGTATTGGATTTTTGGGTGGAGTACAGCATTTTCTCTACTGACTATATAATTGGTGTAGAGATAATAATTAATAATGTGTAAAGCCAAAGCCTTAAATGCTACCATATTTTAACATTCATGTTATTGTGTTTATTCGCATATACTTTTATTATACGAGTAGTAGTTGCTTCTAGGGAATGAATAAAGAAACTTCTCCGTTTGGTTTTTTTCTGTTCTAATTGGTGTAAAACTGAAATTGAAGCAAAGAATCATCGTGATACTCTGGTGGACTATAAGTACTCCAAAACGGCAAGATTCTTTGTTCTGCAGTTACTCTAAAAACCCACCACAGAGTGTTTTTTTTTTTGGTGAACTTTAGAATGAAACAGAAATAAGAGGAGAGGTAAAAAGCCATCATAAGCGGTGGGAAAGTTTAACTGGTGGCACAATTATTTTTTTGCCAGCTGCGAATGCGGCTTATATTGTGCCGCTTCAGGCTATGCTAGTGCGGGAGCAAAATTTCCTCGTCGTCATACACAGGCTTCTCTCTTTTTAAATAAATAACAGTAATGGTTTATTCGAAAGCAGGGAGTTGGCGATGTTTGGCCGTAGAGTACACGTCTGTATTTAATCAGCATAGCTGCGAATGGAGAGCCTAATGAAATGAGCATGTAGACTCGCACAATATCAAATGTGCACGTATGATGGGATGGGCGCTGTTCTCCCCTGCGTATACTCATATTAAGTGCGTGGTTTTGCTGGTGATGAAGTGGTGTGCCGTTTAACGAGCTGCCTTTGCAGCAGCATTAAATGTGCTTTAAAACGTTGGTAATAGCAACACCAGCAGCGTGTACAAAACCAAGAGGTTTCTTGAAGAAGCGCTCATCCACTGCGTCAAAGAAATCTTTTGTGTCATACAACATTTGCGGAAATAATATATTGGAATTTCTTATAGCCTTTCCTAACACATTGCTTTAATTGTTCTTTTGTTTTTTCACACAAGCCGCGTGCAGGACAGGAGACGGATAGGTAGAGTCAGTCTCATAGCCGGGATTAGAACCATAATAGTTGGCTATAATATGAATCCTGGGATTTAAAGTACTTACAACATTTTAAGTGGCCACAGGTGTATGCCATCTCAAAATAATTTGAGACCACTTTGTGGTTTACCCCGAAACATATGAGTCATTTGAGAAATTTAATGCTATGCCGGAATGTTTCCATGGTAACTCAATGGTAAGAAGTGGCGTGTTATTTATGGATGCTCTTTAACTACTCTGGTTCTCAGTATCCCATTCTAAATTAGGCCACTTAATTTTGCTCAGAGGCCCCTCTATCAGGCTTGAGGTTCTTTTACATACCGTAAATCTACGACAGAGACCAACGGCTTTTCTTCCCTTACGAAGGAAGTCATGCTAAGGATTTTTACACACAAAAAAATTCATCGTCCTCCGCCAGGTTTGAGCCTTGGGTATATGAAGTTAGCATGGTAACATTAACTACGTAGGGCGACTAGCTCAGTGGTAGAGCTACCGGCTAGAGGCCAGGAGATCTGTGGTGAAAATCCCAGCTGTGGTATTGAATTTTTCAGTCTGACTCTACCCATTCAGTTCTTAACATTTGTTCTTCCGCGCTTTCTTTCCTTCTCCTTTCCCTAATTGGCTAAGGTACACTTTTGAATAGCGATGTATGACAAAAAGCTCCGTGTAGTTCAGGGTCAGCGATAAAAGCCAAAAACGCTGTTACAATGATACGCGTTCATTCGTCAATTGGAGAGATCTTCCACCTGTGATGATAAATCTAGTTTTTATCTGTGTGATTTGAATTTACCATATAGTCAGACTATGCGCACCATTTTTAGGAGCTAACTTTAAGAATGGTTGTTAAATTAATCATTCTTTACTCATAATTAAAACATTTATTTAATATGGTAAAATCAGATTTTCCTTAGATATTCTTGTTCATCTATCGCTCCCAGATGCTTAATTTGAAGATACTATACAAACTATATACAGGAACACAATAAGTTGGAAATAACCAGACGCACCAGAGGTAATTGTGTGTTCGTAATCGTTCAGATATCTTTCAATATATTGTGGGGCATGTGATACGGTAATGTGGAATAAATTATATTTAATTTAGTAAGAGGTAATGTTGCACCAGTTTCAGCAATCGATATTAGTGGTAAGATTTCGAAATGCTGACAGAGCTCGTAGGTCACAAAACCTTTTTTGAAACTGAGCTGCTGATGTTTTAAGACCTACTCAGACCTACACAGAATGGACCTACTTTTATTTAAAATATGTTAACTTCAAGATTCATAATGTAGAGGTGAGTGTTGAAGTTTAGGTAACCCCTTGGCTTTTCTTCTACTTGCATCCCTAACCATTGCTTAAGAGGGCACACCTATGTCAGCATCTCAGCATCTTGTGACTAGTATCGATTGATCAAACTGGTGCAACACTGTCCCTTACTAAATATAATATACTTTATTCAAAATTACCATTATCATGTATCCTATATTATTAAAGAGTTCAAGTTAAACCAATTAATGGCCTTGATTGTCCTTCAAGCCTTAGTATTTATTTACACAATTAGAATTGCTTCGATTCAATAATTTACTCTGTTGCAGCAATCATGTTTGTTTTGTGAGGAAACAATACTGACGTTGGTCTACACTTTGAAAAAGGGAATTTGATGTTCGCAATCGGCCAAACAGGACAAAACCAGTGTTGGGATTTAAGTTGGAAACTACTGGACATACCAGAGAGGGAATTTGATGTTCGCAATCGGCCAAACAGGACAAAACCAGCGTTTGGATTTAAGTTGGAAACTACTGGACATACCAGAGAGGGAATTTGATGTTCGCAATCGGCCAAACAGGACAGAACCAGCGTTGGGATTTAAGCTGGAAATTACTGGACATACCAGAGAGGGAATTTGATGTTCGCAATCGGCCAAACAGGACAAAACCAGCGTTTGGATTTAAGTTGGAAACTACTGGACATACCAGAGAGGGAATTTGATGTTCGCAATCGGCCAAACAGGACAAAACCAGCGTTTGGATTTAAGTTGGAAACTACTGGACATATCAGAGAGGGAATTTGATGTTCGCCATCGGCCAAACAGGACAGAACCAGCGTTGGGATTTAAGTTGGAAACCACTGGACGTACCAGAGAGGGAATTTGGTGTTCGCAATCGGCCAAACAGGACAGAAGCAGCATTGGGATTTAAGTTGGAAACTACTGGACATACCAGAGAGGGAATTTGGTGTTCGCAATCGGCCAAACAGGAACACAACTGGCGTTAGTACATAAGTTGGAAACAACAGAAAAAATTGTGAGAAACCTGCATGCATCATTCATCTAAACTTCTGTCGTTTGATATGGACGTTCAGAAGTGGTCAACCTCTAAATCTTTACTAGATATTTCGCAGGAGACCGGGTACTCACATGCAAGATGTGTCAGTACTGAGAAAAAGGTTCGGCTTAAAGCTATGTAGGATGACGTCTGTTCATGAACTGCTTGAAATAGATAAGGTTAAGAGTGTAGCACATTGTGGTTGGTACCAGATGAGTATTGTTCCAAATCCTGCCACATGGTTCGCAGAGTAGGCTTTGAGGATACAATATCTGTGCTTTAACAAGCTATATTATATTTTCTGTAGTAAGTTTTTCTCGTCTTGTCATTTACTAGTTATGCACTCCAGCATGAAGAAGTCTTCAGAGGGTATTGCCAGAAAATTCACATATATGTTTTGTCATGAAAATGCCTTAAGAAGCATATAGTGTTTTAATAAAAGTATTAGAGTCATTTTTGATAAAATCAAACTTTTCGAAAACATAAAGCGTAGTAGGGGTGTGGGGATTTTCATGTGGCATCCTTGGAATATACTGGACTTAACACCAGATTTGGTACCTAACAGACTTCTGCTTTTTTCTATTTCCGAGACACACACACACATACACACACAACACACACGGTTATGTTTCGTTAAATGTTTTATTTTGGTCCCAAAAATGTATTTTCAGTGAAATCTCAGCACCAAAATTATCAGCATAGTACATTTGTATTAGAGATAGAAAAAAATGAAGAGCGTTTTACCAGTTTCGAAAAGCATTAGTACATGAGCATACAAAACAATAACAAACATTATCTTAAAATAGTTGTTACAAATGTATTTGGCATAAATTATATGCTTTCAATGCTTCTCTATCAGGACAGGATAGCTTTCATTGGTGTTCTATATCTGTATTAACCTAGTCTATAATTAAATTTCCATTTATATAAACAAGGCTGTATCTATGCGCACTGTACTAATGATCTATTTTATTTAATGTTGTGTTGGGTGTTAATTTGAGTTACATTAGATTTTTCTAATTAATGTAATCATTGCGTATTCAATCAATGCTTTATCAGTTCCAGCTAAATGATGTAATTTCAATTTAATGCTGCAAGTAATGAAATAGTAATTAATTCAATTTAACTAAATGAATTTTCTCAGATTAAAATTATTATAAAGCTCTTTAGAGTTCTTCCAAAATAATACTTATCATGATAATTATTTTGAACTTATTTATATAAATACATAAATTGAAGTAAAAGGAAAACTAATGGCGACCAAAAGACCTAATCTGGTTCAAAGACGGGTCCAAAACTGTACAATGGATTAAAAGCGAGAGTCCAAGAAGAGACATTTACAATATCCCTTTTGGGCGTTTCGCTACGGTATTCCAAGATGAAATCCATTAAATACAAAGCTGCGTTTGGGAGAGTATAAGAAAGGACTGCCCAGAAAACCATATCTGGATTTTATCAGACAGTTAGGCAGCTATAAAAGCACTTGTAAGTTACAAGACCATTTCAAAACTCACCTGAAATGTTGTACCTTGTACAAACTGTCCCAACAGAATGTGGTAACACAAGTGAGTGCCAGGGCACAGTGGGATAGTGGGCAATGAGAGAGCAGATACCTTAAGGGGAGTCGAAATTTCCTACTTGCTAATGTTAAAGTTTGACCCATTATCTCAACAACTATTTAAGACAATGAGCTACATGTTTTAGGTATATACTTCAATACCTTTGCTGTTGATTGATGAAAAATAGAAAAGAAATATAAGCATACAAACGAATAACAAACATTATCTTAAAGTAGTTGTTACAAATGTATTGGCCATAAATTATATGTTTTAACAAGATAAGAATGTTTTATACAGCGAAATTCAGTCGCGAATGTTACGATTTACCAATTAACGAAAGTCACTCAGAGTGAACAGCACTATAGCTATAACATTAAATAAGTGTATGTATATATGTATATTTTATTTCATTTTCCACGTACATAACATAAATATATTGTGCTTTGACAAAATCAAACATATCGGAAAAAGAGTAGTGAATTTGGGATTTTCTTCATAATTTGCATTCGTATCTTTGGAAGATACCGAAGTTAATTCCATATTTTGTATTTTTCGGACTATTATTTCCTCTTTCACTTTCTCTCTCACTCCCTCTCTCTCTCTCTCTCTCTCTCTCTCTGTCACACACAAACATCTACACACTGGATCTTTTTCCAAAAATGGCATTTTTACTTTCTTTAGCACAAATGTACATACAATGCGCATAGTAGCCAGAACAAAACTTGTAGTAGTATGAAACTTTGATGTCGAAATTTCACCGGAAATATACGTTTTGAGAACTCCTGAGTCCAAATAAAGCACTTTTAGAAAAAGGTCCCTGTGTCGATCTGTGTGTGCATGAGAACAGCATAGCTAAAAAATGAAAAGCCATTAAATACAAACTTGTTATTTAGGTTTAGTGTCTTCCAAGGATGCGACACGAAGATTTCAAGAAAATGCCCTCACCACAAACTACCCTTTAATGGATATTTCTAATTTTTTTTCTCAAAAATGACTAATAAATGTTATTAAAATACCGTATATTACAGATAATTACATCAGAAAAGAAATGTGTATACTAAATTTTCTGGGAATAGCCTCTGAAGACCTCTTTATTCGAATGAATTTTGCAGAGTTTTGCATAACGGTTAAACTGTAAGAGATAGACAAACACTACACAATAATATATAGCTCGTTAAAACACAATTTATATCAAATACGTTTTTCTTTTAGAGTTGACCGTTTTCGATGTTGTCATTGTTATTGGTTTCAGTTTTAAACTACCTAACTTTTCTCAAACAGGACTGTGCAAAGCGAAACGAACCTCAGTTGTTTCATATGGTGACCAGCTTTTGAAATATTTGACTATCGATAATGTATTCCCTTATTTCTCTTCTATTTACAAGGAAGCGAATAATAAGACCAATTCTGCTAATGTATATGTCAAGTAACATGAATAATCTTTTGTAAGAATAATTTGTATATGAAACAGCTAGAGAGAGCTATGTGAGTGGACCACATCAGATGGGTTATTCATTCGATATTTCCGCTGAAATATCGATTTTTTTTAGGCAAATCAATACTTCGTATATTTACCCTTCGCGGTAAAGTAAAACTAATATATATATTATTGGTGTAACATACTTAATACTAATTCATGGCATTAACATTGTCTGATTCCGAATTGTATACTCATAATGTACACTAGGCGTCAACTTCTCGCTTGATTTTGTACTTATGCAAGCATGCTTGATCCTGCGTGCAACGAGTAAACAGTGACAGCAAGGATTGTATCTCTTCCTTATACAGTGTCAGAATATAATGTCAGAAACAGAAAGCAATCCAACACGCAAGTCATCGACTCCTACATTTATCTGTAAAGGAAGGATTTTCACTATTTATAGAAATTAACTGAATAAGTGTTTAGATACGGCAAAAGCCTGTACTAACAAAATGCAATTGAAGCGTCATTACACAACCCATACAAGTGAGTAGAGTAGTTAATAGGATAAGAACGTCTCTTTCACATTGTTTACAATACCAATTAATTGCCAAATTCCTATTTATATCCTATGCAATAAATATAAAATATTTTCTATACAAATTACTTCTCAGGCTCTTGGTGGTACAATGCAATTATAATTATATTAACCAAATTAAGATGCGTCTTATTATAATATGTAAATATTATAATTATTTTTATAGTTATTTATGTTACGACTATTAATTAACACCAAATATATGAAAATATGTATGTATCTGTTCTTGCTTTCCATGCAGTTGGTTACGTATTGCAACGTAAACGATTCTCATGAGCATCGAGGAACTTTTCTCTCTCTGCTTTACTCAAAGGGCAATCAGTAAAAGTAAAGGTAAAAGGTTAGATAACGTGATGGACACTTCACATATGGCCTGGTGCGACAGGCCATTAAGTCACGCAGAAGTCCTTAATTGGTTGATTGTTCTCATTATGCAGTCGCCAATCAACGCGTCTGGGTGTTGACAAGGCAACCGTGCTCAACCGCGCAAGGACAGCAACCACAACATCGAGAACAGCATTCACAAAAGTCATGCATTCGCGCGCCACCTGCCAGCACAGCCATACACAACGGGCCCTGAAGGACTAGAAGGAATTGACCTTAAAAGGAACGAGAGAAAGGAAGTCGTATAGAATGAGCACCACACAGCATTCGTTTAATAACAAGGGGAAACCTATAGGCATCTAAAATCAGAGCTTGGTCGACGGGATCGAACCAGTGACCTCCCGAATACGAGCGGTCACGGCTCCACCTCACTTGGTAAGACAACTAATTCGTGATATATGTTCTACGTACCAAATTCCGTGAAACTAAACCTTAAACCGAAATAATTTAAGTTATTTATTATAGCAAAATATGATATGATGTCTTGTTTTAAGCATTAAAACCTTTCTTAACAAGTGTGTTATGAATGCAATAGTTGAAGGAAATACATGTAGAAATTTACTTTTGACTTAATGGGAAAACCGCTCTAGCATTTAATATATCTGGCACGTAAGAAACGTTCCCTCCAACATGTTTACATCTTCCCATTTCGCGTTTCGAGTACAAAGACAAGAAAACAAAATAGATATGCCCTAGATGCAACAATTTAGCATTCCTTTATAACAGGAGCAAAGGAGCGGCTGACGTTTCTAAGCGTGTTGATTTCTTGCAAAGACGTTCTTCCCTAGAATTTATATATGGTCTTAGAATCCTAAAAGTGCCCGGATTCTCACAAAGGACTCCGTGCTCCCAAGTCCTGAAACAATACATTCGCTGCAGCACAGCGTCCTGTCAAGTGAGAAACGGCTTATCCTTTGCTGTTAAGTGTAAAAAGAACTGCGGGGGGGGGAAGAGATGGAGGAAATTGCGATGCTTCTTGAGATTATTCCAACAGAATTCTTCTATCCGCCTCCACCAAGCTGCCATCGGAGGAAACAAGGGAGGAATCCTCATTAATTCCCTTGTCTCTGGCACCTACAAAAAGAATAGCCTGTGAATTTTTAAGTCGGGGAAGGAGGTGAACAGCTGTAACATTATTGGCAGAGCAAGTAAATTAATTTATCCTGGATTTCAAACAAAGTAAAGACGAAGGATAGGGGTTCTAGAGTAATGAATTTAATTACGTCCCTAGATAAACACGACAACATTTTTATGAGAAATTTAATCTCAAATTATCAACAAGTGTTAAATTAATGCTGACACCTTCTAGTTTCCAAAACGTTTGCAATTTATGGCATCTGGCGGCAAATTAGCATAGCTATTACTAGGCCTCAAACAGGACTTTTGGCTATGTTAGCCTCCGCTACGTTATTTACGAGTGAGCGGAGAGGGAGGAGGCAGAAATCCACTCTTTTTCTGAATTTGAGGCAAAGGTATACATGGGTGCAGAAGTAAGTATACCGTTCTGTATTAAAAATAAGTGTTGTTATTACAGGTATAAAATGCATGAACAAAGTAATATCTCTGTATTGTGGCAGATTAAATAATCAGTTTCATCTGTAATTTACATGCGTAGGCATTTATTACCCATGATGTTTGTAGTGGACCGAGATGGGGGACGCAGCGGCCGGGTGGTAGGCCAAGGTTCCCCGTGAGCTGTCGTGCCATGGAGTTATTTAGACATTTATTACAATGGATTACAATATATTTTCTTAATGTATCAAAAGCAAAATGGACTTCTTACGTTTACAACAGGCTGAATATGTGCTGTTCGCATGTTTAGATTGAATGACTAAGAAAGTTTGGGGAGGGACAGCTCCCAGTGAAAGCCTATGTGTACGTGATCTTTTCCAGTTAAAGTGCAACCAAATAGCAATCATGTCCGAAGCCTAGTTATTACACAATTACGGCAGAGATCCTGCACCATACATTCCTAATACTAAATTATAGGTTAAATGTAGCAAAGAGGGAGGGAAGAAAAAATTAAAACTTTGTGTTGCATCCACGTGATTTTTTACCCATTCTGCAAGAAATTATTCATAATGAAGAGTACTTCAGGGTTATGTCCAAAAGATTTGTTTCACATATTACGTATTTTAATGCTATTTTAATAATAGTTAGAGCCATTTTAGAGAAAATCTAATTTTTCGAGAAAAAAAAAATGTCCCATTCAACGGATAGCGGTAGGTGTTATTTAAAATCTTCGTGTCGTATCCATGATAGTAGCTGATCTTAAATATCAAGTTTGATATTTAAACGACTTAAAGTTTTGGTGTAATATTGTTCACAGACATGAACACACATACTCATAATCACACTCACACACACACACACACACACACACACACACACACGTGCACGCTTGGTTCTTTTTGTGAAAATATTATATACCACACTCACATGACTTCCTTCACCTATTCTATAACAAGCTATTCTCACAAGAGATTACTCTTCTATATATTTCATGCTAATCTAGATAAATACTTGAAGCATTTTCATTAGTCGCTTTTTTGTAGATACAATGGTCGTATACAGGCTTGATAGCAATAGCCAGTTCATGTCCTAGTGTTCCAGAATGTTGGAGTAATCTTAGCTTCTCTATCAGGACAGGATAGTTTTCATTGGTGTTCTATATCTGTATTAACCTAGTTTATAATTGAATTGTACAAACAAGGCTGTATCTATGCGCACTGTACTAATGATGTATTTTATTTAGTGTTGTGTTGGCTGTTAATTTGATTTACATTAGATTTTTCTAATTAATGTAATGATTGCGCATTCAATCAATGTTTTATCAGTTCCAGCTAAATGAAGTAATTTCAATTTAATGCTACATGTAATGAAATAGTAATTAATTCAATTTAACTAAATGAATTTTCTCAGATTAAAATGATTATAAAGCTCTTTATAGCTTTTCCAAAATAATACTTATCACGATAATTATTTTGAACTTATTGATATAAATACATAAATTGAAGTAAAAGGAAAACTACTGGCGATCAAAAGACCTAATCTGGTTCAAAGACGGGTCCAACATTTTACAATGGATTAGAAGTGCGAGTCCAAGAAGAGACATTTACAAGATCCCTCTTGGGCGTTTCGCTACGGTATTCCAAGATGAAATCCATGAAATACAAAGCTGCGTTTGGGAGAGTATAAGAAAGGACTGCCCAGGAAACCATATCTGGATTTTATCAGACAGCTAGGCAGCTATAAAAGCACTTGCAAGTTACAAGACCAATTCAAAACTCACCTGAAATGTTGTACCTCATACAAACTGTCCCAACAGAATGTGGTAACACAAGTGAGTGCCAGGGCACAGTGGGATAGTGGGCAATGAGAGAGCAGATACCTTAAGGGGAGTCGAAATTTCCTTCTTGCTAATGTTAAAGTTTGACCCATTATCTCAGCAACTATTTAAGACAATGAATTACATGTTTTAGGTATATACTTCAATACTTTTGCTGTTGATTGACGAAAAATAGAATACTTCTGTTCGTTAGAAGGAAAGGTATGATTTCTTTAATAAAGCTCTTAAAATGTTATTAAAAATAATTAGTTTTACATTTAAAAAAAATAACTAATCCATATGCATAAAAAGCTGTTTCTTAAAATAAAGTCTATTTGGGTGCACATGTTAGGTAAACATTTCAGCCCTTAGTGTCAATTAGTTACTGAGATAGGGGGACAATTGAATAGAAAATGTTACTTCTTCAGAAACTGCTTTCAAACATAACATTTAAATAAAAATGTAACCTAATTTTCCAAACACAATTTCGCAGTACTTCGAAATTCTCAAAAGAAGAAAACACGAACGGGATGCCAATGCTGTCAATAGCTGAAGTAAAACTTTCTGATCAAAATATAAAAAATCTCTTCTTTAACACTAATATTTACAAATTTATTCATGTTTTGCAAAGTGAGTCTACCAAAATGCTCTAAAAGCACTAGTGTGCAGGATTATTTTCAATAATATTTTAAACTACTTGCAATTAACGTATATCCACAAAAGCTATACCAAAATAAGCGGGAGATTTGACATTTTATATGCATTTAAAACTTGTAAATGGAAAAAAATTATGAAAACCCCATGTCGACTCCGTTTAACTAGGAACGGATCTGAACAACCATTTAGTAGAACCACAAGCATATCCAAATGATAGGTGAATAATTGAAAGAAACCAAAGTCGACGGAACCAACATTGGATGAACAACGACACAGTAAAGCTATGATGAAGGAACTTTCTGTATCATTAAGTGGAAGTGTATTGCAATTAAGCAGAAATCAAATCAGAATGGCAATAGGACTATTAACCGAGCGCTGTCATTTGAGGAAACATTTATAGACATTGGGAAAATTTAAAGAACACCCCAGGTATAGACTATATAACGATGAAAAACAATCAGCCTCACAAATTATTATTATTATTATTATTGTTATTATTATTACTTTCTCTACACGTACTATGTATTTAATATATAGAGAAGGTATTGTAATGCACCCAAAAATTCGTTACCCAGATTTCACCGAAATGCACATTTTGGGTCCCCTTGAATAAAAAACATATTTTTAGAAAAAAAGGTCCTTGCGTTTGTGCGTATGTGTGTGCATGTGTGCATGTGTGTGTGTGTGTGTGTGTGTGTGTGTGTGTGTGTGTGTGTGTACGGCATAGCTCTAAAAGGAAAAGACTTAATTAGTAAACTTGGTATTTAAGTTTGGTATCTTCCAAGGATGCCACACGAAGATTTTCAAGGAAATTTCCCTACCCTCAACTACCCTTTACTTGGAAAAAATTTTGAAAATTTTGATATTCTTAAAAATGGTTCTAACGATTCTGATTAAAATATCTTATATATTTAAGACATTTAAATGACAAATAAAATGTATTATCTTCAATTTTTTTAGAACAGCCACTGAAGACGTTTATTCTGGAGGAACTTTGCGGAATTTTGCATAACTGGTAAACCGTAAAATACAGACAAAAACTTACCGTAGATGAAATGGAGAGCTAGTTGAAACACACAATTTATGTATCATACATTTTTTTCGTGGAGTGGCCGTTTTTGATATATTCCTGTTATTATTTACAGCTTTAAAATACTTACACCTTTCTGATACAGGAATTTGTCAACTCCTGTCCATACAAATAAAGGTACTTCAATCACATAGCAACCAGCTTTTAAAAGAATTGACTATCGATTTAGCCTATGATACTCCCTTATTTCCCTGTTACTAGGAAGCAGGTAATAAGACTCTTTCTGCAAAATGTTTCTCAATTAGCACTAGGTAAATAGAAGAATAAGCTTTTTATCAATAATTTATTGCAGAGATGCAAATAAAGTCATGTCAATTGAACATCTCAGACATTTTTTATGTGACGGCTTAGCCAATAAGAATAAACAAACTCCTGGACTGCACCCAGTCAAAGGAAAACTCTCAGAACAACAACCTAGTATATAAATTACCGAAACTTGTCAAAAGAACCAGACTCTGTACATTAAGAACAATTCAATTTGGAGAAATACACTGAACCAAATCGTTCAGTGGTGAGGTATAACTATAAATAATCCCACTCCTAGTGCGTCATAATCAAAACTAAATAAATGCAGCTTTAGTAAAACAATATCTAATCTACTCCTACTACATCATAATCAAAACTAAATAATTACAGCTTCATGAAATAAAATATCCATACTGCTCCTAATATATCATAATCAAAACTAAATAAATACAGCTTTAGTAAATAAAATATCCATACTACTCCTACTACATCTTAATCAAAACTAAATAAATACAGCTTTAGTAAATAAAACATCCATTCTACTCCTACTACACCATAATGAAAACTAAATAAATACAGCTTTAGTAAATAATATATACATACTACTACTATTACTACTACTACTACTACTACTACTACATCATAATGAAAACTAAATAAATACAGCTGTAGTAAATAAAACATCCATTCTACTCCTACTACACCATAATGAAAACTAAATAAATACAGCTTTAGTAAATAAAATATCTCTACAACTCCTGCTACTTCATAATCAAAATTAAATAAAAACAGCTTTGGTAAATAAAATATCCTGTTGATTATAACAAAATTACTCTACCCATTTCAGTGTAGTAAGTTTGGTATTTTGCATACATGTCCATTTAAATCTTCTAAAATGGCTTTAAAATAATTTTGGTTTGCACAGAAATAAATGCTTATAAAACAAAACATCATGGTCATACAAACGCAATACAATGTCAAAGCCGTGACTTGTAACTCGCTATTAATAAATTATTGCTTAGGGTGGGTGCATCCGTGAAATTTGACCAAAAGATTAAAAAAATATTATTTGTTTTCCTCATAAAATGATATGAACTCTAAAGTTTCAGAAAATATAGTGCTTCTACCATTTGAGGTACTTTAACCACTAATTAATTAAAACTATACATGCGCAGGTGCATTCTTGTTAATAGCCGCTCACAAATTTATACTTTATTTTCTCACAAACATTTTGCCAACATTTTCAAAATTTTTTACACAATGCAGCTTTTTATTAATTTGTTTCACTATTCTTATACGTCCTCTCAATAGCACTATAGAGAAAATGCCAAATTAGTTTTTCGAAATTTTGCTTCAATTTTCATAAATAAATTATTTTATTTTAGAAATCAAGGGTTTTAGAGATTACGAAAAGTAGTTATTTCCCGCCCCCCACTAATTAGAGCTTATATAAAAATATAATATTTAGTTGTAAATTCATGAGCTGTAATACTGTATTTCTGTATGTAAATACTTTTTATAATGCCTAACGTAGCTTATTTTTATTATAACAATAGATTTAGGTAATTAACTATTATTGCTACTTAATTAACATTGAAAGATAGAACTTTTATATACGATGTAAAATAGCTACTATAAATTTCAAAACGATATCTTAGATACTGGGACTCCCCATTTTCCAAATGTGAAATTTAGAAAACCCACAGTATGGGAGAATTATCTTTGACATTTATACCAGTTATTATAAACAATAGGTAATGGGGATGTTTTTGCCATGTATGAAACTTCTAGATTACATATTTGTTTAAATAATAATTTTCACCGTCTCATTTCATTGTGCCATTAAAAATAAGCCATGTGATATATTTCTAAAAAATATTAACACAAAAATGCAGATTTACAGAAAATTAGTTTATAATTAGATATTTTTACATTATCTCTAATTAGTGTAGAAAACTTACTACTTTTCTCGTCTACAGAGCTCTTGATTATTCAAAATTTAATTCATCAAAATTGGAGAATTATTTCAAGAAAGCACTTCTTTAAAGCACATTTAAGACGCGGTTTAATAAGCTTTAAACAAATTAGTAAAAGTACTATATCGTGTGGATAATTTGAGCATAGAAAGTTTTTGAAAAATCGTTTGTGAGAAAATTAGATTTAAACTTGGGATAGCCTATAAATACTCCCATTTATATATTCAGTTAATTGGTAGTTAAAAGTGCTACAAAAGAGGAAAACAATATATTTCCTTAGACTGCATCCATGGTCCAGTGCTCAGCGATCTCAATTTTCAGCCGGAGGCCCCGGGTTCGATTCCTGGCTGGGGAGGGGAATTTATCTTTAACTAGAATTATTCTTACCTTCATGTGCCCCATATAAAAAAATCTGATATTATTTATTTACATAACTTTCTCTACATCTTTGCAACCAATTATAGTTAAAAAGCTTATGCCTATATCTACTTCATGCTAATCGAGAAACAATTAGCAGAAATAGTCTTACTCTTGCTTCCTTGTAAGTAGAAGCGAAATAAGGGAGTACCATAGTTTTTTTTTCTTCTTTTTGTAGTTTAACGTCCTTTAACCTGGTTGGTCATATCGGACAATGGATAAAATTGGTGAAATGATGCTCAAATAATCCAGGGTCAATGGACCTTAAAGTTACTCGACATTCGTCTTCTCGGGATAAGGGAAAACCCCGATAAAATCCTTATCCATGTAACTCACTATAAGCGAGATCGGAACTCGCAACCTTTTGCATGTGAGGCAGACACGCTAACACCACACTACCCAGGTGGGCTAATCATAGGTTAAAGGGATAATCAAAAGCTAGTTGCTATGTGACTGAAGTTTGTTTGTATGGACAGGATTTGACAAATTCCTGTATGAGAAAAGTAAGTTTTTGAAAGCTGAAACCAAAAACAAGGAATATTTCAAAAACGATCAACTCCACGAAAAAAATGTATATAATATAAATTGTGTGTTTTAAGGTGCTCTACATTTTTCGTGTGGTAAGTTTTGTCAATCTTTTATGGCTTGGCAGTTATGCAACATTCTGTAAAATTCATGCAAAATAAAGTAGTCTTCAGAAGCTATTCCCAGAAAATTCAAGATATACATTTTATTTGGCATGTAAATACCTTAAAAATAAGAGATTTTAATCAACATTTTTGAGAAAATCGAAATACTCGAAAAAAGTTCCATGTAAAGGGTAGTGGAGGGTTGGGGGATTTTCTTGAAAGTCTTCGTGTTGCATTTTTGGAAGAGTGCAATTTTTACTGAAGTCTACCTTCAATAAAAAAAATATTAATAATAATATAAAATATACCAATGAATTTAAAGTTTCCTAAAAAGAAAGAAAGTTTTATTTAAAAAATAGTAAAATGCCTGACTTAAAAGGATTATCGTGATAGGATAAATAATCTTAAATACCAAGTTTGGTATTTAAATGGTCTTTTTGTTTTTGAGCTATGCTGCCCAGACACACACAAGGTCATTTTTCTAAAAATGATTTTTTTTTTGGATTAGGGGGTGTCAAAACATATACTTCTGGTGAAGTCTCGGTATGGGCTTTTTTGGGGTGGAATACAATACCTTCTCTTTACATTACGTACATAGTTCGTATAGAGAAAGTAAAAATACTAATTTCAGTCGTTTAACACATCTGTAGAAGTGTATTTTTTGCCCCTGGCAATTACTCCGACACAGTCCATCCTTGTCTGCAATTCTTCTAAAAACGTCCTTAAAGACATCAAAGACGCTTGATGTGTCATTAAGGAGCTTCGACGCTAGAGAAAAGAGACCGGTGTTAAAACAAGACCAATAATGACACACACACACTCCCTTCTAGCGAGGTCATGCCCTGGAATTTTATGCTGTAATGGCTGTTAAAAGTATAGAAGGGATGGCTTCAAGATGGATATTAAAAATTGATTTACCAAAGTAGAACACAGATGATTTTCAACAAGGGAAGGGGAGCTACAAAACGCGATATGTATTGTACAGAGAGGGTAAAATAATTGGGCAGAATTTACCAGTTCTTTCGGTCGAGTGGAGTAACGATGGTAATGAATACTTTTGCTGTAACAAGATCATCCTCCCGCACCAGTTTCCAATTTTGATGGATGGTGCTGTGAGTGCCAAAATTATAAAATGTGCTAAAATGTTAGTCGCAAAAGTTCATTGATAGCTTAGATTGTATCTTTAGATGTATAGGCTAGCAAAAGTTGTGAATTATTATTATTATTATTATTATTATTATTATTATTATTATTATTTTATATGCCGTTTCAAGATTTGGGAGCTTAGTTTTCTTCCGCGCCAAAGGTGATTATTTAAATTATTATTTGATATATCTGCCCGAGTATTTCCTTTGGCAATTTTATTAGGTACTAAAAGGTTTTACATGTGGGGTAAATGTAAATGGCGTGTTATTTATGGACACTCTTTAACTACTGTGTCTCTCAGTGTCCCATTCTAAACTGGGCGTGAAAGACCGCTTAATTTTGCTCAGAGGCTTGAAGTTCTTTTACGTACCGTAAATCTACGACACGGGACCAACGGCTTTACTTCCCTTCCAAAGGAAGTCATGGTAAGGATTTTTACATCAGAAAGAATCCATCGTCCTCCGCCGGGTTTGAACCCGCCACCTTGGGTATATAAATCTAGCATTACACCATGGAGGGCTACTACATGTGGGGTGTGGGTTATGGGCCGCCGCATAACTCCCACTCTGGAGGACCGGGTTTTCTTTCGGGGTTGCCTCCCTTAGCTTTTGGAAATTATCCACCGCAGCGAGGGTCTATTGCATTTCAATCCCCGAGTAAGGTTGCTTCTTCCACCAACTGACTATTCAAAATGTTCTTCATCGTCTTGGTTGCTGTTGAGGCCTTCATCCGTGTCTGGACAGGAAATATTGCTATTCCCTGAGAGACTGGGACTATGACAGCATTTAGTTGCTATTGCTAGTGTGACCCCCGCGACGAAAATATGCCTACTAAAAATTACCCAAATGCACACAGTAAAAACTATATACCCCCTGTGCATATTTAATCGGGTTATTAGCCTTGTATAGATTAAAGCTAACAAGCAAACATTCTCATGGAGCAGATAAAAATATGATTTTTTTCTTCAAACATGTTTGTAATGTCAAAACAAGTGCTTTAACGCGAGTGCGAATACTTCGGGAGTTATTTACATATCAATAAGAGCCGCAAAGGGGGTAATGTTTGGTTTCATGTGAAAAGAAATAAAATTTCTTACCTTTATTGAAGCTTCTCGGGAGTAGTACACATCTCCATACACGATTATTATTCCTGAACATATATTATATCTGCAGTAATGGTATCTCACAAAAAAGTGTATAAAACATAATTTCACTGTACAACATCCACACTAATATCTGCTAATATCTTTTTCGCATTTGTCACATAGTGCTTTCAAATTCTTAAAGCAATAATCCGTTGTATTTTGGAAATGATTTTGGTTTTTTTCTGATAGCCCAGCCAGCAGCCAACGTAATGGAAGGGCTATGTCATAAATTAATTGACTAATAAACGGTACCAAATAGTGAAGTGCCGACAAAGAAAGAGCAAGCGCATTCGTTCAACCTAATGGCATCTGTCAGTCTGTAACAGAAGTGCATTAGGAATCCAAGGCCAAGGTTATTTCTGGACATTATGAACGAAAACTCTATATGAGATACTTTTACCTGTATTATGTATGGAAAATTGAAAGAAAGTTCCAAATGTAACACATTCGAAAGTGCGTAAAACCTACATGTGGACAATCTATAAAAATAAATTTTGCTCTAGTTTTATTTCTGTGAATAGCCTCTAAAAGCATCCTTATTCTGGATGAATTTTTATGAATTTTGCATAACTGGTTAACCGTAAAAGATACACAAAAATTTACTACACAAAGTAAATTTCGTTGAAACACGTAATTTATACCATGTACATTTTTTTCGTACAGTTGACCATTTTTTCAGATATTCCTTTTTGTTGGTTTCACATTTGAGTATATTTTAACTCCTGGTAGTGAAAATTAACGGATTTCAACAACATTGCAGCCAGCTTTTAAACATTTTGACTTTCGCTTTAGCTTAAAGTATGCCCTTATTTCCCTCTGCTTACAAGGAAGCATATAATAAGACTATTTCTGCTAATGTTTATCTCGATTAGCAAATTGGCTAGAAGAATGAGCTTTTTAACAGCTATTTGTTAGTCCGCTTAGTGGTAGACTGTCTGCCTCACATTCTAACAGTTCAGGAGTTCAAATCTCACTTAGGGTGAGTTACCCTAACGTTTTTTCGGAGGACGAATGTCGAGTAACTTTAAGCTCCATGGACACCGGGATCATATGAGTACCGGATGAGTCATCATCCGGTGCGACCAATCAGTTTAAAGGACGATAAACTACAAAAATAAATAAATAAATCAAAATAATGTGTTACCGAGATGTAGAGAAAGTCATGTGAATGGAACGCATAAGATTTTTGTAATGTTTCTCCTCATCGCATGTTGGACAGAATCACCTTGTAATTGTTTTCTTTCTTACCAAAATGAGTTCCTAGACGAATCATTCTGTTGGTAAATTCCCGCAAACAAATATTGACCTTCGAACACAGTATATAGTTTTAGCGAGAAGTCAAAGGGTGGCATAATGAAAACTTTAATCCTAGTGGCTGGAGGCTGATCCTTTGTAAACGTTGTTCTGTGTACGGTACAAGTTCATTTTATGAAGTGAACTAAACACGGAACAAAAAGTTATTGCCCTTATCGGAAAGGGTTATAATAGCCCTGCAAGGGTTTTATCTTTTCAACCTTACTGAATAAGCTTATTATATTATTTGTATAAAACATGCTCCACTAAAAGTAAAAACCCGACTTTATTTGATGTAGTTTAGTCTGTTTTATTACTTTCTCTACATACACCCAAAATTCGATACCAAGGTTTCATCAGATATACATGCTTTGAGACAGCCTGAATAAAAAAAAAAAAGATTTTTAGAAAAATATCTGCTTTTGCGTCTGTGGGAAGCATAGCTCCGTTAAACACCATACTTTATCTTTACGTTTAATATCTTATAAGGATGTGACACGAAGATTCTCAAGAAAATTTCCTCACCCTCCGTATGCTTTATAAAGAAAACATTCCTAAGTTCTCAAAAATGATTAACAATGTTATTAAAATTCGAATATTAAAGACGTTTACATGATAAATAAAGTGTATAACATCAATATTCTGGTAATAGCCTCTAGAGACCTCTTCATTCTGGGTGATTTTTACATAACTGGTAAACGTAAGAGGCAGGGAAAAACTTACTACACAAAAACTGTGGATATCAAATACATTTTTTTTTTCGTCGAGTTAGATTTCGAGATATTCCTCATTATTGGTTTCAGTTTTAATATACTTACACTTTTCTCATACGATAAATTGTTAACACTTGGCCAAGCAAAGAAGGATTTCAACCTCACACCACCAGCTTTTAAAATATATGACGATCGGTTTCAGCTTAGTGTATTCCCTCATTTTCCTTCTGTTTACAAGGAAGCGGGTACATAAGACCATTTCTGTTAATGTTTTTCCGGATTATTGTGTATTAGAACATCAATTACGTAACAATTGATGGTAAGTAAATAAATAAATTTGTTGGGTAGAACTAAGTAAAAATCAAAACTAAATTTAGGATATCAAAAAATGTTCCTCTTTCAAGGTGTTAAGGTTACCAGTGTGCAGAAAATAAGCGGTAAATGTAATATAATGTTAAAATAGTAGATATTTTACAATCCCTAATGTTGTCAATTGCATCGAAGACAAATCAAGTTTATTTGTTTAGTAGCAGACAATTTATTGCTGTTTTACTTCCTCTACACGTCCTATGTGCATAGTGTTTAGAAAAGATATGGTATTACATCCAAAAATTCGATGTGGAGATTTCAATGAAAATACGTGTTTTGGGATCCCCTGAGTCCAAAAAAAAAGCATTTGTAGAAAAAGATAAAGATCCGTGAGTGAGTGAGTGAGTGTGTCAGTATCTGTGGAAAGCATAGCTCAAAAACTAAAAGGCGTTAAATACTTAACTATGTATTTAATTTGGATACCACACGAAGATTTTCAAGAAAATCCTCCCCCCCCCAACCTATCCTTTACATGAAAATAAAATGATTTTCTCACAAACGACTAATTATTTTGATTAAAATACCGGATATTAAAGCTGTCTACATAGCAAATAAAATGTATATCTTAAATTTTTTGGAAGCAGCTTCTGGATGAAATATGCTAAAGTTTGCGTAACTGTTAAATCAAAAGAGAGAGAAAAACGTACTTTACCAAAATGTATATCTCCTTAAAATATATAAATTATGCCAAATGCATTTCTGTTGTACATTTGAGCGTTTCCTCGATATTCCTTCTTACTAGTTTCAAACCCTTCATTTCACCTGTTTATTCTTTTTCTTTTTTTTCCGTAAATGTAAAGTGACCGAACTTCAATACGACCAGATTTTAAAACATTTCATTATCGCTTTAGCCTTGTGTATTCTCTTATTCCCCTTCCACTTACAAGGAAGCAAGTAATAAGAAAATTTCTGCAAATGATTAACTTGATTATCATAATGCAGATACAGGATTAATAGTTTATAAGAAAAGCTTGTTTGCAGAACAGGTATAGAAAGTCATTTGAATGGAACACAGATTTGTTTTCATTGTTTTTGCTTCCTCTAGTATGAATGTTCATACAATGTACATAGTAGCTAGAGAAGGTATTGTATTCCACCCAACATTCAAAGTCGAGATTTTACCGGAAAAGTATATTTTAAGGATCCCTGAGTCCAGAAATATATTTTTTTTTAGAACACGGCCCGTGTTGTTGCCGTGTGTGTGTGTAGATAACATAGCTCAAGAAGAAAATATCGTTAAATACCAAACTTGGATTTATATTTAGTATCTTCCAAGGATGCGACAGGAAGATTTTAAAGAAAATTCCTCGCACCACAAGCTACCCTTTACATGGAACATCTTTAAAAATTTTGTTTTTCTCAAAAAAGACTGATGAGTTTTATAAAAATAAGGCATATTAAAGGCCGCGCCGTGGCCGAGTGGTTAGACCACTAGCCTCTCACCTCGACGGCCGGGGTTCGATCCCAAGCGACCGCATGTGAGATTTGTGGTGGACAAAGCGGCGCTGGGGCGGGTTTTCTCCGGGTACTCCGGTTTCCCCCGCCATCGCATTCCACCGGTGCTCCATCATCATTCATGTATCATCAGTGTCACCGCCTGCGATGCCATTATTAGTTAAAGCGGGCGTTAAACACTACCAAAAAAAAAAAAAAAAAAAAAAGGCATATTAAAGATACTTTATCATAAACAAAATGTTATCATAAACAAAATGTATATCTTGAATTTTCTGGGAGTAACTTCCGAAGACCTGTTCATTCTAGATGAGTTTTACAGATTTTTGCATAACGGTTAAACTTACAAAAACTTGCAGCACAAAAAATGTGGATCTCGTTAAAACACACAATTTATATCGTATACATTTGTCTTATAGAGGTGCCCTTCCTTGTTATTGGTTTCAATTTTAAGCTAAGTTCTCAAACGGGACCATGCAAAGTGAACCGAACTTCAACTGTTTAACATATATTATCAGCTTTTAAAAATTCGAATCAGATTTTTTTTTCTTTTTTATCACCTTTGAATTGTAATGTGCATGTATCGTTAATTGCCGTTATACAATAGTTTTAAAATTTGTTACCATAAAGATGCCTTAAATCTGTACATTATTCTACTTTTATGTCTATTAAAAACAATTTAAATCAGGGTATAAATTCTTCTTATTCTTCTGTCCCCACCTTTCTAATTTATGAACTGGACTTCTTTACTGCTGCATCTCTGTACTTTTGGATATCTTTTCACCGGATTCTCCTATTTAAATTTTGTAGAGCTATTCTATATCAATAATCTAATGATTCTTAATACGCACTGCCTCATTTTTTCGTTCTCTACTGCTTACCTATGTTAGAAGTAATATGCTCTACATAAAAACTGATATACAGGCTATTTTTGCAGACATTTATATTGAAAATTAAAATAATGTAATGAAAAGCATTATATGATTATTTTCTTCATTTGCCATCATATAATTTTATTTATTAAAGAGAATTGAGTTGTCATGTTGGTTAGTACCTCCGGATTGGATGGCGTAACCTGGGAGGACCTCGCTATAACGAATGTTATACCGGAACTGAGTTTAAATTCTTTCTGCAAGCATAAAGACAACCTAAGGGTAGCAGGTCACGTATTGAGGTGTCAAAACATGGAAGCAAAGTCTATACTGACAGACGTTCATTTTGCAGCAAAGTTAAGACCATGGACAGGTAGTTAATTATGTAATTAATTTGTGGGAAAACTATTGGACGAAGAGAAAAATCAACTAACACACCAAAGTGTATACACGTTAAGGTACCACTTAATAAAATATATAAATCCTTAACCCTCTGTATAATGCTGCAGATTTTAACAAAATGTTAATTTTGTAAATTTCCCATACTAATCTACACGGAAAATGTTTCATTATTTTTGTGTTCTAAAATATATCTTACATTTTGAGTTATCAACCTGGGAGTGCTTTCATTCTGATTAATTTTGTGCAGTTTTGAATGTTCAGGCAATCATAAAACATGGAAAACAAAAAATTAGAGCTTATTAAAATACCATTTTGAGTCAAATAACGATTCTTATAGAAATGATAGTTCTGCATCATATTTTCACTCAATGATACTTCATCGTTAACTTAGAGATGATACTTTAAAGTTTACATTCTTCTTTTCTTCTTCTCTTTCGCAATAATCCATGTGACCTTTAAGTTTATAATTCATAGCTTTCTGTATCTTGGATATTTGACAGCTTCATGGAAATCCAGGCTAGTGTGGTGTGGGTTGTAGACCAAGCGTTTGACCAGTGTGGCATTCCTCAGCATAATGGTCTACATTAACCTGAGGAATACCACAGAGTTTAAACGGTCGAAAGCTTGGTTTACAAGCCATAAAACACGTCGCTGGTATCCCAGGAAACTGCCAAGAACTCTGAATTTATTTCTCTCTAGTAAATATTTGAATTTCATTCCTTATTCTGGACACTCAAACGGAATGTTTGCTTAGTTTGAAGGAATTTCTATACAAATGTATACACATAAAGAAAAATTACCTTGAAAAGAACATAATACATGGGTATGCTGGATATTTTTAAACGACGCGAATCAAGATGTGGATGTTGTTTCTCAGATCCTATATGATAAGAAAATATAGTTTTCAATGTCAATTAGAGATACGCCAAAAAAGACTCATGATCAGCGTGGATTAGAACAAGGAAAGAAAGCCGTGTGCCTGGCCCACGCTATTGAAAGTAATGCAAGTTGGCTGCAAATCACCGAGTCGCGTGCTATAGCAGTATTTTTGTAAACATACTAACATGCTGTAGAATGATAAGCAAACATTAAAGGATTCTTTGTCTTCCGAATTCCTGCTAAGGAAACCATCCTTTAGTTATTTTTTATCCTTCTATAGTTTTAGCATAAACAATAATGAATTAAAGGAAATAACTATGAAAATAAACACGGATATATAAACTGGGATTATTTAGAGGCAATTTAAATGATTGATCTTCAGCACGAAGATAAGGGACCCATAAAGGCAATAAAGGAAAAGAATTCTCTCAGAATTCTGGCAAATAGTTAAATTATAGATACAGTTAAACACAAATAAACCCTTTTTCAGTGACATAAGGAGTTTATTGACTACAACGTGGTCGAATAGTCAGCGAGCTTTCTTCTCACCTTGAAGTTTCGGGTTCGATTCCGGCCGGAGGCCGACATTTTTCCTTAATTAGGATTATTCTCTAATCTTCAGAGGGTGCGGATGTGGGAGTAACTACGCGTGTGGAAAACCTACATTAAGCTAACCTAAATTTCAGATTGACATACAAGTGCTTCAGTTAAAGTCCCCCGATATGATCAAGCATTGCAGTTTTCGATTTCTTTGAAAAGGTCGGGGGAGTAGCAACATTTATGCTTGGCCTCTTCCATCTTGGATTTATTATTATAGGCAATCACCTCATGGGTCTGACTACGAAGAGTTTCTCTTTTAACTGGAAATTAGAGGAGGAATTATCATAAAATCAACGTATTTACAAACAGTAATATCTGAAGGAAAATATTTTACACTCAGCTAATTCAGGAGCAGACAATTCACACTGCATATTCCATCAAGTAACACGACCCACAACTTTGCTGAATAAGACGAGAGTAATGTACACACTGATTCGCTAACTAATTTCTAGATGAAGACCATTGTCCAAGAGCGAATGCGCGAGCTATATAGTACGTCTATATGTAGGTGAATGTATGGGTATGTATTGTGGGAATTTGTGTTGTACTGTTACAGTGAGATATTTGTTTTTCAAAATAAAAACATATTTTAAACAGCTATTAAATGCAGTCTTACACGATATTTTTTAAAATCTTCCACCATATAGTTGATATGTCAAAAATCTTGAGAGGACCAAATGTTTTTCACCAAATTTAAATATAGCAACTTGAGAACTACTATTTTAGAAGCTATTTATCAGTCTGGAACATTTAAAGGACGTGGAAGCATGCTTCCAAGTTGTAAAGTAAACTTCCAGGTAACTAAAAAGAAACCCTGGCATAAGTCTATAATTTATTTACTTGAAATTATTTTAACAAGCAGTCATTAAAAATATATCTAATTTTACTCTTAATGTATTTTGCTTAGAATAAGTTTACCTTTGTTACATTTGTAAGTTACAGCTTGGATTATCAATTTGAAAACTAAATTTTGCAATCACAGAAGCGCTTTACTGCCCCGACTAGCAAAGTGGATTTTTTTAAATAATAATAACGATAAAAACAATAAAAACAACAATAACAACATCTTAGACTATCCAAAACATGTTTACACCACAAGTTCATCCAAGCCGAAGGCAAGCCCACTTTTGCCTACTCTTGGCAGCTACGCAGAAAACTTCAATGCGCCCTTAAAGTCCCTCGGCGAATTTCCAGATAGGCTGAATCTCGATCTATCTCTCTCTCTCCCGCGGTGGCTTGCCGAAGAGCGGAAGGAATGAGTAATTCGAACTTTTCCCACCAGGTCACAGCTGAATCTCGTCACATATGTCACTATGAAGATTTTGGGGAGGTTTTGTTTATCCCACAAATCCGGGACGGTAGTGCAGATAACCTTAATAGGCACATATATTGTAGAAAGGAATAAACAAACAGTTCAGTACATTTAATAGAGTACAGTTCTGGATTACGTACATACGAAAATATATCAGGGGGAAACACTTAAAGAAAATAAATAAAATAACCTCATACAATCGTGTGTAGAACAAGGTAGAGTCACACTAAAATTGTTGAATTTAAGTTCCTTCCGGAATACTGCCAAGGAAGCTCAGCTGCAAAGAATAACCGGCCAAAAATCGATTATATCCCGACTATGTCACTGCAGCTTTGTCTGACTTTACCCTTTCAATTCTTGCCCTACACACAGCTGTGCCAGGTTATTTTTCTCCATGTTTAATTTGAACAGAGTGTGAAAAACATTATTATTATTTCGCAGAATAGTTTATAGAAGCTTTATAAAAATTAGCAGTACTGTATATAATTGTAACACATAGTTTTTTTTTCCCTTTTAAAATGTATTATCGGTTATAATGATATTATATTATCAGTTTTAATAGATAATTCGATTGTATTTAATGTTTTAACCTAATAAACAATTAACATTAATGGGGCAATTTTTTGAATTGATAAAATAATGAAACAGTTTATTCATGAAAGTCCTTCATAGATATAATAAAATTTATCTTAGGTTATGATATATTCATCTTTATGTTTTATTAGTTTTTTTTTGTGATAGGAAGATAAATAAATATCCTTATTTAGTTGAATTTAAGTAAGAAGCAAATTAATTGTAATCACATATATACATACATATATATATATACATACATATATATACATGCATATATACATGCATATATACATGCATATATACATGCATATATACATGCATATATACATGCATATATATACATACATATATATACATACATATACATACATACATATACATATATATATCTGTATTCATGTACCTAATTTTATATTTCTCTTTCAAAAATTACTCTTATTCTATTCTCCCTCTTCTAAACTAAATATGATATTATCATATAATTTAAAGTTCAAAAGAAATGTAAGCAAGACCAGAGATAAAAGAGCGTCTCAGTGGTTGCTGGACGAATTACATTGTTGGTTAAGGTGTCATTTCTTCCTGTACATAAAACCGCACGGTTCAGATCGTAACCTTTTGTGATTTTTCCTGCGAAGAATTTTTAAAGAGCCATTATTGAAACAGTTCAATTTATGAAACAAAATGTATTTTTTCAGAACTAAGTCGTTATAGTAGAGGGTTTATGAACTATGTGCAGACTTTTTAGTTAGTTTCCGGTTGTGAAAATATCGGTGTCATGGCTCCGAAAAATTCTGTCCATTGTGGAGATAAGTAAACGCGGCAAAACGTTAAGAAGTGGAGAGAAGACAATGAATTGTGTTAAATGTATTGAACAAATTCTGTGATGAGCACCTTATCTCGCGATAGAAGTGATAAGATTAACTTCAGAGCTCAAAGGTGTTTCAGTGTCCACTGTATAGCACTGTTATAGCATTCTAAAGGAGAAAGTAAGAACTGGAAAACTTTGTGCTCCCGCTAAAAAACAAGAAAAAAAAATTTCAAGTGCGATATTTATCCAAAGACTCTGATTCATCGGATTCAGCAATGAAAAACGATACCTAAATGGGATCAAATCTCCTACAGCTTCTGACTGATAACCGAGTCCATGTGTAAGAAATTCATAAATTATCACAACTTAAAACTGTTAGTTTATAGTTTGAAATGAACTGTCCTCTCCCAGTGAAAATGAATTTCGTAATACGTACCTATTTTATTTAGTGATAACTGATAAATCAACTCATTGTGTATAATACTTTATGTCTCTCAGGTAGCTTTTTTGTGTTGTTATTGGGTTGTAAATTGAATACAGTAACAACGCAAATTGGCGCTACAATTCTGTTATTACCACGTTTAATTGAAAATAACTGCGGTTAGCTATTGTTTAACAATTCGTTATTTTAGTGATGCACAATAGTTACTCGGATTTTTAGCGCCGCGTTTCTTTTCTGCTTATATTGCACAGCATTTTCTTAACTCTTTGACTCATAAACGTTTAAAGCAAAAATTAAACAAGATCTATTAAACTTATGGTTTATAAAACTAACTCAAAAGCAGTCAAGCCTGCTTTGATCACAAGCGGAATAGTTGATAGACTTTGCTTCTGAACTATTCAGATATTGCTTTTATCTGTTTACTCTACATATTATGTCTTAGAAGTTTAGGATGTGAGGTAAAGCATACGAATAAGAGACAGAAAATGTTAAAATGCAATAATCTCCAAAGTGCGGAATGTGCATAATACGCATTCTGAGGCTACTGAGTTCCTGTCATAGTATTGCCATGTGCTCGGCGCAGTGATACATTAGGGTTCGTTTTTTCAACTTTAAATTTAGAGGGAAAAAATAATATCTGTCTTTATTGCATTAATGTATATGTCGGTTACAATAGAGTTTTTGTGAACAAAGAATATGGCAGTCTTCCAAATAGCAAAATAGAACAGCTGAAAACCAGATGAGTCTTATAGGGATATTAAAGAGACAATTCAAAATTCCCATTTTCTATACACGTACTATGTACATAGTACATAGAGAAGGTATTCCAACACACCCAAAAATTGGATACTGAGATTTCACCGGAAATAAATGTTTTGGGTCTCCCTGAATCCAAAAAAAAAACATTTTTGGAAAAAGCCCCGTGTGTGTATCTGTGTGCGTGTGTGTGTGTGTGTATGGCATAACTCAAAAAGTCCGTTAAATACCAGACTTGGTATTTAAGTTCAGTATCTTCCGAGAATACGACACGAAGATTTTCAAGAAAATCTTCCTGTTACCTTTTGCATGGAAAAATTTTCAAAAATTTTGATTTTTTCAAAAATGGCTCTAACGATATTGATTAAAATGTAGTATATGAAAGATGTTTACCAGAAAAATAAAATGTATATCTTTAATTTTTGGGGAATAGCTTCTGAAAACGGTCTTTATTCTGGATGAATTTTATGGAATTTTGCACAATTGGCAAACTGTAAGAGTGGTAGTGTTTAACGCCCACTTTAACTACTTAAGGCACCGCAGGCGGTCAAACTGTAAGAGATAGACAAAAACTTACTTAACAGAAAATGTAGAGCTCGTCAAAACACACACTTTATGCTATATATTTTTTTTTTTCGTGAAATGGATCGTTTATAGATATTCCAGTTTTTGAGATATTTCAACTTTAAAAAATGTTTACTTTTCTCATACGGGAATTTGTCAACTCCTGTCCACACAAACAGGGAAACTTCCCTTCTATTTGCATGAAGGTAAGTAATAAGTTTACTTTTGCTAATTGTTTCTCGAACGGTATAAAATAAAAAGAGGCATAGGATTTTTAACTTTAATTTGTTGCAGAGATGTAGAGAAAATCATGTGAATGGAACACATCACATTTTTAAATATTGAACGTGCATATTGCATTGTGCCTAATATCATTTTGAATAAAATATATTTTATTGAGTAAAAGGTAATGTTGCACCAGTTTCAGCAATCGATGTTTGTGGCAATATGTCGAAAAGCTGATATAGGTGCTCTCCTTAAGCAATACTGACAAAGCATGGGTGTTATGATAAAAGTTTCAGCAACAAGGTCATCTGAGCTACTGACGCTGGGAGACTTACAGTTCGACATGCTGACCGATGGCATTGTTTTACTTTTTAAGTGGAAACTTTAAGATCTACAATGTACAGGTTAATGCAGAATATACTTCGGGTAACCCTTGGGTTTCCTCATCCCCTAACCATACATTATGTTCTTAAAAGTAAAAGCCCTCATATCATTGCGCCCTGGCGTGATTATTTATGGCTCCTATTTTTTCTACACAAAGGTACATCTTCCTGCACGTTAAATTATGAGGCCACCCGCTTTCCTATTGCACACGCGAACAGCTCTACCTTTGAAGTTACTACCCCTAGTATACGCAGTGTAGGGGTGAAATCTATCCCTCACTGGGTATGCTACAATATTGCTTGTATATTTTTCTCTTACTGATAGTAGTCTCTCTGCCTATTTTGGACACCTGCTTCACATAGTTTCACTTCATTAATTTTCTAATTAATAATGTAGTAGTAAATCAAATGCTCCCTGTTGAGCATTTGTCAGGTTTCATGTGAAATGTTTGATGAGCATGTTCTTAATGTACATGCAAACTAAGACTGGTCAGAATTGTTCTGTTTTGAAAGCAAGTATAGAGGAATATTTTTCATCAGCAATTTTAATTTTTAATAGGCATAAATGTTCACATAATCAAATGTTCAAATAATCTCAACAAAGGAGCTTAAAGGCAAATTACCTAAAGTGGATCAAAATTTCTCCGCAACGGCTTTCATGCGAGTAACATTATAGTTTTGAGAAACGGTTAAAATAAAGCTTAAAGGTTACGCTTTCATTAGATAGACCGTGCACTCTCATGTTTAAACGATCACTATGATATTTAAAAGTCCAATGTGTACCTTCTAAATAGCTTTCTCTACCTGTTCATTATATAAATTATTCATATAAAAGATTATTCTTTTATCTACATCATGCTAATCGACATAAAAGTAAGCAAAAACATTGTATTAGTTGCTTCTTTCTAAGTAGAAGGGAAATAAGAGAGTAGATTAGGAAAGCTAATATTTAAAAGCTGGTTGCTATGTGAAACAATTGAGGTTCGGTTCGCGTTCCTTTGTTCCATTTGAAAAAAAATTGAGGCAAATTGAAATTGAAACCAATAGAAGGTATATTTCGAAAACAGTCAACTCTACAAGAAAACTATATACGTCATAAATTACGTGTTTCTGTGTATTAACATTTGGCTATCCCTTACGGTTTAACTGTTATGCAAATTTGGCAAAACTCATTCAGAATCAAGAGGTCTTTAGAAACTATTCCTATAAAATTCAAAATTTGCATTTTATCCATGTTTTACATATTTTGATACACGGCGTTTTAATCAAAATCGTTGGATTCATTCTCAAACTTTTTTCCATGTAAAGGGTAGTTTGGGTGAGGGAATTTTCTTGAAAATCTTCGTTTTGCATTTTTGAAAGATACCAAATGTAAATTCCAACTTTGGTATTTAACGGTTTTTTCGTTTTTGAGTTATGTGTCCACAGACATTCGTACAGACACAAAAAGACCTTTTTCTAAAATTCTTTTTTAGGACTCCGGGGACCTAAAAACATAATTTCGACATCTAATTTCTACAATACCTTCTTTTACATACGTGCTAGAGAATGTAAAAATGATTCAGACTAAAACGTACAATTTTTAAACAGAGAAAAAAACAAATATATATATTTATTATTGTTTCCTTTATATGGTCCCCTTTAACTTCTAAGGTCATATCGGAGATTTTGCATTAGAAACAACTCGTTGTCTTTTGGTTATTTACGTCAGGTTTAATCGTTTCATTCCTCAAACATATACACATTTACTTTCACATATATATTTCCAGACTCTGTGGAGAATATGGAACAATTCTGGTTTAAGAAAAATTCACCACCGCAGCTGGGAATCGAACCCGGGACCTCCAGGTGAAAATTCAGCTCGCTGACTACTCCACCACGGAGACAGAAACAAATATTTTTTGGTAATAAAGGCTTAAAGTCATAAATTTGTTCCAAAGCCTTCATTTTCAGTTGATTGTCTCCGGAACATCATTGCAAATAAAATGCACCATTGTTTGATTGTCTTTTGTTTTTGTTTTCCCTTTTAATAGTTTAACATCCTTTAACTTGATTAGTCATATCGGACGATGAATGAATGCAATGAAATGGTTGTCAAATGATTCGGGGTCCATGCAGCTTAAAGTTATTCAGCATTCGTCTCCTCATAATAAGGGAAAACCCCGAGATAAAAAACTGTATCCGTTTAACTCACCCTAAGCGAGATTTGTAATAAGAGACCTTAAATGTGCAGTAGATCTTCTACCTCCACACCATCGAGGTGGGCTGAAAGCGCCGTTTCTTTTATATCAGCACCTTTCCATGCATTCGAATGTACGTGTAATTTGAGAGAACTGCAATGCGTTATTAAATGTTGGTAACAATGGAGATGCTTTAAAATTGATCTTAATATGTATACTGCAGTGCCTAAGAAAGCAGCCGATAATGAAACACAGCTGTTAATACTATTACGTAAATTTGAATATTTAATAAGAATTGGTATATTAATTAATGTATTTTGGTTATCTGTCAGATTAGCAGGAGGGTTTCTAATTAGATTAATATGTTTACGCCAAATTGATATAAACGCTTTAATTGCTTATCCTTCTCTGTAACTCACATGGGATTAGTAAATGGAAGATTAATGGCATTGAATATTTGAGGGTTTTAATAACTTTTTGGTTTAATAATTGCACATGGTTTATTTTCTTCAGATTTATTTTGTTTAGCGAATATGCGTTTGGGCGGACGACGATTGTTAAGAAATTAACAAGAGTTTGTTAAATTTGCTACTACTGTCAAATCTAACCCCTCTTTCTGGCACTATTAATTACTCTGTTTTTTAGGCCCTATACTAGCACCCAAAACGGCCAAACTGACGAAGGATAACATTTAAAGTTATTTATCTCTGTTTTCATTAGCGGATAGCCTTAAGAGAATTCTAATTGAATTTTAAGACAAACATACTAAAAGTGTAAAAATAAAAAGAAGGTTAATATATGTTTTCTTTTTGTTCTTTTGATACACTTAGGTCTTGTATTGTCATGCTACCCTTCCGTCGGTTTTCTTATTCCTGTTCGATGGAAAGAATAGCTTTAATCTTCACTGAGAACAGCTATCCGACATTAGGTGACCCAATTCTACATATTACAGCTTCGTTCATTGCTTATTTTTATGCCCTGGATTGTTTTCCAGACCAGTTACATAGAAAACTGATACCTTCTGCGGTATTTGAAATGGAAACCTCACGGAAGCAAAACACTATAGTATAGGGATATGGGTGTCTTTCTAAATTGCTCTTTGACTGTAATACTTAAGAAGACTTTTGTTAAAGGCGGCTCTCAAACTTGTACATCTTCAGTTAATTATGAGAAGTATCTGTCGAGAAGGACCTCTAGCAACTATGACAATTTCATTAAGTAGTACAAGGGAGAAAACAAACAACGGAATGTCGACGACAGCAGCTGTATGAACAAGGAGATCATTGGCACCAAACGCCTCGAGATGGCTGTCACACCCGACTTCGTAAATTAAATTCTTGTTGTCATAACGTCTCTATCCTCCACATAATGGCCACTCTACACTTATTTGATTAGCTCAGAAACAAGGTTTCCCCGAGTCTGTGTTGAAATGAGATATGTCTGTGAAGAGCCCTTCCTGAAACTTTTAAGACCACCATTAAATTAAAGGTTGTGTCTCATTTGATACGAAATAATATCGTAGATATACATTAGCGCAGCAGTGTAACTTTTAGAGATAATATTACAGTAAACAAATCGAATCAAATTGAACCAAAGTATATTTAAAGCCTAATAGAAGATTGTGTTACCACTCTTATGAAGAGAAACAACGAAAAAGAAAATATCCTATATAGTATTATTTCAAATTAATAAGGTGCTGACTACGGGATAATGTTTATTTGTTTGTTTTCAACTTTTTCAACATCTCAATATAGCAGCTACAGAAGGTATTGTATTCCACGAAAAAATATTATGCCTAGATTTCACTGGAAATACATCTTTAGGCTCCCCTGTAACCAAAATAAAAAATATTTTCTGAAAAAGGTCGGTGTGGACATGATACGCAAAAATTATATTTAAGCTCAGCACATTCCAAGGATGTAACACGAAGATTTTCAAAAAACTCCCTTTGCACCAAACTACCGTTTACATATACAATTTTATAAAATCTTGATTTTCTCAAAATGGTTTAACGATTTCGATTAAAATTCTGCATCTTAAAGACATTTAATAACAAATAAAATGTGTATTTTCAATTTTCTGGGGTTAATCTCTGGATATCTTTTCATTCTAGATGGTTTTTGCATAACTAGTGAATCGTAAGGAATAAATAAAAACTAACTACATAAAAGTGTAAATCTCCTTAAAATAACAACTTATTGACATACCGTTTTTTCCTTATTATGATTTCAATTTTAGAATAATTTTAGAAAACTGGAATTTTTCATTCCTGATTCTTTTGTTCTATCCTTGGCCATGGAAAGAGAACTAAATCTCAATGACATAGCAACAGCTTTTAAATGACTTGACTGTCACTCTAACCTAGTGAATTCCCTTATTTCCCTTCTACCTATAATTACCTAAATAATAATAATAATAATAATAATAATAATAATAATAATAATAATACATTTTTTATAATATTTGGCATTATATACATAAAAGAGTATTCTTTTGTAACAAAAGAGTATTTGCAGAAGAGAGAGAGAAACTCATGTAAATTGAACACAGCAGATTTTTTGTTTATTTTATTATCTTTTTTCCTTTATTTTTTTTTTTCTTTTAACTTATTGCTGCTTGAAACAGTGTTGTTCTTCGTGACGAAGTGGAGATGCTGCTGCAGTATGATGCGCGCTATGATCATTCCGGTGTCTACAAACCTGCACGTTGCCTCCTCCTGTATTACCTCGGCTTAGCTCCAGTTGGCGGCAGTGTACATTCTTCGTCGTCTTAATGGTGCCGCCTCGGAGATAGGAACTTTGTCTTATTATTAATATCGTTGGGCACCAGATGGTCATTTTGATTAAATTATATTTCCTTTAGCAAGAACTAATGTTGTACCAGTTGCAGCTAGCAATATTGGCTACAAGATGTCGTAAGAGCTGACATAGTCGTGTCCTCATAAAAGTGTAAATACCACATCAAAGTAAATGCCTAGTGAAATAGTGCAGATTAACCCTTGCGCTGCCATAAGTATGGTCTTAATTATAAATTCTTCGTAAATTAGCTCTAGGAAAGTTCTTCATCTAAGCAACTAACACGGTCAGACACCCTCCGGATCATGTCAATAAAATGGGTTAGGGTTCACTAACAGTGTTCATTAACAGTATAAACTTCAAGAACATCAACATTTCCAGGTGAATTTTGTGTGGAATTTGAGGTTTCTCGCCTTTTGCTATTTAACCTTGTATTCTTGAAATTCCTCTGATTGGTGTTTATGTACAGTATTTTCCAAGAATATGATACAAAAATATTCTAGAAAATTCCACGGCCCAACTACCCTTTATATAGAACTTTTATCGAAAGTTTTAAATTTCTTAAATGTGGCTCTAACCATTTTGATTCAAATATCATATGTTTAAGATGATTTCACTACAAAGGAAATGTTACCTTGAATTTTCTGGGTATAGTCTCTAAAGATCTCTTCATCTGGATAACTTTTAAGACATAAAAATAGTCAAAAACATACTACAAAAATATATACACTCAATCATATACAGGTTGTTTCAAGACGACACCAAACGAAGATAGCAGTCGATTAGCTTACACTTTGACTTGTCCGAAAATTTATGTCGCAACTTTCAAACTCATCTATTTAAAGTTTTAGGTGTGATTAAAATTAGTACGCATTTAGGATTAGGCAGCGAAGGTACAACGGTTGTCATATGCCACGTAAACAACTCAGAACGTGTTATACTAAACACACAACAAAACCCACATGCTACGTTTTCCATTACTAAGGTTATCAGTACCGCACCGGCGTGTCTATAAAACCACCCCTACACCACGCCACTGGGACCTTCGCTACCAACCGGCATCTCTCTTGGAGTGGGTCAGGAACGAACCATCTTGTTATGTACGACTGTCTAATCCATGGTGATTTTATGGCAGTTTTTGTATGTGCCAAATTTAGAGCTGAAAATTATATGCACGTATCACCTACAGTATGACCAACAAGGTGCACATTTTCGTTTGGTATCGTTTTGAAACAACCTGTATATTGTTTATAGAGTTTCTGAGATAGCTTTTTGAGGTCTCACCTCCTTATACCGTATCACTTAAATCCGCGACAAGCAGATGGGTTGAGGGTGCGTCCAGTTTACTGATTTTACTATAAATGGAGAGGTAGCAGCTCAATCGTAATAATGTATATTTTAGTTTCTTACCATTGTTTAGACTAAAGACGGAACTTGAGAATGTGATATTAAATATCCAATCCGGTGACTGAGGGGAAAGCCAGTAAGGTCGGCCCTTGGGACTTGAACCCAGTACCTACCAAATACAGACCACAGACGTAATCACCTGAGCCATTTCTCATGATTTTCTTTTCGGCGTTAAGGGCTCTTTCGCACAGCCTTTCTTTTTGTTACCACGAAGTTCCATACAACGTTTTATTGAGGAGTAGGGGCCCCGGCAAACTGAGCTCCAGGTGCCTGACCTGAAGGATAGATCTTGGTGATGGCCTTATTCATTAGGTCACTTAGGGATAATTTTTACCCTTAGCTATAGTAATAGCACACCATCAAGGAGAAAGAAGACAGCGACAATAAACTCAGTAAAACATCCTGGAAGAAAGTTCGTGAAAATCTAAATTAACTCTATGCGAAAAAAGGAAGACAGGCTAACATATTTGAAAGGCGAAATCCTTAAAGTCCCTTTTAGACGTCCAAAAAATATGTAGTTGATTTGAAAACTGGCATTGACCTAAGATGGAAGTGAAACAAGCTTTCCGCTCTAGTAGCAAAACACATCATACTCTTATAGGTACAGAAAATCTCTTTGGTTATATTCTACGAGTTTCCTCTGCTGACTCCAGTTTGAAAGCTTTACAGACAGGTCTTATTAAATAGAAGAGCACCCTAATATTGATCAACTCTTCATCAAGTAATTAAATGTGTCATATATACAGCATATTGAACGAGAACTTAAATAACTTTCGATAATATAGTGCTCATGTAACATTTTGTATGGAATTAAAAAACATTCTATACTCTTATAAATGCTCATAAAAGTGTGCATTTTTGTTTATTATATTTATTTATGGCAAGCTATGTACAAATGAACACTTTTTTGCTTTTTACCAATCATACGTTTTAGAATAATTCTTTGATATTAGTTGTTTGTATAATCCATTTATTTTTCGGGTATTTATTTAGTTAGGTGTTTAATGACTTTATTTCAGCTTCTGTAAAATGTTCTACAGGATTTTATTATATTTTCTGTTATTTGTTAAGGAAATGCTCTGTTCCGTTCATAGCTTCAATGGTTATACCGGAAGCCTTTAACTTTTGGAATATAATTTATAATTCTTAGCAATTATGTTAATTTCTATATGGTTCTCATTGGATTTTTTGTGGTGTTGCACATTAAGTAATATACACATACACATTCTTATTAATTTTCCAGGCTATGGGGAAAACACGTGATGATTCCCAGCCCGCCTCCAAAGTATAGGTAATAAGGTGTCTGTCTCACTTTCAAGAAGTCTCGAGTTTGAATCTCGGTTAGGGTGAGTAATCCAGGTAAGTGTTTTCCCCGGCAATGTTTCCTATGCAGTCGCCGCTCTCCGTGGTGTAATTTTGGGTTTTAGAGGCAAGTGTGGTAACCATTACACCACACTAGTTTCTAAAACCCAAGATTACAGGTTCAAGCCTAGCGGAGGGTGCGGGATGTTCTCGACGCAAAAATCCTTAGTATGGCTTCCATCGGAAAAGGAAGTAAAGCGGGTAGTCACGTGTAATATTTATCTGTGCGTATAAGAACCCCATACTTTGAAAGAAAAAGGTTTCTGGGGAAAATTCCGCCATTTTGTGTGCGCAAGTCGTGATTTCTGTGCCAGCTGTGGGCTACAGTTTATTTCCTCGTCACCATGGCACATAGCGGTGAGCTCACGAATTAGAAATTCAAATCCGATTAACAGAAACATCGTAACGATGCCCTATGCTCCACTTAGTAGTTGCAGGAAATAGATAGTTTATCCTAAATGACGAATGTTGGGTAACTATAAGCTCACTGAAAGTGATGACTAAGGCGCTTTCGCCTTTAGCCCACATTCAGGAGATAGTGAGACTAATCCCTGTGGCTGCCTATCGGACCCATGGTTTTTTGGAGGTTTCACCCGTCACCAGATGAACGCTGGGTAGTTTCATCAGTCAAATTTCCTGTCCCCTATGTCGTTTTCATTATCCTTTAATTTTTCCTTTATCCCGTTGGTTAGCCGCGCCGTGGCCAAGTGGTTAGACCACTCTCCTCTCAGCGCCCGGGTTTGAACTCAGGTGACCGCATGTGGGATATGAGGTGGACAAAGCTAAGCAGGGGTGGGTTTGCTCCGGTTTCTCCCGCCATCGCATTCCACTAGTGCTCCATCTCCATTTCATGCATCCTTAGTGTCATCGACTGCAGTACCATAACAGTAAAAGCAGGCGTTGCACTATATAAGAATGCCGTTGGTTTCTTTTCAAATTGGAAGTGTTGGCGATAGTGCATGATGGTTCCGGTAGCCCAGTGTATCATCTCATCTCGCCCTCCCGGGGGCTCACCCTTATGTGGCGTAGGAACAACAATCGCATTGGTTTACTCCCGACTCCTCTTCATCCGTATCGTAATTTTAATCTCAACTGTAAGCTCAATGCACACAGGGCTCATATCAACATCAAATCACTTTTCATCCGATATGACCTACGATTTTTAATGGCCTTAGATTACAAATAATAAAAACCTGTGTTCCATTCAAATGTCTTTCCCTACAACAATTGTTACAAAAGATTATTCCTTTAAATACTTGGTGGTACTTCAGATAAACAACAGAATATCTGTTTTGGTTACTTCTAAGTATAAGAGAAATAAAGAAATATACAAAGCTAAGACGATAGTTACTACGTTAAAGATCTGAAATTTGGCTTAGCTTTGCTCGGCTAGAGTAAAACAAAATAGAAATGAAACGAAAGATGGCTACCTGTTTCAGCAAAGTTTAAGTAGCTTCCACTAAGATTGAAATTTATGACAAGAAATATCTTGAAATAGTTTACTATACAAAAAAGTTTATGACATACATTGTGTATTTTAACGATAGTTGCATTTTTGTAATGAAAGTTTTTATATACAGCTTATAGTTTACCAATATGCAAAATTGATCAAAATGAAGAGGTATTTAAAGGCTATTCGCAGAAAATTGAAGATGTACACGTAATTTAATACATAGACATATTTAACATCTGTATTTTAGTCAAAATCGTCACAGCCAATTTTGAGAAAAACAAAATTTTCAAAATATATTACATACAAAGGGTAGTTTGGGGTGGGAGAAATTTCTTAAAAATCTTCTGCCATGCCCTTGGTAGATCTTAACTTAAATACCAAATTTTGTATTTAACGGTATTTTCGTTTCTGAGATATTCCATCCCCCCACACACACCACAAAACATGTATTTCCGGTGAAATTTTGGTATGAAAATTTTGGGTGGAATAAAAATACCTTCTCTATAACTATGTAAGCAGTAGCAGCAGCAGCAGCAGCAGCAGCAGCAGCAGTAGTGGTGGTGGGATATTGTGGTGGTAGAGTGTCTGCCTCACATTCAAAAGGTCGTGAGTTCGAATCTCGCTTAGGGTGATTTATCCGGATAAGGCTTTTTTCGGGGTTTTCCCTTATCCTGAGAAGACGAATGTCGAGTAACTTTAAGCTCCATGGGTTCCAAGATCCTTTGAGCATCATTTTACCAATTTCACGCATCGTCCGATATGACCAACCAGGTTAAAGGACGTTAAACTACATAAAAAATTACAACAATAATAATAATAATAATAGTAATAACAACCCCTCGCCAGGAAATAAACTCGGTACCTCTCGCACAGCAGGTAGGCACTCAAACGAAGTTAGGTTAGCAAATGAGGTAGGTAGGTACGTCTATGCTTGAAACTCATAAGGAATCTGTCTAAAGATTCCCTGAAGGTAAGTAGGAAGTTTGGTATGCCTAGTGTGACATAAGTCAACGAGTTGACAACAATTTATACATGTAGCTGGCCACGCCGCGGCAGAGTGGTTAGACTATTCGCCTCTCACCTAGATGGCCCAGGTTCGATCCCAAGCGACCGCAGGTAAGATTTGTGGTGGACGAAGCGGCACACAGGCGGGTTTTCTCCGGGTTCTCCGGTTTCCCGGTAGTAAAAGCGGGCATTAAAACACTAACCAAAAAAAGAATCTGATGTGTTCCATTCACATGACTTTCTCTACATCTCTGCAACAAATTATTGTTAAAAAGCTTATGCTAATATTTGCTTCATCCAGTCGAGAAACAATTAGCAGAAATAGTCTTATTACTTGCTTCCTTGTAAATAGAAGCGAAATAAGGGAGTAGAATAGGTTCAAGTGACAGTCAAAAGCTGGTTGCTATGTGACTGAAGTTCCTTTGTTTGTATGGACAGGACTTGACACATTCCCGTAAGAGAAAACTAAGTTTTTCAAGGCTGAAACAAAAAACAAGGAAAATCTCAAAAACGATCAACTGCACGAAAAAATGTGTATAGCATAAATTGTGTGTTTTAATGTGCTTTACACTTTTGTGTGGTAAGTTTTAGTCTATATCTTACGGTTTAGCGGTTATGCAAAATTCCTCAAGAATCAAGTAGTCTTCAGAGGCTATTCCCAGAAAATTCAAGATAAACATTTTATTTGTCAGGTAAATATCTTTAATATTTGACATTTTAATCAAAATCGTTTGAGCCAATTTTAAGAAAATCTAAATTTTCGAAAAAAGTTCCATGTAAAGCGTAGTTGGGGGTGAGGTGATTTTCTTGAAAATCTTCGTGTCACATCCTTGGAAGATATCTAACTTAAATACCAAGTTTGGCATTTGACGTTTGTTTTTGAGCTATGCTGTCCACAGACAGACAGACAGACTGACAGACACCATCACACATACACACGGACCTTTTTGTAAAAATGCTTTTTTTGTTGTCAGGGGGTCATAAAACATGTATTTCAGGTGAAATCTCGGTATCGATTTTTTGTGTGGAATACAATACTTCCTCTATACACTGTGTAGAGAAAGTAAAAACGGATAACTGGCTATGTTTTCAAAACGAGGTGTTATCTGCACCTGTCAGATATGTTGATGGATGGTAAAAAAGCTTTCTGTAATCAGTTAGTCTGAACGTAATAGTAAAAAATGAATAGCCTTTGTGCAAATATTATTATCATTATCCTTATCCGTATTATTATTATTATTATTATTATTATTATTATTATTATTATTATTATCATCATCATTATTAATATTCAATGCTATTTAGTTTCTTAAAGCCTCTTTGAAGCAATGGTGACCATATGACAAACTTCATGAACAGCAAAATAGTCATTATAATGAGCCAGATACTCATACATTTCATATGTATATCCATCATTGTAGAATTGTGGGAATTAAGGCAATACATTAGGTTAAACTGATCTGGTCGTGATGTAATCATATTAAACTATGTTTTCTTTACATAGTCAGGAGTAAAGAAGCAAAGTAAAACCGAATGATGACATCCAAGTTGGGAAACGTACTAAGTTTTGGAAAATTTACACCGATAACAAGGATTATCTACGAAAGTGTTAACTGAAATGTATATGACAAACTGCGCCTTTTCACGATATCAGGATTAGTTGTGTGATGAGCTTTGGTTGATCTCTTACAGCTATGCAAAAGTCATCCAAAAAAAGAGGTCATAGAAAATTCAAGTTATAATTTATTTGTCCTGAAAATATGTTTAAAGTATGGAATTTTAATCAAAATCGTTAGTGTTGTTTTGGAGAAAAGACAACGTTTCAAAAAATTGTTCATGTTAAAGGTAGTTTAGGGTGTGGGGATTTAATTGAAAAGCTTTGTGTAGCATTTTCGGAAGATATTGAACTTAAATGGTATTTGGCACATAGTAGTATTTTTGTTTGTGCGTTAACTGTTCACAAATACACACACACACGCAAAGACCTTTTTCTAAAACTGTACGTATGTTTATTTATGAGGTCTAAAAACGTGTATCTCCAGTGAAATCTCTGTATCGAATTTTTAAAAACAAGTAGCTGTAATAATGTTTTCTGTTGTTTTCGTGTTATATAACTACGCTTACCTCAACTAGCCTTTATCACTTTTCTGTGATTGGATTTAAACAAATCCCAAAAATATACATGAATTAACCACCAACTTTGTGCAGAAAGAGGGTTGTATCTGCCTTACATTCAGAAGTCCAGAGTTGGAAACTTGTTTAGGGTGAGTTATCCGGATAAGCTTTGTCCGGGGTGTTTCCTATTTCTAAAAAATGAATGCCGGATAAATTCAACCCAATGAATATAATATAACATATCCTGTTAAAGTTATGTTAAAACGCTTTAAAATGTTTGCCATTCAAATGAATTTCTGTATCCGTTCTACAGACAAATTATTCTAAGATTATCCTCTTATCTACATAATGCAATTAAGATAAACATTGGCAGAAATGCTCTTATTACTTATGTCCTTATAAGTAGAAAGGGAATAAGAGAATATAATAGCTGAACGACAATTAAATACTTCAAAAGCTGTCGCTTAGCGATGACTCTCTTTCCACGGCTAGGAGTTAAACAAAAGGAAGATGAACGAAAGAAGACTTCCCGCTTGAGAAAACTTGAATTTTAAAATCGAAACCATTAACTCTGAAATCAATACAGTGTTACAAAACATCTAATGGGTTCAATTCATGGCTTTCTCTATATCCCAGTAACAATTTATTGTTAAAAAGTATATTCTTCTATCTGACAAATTATTGTTAAAAAGCATATTCTTCTATTTGACTTTATGATAGTCGAGATAAACATTAGCAGAAGGTTTCTTAATTACTTACTTCCCTGTAAGTAGGAGAAAAATAAGGAAATACACTAGGCTAAAACGAATGTCAAATCTCTTAAAAGCTGGTTGCCATGTGGTTGAAATCCGTTTCTATGCAAGGCCAGGAGTTTACAGCCTTCCATGTCAGAAAAGTTTAAGTACTTTAAATCTGAAACAAATAACAAGGAATATCTCAGAAATGACCAAATCCAGGAAAAAAAAGTATGAGATAGATTGTGTGTTTTAACGTGATCTACATCTTTTGTGCAGTAAGCTTTCGTCTATCTCCTAAGGTTTACAAATTATGTAAGATTCAGGAAAATTCATTCAGAATACTGAAGCCTTTAGAGACTACTCCCAGAAAATTCAAGATATACATTTTATTTTCCACATAAATATATTTATTATATGGTATTTTAATCAATATCGTTAGCCATCTTTGAGAAAATCAAAATTTTCGCAATTTTCCCATGTAAGGGGTCGTTTGGGATGGGAGGAATGTTTCCAAAAATCTTCGTGTCACATCCCTGGAAGATGCTTTAAATAAAAGTTTGGTATTAATCGATTTTTCGTTTTCGAGTTATCGTGTTCAAAGACATGGACCTTTTTCCAAAAATGTTTTTTTTTTTGGAAACAAGGGACCCTAAAACGTTTATTTTTGGTGAAATCTCGGAATCTAATTTTTGGGTGCAGTGCAATACCTTCTCTATACACTATAACATTGTACGTGTAGAGAAAGTAAAAATGTATATGATAAATTGTTTGCTTTCACTAGATGCATGTTTTTGTTTATTAAATGTTGTCCATCTCTTATGCTTTACCAAGTATGCAAAATTCATTCACAATAAATAGGAATTCAGGGGCTACTCCCAGGAAATTCAGGATATACATTTAATTAGCAAGGTAAGCACCGTTAGTATACGCCATTTTAATCAAAAATGTTTGCAATTTCTATAAAATCAAGAATTTCGAAAAATGTTCCATGTTGAGGTGGGAAATTTTCTTGAAAATCTTCGTGTCGTATCATACCAAGTTTGGTATTAACTAACGTTTTGTTTGACTGAGTTACTGTGTCCACAGATACACCTACCGTCTTCTAAAAATGTCTTCTTTTTTTTTTGGGATGCGGGAGTTCCCAAAAAGGTATTTCTGGTGAAATAGCGCTACCAAATTTTAGGTGGAATACAATACCTTCTTTACCAACTATGTACATTGTACATACGTGATAGAGAAAACAACAATTAACCAGAGTATTATGATATATTTGGTGTGAAATGAAGGCAGCGAATTCAGAAATGGCTTCGCTTAGGAAAATCTGCGGTGATTACCACAAATCAACGGAGTCGAACTAAATCATTGTAATAAATTTGAAGAAGTTTATGTGAGATTAGTTAATTGTTCCATTATCTCTCTGCCAGCTGAAGTACCTAAGTTCAAAGCGTGTTGTGAAGTAATCATTGAAGCCAAAGATGTTAAATAGGAATTCTGGGAGTTACATTCCCCTGCTTCACCTCAATTTCGTTATTTATGTTGAGCGTTTTTGTATTATGGGAAAACGTGTAACTTCAAGGTTGTTAAATAATTAAGGGATCAAAGAAGAGGTATGATGTTGCATATTTCATCTGCTGCAATTACCTGGCCATTCCGACCGATAATTATTCCACCGCTAGAATATTTAGACGGTTTTCCACACCTATGAAGATTGTAAATGGGAAACTTAAGGAAGTTTCACCCATAATTTGCATAATTTTGCGTAATTATAACAGGAGTTGTTTTCATCCATATAGCTTGGGTTGGACAAAATGTTAATTATTACCGTAAAGGGAAGAAACTCATGAATATCCTGTACATCACCTGTGTTGATGTTATTAAATATGTGGGGAAATAAATGTTAATTAATTAATATGCCATACGAGTTTAAAAGCTGCAACAGAAGCTATACAATAATTTCGTTTTTGCTTATTAAATAAATGTGTACGTAGCCGTTAGCAAATTTGCTGCAGTTAAAGCACAGAGGTCTCTTAACCCAGAATCATGAGTGCTGAGGAAATGAGATTGGCAAGTGTTAATTATCAAATAATTAATATTTAACGTTTAACTGTAGGTTAGTTTTTATTTTGCAAATTATAATGCATTGCAAAGTCATATTTATTATACATCCACGAAATTATTATTATTATTACAATTTTATTACTATTATTTTAATCTTATTTGAATAACACCGTTTAATTTCTGCATTCATATCGGGGACTTTTATTTTTTAAGTAAATGGCTGTAGATTTCTGTCGATAGCTTTTCAATTATTTACATTTTCGCATACAGACACACACATGCGCTCTCTCCCCCCCCCCCCCTCTCTCTCTCTCTCTCTCTCTGTGAGGAGAGGCAATGATTATGGTTAAAGAAAATCCCCCATCCCAGCTGGAAATCGAACCCAGGATCTTAAGTTCGAAGCCAGATCAATGACTACTCGATCATGGAAGTAGTCTATGTTCTTATACAAACCCTTATGAAACAATTCTATAACAAATTCAATGTTCGACGCTTAAACAGTTTTGCTATATATGCTGGAGATTAAAACATGAAATAAATAAGTCGCCCTCCGTGGTGTAATGGTTACCATGCTAACTTCATATACCCAAGATCGCGGGTTCAAACCCGGCGGAGGACGATGGATTTTTTCGGGCGTAAAAATCCTTAGCATGGCTTCCTTCGGAAGGGAAGTAAAGTCATGGGTCCTGTGTCGTAGATTTACGGCACGTAAAAGAACCTCAAGCCTGATTGAGAGGCCTCTGAGCAAAATTAAGCGGTCTTTCACGCCCAATATAGAATGGGACGCTGAGAACCATAGGAGTTAAAGAGCGTCCATAAATAACACGCCATTTTTTTCATGAAATAAATAGGTTGTTACTGAAGGTCCATGTGATAAGGTGAGGTGAATAGCACAGGAAAACAAAAAGTTCGGTAAATACTAAATTTGGTGTTTAACGTTAAGACAAACGTTCCCAAGAACATATAAAATATTCCTTTGACATTTTATAGTTTGAATTTTGCATCAATTCACTTCCACACAACTTGGAGTACAGTGGTAAAGCTTTAGCCCATATTTGATGGAAATTTTTCTCTATGAATTGGTAATACTGTTGAATTTAACAAATTTTGAGTGTTCAAGCTATAGCTATGTGTTTTTCTTTTCCGTTTTATTTTTCTTTTAATATTTTTTATTTCAAGATGAGTTTATTTTTTAAATATTTACTATGAACCTCCTCCTCTATAAGAGACATTTCCTATTATAAATGACGAACTTTCTCAGAAACTTCTGAAAATAATTAAGTGGAACTTTGAACGATTGACGTGTTAGGTAACTATTTTGGTATTAATAACATAGATCATTACCCTTTGTTTCTCTATCACGTATGTAAAACATACTTAGAGAGCTAGAAAAGGCGTCGTATTTCAACAAAAAATTTGATACCAATAGTTCACTAGAAATACATGTTTTAAGGACCCCTGCATTCAAAGAGACATTTTACGAAAAAGGTCCGTGTGTATATGTCTGTGGGCAGTATAACTCAAAAACGAAAAGCCGATTAAGGCGAAACTTGGTAAAGTTCATCTTTAAAGGCTACGACACTATGATTTTCAGAAAATCCCTTCTACTCCAAATACTCTTTACATGGAAAAATATTCGAAACTGTTGAATTTTTTTCAAAAATAACTGACAATTTTGATTAAAATGCCACATATTAAATAAATTGACTTAACAAAAAAAATGTATGTCTTGAATTTCCTGGAAATGCCTCCGAGATCCTCTTCGTTCTCTATGATTTTTACATAACTGGTAAATCGTAAGAGATTCACAAAACGATTCTCGTCAAAACACAAACTTTATGGTCTATACATTTTTGCTTCTGAGCTAATAATTTCCGGCATATATATTTTTATTTTTTAAAAATTTAAATAGTTAAATTGTTCTCAAGTGGGAAGTCGTTACCCTCCTTTAACGTTCCCTAGCACGTATGTACGATGTACATAGTGGATGGACATTCAAAAAAGTATTCCTGATATTTCACGGGAAATACGCGTGTTGTATGTGTATGTGTGTGGGGGGGGGACATCATAATAAAAAACGAAAAGTTGGTCAAATACAAACTCGGTATTTACGCTCATCATCTTCCAAGGATGCAACAATGAGTTTCAGTAAAATACTCCCATCCCCAACTATACTTTACATTATGCATTTTTCGAAGATGGCTCTTAATATTTTGATTAAAATGCCGCATATTAAAGAAATTGACTTGACAAATTAAACGTATATCAAGGGTTTTCTGGGAAAAACCTCTGAAGACTTCTTCATTTTACATGACTTTGCGTAACTGTAAACCGGAGATACACAAAAAGTACTCCAATCAAATATACAGATTTCATTAGATTGTACATTTACGTCATGCACATTTTTCTTTGTAGATTGAACTATTTCCTAAATATTATTCAATATTGGTTTCAATTTTAAACAAGTCAACTTTTCTCAAACGACAAATCCTCTTTCGTTTCTCTTTGTTTTTTACCACTGGCGAGCAAACAAGAACCTAATTTCAGTTGTTCAGATAGCAACCATTATCAAAAATATTTATTTAACCCTTTAGCCTAGTGTACCTCCTTATTTCCCTTCTACCTATAAGGAAGCAAGTAATAAAGGTCATTTCTGCTAATGTTTATATCCATTAGTATGATGTGTATAAAAGAATAATCTTTTGTAAGAAAGTTTCTTTGTGGAACAACTAGAGATAGACGTGTGAGTCGTACACATCAGATTTTTGCCCATTCCGGTCGCCAAAGAGAAGAGAATTGTAATTGCATTACTTAGTGGCGGCTTTTAGAATATTTTACTATAGCTTAAGTCTAGTGTATTCCCTTTATTTCCCTTATACTTATAACGAAGCAAATAAGACCAATTTTGCTAATGTTTATATCGATTAGCATGGCGTAAATAAATGAATAATCTTATTTAAGGAAAGTTTTTTTGTGGAAGTCACGTTAATGGAAAAAAGAGTTTTTTCATCTTGGTCAACCTAAGAGAAGGGAGTACTTAACGATCAGCTATTAAATCATTTGACTATAAGTTTAGCCTAGTGTATACCCTTATTACCCATCTGCTTATAAGAAAGTAAGCAATAAAACTATTTGTGCTAATGTTTATCTTGAGTAGCATGAATTAAATAGAAGTAAGCTTTTCTAAGAATAATTTGTTACAAAAGAGGTAGAGAAAGTTTTCTGACATAAACACCAATTTTTTACTTTCTTTACACGTACTATGTACAGTGTATAGAGAAGGTATTTTATTTCACCCAAAAATTCGATACCAAGATTTCACCGGAAATACATGTTTTGAGACCCTATGAATCCAAAAAGCAATTTTAGAAAAATGTCCGTGCGAGTATGTCTGTGTTTGTTGTTGTGTGTCTGTCTGAGGGCAGCAGAGCTCAAAACCAAAAAGACCGTTAAAAACTAAACTTTGTATTTAAGTTTGGTATCTTCCAATAATGCGACACGAAGATTTTCAAGAAAATTCCCCCACCCTAACTACCCTTTATGTGGAAAAAATTTCCAACGTTTTGATTTTCTCAAAAATGGCTCTAAAGATTTTGAATAAAATCTCTTATATTTAAGATACATGATAAATAATATGTATATATTCAATGTTCTGCTCATCATAACCTCTGAAGACATGTATATTTAGTATGAATTTTGCGGAACTTTGCATAACATAAAACCGTAAAACATAGGCAAAAACTTACCTAACAAAAAACGTAGATCTCATTAAAATACACAATTTATGTTATATACATTTTGTTCGTAAATTTCACTATTTATGAGATATTCCTTGTAGTTAGTTTCAGCTTTAAAATACTTATACTTTTACCATATGGGAATTTGTCAACTCCTGTCCATACAAACAAAAGTACTTCAATCACATAGCAACCAATTTTTGTACATCATTTTAGTCTATGGTACTCCCTTACTTCCCTTATTCTTACATGGAAGTAGGTAATGAGACTCTTTCTGGTATTTTTTCTCGATTAGCATTAAGTAATTAGAAGAATAAGCTTTTAACAATAATTTGTTGTAAAGATGTAGAGAAAGTCATGTGAATGGAACACAGAGTTTTTTAAAGATAAATGTAACAATGCAAAACTAGAAATATAGGTGTAAAATTGTTCATTTAATATTATCAACAGAGCAATCCACTTCTATTTCAACTTTCTTTCTAGAGCGCACAGACCCATTATTATCACTAAGTAGCATAATGTTTCTGTGAGATAGAATCGTCATCCCAAATTGCCTCTTGAACCGTTTTTGCTGTATGCAACTAGGGAAATCTTAAATTACTGAGAGTGACAAGCATTGGATTACGGATACCTACGCACCGCGGTTCAGCATAGTGCTGGAGGATTTCGTGGCTTGGAAACGATTTGAGGTCAGAGGAGTTCTGCTCTAGTGGAACACGTATTTGGGTTTGCCGAGACGGGAAGATCTGGTGGAAGGAAGAAATTAGTCACGCCTCTGGCAAAGACAGCCTCCTTAATGCTTGCACATCACAAACACAAGGTGGATTAGTAAACTCTATTTCACTCGCACAACACATCTCACGTCCTTGTGTTGTAGATACGGGAATTTAACCACATTCATGAATACAAAGGAGAAGAGATAGTCGCGTAGGATGGTTCAGTATTTCTCAAGAACGCAACTGTTAAGAGTTTGCTTTAGAATACAAAGTATAATAAGTAACTTAAATTGCTAATACGAACTTATATTGACCTTAGTTTCACCTTTAACGCTTCATATTTCCCATTTAATAATACTTAGTGAAATAGAGGGTTTGGTCGTCTCTTTAGCGCAGTGGTAGCTTGCCAAGTGGGAGACCTGGATTTGATTCCCGGTACCAGCGTGGAGATTTGTTCCCCCGCTGGGAGACCTGGTCCTCATGAGGTCGCTGAGGGACCAATTGAGGAGCTACTTGATGGAGAAGAAGCGGCTTCAGGTCAAGAGGACCGCATTAACCGGCCGGGAGGGTTTCGAGGCGCTGACCACGTCTCACCCTCCAATACTGCACCCCATTCATGACGTCTGTCCTGGACCGAGATGGGAGACGCAGCGGCCGGGCGGTAGGCCAAGGTTCCTTGTGGACCGTCGTGCCTTGGTTTAAAATTTCAGTTTTTTAATGGACGCTCTTTAACTGTTGTGCTTATCAAAATCTCAAGATTGCTTAATTTTGCTCAGAAGGCAGCTTATCAAGTTTGAGAGGCTTCTTTTAGTGCCATAAATTTGTGACATGGGACCACCGGATTTATTTCTCTTTCAAAGGAAGTCAAACTAAAGATTTTTACACCCGAAGAAATCCATCATTCTCCACCGGGTTTGAATTTGCAATCTCGTAAACCAGAGGCTAACATGTTGCGCCTAGATCACGAGGGCAACTGCAGGCGTTTAGGTACGCGCTTAACGTGCATATACTTTCTCTATGATCTAGAGAAGATTGCTTTCCAATAAAATCTCTATTTAGTAGTTTTGAACCCCTCTTAATCCAAAATGCATGCTTGCATGGACACTGGTAAAGTATATACCAGGTGGCTGAATTACTCCCTATTTGGTGTTTGCAGATATGCCTTGATGTGTTAAAAGGAGTTTCAGAATTCAATGGGGCTATATCAAATTAACGTCTGGCAGGGCAGAACTGGGGAGAGCGACCTGCTTACAATCTCCGCTGATGGCAAGACGTAGGTCCATCCCGCTAGTACTATATTGGCAGATTTTAAGTTGAAATAGCCCCATTGAGTTCTCTACTCTCTGTGGGCCCTAATAACAAAACCATTTTTGTGGAAACGCACAATTTAAGGAACAAAGTCCAAGGCAGAATCTATGCACAGGTAAAGACAGGATTAAGGTGTATCTTCAAATTAAAAGAATTCAGCCCAACTTCACCTATTTACGAGGGGCATACTGAAAGTCACGAGCAACCCATTGTAAAAATTTAAATTTCAACAATGTAACGAAACGAATTGCAGGATCGTAATCTACAGACTAAGCCACGTGTTGACATATTGTGACGTCATTAGCTTCTATCACGTGACCACAGACGGTGTTTGAAAAATGGCTGACATTGATGTTTCGTTTCGACAGCGTGCTGTCATTGAATTCCTTGTGAAAGAAGGAAAATGTGCTCCTGAAATTCATCTCAGACTTCAACGTGCGTATGGAGGTGTCTGCATGGGTGCCAGCAGTGTTAGAAGATGGGTGAAACATTTCAAAGATGGAAACACGAGTCTGCAAAATGCGCCTCGTAGCGGGCGTCCTCGAACAGAGTTGAGGAAAGAGTTGATGAGCTCATTACAGGAGATAGGCGTTTCACTGTGAATGAAATTGCTGCGCAACTTGGAATAGGACATAGTGCAGTGCAAGTAATGATCCACAGCTTGGGCTATCGAAAGGTCTGTGCCTGTTGGGTCCCCCGGTTAATGACTGAAGACCACAAACTTCAGAGAAGAACCATTGCACAAAACCTTCTTCAGAGATTTCATAATGAAGGTGATGAATTTTTGACGTGTATTGTGACTGGAGATGAGAGCTGGTTCCATCACTATGAGCCAGAAACGAAACGTCAGAGTATGGAATGGCACCACTTGAACTCACCATCAAAGAAGAAAGCGAAGACAGTGCAGTCTGTAGGAAAAGTTATGGGAAGTGTCTTTTGGGATGCACAAGGTTGCATTCTGGTTGACTTTCTTGAACCTGGACAAACCATAAATTCTGCCCGCTACATCAAGTCACTTCTGAAGCTCCGTCGGGCTTTGCGTGATAAGGCCCTGGAAAGAGGATCATCCTTCAACAGGATAATGTGCGTCCGCATACTGCCCGTGCCACTATGGAGAAGATCAGGGCATTAGGGTGGGAAACTCTTCCACATCCTCCCTACAATCCCAACTTGGCACCCTCCGACTACCATTTTTTCGGTTCTGTGAAGGAGCAGATGTGTGGCCAACGCTACGAGACGCTGGAGGATATTCGGAAAGCAGTGCGTCAGGGTCTGCGGGCAGCTGGAACGGAGTTCTATCACAAGGGCATTTTCAAACTTGTAGAACGATGGGGAAAATGTGTGCAAAACAATGGAGACTATGTTGAAAAGTGAAAGAAAGTTAGCAGATTATGATGATGTATTTGGTTTGGCTTAAAAATAAATATTAAGATTGTAAAACAGTGTTGCTCATGACTTTCAGTATGCCCCTCGTAACATGTTTGCATCTTTATCAGACAGAACACAAAAACATTAAGAAAATGGTCGTGCTCGCCGCAAATATTAAAAAAAGATGTAAGACCACTTCAGACCCGACAAAATAATTCCCTATAATATGGAAGTGAGAAGATTAATTAATGCAGCCAAATTGCAGCCAGAATGACACAAAATTAACTATACTAAATTTAGACAAACCGAAAGCTCGCTCCACAATTACCTAGCACAGCCTCTTGCGCTGTATGAAGACGACCCCGATGAGAAGTAAAAAACCAACTTGTCGCCACTCGTAGCACAGCGGCTTGCCGAAATCCACCCCCCCCTCCTGTAGGGGAGCTCATGACGTGTCCAGATATGCGCATAGAAGTCTGGATCCGCTGGCAGGTTAACACAGGCACTGTAGCGGAGTAATAATCAAAAATAGGTCCAACAGAATTCAGCGTTTACCGGAGACGTTATACTGCACGTCAAATACGGGGCAGTTGAGCCACCTGATATGACATACTTTTCGTTCTTGAATTAAACTGTTACCACACAGAGAGACGCGCGCTCACACAGAGACCTTTTCTTAAATCTCTTTTTAGGATTCACGGAGTTTCAAAACGTGTATATCTGCAAAATATCCTTTATTACATTTTGGATGGCAAGCAATATTTTCTCTATTTACTATAGGTAGTATTAGGTTTGTTGCGGAACGGATAAACAGTCATTGGGGCAAAGGAACACACACACGTCATTCTGATCCTATACGATTTATATGATCTATGGGACGGAGGATGAGTCGAAAGACCTGAAGAGAGAACAAATTGGATGGCGATGGGCCCAAGCATTTCCAGATTTTCTGGTGTTTCCAGATAAAAGGCATGGCCTGGGCCATTCGCCCATGACCCTAAACTTCAGGAGCTTCTTACTCGAAAGATCCCGGGGATGCATTCTGGCTGAAACACTTTTGCAACAACGTCAGAAAGAAACTTTTACACAATGCACATCCAGCGCCAAGCCACAACAACGTTGCCTCGTCCTCTACCTCGGAAATAGATGACGAGGCCACGATGAGTGCAGGAAATAGAGAGGAAGATATGAAATATTCACCTTCAGACCCGGAGAAACGACGAAAACAATGGATCAGAGTGGGTGGTAGGCGGGGATCGAACCCGGAATCTTCAAAATGCGAAGAACTAACGTTACCCTTCTAATCCATCCTGCCTGGTCTTGTAAGCAGCAGAGCTAACAACAACTAAAATTATTGAGGTACCTATATTTAGCTAATAACTCAAATACATTATAGTGGCAAAAGATAAATGTAACCGGTTCTCAAGTATAACAGCTATAGGAAAGTATGGAACTTGCAGTAGAATAATTTATACTTAAGATATAGTGGAAAACTGATAAAGTTTGCTTTAGATAATGAAGTCTGTACACTGGATTTCTGAGTAATACCTTCCTTTCACCTGCATCTTACTATAAAATATAAAATAATGGGTAACCGGAAACGTTATCACCTCTGACTGTATTTCCCAAGAAAGAAAAAAAAAACTATAGACCTTTATGGAACTTCTAGTAATGTGCCACTTTTGACAGTCCTCCAAATTACTAAGCAGAGTGCATAAATAATATATCTGGTGACGACAAAATTAGAGTGAATTTTCGTTTCTCAGACAAGAATCTAACATTACAAGCTTGTTAAAAAGCCAAATAGATCATGTGACTTCACTATTACTTTTATCTACATATACAGGGTGTTGAAGACGTAGATACAGTTATTTTGATTAATAATGGCTTAATATATATGTACTTCGGTGTGTTAGTTGCTTTTTATTTTTGTCCAACAATTTTCTTACAAACGAATTACATAATTTTACTCTGATGTGTTTTGCGCTGTAAAGTGAGTAATCCCTGTTAGTGTGGACTATTAGTTTTTCTTCCAGTTGTCACACCTTAATATGTGGCCTCCTGATCTAGATAATGTGGAATCATTAGTCTTTCAGAAAACACTCAAACTCAGTTCCAATACAACATTCGTTATAGCGAGGCCCACCCACTCAAGTTATCCTACCCGCGGTTTTATGGAAACTAAACGCGTGCATGTCTTGTGTGTGCCAGCCTACTTTGAAGAACTAACCATCTTGAAAACATAATACTCTTAATCACTAAAATGATAATTCCTTAAATGAAGCAAATATTGATGTAATGTACTTCATTACAGTGTTAATTACCAGTACAAATATCTGCATATATACTCCTATCAGTCTGTATATAACCTTGTTTTGCCTGGAAACACACTCTTTAGAATATTTAATTAATATCACTGGTTAGGCTGCAGGCATATTTGTCTAACTTCATATTAAATATAACAAAATCTTATGTATTATATTCATACGGATTTCTCTACCTCTTCTGCAATAAACTATTCTCAGAAAATCTTACATTTTCTGTATAAATTATGTTAATCGAGATAAATATTAGAAGAAGTGGTTTTATTTTATATTTACCAAAGTTCCAGAGAAATAAGGTAATATACTAGAATAAAGCAGCAGTCAAATCTTTTATTAACTGTTCCCTATCTGTAAAAGTGACATTGAAGTTCCGTTGTATTTGGATGACCAGGGTGGAAGAAAAAGAAACGCGATTGACATTTCTATGTTGAGAAAAGTATAAGTTTTAGGAAAGTTACACTAGAATCATACTCGCTTCTTTAAAATACTCTTTGTTAAGTCTATTTTATAATTCTAGCGTGAAAGAATTTACCAAGAACATCTGTGAATCTATTTTGTTTCGGTACTCTAAAAAAGTCTCAATAATGTATTTTATTTTTGACATAGTCCTGTTTAATTTCAGTACACTTGCTTGAACGTCTCTGCAGGAATTACCCGTGCATGTCTTATTTCTTCCAAATTCTTTAAATAGTCTTTATTTCCTGTATTGTCTCTTCATTTGACTTAAATTTCTATCAGGGATTAAAGTTTCTAGAATTGGGAAAACATAGTCATTTTAAGGAACAAGATTAGGTGGTAAGTATGATGGATAAGAAATTAAGATCGGAAAGAGGTTAAATTGTTATGGTCAAAGCGGTCAGTATGAAATTGCAATACTGTTTAGTAAAATAACACACTTTTGCCTTTCTCATGCCTTTTGCTGAGATTGCTGCCTTCAGTTATGCAGAAGTCAGTGAACGTTTGATTGAAATCATCAGAAATATTTCTCTATAGTTAGTGAACCTCCAAGTGATAGATTGGTTAGACACTTCTGAAACATTTTCAAACAGCGAGTTTACAGTTTGATTCTTCTGTAACATTTCCAGTCAGAAAAAGTTCGGTTATATACTTGTAAAACATTTTTAGTCAACGAATTTTCGAATAGAATCTGCTGAAATATATCCAAATATATCCTGAAACATTTCCAAAGATTTAGTGAATGTTCGGTTAGGTTTACTTTAAATATTTTCAAAAGTCAGTGCTTGGTTGGAAGCTACATCTAGACTTCAGATCAACAACAATGATGGGAGCCATTATTGGCACTATATATATTATTCATTCTCGGCGAGATTTAAGAGAAGATGAGCTAGATCACCTTCAAGATTTTCAAGATACAATAATTGGCATGCATGAAATGTCTGCAGTTGCTCAAAAAGCAAATTTAGCTTTTAACTTAAATCCTTGCAGATGGTATAGCAAGAGAAAAGCCCGTGTGCAAGCCAACGAATACATATACCTTGTAATCGAAATCAAAAGCGAGCAAACCAACTTAAAACACATAATAGTTGGCGCTATTAGAGCGTGGGTAGCAGCATAATGTTTTTTAAAAACTTCCGCTGCGCGCATTGTTGTTGATCTGAAGTCTAGATGTAGCTTCCAACCAAGCAGTGTGCCGGAATCAGGCACTGTCCAAAGTTTAATACAGACATTTGATGCATGCCAATTATTGTATCTTGAAAATCTTAAAGGTGATCTAGCTCATCTCTTAAATCTCGCCGAGAATGAATAATATATATAGTGCCAATAATGGCTCCCATCATTGTTGTTGATCTGAAGTCTAGATGTAGCTTCCAACCAAGCAGTGTGCCGGAATCAGGCACTGTCCAAAGTTTAATACAGTGGTATCGATCAGTTTGCAAATTATTTTCAATTGCATGTGTTATAGTAACAGTATTGCGGCATCTGCTATAATAACGTCTGCGTGCTGGAGGCATTGCTGCAGGAATGACGAGTTGGAACTTATCTAGGTCGAGCGGAAGTGCGGAGCTGAAGAGAGCGTTAGAACACCTATACGCTCTCGTACGCGATTCTGCCTGTACTAGGCTGAAATCTTCTAAGTGCGCGTCCTTGAACATATTTGCGTGCAAGAACGGCATATAGCGCGCAGCGGAAGTTTTTAAAAAAGCATTATGCTGCTCCCCACGCTAACATTCGATTCCACATCGAATTTCGTTGGCTTCATCTAGAACATTTCCAAATAGTCAGAGAATGTTCGATGAATTATTCTAAAACGTTTCTAAACAACGGATATTGCCTTTTCTCAGGAGGGACTAAACACGATATCCTTATTTTGCACGAAGTTTACATGTGTATTTCATGCCTCACGCTAATTTCGGAAATTCAAGGTATGATATGTTCATCAGGCTTAGACCTGAACCCAAAGTTGAATGTCTTCATAGCTAGGACATGTGCTATGTATGGTTAATTCCCTCGTGAATTTCCTTTCTATATTATCATCCCACTATTAATTCCAACAGCACAGAGATTTAAACTGTGTTAGAACTTTTAAGAACACAATAATCTTTCCAAAATGAGTCCCCTCTATTTTGGATTTCTTCTTTTACCCTACAGTCCTCTTATCACATGTAAATTGCTAAGTTTATTTTATTCATTTAGCATTTTTATCAAATAATTGAGTTTCGCACAGTTGAGAACTAAATCTATCTATCTATCTATCTATCTATCTATCTATCTATCTATCTATCTATCTATCTATCTATCTATCTATCTATCTATCTATCTATCTATCTATCTATCTATCTATCTATCTATCTATCTATCTATCTATCTATCTATCTATCTATCTATCTATCTATCTATCTATCTATCTATCTATCTATCTATCTATCTATCTATCTATCTATCTATCTATCTATCTATCTATCTATCTATCTATCTATCTATCTATCTATCTATCTATCTATCTATCTATCTATCTATCTATCTATCTATCTATCTATCTATCTATCTATCTATCTATCTATCTATCTATCTATCTATCTATCTATCTATCTATCTATCTATCTATCTATCTATCTATCTATCTATCTATCTATCTATCTATCTATCTATCTATCTATCTATCTATCTATCTATCTATCTATCTATCTATCTATCTATCTATCTATCTATCTATCTATCTATCTATCTATCTATCTATCTATCTATCTATCTATCTATCTATCTATCTATCTATCTATCTATCTATCTATCTATCTATCTATCTATCTATCTATCTATCTATCTATCTATCTATCTATCTATCTATCTATCTATCTATCTATCTATCTATCTATCTATCTATCTATCTATCTATCTATCTATCTATCTATCTATCTATCTATCTATCTATCTATCTATCTATCTATCTATCTATCTATCTATCTATCTATCTATCTATCTATCTATCTATCTATCTATCTATCTATCTATCTATCTATCTATCTATCTATCTATCTATCTATCTATCTATCTATCTATCTATCTATCTATCTATCTATCTATCTATCTATCTATCTATCTATCTATCTATCTATCTATCTATCTATCTATCTATCTATCTATCTATCTATCTATCTATCTATCTATCTATCTATCTATCTATCTATCTATCTATCTATCTATCTATCTATCTATCTATCTATCTATCTATCTATCTATCTATCTATCTATCTATCTATCTATCTATCTATCTATCTATCTATCTATCTATCTATCTATCTATCTATCTATCTATCTATCTATCTATCTATCTATCTATCTATCTATCTATCTATCTATCTATCTATCTATCTATCTATCTATCTATCTATCTATCTATCTATCTATCTATCTATCTATCTATCTATCTATCTATCTATCTATCTATCTATCTATCTATCTATCTATCTATCTATCTATCTATCTATCTATCTATCTATCTATCTATCTATCTATCTATCTATCTATCTATCTATCTATCTATCTATCTATCTATCTATCTATCTATCTATCTATCTATCTATCTATCTATCTATCTATCTATCTATCTATCTATCTATCTATCTATCTATCTATCTATCTATCTATCTATCTATCTATCTATCTATCTATCTATCTATCTATCTATCTATCTATCTATCTATCTATCTATCTATCTATCTATCTATCTATCTATCTATCTATCTATCTATCTATCTATCTATCTATCTATCTATCTATCTATCTATCTATCTATCTATCTATCTATCTATCTATCTATCTATCTATCTATCTATCTATCTATCTATCTATCTATCTATCTATCTATCTATCTATCTATCTATCTATCTATCTATCTATCTATCTATCTATCTATCTATCTATCTATCTATCTATCTATCTATCTATCTATCTATCTATCTATCTATCTATCTATCTATCTATCTATCTATCTATCTATCTATCTATCTATCTATCTATCTATCTATCTATCTATCTATCTATCTATCTATCTATCTATCTATCTATCTATCTATCTATCTATCTATCTATCTATCTATCTATCTATCTATCTATCTATCTATCTATCTATCTATCTATCTATCTATCTATCTATCTATCTATCTATCTATCTATCTATCTATCTATCTATCTATCTATCTATCTATCTATCTATCTATCTATCTATCTATCTATCTATCTATCTATCTATCTATCTATCTATCTATCTATCTATCTATCTATCTATCTATCTATCTATCTATCTATCTATCTATCTATCTATCTATCTATCTATCTATCTATCTATCTATCTATCTATCTATCTATCTATCTATCTATCTATCTATCTATCTATCTATCTATCTATCTATCTATCTATCTATCTATCTATCTATCTATCTATCTATCTATCTATCTATCTATCTATCTATCTATCTATCTATCTATCTATCTATCTATCTATCTATCTATCTATCTATCTATCTATCTATCTATCTATCTATCTATCTATCTATCTATCTATCTATCTATCTATCTATCTATCTATCTATCTATCTATCTATCTATCTATCTATCTATCTATCTATCTATCTATCTATCTATCTATCTATCTATCTATCTATCTCTCTCTCTCTCCCCCTCTCTCTCTCTCTCAGTTGAATGTGCTAGCAGAAAGAAATGTTTTGTAATAAATTCCTACATCATCGCAACATTCTTTTAAACCAATTACATTTTAATTTTACTAAAAACCTATCTAAAGTTTAGTATTTGATCCTCGACAAGGCATTGGTTTATAAATCCATGGGGGTATAACTCCTTTAAAAAGGAAGTTATTCAGTTAAAGGAGGAGAAGAAGAAAAAAATACGTATATCTGTTTCCTAAGCCCTTAGAGGACATGTGGGGGCTTTTGTCATTAATGTGAATTAACTGCTGCAAACTTAAATCTGTAAAGCTACTTTCCAAAAATGGTTTTAATTGAGGATCGGAGATTTCAAAGCCCTTAATAATGTTCCAAGATACTGCACGGCAAGTATACAAAATGTTGAACTAAGAAAATAATAAATATAGTAACTAAAGTTACGATTACTGATTTTAGATTGAGGCAGGTAATGGCTTAAATATTATTCTCAAATTCAGCTTTTAAGTGTCATTTTGGATTCACTGTGTATTCAGTGTCGTATCCCCAGGAAATATGTTTTAAAATAGAACAAAGGTTATGTTACATAAATAGCATTTTTACTTTTTGTATAACGTGTCTAAAATGTACAAAGCAGGTAAACAAAGGTTTGTATTGCACTCAAAACTTCGATACCGAGATTTTAGAAACGGAAATAACCGTCCAAGGTCCCTTGAATTCAAAAATATTTTTAAAGAAACATTTATTTGCGTGTCCGTCTGTCTGTGAAACGAAAAATCAAATGCTAAATTCAATTAAGTTTAATATCTTCCAAAAATCAGACAGGAAGATTTATCAGGAAATGTTTCACCTCAAAATAGCTTTGCATAGAAAAATATTGAAGCGATATAGATATCAAAGACATTTATATGAAATAAAATGTATATGTTGAATATTATACTAATATCCTCTTCATTCTGGATAATTTTTGCGTAACAGGTAAACCGTAAGTGATAGACTTACTACATAAAAATTTAAATCTCATCAAAACACGCAATTTATGCTAATAATTTAATAGATATTTCCTCTTAGAGCTTTTAATTGTAATATTCATAAACTTTTCTCAAAAAGGAAGATCTACATCAATTTCATATCTGGTTTTTATTACTACCTGCAGAGGAAAGAGTACTGAATGTCAATAACGAACTATAGTGACAGGTTTTAAAAGATTTTATGGTCACTTTAGCCTAGGTTATTCCATTATTTCTATTCTACTTATAAAAAAACTAAGTAATAAGACCATTTCTGGTAATTTTACTTTGATTAGCAAGCTATAGATAAAGAATAATCCTTTGTAAGCATATTTTGTTTGCAGAACAGATAGAGAAAATCGTGTAAATGGCAACATTTTTAAGAGTATGAATCGATGCAATTTATGAAGAATGCCATAGTTACTATATGTTGTTCACGTCTAATGCTAAAATACTGATCTATATTGTATAAAAGCATCCAAGCTTATGTGAAGGAATGGAAATTTCGCGCTGCAGAAATTCCATTTCATGCAAGCTTATCTTCGACATACCAAGCTAACTATCGAATTCCACCATGAAGTAGTTCGTGCCACAACTATGTGACCAGTTTATCTCAGCGCGAGGTGTTATGTAACAGGAACGCAACAGAAGGCGATAATTGTAAAATAAGTAAATGCAGTACTACGTAAAATATAATTGGTTGCACATTCCGCAGTTTAAATGATACTTGATCAGTTTTAAATATTTCCTGCATATCCCAGCTTCTGATATAATCTTGCTTGTCAGATTTTACTCGATATAACTGCTTCTCCTGATGTGCAAAGTTACTCTTTACTGACGAACTCCATAAATATTAAATGCTTAGAAACATAGTAAAAATATTATTGCTACAGCAGTTGTTTAATTCAGTATATGCCGAATGTTCATTTCAAACTGTGACATTAGGTTTGAAGCAGTTTTGTTAAAGATTATCAGCTTTAAGGTAAAGGAGGTAACTTAGTACACATGGTGGTGAAATTGCCTAGCAAACGCGGTGTTCAATCTTAAGACAGTGTACTAATACACCGAATGAGGTGCAGTTATGATTGATTCGATCCTCAGCAGCTACCCTTTTTAATTCCAGATTTCCCCGAAGTGGGTGATAGGCAAGTGTTGGGATGGTTTCTGCTATATTAGGATTTCCTTATTTCCCCTTAATTCCGTTTTCTTTTCATCTTTCAGATGTACTTGTGGGCATAGAGGGTCTACGGATCATATAATCAGCCCTTCATCGCGCAGTGCGCGAGATGTGAGGAAGAAAACAGGGACAAGTGAAAGCAGGAAATAGAGAATTACAGGCTCAGAAGGCGAAATAGTATTAGCCAGAGGAAGAAGAATTTCAGGAGGAAGTGCTGAATAGAGTTAAAAGGAAACTATAAGTGTGATTGCTGTATATAGTATAACAATGGTGTAAAATTGTTGTATATATATTTAATATGTGTAAAAGAAAGTTTAAGATGAACTAATGCAATAATGGAAAAATGAAAGAAAGAATTAAATAAAAATTGCATGAATTAGTGAAATTAACAACTACTGGAATACGAGAATTGATTAAGGGAGATACGAGTGAAGTCCATTATGATTAATATACGGAATTAAGAAGAAGAATTTTATAGATCAAAATATAAGTAGGTAGTTACATGTTAGGAAGAGGAGTAAAAACATTTCTCATTTATAGTTTTGTAAAGTAATTAAAGGGCTAAATGTATATAAGGAGTATCATAAATTATATAATTGTTAGATCATTAAGAAATATTAGTTTAAATTAATAATTGCGCTCAGAGGATTTTAATTATAATTCACTATATGGCTAGTTAACATTAAGAAATATGTATAAAATAAATTTGTGGAAATCACTACCGTAGGTTACTAGTTGTTAATTTTGTTAAATTTTAAAACATTCTTATGCTGCTTATCAGTTATTTTTCTTACTGGATTCTAGTAATTACTAATAATTGGTTTAGTTAAAGTGAAAATTGTTTTACGTTTATATACATATTCTACAGATATGCATTTTATTTACTTTTATTCTATTATTAATTTATTTATTTTCTGCATTCATTTATTGTAGTTATTAGTATATAAGTTATTCCTGTAAAATAATGATGTAGATAGAAATGAAATGTGTTAAATAAATTATACACTTTACAATATAAGCCCTGATATAGCAAATTAGATACCAGTATGTTGTTTTACAGATTTGATTTTATTTCATTTTATTTCGGTAGCGAGAATGATAAAATGGCAGCCTTGTAACGTGCTTCGCAGTGTCACGCGGAAATGCGTGTATAAACAATAAATGCTTAATATTGTTTGCATAACGCAACCACGTCCATTCAGTCCACACTGATTATGTTTTATTTCTATGCCAACGCAATGTTGTCTTTCTCTATTATGATAATAAGTATCTCGGTTGCAACCTCCATGGCTCTTCAATATCGACAAATAAATCTGTGCTAAACATGTTTTCCATTTTCTCTCCCGATATTCCTCCATATGACACCGCAGGCGATGACATTGATGATACTTGGACTAAAGATGGAGCACCGGTGGAATGCGATGGTGGGGGAGAAAACACGCCCCTATGCCGCTTTGTTCACCACAAATGTCACACGAATTCCCTGGCATCGAACCCGGGCGGCCTGGCAGAGAGGCGAGTGGTCTAACCACTCAGGCACGGCGCAGCCGAAACATTTTTAGTAGGACACATACCATATACAGTCTGCTGTCTGTTGTTACGGCATCAAAGGTTGTCCTCTTTAGAGTGAACGCCTTGTTTATTAGGCAACTACTCCGACAGGCAAGTCATACACCTGTGCGGAAATACCAGGCGGATTGAAGTTCAGTGACAAGAGGCCATTATAATGTCGCAGGAGCCAGGAGCTAGGAGCAAATCACCACGGTACCTATCCGCTTTTCTTGCGGATTTACCCGTGTGATATAAAAGATGTAGTCTTATGCAAGCGTTTTTGTCAATGTCAAAGTAATTGGGCAGGGTGTTCCCTCTGTGCAGCCGGCGCGGGCTGGTTTACCTATCTGAGTGGCCACCCACCCAGAGAGGGACCAGGCCCGATGCTGCTTACCTTGGCCAGCCGCTTGCGGGCTGTCAAGGAAAGCAGTGCCGGCTAGCGGGGAGACCTGAAGGGATATAGATACGGGGTGGGGGAAGCCAGTGTTGCAGATCTGGTCGGAGTACAACTGGATGGTCACCCGTCCGAGTCGTGACCATGCCCGATGCTGCTTCACTTGGCGGGTAGAACAATAAAGGGAGAGGCGGCCGGAAAACTACCATCCCAAGGCGTCCTTGGGAAGGCGGTAGCTTACGCGTCTCCTTGGTAGCGTGTGGTCGTAAAGACCGAGAGTGTTCACCTGGGGATTTGGGTGGGGAGCAAGTTTAGTGTATATTGTGCGAGCTCTTTCTCGCACAACGTCCACTATGTAAGGGATTCCGGAGTGGGAATGGAGAATGTGGGACGGGAATCTGCGGTCTGTGCCGTATATCATCCTCAATGCCCTGTTCTGCACGGCCTGCAGCCTGCGGATGGTGGAACGAGCCACCGAACCCCAGACCTCACAGCCGTACAGCATCAGGGGCGGGATGACTGCGCGGTACAGCCGTAGTTTTAGGTGTGTAGGCATGGTGGAGCGGAAGATGGGAAACAACTGCCGCAGGGCAGCGTGTCCCAAGCCGACCTTCTCCCTGACATGTGGAGTGAAAGTAAGGCCGCGGTCGAGGAGGACTCCGAGGTATTTGGCGGAGCGGACCCAGGGGATCCGCCGCCGCCGCAGCCTCAGCGACCTCTCCGGTCGCCAGCTACGGACTTTAGCCAGCAGTAGAGCTGAGCTCTTCTGCGGGCTGATGGCCATCCGCCACTGTTCACTCCATCTGCCTATGGCCTGGAGCTGTCTCTGTAGCGGGGGGAGGCAATATCGGGCGTTCTTGTTACGCGCCATTATGAGGACATCGTCGGCATACTGGCACGTAACTGTACTGGGTTCTGTGGGGAAGTCGGACATGTAGGCAGCAAAGAGTAACGGCGACAGCATGCTGCCTTCCGGCACTCCCGCCGCTATGGGTCTGACTGTGGAATGCCTCCCCTCCACCCTCACCCTGAAAGTGCGGTCCCGAAGGAAGCTACTAAGCAGGTGAAGGTAGGGGGGAGGAATTTCTGCGTTCTTGAGCTTGTACAAGAGTCCCTGATGCCACGTGGTGGCGAAGGCCTTTTCCACGTCCAAGAGCACCGCGACTGTTTTGAAGTTGTCCTGGAAGCCCAGGGCAGCCTTCTCAGCCAGTCGCAGCAACTGCAGGATTGTGGAATGTCCAGTACGGAAACCAAACTGATGATCCGGGAGTAGGAGTCTCTCTTCGAAGAGAGGGGTGAGGCGAGGTAGGAGTAACCGCTCGAATACTTTCGAGACGATCGGAAGTAAGCTAATAGATCTGTAGCTTGACGGGAAGACCGGGTCCTTGCCGGGTTTCAAAATGCATACCACCCGCGCCTCCTTCCGACACGTTGGAAAGTGACGTAGGTGCAGGCATGCATTGTAAATCCGCGTCAGGTGGATTACGGCCTTTCTGGGTAGGTGCTGGAGCATAGGCGCCGTAACGCCGTCATGTCCAGGGGCTTTGTTAGGTTTTAGGTGGTTGAGTTGGGAAGCCACCTCTTTCAGGGTGACTAAAGGAATGCGAATCTCCTCATGGGGCGGCGGGGGCTCCTCATAGAGGTAGTCTACCGTCGCTTCCACGCGCTCAGTAAAGTCCTCATCCTGGGGGTCTTCACGGGGTTCGAATTGGGACTCCAGATAATCTGCGAAATCCGTGGCTTTATCCTGGGGCTCAAAAGAGAGTCTCCCACGGGAGCCATGGATGGGATGCTGAAACTGACTTTTGTCTTTCCTGAGGGATCGGATGATCCTCCAGGGTTGTTTTTCTTCCAGGTTTATATGTGCCATTGTGCGTTCCCAGGCCGCTTTGCGGTGCGCGCGAAGCAGGCGCCTTGCCAGGGATTTTAACCGCTGGTACACTGCTTGGATCCTGGGATGGCGGAAGCGCTGCCATAGCTTCCGTACGGTTGCCTTGGCTTTTAGCAGCTGCCGGAGTTCATTCGGTATGGTTCTCGGGTTAGGTTTGTTAGATGGGATGCGGTAGGTATGCGCGCGTACCACATTCAGGAGTTGGCGAGAGAAGGCCGTGGCTGCCGCTTCCAGCGCTTCGATGGAATCGATGCGCGGTCGCGGGTCCACGATTTGGTTTAGGTCTAGGACGACTGCGTCCCAGTCGATCTCATTTATCCAGTCTGGTGTTACCAGAGCTGATACGGTCTCGGTTGTATCCACCACGACAGGGTCATGGTCGGAGTCCAACTCGTTGACCGCCGAGAGGTCTAGATGAAATGGTGTGTTCTTGGTGATTATGATGTCAAGAACATCCGGTCTGCCGCGAGCCGGATGACACGTAGGTCCTCTCGGTCCATGTGCGACGAGGGCGGGGTTGCCGCTGATGAGGCGGTAGAGCCCGCGGCCTCGGGGGTTGTTGGTGCGGTTGTGCCAGAGGGCATGTTTCGCGTTGAGATCTCCTGCGATGCATACCACTGGGTGAAGGTTGAGTAGGGTGGTGTAGTCCGCTTCATGGAAGCGGTGGTTTGGTGGGTCATATGCAGCTATCAGCAGCGCGTCTAGCCCGGCAACGGCAAGCCGGATTGCACAGGCCTCCACGTGCTGTAGTGCTGGGAGTTGGACAGGAGTATGGGTTATGTGGTTCTTAATGAAGATAGCTGTACCGCCACCCTGTCGGCCGACCCGATCGGACCGATGGGTGACGTAACTAGGCAGCGAGAAGTCAGTAACAGCATCCAGATGGGTTTCGCAAACCATCAGGATGTCAATTCCGTACGATTGTACAAACTCAATTACGCCTGGGCGTTGTCCCCGGATGCCGTTCGCGTTCCAGTACGCGAGTCGCAATGGTCTCCGAACGAATCTAGAGGCCATTACTTAGCGGAACCCGGGTACAACTGCTCCAAGGTTTGGAGGAACAGGGTGTGTTTCTGGAGGGGGGAGAGTCTGGGGTTGCTGTACTGCGACTTGAAGTTTCGCAGTACAGGTAGGACCTTACTTAGGAGGTCACCGAACCACAGGGCTAGGTCCTGAAGCTCATCCAGGTCCGCCTGTGGGATGGCCGCTGTAAAGGCCGAGGAAGCCGCTGTGGTGGTAGGTGCAGCGGGAGCCTCTGCTACTGGAGTCGGTACTGTGGCGGCCGCTACTGGAGCTTCCGCCACTGGTAGCTGCTGGAGTGCTGGGGGCGTGGCCTCGGGACTCACAGAGGTGGGAGCCTCTGTTTGGCCCGACTGGCCGGCCGCCCGACGGTTCTTCTTTCCTCTCCTCCTGGACTTCTTTTTTGGAGAAGTCCGGCGTGGGCCCTCTGTCGAGGGCGTCGGGGCGGCTTCCTCCGTTGAAGTAGGCGGACCAGGTTGGGGCTTTGGGGTCTCCGTCAAGGACGGAGCTGGCACGGTCTCTGCAGTGACTGCGGGGCTGGGAGTTGCTGCTGCCTCAGCGGCGCGCAGTGTTCCCTCAGCGCGGTTCAGTGCCGAGGAGAAGGACACCCCAGGGAGCACTTTAGCTGGCTCCTGGGGGCCTCCACGGCGGCTCTCAACAAGGCGCTTCCGCACCTTACATCCTTTGTATGAGCCCACGTGCGCCTCACCACAGTTCACACAGTGGCGAGCTTCATGGGGCTTTGTACAGTCCCTCAGTAGATGGGCTTCACCGCACCGCAGGCATGCGAGCTTGCGCTCGCACACACTGCTAGAGTGGTTGAAGCCCATGCACCTATGGCACTGCACAGGTCCCTCTTTGCCGTGGTATCTTTCGATACGCACGACGGTGATGTCGCAGACGCGGAGTCAGTGTATATGTATTTTCTACTTGGGAGAGGGGCTAACAGATAAGCATTTTAAATAGAAAAGTTCGTTAACGACAGGTGATAGGTCGGCTGAAACTTTACAGGCCCAATTACGCGAACAATCATTCACCAAACTCCGCGCCGTGGAGTTAGACCACAACTCGACTGCCCGAGTTCGATCCCAAGAGATTGCATATGAGATTTGTGGTGGACGAAGCAGCGCAGGTGCGGGTTTTCTCCGGGTTCTCTGGTTTCCCCCGCCATCACATTCCACCGGTGCTCCATCTTCATTCCATTTATCATCAGTGCCATCACCTGAGGTGCCACAAATAGTAACTTCTTCCAGCAGGCACATGTTTTAACTAGTTTTACAGGGAAAAATCTGACGTTTTCCATTCACATGACTTTCTCTACATCTCTGCAACAAATGATTATTAAAATTCTTAGGCTTATATTTACTTCATGCAAGTGGAGAAAAAATTAGCAGAAATAGTCTTATTATTTGCTTCCTTGTAAATAGAAGCAAATTAAGGGAGTAACATGGTTTAAAGTGATAGTCAAAATCTGGTTGCTATGTGACTGAAGTTCCTTTTTTTGTATGGACAGGAGTTGACAAATTTCTGTATTAGAAATTATGTTTTTAAATATGAAACAAGGAATAACTCAATCAACGATCAACTGCACGAAAAAATGTATATTACATAAATTGTGTGTTTTAACGTGCTCTACATTTTATGTGTGACAAATTTTGTCCATCTGTTACGGTTTAGCAGTTATACAAAATTCCGTATAATTCATCCAGAATAAAGTAGTTTTTAGAAGCTATTCTCAGAAAATTCAAGATATACTTTTTATTTGTCAGGTAAATATCGTTAATATAGGAAAGTTTAATTAAAATCGTTAGAGCCATTTTTGAGAAAATCAAAATTTTCGAAAAACAGTTCCATGTAAAGGGTAGCTTTGGGTGGGGGGATTTTTCTCAAATTCTTCGTGTCGCATCCCTGGAAGATACTAAACTTAAATACCAACTTTAGTATTTTACCGACTTTCTGTTTTGAGCTATCGTGTGCACAGATACACGGACACACGGACACACACACGGACCTTTTTCTGAAAATGCTTTTTTTTTTATATACGGGATCCTAAAACATATATTTCCAGTGAAATCTCGGTATCGAATTTTTTGGTGGAGTGCAATAGCTTCTCTATACACTATGTACATAGTACGTATAGAGAAAATAAAAATATAGTACGTAAAGAGAAAGTAAAAATACATCAAACACAAAATACTCGTGTCGGCTTTCTCCTTGATCCAGTTCATGTTCCACGGAAATAAATTATAAAGACTCAAGTTGAAAGTTCTGATCAGTTAATTAACGATCAACTGGCTGGTGGTATGCCAGGCGCTGATAATGAACATTTCCCGCAAGCATACAAGTATGTGTGCGTAAGAACGCACTTAAAATAACTTACAGCCAAGAGTTTATTTAGCGAGTAGAATAACGACGGAAAATGTTTCATTTTTCCCAGTGCTGAGCGCCTCCAAGAAAAGAAACTGAAAAAAAAACAACAAATATTTGTAATTTCTCTAATTTAATAATTTTTAAATATATGCAAGGTGTCCAACAACATTAGTGTAAAATCATAATTTGTAAAATGTTTTGTCAATGGTGGGTCTATGGCAGAGAAAGCCACGACACGGTATTTTTATTTTTGATCCACTTTCATAAACGAATTCCAGCTCTGCCTGTAACATCAATGTGAAAATGACCTCTTGTCACCTCTAGACAGGCACGCCATACAGCATGCTGTGTGACAATTTGAAATTTCCTCTCCCCTGTTTGACATCCGACAAAAGTCTCCTATTCTCAGTTCTCTCTAGAATCCATCATGAATCAAAACTGTAATATCTAGAATAAATGTTCCCATTTGTAATCCAGAGACCAGTGAGAAAACATTTTACATCAGAAAATTAAAGTTTGTATAGTTGTATTTTCAATTAAAACAGAAAGAAGGTTAAAAAAATCGTACGTTTTCCCTTCACATGAATATACCCGTTCTGAAAGCGATTCATGATAATTAAGAGACACTAGAATAACTGGCACTGTTTTTAGTTCGATTTAAGTAAAACGGAAATAATGATATACACTATGGTAAAGAGATAGTCAAACTATTTACAAGCTGAGGTTATAAGATGCAATTTAAATTCCCTCTTTTTGCATTACTAGGATGAAAAAGTGTGAATAAATACTTTCTGTTTCAGAAAAATCGCGGTGTATGAGAGACCAACCCAACATTCGACTACCGACCAGGGAGAATCACTCGAAGTCCAACGTAAGATTGGGTAGTTTGAAGTGGATCAAACCCGGTCCAACCAAATAAAAGTCTCACCTTTATCACGGGGTCATCTCACTCAATATGTTGAAGCGAAATACCAAGTTTTGGGAATATAGTTGCAGATATTTTGATAGATAATACTTATACGAGCGTTCACTTCATTATGTTAGTTATTTCTCTCCTTCTAACAGTATTCCCAAAAATCACCACATAATGTATTACCTGATGTGATTTACACAGCCTCAACTGCGCCACAGAATAAAACACCCCTGACAGCGTAGACTACCCGTCTTGCTTCATAGCTTTCACACCTCAATAAGTGACTGCTGACCTTGGTATTGCGGGGTCTTTGGCCTTTCAGAAGCACTGAAATTCAGCTCTATTAATTTAGCTATAGCGAAGTCAAAGTTACTCATTACGACTGGTCTCAGTGAAAATATATGCGTATTGTTTGTGTGTTCTACGCTTACTTTGAGGTGCCAACCAACATGTAAACATACTACTCTCAATGAGTAAAATTATAAGCCTGCAAATGAAGTAAATATTGATATAATGCTGTTTATTGTACTGTCCTAAATTTCCAATACGAATATCTGCAATTATACCTGAACAATATGTATAATTGACTTTTCATTTGAGTCCCACAGACAGAGACAGATATAGAAACACACAACCCTTTTAACTAAAAGGATAAAATGGGTACAGGAGCGTATCGTAAATTTTTATTGATGCGAAATCAAACTTTGGTAAAATGCAACACTCCCCTACTTACTATACTCAAGTTGGTAGGGAAAGTAAAAAACGAATGGTGAATGACTTACATTTGGGATCCCTGACTTATTACTTGGTTGCATTTAGGTAGAAAATATATTATACCGACATTCGGAATTGAGAGAAAAAGAATAAAGAAGCTACATTTTTAAAAGTGTGCATCATCACTATTGTACAAGAGAGAGCAAAAACGCTTTTTGGATAGAAATTTATGGAGCTCCCATGCCCTATCGTTCTTGAATGAAACAACAGGCCTCTAGAGACGAGAGGCAACGGCAATTCCCTCTTCCAGATGGATGTATTCTGGAGTCGAGAGCCAGACACGAGCCCTAAAATGTAAATCCTCTTATAGCAATACAAACAAAGAGTATAGACATACATAGGGAAATTAGATTCCATTCAAGTAATTAAAGGGGCAACTAACTCAGGTTTTTAATTAAATATAAGCATGTAAATTATATCCTTAAATAAAGAAGCTATGTTTTCGGAATCGAAAGAACGCGCGCGCATGTATATCTATGAACAGCATAATTCAAAATGAAACGTCCGTTAAATCCAACCTTGGCGTTTAAGTTTAGCGTCTTACAAAGATAAGACATGCATATTATAATTATAGTGGATACAGAAGTTATTGTATTCCATCCAAAAAATCCATACCGAGATTTCACCGGAAATGTATGTTTCGATGCTCCCTGAATCAAAAAAAAAAAGTTTGTGTTTCTGTAAATGTGTGGATAATATAGATCAAAAAACGAGAAAAAAGTAAATACCAAATTTCGTATTTATGTTTCATAATTAAAAAGGTTGAGACACAAAAATGTTCAAGAAAATTCCCCATCCGAAACTATCCTCTGCATGGAAAATGTTTGAAAATGTTTGTTTTTCTCATAAATGGCAATCGTTAAAATAATTTGTATCATACACGTTTTTTACTTTCTTTACGCACTATTTACATACTGTCTAGAGAAGGTATTGTAATGCACCCAAAAATTCGATATCGAGATTTCCCGAAAATACACGTTTTGGGTCCCCCTGAATAAAAAAAAAAAGCATTTTTTGAAAAAGGTCCGTGTGTGAGCGAGTCTGTGTGTGTGTGTGTGTGTGTGTGTGTGTGTGGACAACATAACTCAAAAACGAAAAGTTAAATAAAAAACTTGCAAGGTATCTTCCACGGATGCAACCCGAAGATTTTCAAGAAAGTTCCCCCACCCCCAACTACCTTTTACATGGAACTTTTTCGAAAATGTTGATTTTCTCAAAAATGGCTCTAACTATTTTATTAAAATATAGTATACTAAAGATATTAAATAAAATGTTTGTCTCGAATTTTCTGGGAATTGCCTCTGAAGACTATTTCATTCTTGATGAATTTTACGGAATGTTTCTTAACAGCTAAACCGCAAGAAGTGGACAAAAACTTATCACACAAAAATGTAGAGCACGTTAAAACACACAATTTATGTTATATACATTTTTTTGTGAAGTCGATCTTTTTTTTTAGATATTCCTTGTTTTTGGTTTCAGCTTTAAAAAACATACTTTTCTCATACAGGAATTTGTCGACCCCTTTCCATAGAAACAAAGGAACTTCAGTCACATAGCAACCAGCTTTTCACTATCAATTTAACCTACGGTACTCTCTTATTTCGCAACCACTTACAAGGAAGCAAATAATAAGACTATTTCTGCTCATTTTTTCTGGATTAGCCCGAAGTAAATAGAAGCATAAGCATTTTAACAATAATTTGTTGCAGAGATGTAGAGAAGGTTATGGTAATGGAACAAAACAGATTTTTTTATTTTCTTTTTGGTAGAGCTTGCCATTTCCAAGATATTACTTGTCATTGGTTTCAACTTTAAACTGCATATTCTTTTCTCAAACGGGGAGTCACTTTTCGTTTCATCTCTAACGTTTGACTGCTGGCCGTGCAAAGGGAATTGAACAGCTTTTAAAAGAGCTGACTCTCATTTAGCATATGATTACAGATGATTTGCTTACGCTAGATACCGCTTTAAAATTTCGTCAGCAGGGTAAGCATAGATTTTGTATTTAAAGATTGAGGTAGCTCAGTACTTTTGGAGATTATGAAAATTATTGAACAGTAGAGGGTATTTTAGATTCGTCTCAAAAGTTTCAAACTCTTGCAAAAATCCTCAATCAGGGTGCATACCGGAGTTGCTCCATTACTCTAAGCTCTCGTTTCAACTCGAGCTCGTATTATTGAAAATTATTTTCCCTGCGTTACGCTGTTTTAACCGTTTCTATTTACTCTTTGACTTCTCAGCTGTCCGTTATGGATTAATTTGCACAAGAAGCATATCCTACACTCCGAGCTCTTTGGCACGACACGATTGATAACAGGAGGCAGAGGTTTGGTACTATCTGTTACTATTATTCGTCCCATTTGCATTATACGGTTTAGGCTTTGGGAACATTTAAAGCCCATAGTGTATGCAGTCCCCATAAATGATTTGCATACACTATGATACCGCTTTAACGTTTCGTCAGCAGGTTAAGCACAGATTTCGTATTTAATAGTTGAATTAGCTCAGCACTTTCGGGGATTGTGAAATTATTTGTATTTTATTAATTGCCTTATTGAAATATACTGAAAGAGATTGTCTATGATTCGTTTCAAAAGGTTGAAAGTCCTATAAAACCCTCCATTGCGTGGCACAGCGGAGTTTCCTCTATTATACAGAGCCTTCATTTCGACTTGTGCTTGCATTACAGGGATTTATTTGCCCTGCACTACGTTTTTTAACCGTTTCTATTACCTCTTTGATTTCTCAGTTCTCCATGTGTCGGCTAGTCAACTTGGGTTGTACACAGAAGTTGATACATTATCAATAGGGATAGCATCTTAGGGACCGATAGCGGGACAAAATCGAAGTTAGCGCAGGCAGAATGGTAACTGTGCTGACAATGCAGTGTGTATGTAATGGTACTATTGAAGGAAATGGGGTAGAGGTTGCTTGATAGACTGTGATGTTTTCACTAGCAGTGGAAGGTCATTGATGTTTGGTGGGTAGTACGGCAAATAACCATTTTAATGTTTACATACTTTCAATTATTGTTGTGCAACAGGTCATTCGCATCATTATCCGTTTCATTTTCTCTCAAGATACTTGATCACAATTCACAACTACATACGTCCGCAACGTCTCAAATGGGAATCGTCTACAATTGGCACGTAAAAGACTTTATATTGTGAAAAACTTCGCCCCACATCACAAGATTTGAGAGAAGTAAAACGGAAATAGGACACATCATCGACTATTGGGTAAGATACTCCATCAGCAATTATTTCCATTTCAATATATTGTAGCACATTTTGCGCATTATTGAAAATCCGGCATTTTTCCCAAACACGTTTTCACACTGTCTAAAACAGGTGTCATGTGTCTCTGATTAATTGCTGCACACGTTGATTGAGAGTTTTCAGGGTTCAAGTCACTTCAATGTTCGATATTTTCAAAAATGTTTTGTTGCCATAGATGTATCTGTAAAGTTCTTCTGTATGAATTGCAAATCTTCATGAAATCCATTTGAAGCAAAAGATTTTTACACACTTGATTGAATATGCTGAATCATCAAAGGCATTATTTACCTGTAAAACAGTATTGTAATATACATCATAGTATACTATAGCGTCGAGCCACGTTCCCAAACGCGTTACTGCAGGTTGTTTAAATACGGCGCGTGCAGTCGCCATTGCAGGTCGGCCTCTACTCGGTAGGAATGCAACTGATATGCGCATGTGCCCCGCTATTAGTTCCCAAGATGCTAACCCTTAATTATTAGATTACGTGTTTTAGTGTAATGATTTCCGAGTAATATAGTGCCAAAACTTTTGAATACTTTAACACACAAAATATCCATGTATGATTTCCCTGTGAAGTGAGGAGCGCTATTTAGACAGGTTCCTTCCTGATCGTACACCTCACAGAGAAGCGATTCGTTTGTTTGTGAATACATTTAGTGAAACGGATTCTAGTTTTGATAAGTAAATAGCCGTGTTCTTAAACATAAAAAACTCTGACACTGGATTACAGTTAGAAGTATAAAGTAAAACTTGTATACTCCATTCACACGACTTTCTCTAGCTATTCCGTAAAAAACGTTTCTTACAAAATATTCGTATTTTATCTACATCATATTAATCTGGAATAAACATTAGCAAAATTGGTCTTATTACTGGATGCTTTGTAAGCAGAAGGGAAAAACGTGTGTACACTAGCCTAAAGCGATAGACAATTCCTTTAAAAGCCGGTCGCTATGTGAAACATTTTAAATTCCACTCTCTTTGCTTGCCAGGAGTAAACAAAAGATACATGAAAGAAAGATGATCTTCCGTGGCAGCTTAAAATTGAAACCAATAACACGAAATAATTTGGAAACGGCCAACTCTCCAACAAAAAAGTATATGACATAAATTGTGCGTTTTAACGCTATCTATATTTTTTTGTGTGGTAAGTTTTTGTAAATGTTTTACGGTTTACCAGTTGTGCAAATTTCAGAAAAGTTCAACCCGAACGAACAGATCTTCAGAAGCCTTCCCAGAAAATACAAGATATACATTTTATTTGAGGAGTAAATATCTTTAAATACCATATTTTAATCAAATTCGTTACAGCCAATTTTGAGAAAACAAACTTTTTCAAAAATGTTTCCACGCAAAGAGAAGTTTGAGGACGATGTTCTTGAAAATATTTGTTTGGAATACAGCATTTGAGATAGAGAAAATAAAAATACCTCAGAATTGTACATTTTTCTTCCACACTTGCCGTGTCTAGCTCAAGAGTTGGAAGGTTAGAAACTGAAAGCGAAATTCAATTCCGTAACCTGGATTTGAACAGTGGCTATCCCGGTCTTCGTCCAACTATACTAACCACTGAGGTACCATAGCAGCATACCAAAGTGACATTAAATTCCCCAATTGACTCAAGATGTAAACCAAAACGAGATCTCAAATTAATATTGATATGACATGCCCTAATGGCGAGTTACAAATTGAAATTCTTCAACTTACCCACCCGCCCTAAGTAAAAATTTTACTTTATATAAAAACTAACGGCGGCAGCAGAGAAAACATCTCCGGAATCCTTGCCGACTTAAAGTAGTTTTCGAAAACGTCTGGATTTGCCGAGTATTATTGTTATTATTAGTATTATTATTAGAGGTGGCGCTGTGGTTGAGTGATTAGACCGCTGGCCTCCCATCGATCCCAAGCGCCCGTATATGGGATTTGTGGTGGACGAAGCGCCGTCTGGACGGGCTTTCTTCCGGTCCTCGGGGTTCGTCGCCTCATAACATCAATTGATCCATCATCACCCTTATCACCAATTGCGCTTACATTTTATATCATCCACTTCCTCATGTCCATGCCTGGCTACTGGCCGACACCTCGTAACAGGTTCTCCATTCTGTGGTTTCATGCCGTTGGCTCCCGACAGGCATCTGACCCCTAGGCATCCGCTTGTAAGTCCTACGGTGGTGTCAGTCCTACTCATACGAGGAGGGTAAGCCGACTATTAAATGAATTATTATTATTATTATTATTGTTATTATTATTGTTATTGTTATTATTATTGTTATTATTGTTATTATTGTTATTATTATTATTGTTATTATTATTATTGTTGTTATTGTTATTATTATTATTATTATTATTATTATTATTATTATTATTATTATTATTAGTGTTCGTATTATTATTTCGGTTACACCCTGAATGATTGGAATCTTAATTGCGCAGATCCCTCAGCTATGCTCTGTTCTCATTTCGCAGTTGCGGCCTGTTCCATTCCTCTCCTAAAAATATCCCTCGGCTACGCTTTGCGAATTAAGGCCCGCAGTTTAGGGCTACGCTTTGCGACTTAGGTTCCCCGCGCGGGGCCGTTTGTTATTCATAAGTTGGCAGCTATGTATCATCAGGTGACGTAAAGAGCGAAGTCAACGCCACATACTGGATGAGTGTAACTAAATTGTGATAGATAAAGAAGTGTGCCCAACTTTTGTTCATTTTGACATCGCAGCAGTTGTTTTTTTGGCGAGTACAGCTCTGTGTTATTCATACACTTTACACAAATTAATCAGTGTGTAAACATATACCTACGACATGACTACACTTATAGCTGCAGTAAAATGAACCAAATGATGTTATTATACCAATGTTGCTATTAGAAATGTATTCTTTTCTGGATCTGTACACCCTAGAAGAGAGTCAGTCATAATCATAGAAGATCACTATAATATTACTTTTAAAAAAACATAACTTTGAATAGGACAGATTATATTAACCCAACCAGCGTACCATTTGTATCTCGCATATCCAACAACAGGATTTTATACCAACCAATGGAAAAAGAAAGTTTTCTCCCAAATGAGACTCCTCCTTAAAAAATATTCTGAGTGTTCTGTTCACATGACTTTCTCTAACTAATTTTTATATCTACTTAATCCTAATTGGGTAAATATTAGCAGAAATGCCTTATTACTTAGTTCCTTATAACTAGAAAAGAAATTAGAGAACACACTAGACTAAAGCGATAGTCCAATGTTTAAACGCTGGTTAATATGATCAAAATTTGTTCTCTTTACATGACCAGAAGTTGAAAATTTTTTTGTTTGAGAAAAGATTGGTATTTTAAAACGTAAAATAATAATAAGGAAATCTCGAAAATGGTTAATTCCACAAAAAATGTATATATAACATAAATCTTGTTTTAACGAGCTCTACTTTTTTATGTACTATGTTTAGTCGATCTTTTACGGGTTGCCAGGTATGCAAAGATCATTCAAAATGAAGCGGTCTTCGGAGGTTATTCCCAGAAAATTCAATATGTACATTTCATTTGTCATATCAATATCTTTAGTATACGTTATTTTAATCAACAGACATTTTTGAAAAAAAATTTAGATTTTCGAAAAATGTTCAACGTAAAGGGTAGTTTGGGGTGATACATTTTGCCTCTTCGTCTCGCATCCTTGGAAGATACTAAACTTATATACCAAGTTTGGTATCTTGCCAACTTTTCCTTTTTGAGTGATCATGATCACAGACACATGAACACATGGAAGTTTTTCTAAAATATTTTTTTTATACGGCGGATTTAAAAGCGGTGAAATCCGGTATTGAATCTTTGGATGGAATATACTACTTTCTTTACCTACTATGGACATTGTAAATTTGTACTAGAGAAGGTAAAAATAATGTTTTGGGATACAGGAGCCACAAAACATGGATTTCCAGTGAAATCTCGGTATTGAATTTTGGGTGGAATGCAATACCTCCTCTACCTATGAAGTAGAGAAAGCAAAAATAAACGATTAATCATATAACATGTTTACTCAAATATACCTATTTATTTGAGTATTTGAAGTTAATTAATAATTATTTTGTTTAAACACAATGTCAATAGCCAGGATTTTAATACCAGCTCCATTACTGTGCCAGAATTTCATCCTGTACGAATTCCTTCACATAAAAGTAAATCTCTTGACACGCTTTAATACCATGAGTCTCGACTCGGTATGAACCCGCGACCTCGGCATCAAAAAGCTAGTGCCTCTCTTGAAATAACAAATTGCTGACTGCACTTTCCACTTCCTAACTATTAAACGTCAGATGTATTTGATAATTAAAACAAGATAAGCTACAGATACGAGGGATATTTTTTGTCCAGACAGTGCAATCAAATAAACCAAGGCAAAATAATGAAAGGTTATCCTCGGGAAAAGTCATTAGCTCTTGCTTTCACATTTAATTTGCATTCTCCGCAACTAAAATTCATCATCCAGAGCATGGTCGATAATGTTGTTGTTGATGATGATGATAATAATAATAATAATAATAATAATAATAATAATAATAATAATAATAATAATAATAATAATAATAATAATAATAATAATAATAATAATAATATAAGTAATAGTAATAATAACGTCAACACCCGGTGAATCTAGCAGTTGTCAATACTCAGGTCGACAACAATTCTGGACATGCGCATAAGTGCAATATGGCGTATTTTCTTGGCTTGCCGCCGACACGGATATTCTCTTTCACTGATACAACTGTGTGCTTCTGCCTCACATTCAAAAGGGCGCGAGTTCGAATCTCGCTTAGGATGAGTTACCCGGATAAGGTGTTTTTGGGGTTTTGAGAAGACGAATGTCGAGTAACTTTAAACTCCATGGACCCTGAGATCATCTGAACATTATTTCACTAATTTCTTTCATTGTCCAAAATGACCAACCAGGCTAAGAGACGTTAAGCCAAAAACAAAAAAAATAAATAAAAAAATAAACTGTGTGGCTTTTTGTGCCAACACGAGGGTCATTTTATCTGCTGATCGAGATAAACATTAGCAGAATCGGCGGTATTACTTGATTCTAGGTAAGCAGAAGGGCAGTAAGATAATACATGATAGTGAATTCCTTTAAAAGCGAGTCGTTATATGAAACCATTAAAATGACATTATCTTTGCTTGCTAAGAATAGGTGAACCGAAGAGAGACGAGAAAACGATGACCTACCGTTTGAGAAAATTTTAAGCAGCTTCAAATTGAAAGCAATAACACACAATATCTCGAAAACGGTCAACTCTGTAACAAAAATGTATACAATATAAATTGTGTGTTTTAACGAGATATATATTTTCTATACAGCATGTTTTTGTACATTTCTTACGGTTTGCCAGTTAGGCAAATGTTAGCAAAATTCATCCAGAATAAACAAATGTTCAGAAGCTACTCCTAGAAAATTTAAGATAAATGTTTTATTTGACATATAAACATCTAAAAGATATTATATTTTAATCAAAATCGTTAGATAATTTTTGAAAAATATAATTTTCGAAAGTTTTTCCAAGGGTAAATGATAATTGGGGTTGGGGGGATTTACTTGAAAATCTTCGAGTCGTATCCCTGATCAATACCAATACCAAGTTTGATATGTTACGGTCATTTAGTTTTTGAGTTATGCTGTCCAGAGACACACAGAACTTTTTAAGGGTGCTTTTGTCTTACACAGGGGACCTCAAAACACATTTCCGGTGAAATATCGACATCGAATTTTGGGGAAAATACAATACCTTCTCTATCCGCTATGCGTGTTGTACATACGGACTAGAGAAAGTAAAATCTTGGCCTCAAATAAATACTTTAATATTTTACTCTGATACTGAATTTCCTTCTAAAAATGCAGCTACAAAAGCTACCTAAAATGAATAATCAGATAACGTTGAAAATCAATACACCAAATAGTTCAGTAATAAAGTTGCAATTCATTAAACCAAAAAGCAAGTGTATGTTATCACTTATAGGAAAATAAAATAACACTAACTAACCAGTAAACAAAAAATGACAGTCTTCTAGTTACACAGCAAATAGGATTTATTAAGAAACAAAATGTGCGATCTGAAGCAATACATCCATAATGCATCCAGATAAACAAATGATTCGTTTGCAAAACACATTTCTGAATGTGTAAAACCCATTGCATTATACTATAGACCGTGTATATTCTATTCAGTATGGGTATCTACAGCTCCAAAGCAGATATCTCAGAGGAGGTGCATAAAAAGAAAGTCCCGTAAGAAAAATACAAACCACGTATAAATATGCTTATAACAAGGGTTCGAACTATTATACAACGATCGCAGAAGAAAGCTAAGTACCTGCGACGCGTTCATAGTGTGACGTCAGAACATCAGAATAGTCACAGCAAAACACAACTGGGTCTGTAGCGCATAGTGTCTTTCTGCTGTGTTTATCGGATCCATACACACAGAATGTCTGCAACACGAAAATCGAAATATTCACATATTACTGAACTGTAGAAGAATTTGAGAGTAAACATTTTACAGAAAATAGTGACAAGATTGAGTGTAAGCTATGCAAAGTAGAGACAAAGTGTGGTGTTACACGAGTAATACAACGGTCCTGCAATAGTAAAAAATCACTAAATTTTGCAGGTATATCAAGAAGTATAGGAACCGTAAATGTTACCACTACTATAATTAATATGAAATCAATTTACATAACCCAAACTCAAATACCTTTGTTCGTTTGATCGTGAGCTCAAATTAAAAAACCTAGGAATCCAATAGCTGATATAACTCAAATTATACCATAATTTCCAATGCTGCCTCTTCCACTCTTTCGTGGCCCATTCACGTGACTTTCTCTGGAAAATATTGCTGCAAAATATTATGGCTTTATATACATCGTGGTAAACGAGATAAATGTTAGCAGAAATGGTTGCATTAGTTAGTTCCTTCTAAGTAGTATGTTGTTAATTCTGTAGTTGGTGTAACAGTCACATTCGGTTATTGTATTCTGTGTTATGATGTACACAAAATGGACGATCATCTTTCGTCAGTATCATTTCAATAACATCCTCGGTTATTTGAAATTACTCCACTTTGAAATATTGACCGATAAATAAGGAAAATCCATGGTAATCTACGTAACCAAAATGGCCCGTAAGGGACTATAATATCTCATTAATGAAGCAGAAAACAATTTACTGTAATAATTGGTTCAATATACCTACTACTGTATGAAATAAACTCTCACTCATCATTCTATCCGATCAGTAAATGATGATAATCATAATAATAATAATAATAATAATAATAATAGTGAAATACATATTAATCAAAAGATATATGCTGTAAGGTGAGAGTAAATATAGCTGTAAATCAAAATGCTCCTATATGGGAAACTACTGACATTCAATCATTTTGTTATTTAATTGTAGTACTCAATACCTAAAATACATTATTTGCTTCAATATTATATTTTCTCTAGAGTAAAACAGAAAAACGAGGTTATATGTTAAATAATATGCAAATAACATTATAATAATTTGGGCACACAATTAAATAAAATGCTCAAGTACGTGGATTACACTGAGAGGGAAAAATACAAGAAAAATCAAGAGAAATAACAGATAATCTATGTAAAATCAAGATTATAAAAGGGATTATCAATCTTTAAAGCCTGAAAGAAAACAATTGGAATTGCCTCTCTCTGTGTTTCCGGCTGCTCCAGTGATCAGCTCCGAGTTCTTTCTCAAATGTACACATGGGTGGTTGCGAGAAAGGATAACACCAGTTAAACTTATTGTTAAGTTTAATGGGGGATAAATAACAGTATGTTTCGAATAAGTTGCCGATTGTTTTAAGACAAAAAATCAACCACGTGCTCCTGAATCTAAGCTCAAATATTGTTAACTCCGTCATATTAAGTCTATTCACTACCACAGTATGAAGAAATGTTCGTTCTAGACAAAAGTTGTTTCCATAGTTAAAGTAACAAGTTTAAGATTCCATGACTTGCTAAAATCCTATACAACAAATCATCTAACGACCACCACTTAAGCGCCAATTTTTTTTAAATGTAAGACGAAAAAGACGAAGACGCAAAAGTAATTAATTTTTTTTTTAAATTAGCCCTCTATTATTAACCTAAGCCCCACCTACTTCTAAGAAACCCACCGAAGTTTCTACGTTATACGTTGCCAAAACTTATACTGCTATTCACATCTCTGATACAAGCTTTCATTCTTTGCCTTGCTACATTCTAACTACTTTTCTAGTTCCCAGGTATTGGATACTTGTTTTTTCTGTATCCTTTAGATTCAGAGCGTACTGATCTTCATGAATTCAATCTTTAGCCAATGAAATTATGATAAATATTCCCGAGACATATAATGGTCCTCACTATCTGTGACTTCGAGCTAATTACTTCGCTCCAATTTGCCTTTTAATGACTACTATTGCAGAATTATAACTTGTGCATTTTACATTATTCGTTTTTAATATATGAAATTGTATATTGCAACTATTTACTTGTCCCTTAGTTCAAAAACTAACGAACGATTAGGTATAACTAAATAATAACAAAACATATCAACACAAAACTTTATTTAAAAGGTTTCAGTGACTTACTTTATTTCTAAATGGAATAGATATTGCTCTCATGGCGTTTATTGTCACGTAGTACCAGTTTTTTTCACTGCAGATGTAATACTCTTCCACCGCTATAGATCTGAGCCAAAATATCAGTGCCACTTTGAGGCCTTCATCGATTGGGAAACATTTTGCAACTAAAATGTCATGTACGGTATCCAATTCTGTTTTGAATTCTTTTATCAACATTCTCTTTCAACGCGCTAATAACGACTTATAAAATTCAACTCCAATCTTTGCCGTGGATACTTATTCTTCCTTGATTACTCGTAGATCATACGCAATTTCTTTAGTGAAGGAATATCCATTGCGTTATCATACACTTGCGTTATTGGCCTATACAATTTCACTGTCGGAACATTTTGTGCATAAAAAAAAAAAAACAAAAAAAAAAACAATAAGTTCTTGCATTGAAATACTAGTACCGTGTGAAAATAAATGTCTTGACAAAGTGGAGATTGCGTTGAAAAATCGTACATGTTCCATTCATACGACTTTCTCTAGCTGTTTCGGTAACAAACTTCCCCTATAAAAGATTATTCTTCCATCTACATCAGGCTAATCGAGATAAACTTTAACAGATTTAATCTAATTACTTGCTTCTTTTTAAGTAGAAGGGAAATAAGGGAATACACTGGGCTAAAGCGATAATCAAATCCTTAAAAAGTTGGTCGCTATGTGGAACAATTGAAATTGCGTTTCCTTTGCGTGCCAGGAGAAAACAAAAGAGATGAAAAAAAGATGTTTTTCCATTTGAGAACATTTTAAGTACTTAAAATTGAAACCAATAACACAGAATATCTCGGAAACGATTAATCCTATAAAAAATTATATGATACAAATTATGGGTATTAACGAGATAAACATTTTTGTGTAGTAAGCATTCGTCTATCTCTTATGGTTTGCCCGTAATACAGAAGTTATACAAAAGTCATTCATAATGAAGAGATCTCCAGGGACTATTCCCAAAAAATTCAGAATATACAATTCTTCTGTGATAAAAATGTCTTAAACATATGATATTTTAATCAAAATCATTTTTGAGCAAATCAAAATTTTCTAAAAGTGTTCCATGTAAAGAGTAGTTGATGGTGAGGGATTTTTCAGAAAATCTTTGTGTAGTATCCTTGGAAGATACAGAACTTAAATACCAAGTTTGGTATTTTACCGACTTTTCGTTTTTTGAGTCATGCGCGCGCACACACACACACACAGACCTTTTTCTATAAATCTTCCTTTTTTATTATTCAGAGGGCCCTAAAACATGTATTTACGGTAACATCTGAATATGATTGGAGTACAATACCTTTTCTATCTATTATGTATAGCGTGCTAGAAAACGTAAACATTTGGGTGAGATACTGTAACATTATAAATAAACTGTTGTGTAAATGTTTTGCATTATTATTTAGCTATGCCAAATAGTTGTTGCCTTTTGTTTTATAATAAGTTTTGATATCATACTACATTCTAGAATATTACTAAAGAAATATTGTTGGCACGATGGGTACGATAATTGTTACTTGTTAAAGAAAGAAAGTTCTATAAGCCATCGGTTTATTTACCAATTAGTGCACAGTACTTCAGCTTTAAAATGCCATTGAAAAATAGTTGTAAGAAGGCCTCTTGTAACTGTCGATAGGGATAGATGTAACTACACCGTGACATAGCGGATTTGTGGTGTACTAACACGGAGAGTAAAAACCCTCTGGGATTCACCGCTGAAGGTTAGACACGTTTGGTCAATTGTTCTACGTTAATTCCCACCGCTTGGGCCACAACGGAAAGTTAACGCTTGTGAGAAAAAAACAGGGGGAAAGGGCAAAACAGATTTAGGTTTTGTGGAAGCTCCCTCATCCCGGGTGGAATTAGAGGCACGGTCCAGCCTGGAAATGCTGCAGAGAAAACACAGGCAAACAGAGAGATCCAGTTTGATAGTTGCAGATTCCAGCGGAATAATGAAGGGTGTCCATTTCATACACACTATCCTGTCCACGTGTACAAAACGTAGGTAGAATATCAATATCGAAATAATGACATTCATTTTCTCTCTGGTATTTTCGCCATGTATATCCTTTCGTTCTAAATAGGATTTAGTTTTAAATTCAGTTGGAGCAAACGCTACGTGATCGCAGAATAATCTCTTTAGACAGGACGCGCCGTGGCCGAATGGTTAGAACACTCGGCACTCGTAAAGTTCGATCCCAGGCGTCCGCATGGGGAATGTGTGACAAACAAAGCGGCGCAGAGCGAGTCTTCTCAGAATTCGCATTCCACCGGTGCTCCGTTTTCATTCCATGTTTCATAAGTGTCATCGCCTGCGGTACCATAGTACAAAAATGGGTGTTACACTATAAAAACACATAAGAGCTGATGTGTTCCATTCTACATCTCTGTAACAAATTATTATAAAAACTCTTATTCCTCTATTTCTTGCTAATCGAGACAAACATTAGCAGAAATGGTCTTATTACTTGTTTTCTTGTATGTAGAATGGAAATAGGAAATAAGGGAATACACTAGACTAACGCGATAGTCAAATCTTCTAGAAGCTGGTTGCCTGTGGTTACAATCCGTTCTCCTATCATTCCAAGGAGTTGACAAATACTTGTATGAGAAAAGTTTACATATTTTGAAACTGAAACAAACTAATAAAGTATATCTCAAAAATAGGATCTACATTTTTTCCGCAGTAAGTTTTTGTGTATCTCTTATGGCTAACCGCTTATGCAAAATTAAGCAAAGTTCATTCAGAAAAAAGAGCTCTTCAGATTCTATTCCCAGATAATGCATTATATAAATTGTATTTTCATGTAGCTACATTTAATATACGGTATTGTAATCATAAATTGTATAAGCTATTTTTGAGAAAACAATTTTTCCATGCAAAGAGTTGTTTGACGCATCGTTGAAAGATACTAAAAGTAAGTACCAAGTTTACCGACTTTTCATTTTTGAGTTTCGAGTTCACAGACACACACAGCACAAACAAAGAGCTTTTTCTGAAAATGATTTTTGATAAAGGGACGCTAAAACGTGTATTTCAGGTGAAATCTCGGTATAAAATGTTTCGGTGGAGTGCAATACCTTCTCCACCTTTGTATTATGTGCTAAATAGAAAAAGTATAAATAAAATCATTATGTGCAATATCATTTCCTGGCACCTAATTTCTTAAACCAGAGCATATATTTCAATTTTTATTATTTATTTATACATTTAAAACATTTCTTACATCCATTATTACAGTTAAAGTAACATAATACTAATAAATACAACTCACTAAAACATTTTAAAACAACCAAAACAACTTTAATTAAAACATTTATGTTTACAATTCTTTAATCAAAATATATTAATTTAATATCATCATTGCAAACACAATGTTATATATCAATATTTTAATATATTATTGATTAATTTAATTTGTTTTAATTTTTAATTTATCGTCTTTATTTTTTAATTTACACAATTAAAACCTCAAACATCTTCAGGTCAAAATTTAACATGAGATTATCAATTATAACTTCTTACTATTTATCTTTTAAAACACATATATATATATATATATATATATATATATATATATATATATATATATACATACACATAAAATAAATGCAAACAAAAAATATTGAAGCACCATTTGCATGTAGAGTACGTAGAAGTCAACCATAATTTTATTTTAATTCATTTGGTTTATTGCAATGTTAATATATATATATTTTGTATAATTTTTATAATTCCTTTGTGTTCTCTTATGTACTAGTGAAATAAAATGTTATTGCCACTCATAGTTTCCAACTGATTTTTTTTTATACCCAGTACTTATTAAATTGATTTGATTGGATTAGAGATTACAATTTAATAATGCATTAAACCTTGTTACATTTTTATTTTTTCTACACGTGCTATGTACGTAGTATTTAGAAACGGTATTGTATTCCACCCAAAAATTCGATGCTGAGATTTCGCCGTAAATATATGTCTTGGGGTCCCCTGATCCAAAAGAGCATTTTTAGAAAAAGATCCGTGTGTATATTCGTATAGCATAGCTCAAAAACTAAAAGACCGTTAAATATCAAACTAGGTATTTAAGTTTAGTATCGAAAAAGTAGGATTTCGAAAGGTCCTCAAAATAGACATTTGTTTGCGAGATGACCCTTTCGTTAGACATGAATCGTTTTCCGCAGAGCCGTTTTTTCAAGTTTGGAAATAAAAAACTCACTGGGGCTCAAATCTGGTGAATACGGTGGATGTTATAGTAATTCTAACCGTAATTCTACAATTTTCGCCATCAAAACTGTTCAGGGTGCACCCTTGCATTGTCTTGATGGAATCCTTTTCTTGGCAAAGAGGGCGTTGTTTCTTGATTTTTCTGTTAAACCAGTGCAATAACAACGCATATTACCTCTATTTATCGTTCTTCCTTTCTGCGAGTAAAGAATATATCCCAAAAAACCGAGGTCATCTCCTTCAGAGCCGGTTCGCCTTTAAAACCCCCACTGTTTCGATTGTGCTTTTGTCTCTGGAGTGCAGTAGTGTATCCATTTTTCATTCACAGTTATGTATCGACGCAGATACTCGTCAGGATTGTGATGTAAAATGGCAAACCAGCGTCCGAATCGATCTCACGATTGCGTTTATTCTCTATATTCCGCAAAATTCGTCCAGAATAAATATGTCTTCAGAGGCTATTTCCATGTAAATATCTTAATTATACGATATTTTAATCAAAATCGTTGTCGTTTTTGAGAAAATCACAATTTTCGAACATTTTTCCATATAGAGATTAGCTGTGGGGGGATTTTCTTGAAAATCTTTTTGTCTCATTCTTGGAAGATGCTGAACTGAAATACCAAGTTTGGTACTTAACGGACTTTTCGTTTCTGAGCTATACTGCCCAAAGACACATACACACATACTTACAGTGACAGACACACACAAAGACATTTTTATAAAACTGCCTTTTTTGTGTTCAGGGGGTCTGAAAACATATTTCCGGTGAAATCTCGGTATTGAATTTTTGTGTGCTATACAATATCTTCTCTTTTCACAATGTACACCTGATACATTGCTAATAAAATCAGCTTAAGGTTCATATATTAAACACTTCTATGGCATTGTCAAAATACAATTAATTCTATTTTATAATCATATAAATTATAAAAATATTCAAAATAACATTTGCTTGGAGCAATTTTAAAAGGGCATCAAGAAAGACATTTGCCGATTTGAAAATGTGTATCATAGAAGTAGTTGTGTTCGTTAATAGGACATTAAAAAGCGACCCCTATATAAAAGATTAATATTATATCCTCGCCATCACTTTCTGCTTCATTAATTTGATATTCCAGTCGCCTATGTGTCATTTTGGTAACGTGCCACGGATTTCCTTATTTATTGATCAAATATTCTGCGGTAATATTTTGACCTGGGGTAATGTCAAATAACCGAGATGTGATTATGGTGAATAGTAACATTGTCGTTACCTCGGATTTCAGTGGCTAAATTTTCTAAAACGTTAGCGCTCACTACAAGGTGAGACATGTAGTTATAAAACCTGAAGAGAACCGCTACCAAACGTTCTGCCTGTGATGATTATCAAAGCTAGTTCCAAATTACACTCCCCTGTTTAACTTGGCCACTTTTTGTGCTTTTATCAACAACGGAGTCGTACCCTTGTTCCATTAATCAATTAGCGAAAGAAAAACATGCGAGCAGCTCAAAGCTTCAAGTGAATCAATACATGTCGAGTATCGATAGTGAGTTTCAGAAGATTTTTTTATTGGACATACTAAAACCATCAGAAGGTCTTACTCAAATGAAAAATACATTATAATGCGCATCATTTTATGTTTTGTTAATTTTATACAAAATAATCTCTTTAGCGTGTTGCACATAATCTATCAAACAGCATTTGTAAAACATTATGTAAAAATAGTCAATGGGGGCCTCATATTTATAACGAGATTTAGGACTAGAAGAGAAAAAAAAAACACTCAAACAGGAGCTCAAATAATGGAATTCTTGTACTCTTTCACGAGAGTCTACTAGATAAAAGGAATATGGTTCTATAATCATCTTCCCTTCTGTCCTGGCTACCCTCCGTTCTCATCATGGGTTTGGTTAGGCAGATGCTCTCCTCCCTTCTCCATTATCGGCACTGCTGGGTTAGGTTGGGTACATATCTCCTCTATTCTGCTCTCTTCACTTTGCAGGGTTAGGTTAAATATTTCTTCTCCTCGTCTCTTGCTATGTTGGTGAGTCAAGACAAAACAACTTATATCACCTCTTCCTCTTTTTCTTGATCTGCTTTATTAGTTTTTATAATTTGTGTCACTATCTATATTTCCTTCTCCCTCTTCTTCGTCGTCCTCCTCTTGTTCTATAACTTGCTGTAGCTCCCCACTTCCTACTCCATGGTGAAGTTTAGGTTGGATAGTAATCGAATTGTTTCTAATATACTAAGTTGTTAGGCTATCTTTTTTTTTTTTTCTTTTTTTTTTTCCCTCCCCCCCCCCCTATGCAGCTTGTCTTCTTTCTTCCTCCCATGCTAATTTGCTTATTTTACTTGCCAAAGATTCCAGTGGGTCGTCTCCTTAGCGCGGTGGTAGCGTTGCTGCTTACCAAGCGGGAGACCTGGGTTCGATCCCCAGTACCGGCGCGGGGATTTTTCCCCCGCTGGGAGACCTGGCCCGGGGTGCACTCAGCCTCGTAAGGTCCCTGGGGAGCCAATTGAGGAGCTACTTGATGGAGAAGTAGCGGCTCCAGGTCATGAGGACCGCATTAACCGGCCGGGGGGACTCGAGGCGCTGACCACGTCTCACCCTTCAATACTGCACCCCATCCATGGCGTCTGTAGTGGACCGAGATGGGGGACGTAGCGGCCGGGCGGTAGGCCAAGGTTCCCCGTGAGCTGTCGTGCCATGGAGTTAAAGATTCCAGTGACTTAAATATGTTTTCGTCTATTAATATCTGTTAGAGATTTCCCGCCTCTTCCTCCTTGTTTAAGTATCTAATGCATTTTATTAAAAATGTTCCGGGGAATCCTGAATATTACAGAAAATACAAGCGCGCTTTTTGGCTTTGTTTATTTTTTTCCTTTAGGTCCCATGTGTAATTCTTAATCTTTCCTGGATGTTATTTATAAGCGAATAGGTTCTTCCTGCATTGCATTCATTCATCCCACAATTCCAATAGATGTTAATTAAATTTAATTCTATTTCTTTGATATTTGTACAATGTACTCCTATTATTTTCGATGCCTTGGTAAAATTGAGCTTTTAAACCAAAAATTTGCTTATTTTAATATTATCGTTAAATCATCTGTCCAGATTCCTGTTGCTACTAATAGAGCCAGAGTTAGCGTCGTGCTCACCGGCCAGTGAATATTAATAAAACGTTTCTCCGACTTCTCCTTAGAAGCTATTTAATGTTGATGTTTAACATTCTATGTGCTCATGCGCCAGTTCCTTAGATGGCAAAAATAACTATATAGTAGGTTGATATAGTGTTTAGTGGAACTTTAATATTAAATGTCATAAATCTAGTTAGTATCATCATTACTTTTTCTGCTTTACTTCTCATGTGCTGTGTGATGTCGAAAATGTTATGTTTCACAATAAACAAGCCTAGGGATGTTATTTCTTTACTTCTTCTCATAACGTTGTTGTGAACTTTAATTACGGGACCGCGTTTTAATTTTCCCTTTAAAATTATGTAGCCGTACACATACGATGCATATGGGAGGTAGAAAAGGTATTGTATTCCACCCAAATATTCGATATCGAGATTTCATATATGTTCTAAGTCCCCTGAATCAAAAAAAAAAATTAGAAAAATATCCCTACGCGTACGTGTGTGTGTATGTGTGTGTATATATGTATGTAGATAGCATAGCTCAAAAACGAAAAAGCCATTAAATTCCAAATCTGGTATTCATGTTTGCTATCTTCTAAGGGTAATACAAAAGATTTTCAAGAAAATACCCACCCCAAGTTATCCTTTACATGGATTTTGTTTTAAAACTTTGGTGGTGGTGGTGGTGGTGGTGATGGGTGGGTGGTTGGTGGCTGGTGGTCGGTTGTGGTGGTTTTAATTCATTGGGAGCTCATTTTCTCAAAAATTTAACATTGTTGTTTATAATACTGTTCATTAGAAAAAGTTTACATGAGAAATAAAATACTTATCTTGAACTTTTTGGAAATAGGCCATGAAGTTCTCTTCATTCTTAATGACGGTTATATAACTGGTAAACTGTAAGAAATAGACAAAAGCTTACCACACAGAAAATACAAACCTCGTTAAAACATGCAATTTATGTTATGTATATACTTTTATTGCAGAGCTAATCGTTTCTAAGACATTCTTTGTTATTGGTTTCAATTTGAAACTGCTTAAACTTTCATCAAACGGGAAGCTCTCTTGCGTGTTATATATATTTTCTTTTACTCCTTGTCATGTAAAGAGCACCGAATTTCAACTGTTTATCTTAGCGATAGCTTTTAAAATGGTTGAATATCGCATTAGCCTAGGGTATTCTGTTATTTCCATTTCAATTATATGCAACTAAGTAATATGAACCTAATATGTTCATTTTGATCAGCATTATAAAAGATTAATCATTTGTAAGAATAATGTGTTTGCAGAACAGAGAGAGAGAAAGTTATGTGAATGAAACACGTTATGATTTTTTTCTTCTAACCATGCAAAGTGAACAGAAAATTAGTGTCATAACTCAGCGAACAATTTATATAAGATTTGGTTATCGGTTTAGCTTTTCCTATTTCTCCTGTATCTACTAGGAAATAAGTAGTAAAAGTACTTCTGTTAATGTTTATACTGATTAGCATGGAGCAGATAGCAGAACTAGCTTTGGTAAGAATAATTTGTTGCAGGGAAAGCCAGGTAAATGGAACACATCAGATTTGTTTTTCTTTTTATGTTATCATCATTTGGCGTGTAATGTGGAAACATAACACACGCTAACAGGCAGCACACCATGTTTAGCATGCAGCCAGCGACTGTCGTAGCTTGTTACCTCTCTGTAGCTTATCTCCATACGTCACACGTGTGCATGCTGCCTCGGGTAATATGCGCTGGTTAACTCATATTACGAGGCAGTAGTTTTCCAGCACAAATAGCTTAGGTATATAGGAATATGGAATTCTTCGAAAGGTACTGGTTTGGAAAGAAAATATATCACCTAGTGCACTTTAATGTTGCAGTAGTTTTAAAAGTTATGAAAACTCAAGCTTTGTACCATCTGTGGATAAGGATTACATTAAGGAACAATCAGTTAAAAAAACGAAAGATTTTTTTTTTATAGCAAATAGTTGTTGGAACCTTTGGACATCCATAAAGAATCAAAGAGATGTAAAATGTTATTCTCAACAGTTTTATAAGTTATGATTATAAAATACAATTAATTGTATTCTAACAATGACATAAAAGTGTTTAATACGTGAACCTTAAGTTGATTTTACTATCAATGTACCACATTGTTTTACTTTCTCTACTCGTGCTATGTACATAGTGTATAGAGAAGATATTGTATTGCACTAAAAAATTCGATACAGAGATTTGGCCGCGCCGTGGCCGAGTGGTGTGGTGGTGAGCGTTCTTCCGGGTTCTCCGGTTTCCTCCGCCATCGCATTCCACCGGTGCTCCATCTTCATTCCATATATCACCAGTGTCATCGCCTGCGGTACCACAAATAGTAAAAGCGAGCGTTAAACACTACCCAAAAAGGTTACCGAAATTTCACCGGAAATGTGTTTTGAGAAACCCCTGAATCTAAAAACCAACAAAAACAAATTATTTTCAGAAATGGATCTGTGTGTTTGTGTATGTCATACACACTCACGGATACGGATGCATAGCTCAAAAACGAAAAATCCATTAAATACAAAATTTGATATCAAGCCTCAGTACCCTTCAAGGATATCACAATCAAATTTCAGGAAAATATCCCCAACACCAACAACCTTTTACATTAAACATTTTTAAATGCTTTTTCAAAGATGTTCCTAATTATTTTGGTTAAATTACTATTTGCATTAGATGATTTAATGGAAAATGTAATGTGCGTGTTGCATGTTTAGGAAATAGCCTCTGAAGACCAATTTATTCTGGACGACTTTTGCAAACCTATTATACTGTGCTCAATTTTTTTTAAAACGTGTAGTAACTACTGACACACATTTTTCAATATAATGAAGAAACTATTTGCAAAAACATATTTTAATGATATTTAAATGCTATTGCAGACATGGTCAGAGATTAAGAAACCAACAAAGGGAAATGGTGAACAGGACACGACGCCCAAATGGCATTAAACGATATCAAATCTGGTTTACTGTCTGTCAAAAAAGCCGTTATAACGTACTACTTATCAAGGATCACTAATCAGTCAAGCTTGATTCGAAGTACATCTGGAAGAGTAGTGAATACTGGAAGATTCAAACCAGTCATCAGATAGAAGATGGACAGTGAGCTAAAACAGCACTTTGGAAACTTTTTACCGAGTTTCTTCACATGACCGTAGGAAGCTATCGTTCAAATTATCTGAGGTGAACAGTATTGTTGCTTTAAGAAACATCGTAGGATGTCAGGTAAAAATTGGGTGTCTATCTTCCTAAAAAGACATAACATATTTCTATTCGAAAAGCAGAGTCCACAAGTGGTGCAAGGTTTTTCAAAGGAAGTAGTTATGCCTACTTTTTAAATCTGCAACAAGTGAGGGCAAACACCAATTCTCCGCAAATAGAATTTACAATTGCGATGAGACCGGCATTTCTGTAGTCCGAAACGAGGAAAAATTATAGCTCAGAAGGGAAGCAAGCAAGTTAGGCGAATAACTTCCTTAGAGAGAGGTAAGTGTCAGTGTACTGGGGACTTTTATACCGTCGTGTATTCAAGTGTAGGAATGATGCCACAACTACTGTCTGGGTTAATGCCAGGCTCGGTGCCATATGCAAATCTTTTAAGATGGATAGATAGATACATCACTGTTTCTGAAGTTTCTTTATTCAGTGCACAAATCCTACATCACCATAAGCTTCAAGCACTATACTATGTTCATTTAGAATAGGCACTTCAAGGTTATATTCCCCTCTTAGATGGCGCACATGCATTGCCCCCAATCTGCAGCACTTTCTTAGTATATACCTTGAAGAGAGGAGGAAAAGGAGGAGGGAAGGCGGCGCACAGAAGTCGGTGTGAAGGGATTCGAATTAAACCACCAGACGTGACCTCGAATCGCCTATTCCAAATGAAAATACTACAGTGTTGTTCGTATCTTGAAATCGACTTGTGGCTGACGAACAATTCAGGGAAGAGATAGACGGATTATAACCCGGCTTATGAAGCAAAAAAACTTTCATTACAGCCTTCACCCTTAGTAACATCGTAAATGTCTTCCATGCCTGGACCCAACACTTCGTACACCCCCTTACAAAAATCTCTCCCTTGCCAAAGAAGTCTGCGGATTGCAACAACAACAATAATAATAATAATAATAACAAAAGCATGAAGCGTGAGACATCAGTCAATGATAATCTCTAGTTCACTAGACAAGAAAACAGTCTCTAGGACAGATTAAAATCCAAGGCGAAGAAGCGAACACTAGGCGAGCAGAAAGGCAGAAAGTTTATATTTGATGCGGTAGTAATTTCTTGCAGGCGGTGGTGGACGATACGGCGTTTGGGCGGTTCTTCTCCGGGTCCTCCGGCTTCCCCCGTCACTCCCTTCCACGACCACTTTTGTACTTTATGCTCAGGGAAAAAAGAGAAACAAGTTTCGAAGAGTGCAAGCACGGTTTACCAGTTATCTGTTTTAAGAGCAAACACTGGATTCATAGATAATGAAACTTACAGTAATAACTTTATGATATCTGCGTTAAATTTAACAACGTTTATTGCGTTATTTATTTTTGTTTCCTTTCTTTGGTGCTACATTTTGAATTTTTGTAATTAAGAACACCAGCAGCCCTGTGTTCGCATCCAGAAGAAATGTTACAAGCTTAGAATGTGATAACAGCAGTGGAAATATGTAGTGAATATTTTATTTATAAATCATCAATATTCTTTGTATTTGATTGTATTAGCTTTATGATAGGTTTAGAAACTATTAAATTTAAATAAGTTTAATTACGGTTTTTGCTAACCTTTTTCAAAATGTTTAAAGACTCACTTGCCTTGCAGTTTTCTGTTCTACTTTCTATTTTTGGAAATCGGAAACAAACAAAATTTAACATAGGAATATGAGATAGTAAATCTATTAACTTTATTTTATCGTGATCCTGGAACTTTAAGTTAACTGACATGTACGTTAGAAACATAAAACCAAAGATAGGGCTCTCTTGCCCCATCCTCCCGTAAGTGGTAAACCATAAGAGATAGGAAAAAACTTTATAACATGTATATCTAGTTAAAGCACACAATTTATGTCATATTCATTCTTGTGCAGTTAACATTTATTGTTTTAAATGTTTATATTCTTAAAACGTTTCTTTAACGAAGATTCGTATTTCTTTTGTTTTACTCCTAACCATAAAAGAAGAACAGAATTTTAACAAGCTTTTAAAATATTTTACTATTACTTTAGCCTAGTGTATTCCCTTATTTCCGTTCTACTTACGGGAACTACTAATAAGACAATATATGTTAATATTTATTTTATTTAGCATTAAGTAGATAAATAAGATTTTATAAGATTATTTTTTGTGGAATAGGTAGAGAAAATCACGTGAGTGAAATACACAAGATCGTTTAAAGTGTGTACTTAGCTTTATAGTGTAAAATAAGTTATAGATAACAACAGCGTACTCAGCAAAAAAAGTAAATTGTCCGTTGCGCAGCATGTCGTTCTAAAATATCTATTTGGACGAGAGAGAATGAGATAGAGTGTGGAATGGAATATCTACAATAAGAAATCAGAACCATGATGGCACAGGGTAAAAGCAGCTTTCACCCAGAAGCTTCCTTAGATGGTTTCCTTTTCTCGGTACACGAAGTTTTTCTCTGTCACCAGGGAAAAATTACAAAAGTCTCAAACTTCAGAACCGATTAGTCACACGTCCGCCGCATCTGTCTTCTTAACAGGTTTCTCGTCATCGTATTATTTTTGTTTTGTTGTGTCTGTACCAGTAATGGCAAGTGCTGTCATTTCCAGTGCTAGTTTGTTCCTTCAACACAGAAGGAAGAACTGCACTGAGAAGAGTTATGCATTTCACCCTTGCTCATTCATTATTGTGAAAATCAAAATTTAATTGTTTCTCACAGAAACCGTGTGTACGACAGGAGTTGGATAGGTAGAGTCAGACTGAAAAATTGAATGCCATAGCCGGGATTCGAAGCGGATCTCCAACTCCTATCCTACACACGGTTTCTAAGAAAACAATTAAAATTATCTCTATTGTCCATAACAGTTGACTTATACTATGAATCCTGGGACTTAAAGTACTTACAACATTGTAAGTCATCATTGGGTTGTCATCTGGAAATAATTTGAGATCACCTTGTGGTTTACCGGGAAACATGCGAGTCAGTTGAGAAATTCAATGCTATACTGGCACGTTGCCATGGTAGCTCAGTGGTAGAACAACCGGCTAGAGACCGGGAGATCTGTGGTTCAAATCCCGGCTATGGTATTGAATTTTCAATCTGACTCTACTTATGCAACTCCTGTCCTACATACGGCTTGCGTGGAAAAAACAATTAAACCAACACCCATTGACCATAATAGCTGGCTATACTATGAATCCTGGGACTTAAAGTACTTACAACATTGTAAGTCGCCACTGGGATTGCCATCTCAAAATAATTTGAGATCACCTTGTGGTTCACCGGGAAACATGCGAGTCAGGTGAGAAATTTAATGTCATGCTGGTATGTTGCCATGGTAGCTCAGAGGTAGAGGAACCGGCTGAAGACCGGGAGCTGCTGATTCAAATTTCGGCCATTTTTTTTTCAGTCTGACTCTACAATAATAGTTACAAATGACTTAACGCAATCATAAAAAGTTATTGTAAATGTTATGGAAGTTTATTTTGTAAGTGAAAGCAGCTAAGCAGCATTGTTAATTATGGTGACGCTAATTTGGCTAGAAAGCATCAGCTAGATAGAATCGTGAAGTAGGCTGTAGGTAAATAATAGTGCTAGAGTACATGCATTGGTCAGAACGCACATAGGTTAAACCCTTATGTGTTCCATTCACATGACTTTCTCTACATCACTGTAACAAAGTATTGTTCAAAAGCATATTTTCTTTCTACTTGATGATAATCGAGATAAACATTAGCACACATTTTCTTAATTACTTGCTTCCTTGTAAGCAGAAGGAAAATAAGGCAACACATTAGGCTACAAAAAATGTCAAATCTCTTAAAATCTGGTTGCCATGTGTTTGAAATCCGTTTTTATGAAGGGCCAGAGTTTAAAACATTCAGTATTTTAAATCTGAAACAAATAACAAAGAATATCTCAGAAATAGGCAATTCCACGAAAAAAGCATGTGCATAAATTGTGTGTTTTAACGAGATCTAAATTTTTATGTAGAAAGTTTCTCTCAATCTCTTACGTTTTACCAGTTATGCAAAATTCAGAAAATGTCATTCAGAATAAAGAGGATTTGCCATATATTTAATATTCGGTATTTGCAGCAAAATCGTTGGAGCCTTTTTTAAAAAATCAAAATTTTCGAATTGTTTTTCTATGTAAAGGGAGTTTGATGTGGGGGGATTTTTCTTAAAATCTTTGTGTCGCATCCCTGGAAGATACTAAACTTAAATACTAAGTATGGTATTTTACTGACTTTTCGTTTTTGAGTTATCGTGTTCACAGACACACGGACACACGCACATACATGCATGGACCGTTTTCCAAAAATGCTTTTTTTTTTTTTGGATACAGGGGACCCTAAAATGTGTGTTTCCGGTGAAATCTCGGTACCGAATGTTTGGGTGGAATGTAATACCTTCTCTATACACTATGTACATAGTACGTGTAGAGAAAGAAAAGCTATTTTCTGTTTTTGACCAATTGTGGCACCTGAGACTCTTATAATTTTCATTCGCGAAAGACTGTGTTTTCATATTTTTAATAAAGAGTAATACTGAATATTCTAAATACTAAATCACTCATTTCCTTCAGTCTTCCACTGAGTTTTTCAATATTCGGTATATTCTTGAAGCTGATCTTGACATTTTCTGTGATATCTGATAGAAAATCATAATGAGCTTTGTATTAGCCATTGTCAGGTACGACAAAAGACCTTGTAAGCAGATTTTCTTTCATTTATATCCCTTTGGGGTCAGGTTAATCTACTTGTGTGCTTGGTTGAGTTTGATATTACTACTCAATGATCGAACGCTGGAGGCGAAACAGGATTTGTAAGGTTTATTTGGATTTCCCTGGAGAGCACTGCTGAAAAAAACCGGTGTCAGATTCTTGATATTGCCCCTTGCCTATACGCACGAAAACCTTAACCGTCGTGCAGAATGTTATTTTTTCCCTCCGGCGTAACGTTATACAGGCAAATAAAAACATAATCGAAACGTTACTGCTTCGAACAAAACGTTTACGTAGGTGGTCCAATAAGTTTGAAACAGATGCTTATGAGATAAATATAATTTGTTTGCAAGTTAAAATTTTAAGCGTAGAATAATTGAGAACTGTTTATTTGTGGAACTAATGTTAAAAAAATGTGATGTGTTACATCTCCGTTACTTGTTCCACTTATTCCGCAACTAACTATTCTTACAAAAGTTTTGTTATTCCAATTGTTAACCCAGTTAAGCATTAGCAAATATTTATTTTTTACTTCTTTCCTTGTAGCTAAAATGGTAATAGGAGAATACACAAGGCTAAAGCGACAGTCGAAATTTGTGTGTACTGGTCACTACGTTATGATATGAAAATAGAATATCTTTGCATTACGAGGAGTAAAAGAAAGTAAGCAAATGACGATCTCCCATTTAAGAAATATCTGACTATTGGTACATTTAAATCAATAACAAGAAATATATTTGAAACAGGTGAATCATCTGTGAAATTCAGAAAAAGTATAGTGTATAAGATATCTTATTGAACAATCAATTATTATACACCATAATGTGAACTTGGCCATTTAAATAATATTATTGTGTTAATTCATAATTATAACAAAATGAGCCATGTGATGTATTTTTCAAAACGTTCACATAAAAGATCCATTTTACAGCAAATGAGTTTACAAATAGCTCTGTCCTACTATATTTTTATACTATCTCTATTTAATGTAGAAAAAGTATCACTTTTCATACTCTCCAGAACTCTTGATTTTTCAAATGTTATTAATTTATCAACATTGGGACATTATTTCAAAAAAGTAATGCGAACATTTTCTTCAATATGTTTTTGAGTGGCATTAAAACACTTTTGCAACAAATTAGTAAAAAAAAACTGTATCGTGTCACACATTTTCAGTATGCAAAAGTATTGGGTAAATGTTTTCTAGTAAATAAGGTTTAAATTTGGGAGGTTTATTAATAAGCATGGGCCTACTCATTTATAGCTTCAGTTCATTGATAGTCAAAAGTTCGTCAAGTTGGAAAAGCGATATATTTTCTGTAACTTTATAACTCATATCCTTTTATTATGGAATGTAATAATTTTTTTAATTTTTCAAACTTTTTGCTAAAATTTCAGAGATGCAAATTTATTTTACATAAATTGTGCTATAATCCATCTACATATCTACAGATTTTGTCCCCCCCTCTCTCTCTCTCACACACACACACACACACACACACACACACACACACACACACACAGTTTACTATTTACAAGAAGTCGTCACGGACATTAGAAAATAGTCATGGTCAAGCTATTCAAGGAGTATTTTTACCAGTTTATTACGTACTTGTTTTACTGTCTGCAATTATTTAATATATTTAATCACCAATCAAAACCACAAAAATATAAATTAAATAGTATTAACATTAAATGTTTAGCAGTTATAGTTGAGCTAAAGTCATCCAGAATGATGACTTCAGAGGCTATTCCCAGAAAATTTAGGATATTCATGCATTTCAATTATCATGAAAATATGTTGAGCATATGGTATTTTAACCACAATCCTTGGAATTATTTTAAAAAAAATCAAAGAATTTAAAATATGTGCTATGTAAAACAGTGTGTAGTTTGTAGTTGGCGGTTTTTTTTTTTTTAAATATTTGTGTCGTATCCTTAGAAGTTGCTGAACCTGAATGTCAAACTGAATATTTAACAGACTTTTCGTTCTTAGTTATATTCCCCCCCTCTCTCCCTCTCTCTCTGTCTCTTTCTCTCAGACAAATACACAGATACTTAACAAAAACCTTTCTCGAAACATGATTTTGGATTCAGGGGTCCACAGAACAAGTAATTCTAGTGAAATCTCAGCACCAATTTGTTGGGTGAAATTGAGCACATTTTCTACCTACTATGTACATAATACATAGTAGAGAAAGTAAGAGATTCAAGTCGAACGTTTAAAAAAAATAGACACAAAGTGCCGCCACATATAATCTAAACATAAATGGGTTCAATTTACGTCTACCTTAGGTATCTCATGGTTTTCCCTGATCGTAGGTGAATGCTGCGATGGTTCTAATCGGTCACGATTTCGTTTCCTTATTTCCCTTTCATCTCATTTTTTATCATCGTTCACAAGTGTTTATAGATTTCGCAGCGTTTGCGATGCCGCAAGAAATGCTCGGTAGCTTGCTCCAAGTGCTAGTAATGTGTACATTGCAAGCCGCTTGATTGAATTGTTCGTTCATCACCCACTCTGGGTAGTTCTAGCAGGTCTTGAGCCAATAACGGTTAAAGATTACGCCACGATCTTTACAGTCTCCTATAGCTCCCACATATTATCCCTTTCTCCTGTTGGTGGAAACCGCAATAGATCCCCATACTCTGCACATTAATATACTTAATTCGTCATTGTCGTCTTCATGAATTTGGTCTTTTGGCCTATTCCGGTTTTCCATATTTGGTGTATTCAGCGTTTCCAAGTACGTCCAGTTTTCGTCATTAAGCAAGTTTATATAACATGTACCGTGTGCACCCTTTACGATACACTTGATTCCAGCAGTACAGCAATTGCGTGTTATGGTGACGTCATCAGAGCAACTACGTCACGTGGAGTATTCCCTGCCTCCAAGCGAAAAGATAAGAAACCCTTCCTCGACGCAGGACTTGGTCAGAGGGAGTCTGTGTACGTCTCTATAGTGAAGATAATAAGGGGTACTTTTCGACCAGATCAAAATTGGGAACTTATTATTTTCGGCAAGTTAAAATTTATTATAATTAATACCCCAAACTGGAATCCAGAGAACGCTACACAATATATTTGTCACAATTTGTATTTTAGAGCACAGATAGTTAAACAAAGGAAAGCGCTTATTCCCATAAAGGTATCAAAGCCCACCCTCAAGATGATTAGCAACATTATTATATACTGTGTGTAAATTAAAGCCAGAACTTGTATACCATAATGTGTTAAATTCTTCAAAATAATTGTTATTAGATAAAGCAATTGTTAAAGATAGACTAAATATTCCTAATTGACACCAATACAAACTACTGTAATATTGTATTTCATTTTTACATTCTCTGTACATATTATGCCTATAGTAGGTAGAGAAGATTTCATATTTTACCCAAAAATGTTGAGATTTCACTGGAAATATATGTTATGAGTTCCCCTAAATAAAAAAGAACATATTTTTAGATAAATGTCCGTTCATCTGCGCGCGCATGTGTGTGTGTGTGTGTGTGTGTGTGTGTGTGTGTGGACAGCATAGCTCAAAAACGAAAAGATCGTTAAATACCAAATTTGGCATTAAATGTAATATTTCCAGCAACAAGTTACAAGATTTTTTTTTTCATAAATGGTCTAACGAATTTTATTAAAGATCATAGATAAAATGTATATGTAAATGTTCTGGGAATAGACTCTGAAAACCTGTTCTTTCAGGATTAATTTTACAGAACTGGTAAACCATGAGAGATAGATAAACACTTACTACACAAAACTGTCGGTAACTTATCTTTCGTTTCATCTCTCTTGTGTTTTACTCCTGGCCGTGCAAAATTAACCGAATTTCAATTGTTTCACGTAACGACGAGTTTTTAAAAAAATGTTAATCTCTTTAGCCTTGTGTAATACCATTTTTCAATTCTATTTAGGAGGAACCAATACAACAATTTCTGCCAATGTTTATCTACATTAGAACGATTTAGATAAAGAAACAATCTTGTGTATCAATATTGAAGTACGAAGGCTTTCACGGTCTATTGGAAAACAATTTCCAATAGACCACGGTCTACAAGCCCGGAATTGCATGTAAAATATAAATGGCGTGTTATTTATGGACGTTCTTTAACTACTGTGGTTCTCAGTGCCCCATTCTAGATAGAACGTGAAAGACCGCTTAATTTGGCTCAGAGGCCTCTCTATCAGGCTTGGGGTTTAAATCTATGACACGGGAACAGCGGCTTTACTCCCTTACGAAGGAAGCCATGCTAAGGATTTTTACGCCCGAAAAAATCCAGCGTCCTTCGCCGAGTTTGAACCCGCGACCTTGGGCAGACTCCGGTATTGTTTTAAAATAAAAAAAAAAAAAAGTCGATGAGGCATGTCTCGTGATCCGAAAGTCTGGATTGAAATCCCGCCAGCACCGTCCTTCCTGACTAGTTACTTTTTCTGCACATACTAGTACATAGTATATAGAGAAGGTATTGTAATGCACCCAAAAATTTGATACCGAAATTTCACAGGAAATAGATATTTTAGATGCCACTGAATCCAAAAAAAAGTTGGAAAAAGGTCCGTGTGTGCGTGTTTTTGCGTGTGTGTTTATTTTGACAGCATAACTCTAAAACGAGAATACCGTTAAATACCAAGCTTGGTATTTAAGGTTGGTATCTTCCAAGGATGCAACACGAAGATTTTCAAGATCTCCCCACCCCAACTACCCTTTACATGGGACTTTTTTCGAAAATTTTGATTTTCTCAAAAATGCCTCTAACGATTTTGATTAAAATGCCTTATATTTAAGATATTTACATGGCAAATTAATTGTATATCTTGAATGTTTTTGGGAATAGCCTCCAAAGATCTCTTTATTCCGGATGATTTTATTGAATTTTGCCTAACTGCTTAACCGTAAGAGACAAAATCTTGCTATACAGAAATGTAGATCACCATAAAACACACAATTTAAGTCATACCTTCTTTTTGTAGAGTTTACCGTTTTAGAGATATTCCTTGTTTACTAATTTCAGTTTTAAAATACTTATAACGTTTCTCATACAGGAACTCGTCAACGCTTGGCCACGCAAAGAAACGGATTTCATTCTTATAGCAACCACATTTTAAAACATTTGACTGTCAGTTTAGCCTAGTGCATTCCCTTATTTCCCTTCTATTTATAAAGGAACTAAGTAATGGCCGTTTCTGCTACTGTTTTAGCATTAAATAGACAGAAGAACAAGCTTATTAACAATAATTTGTTACGGAGATGTAGAGAAAGTCAGGTGAATGGAGCACATCAATTTTTTTTTTTCCAGTTTTTCGTGAGTCCTTGTAATTGGCCCCTAAAATTAGGTCTATAGCGTTTGTACCATATGTAGTAAGACAGGAAGTTAAACCACTTGTGATGAGGAAGAAGGTGGAGGAGAAGCAAGAGTGAGGAGAAGAATGAACACGAAAATAGAAACATATACGCCATACAACATGACAGCAGTCTGCGGTTATTCGCTCTTACTGGCCTTTCTCCGGCGAATAGAATGAATTTTTAATCGGAATATTCCTCTCTATTGTTTCATTTGTACAGCCCCCTTTAACATCAATGGTCATATCGGGGCTTTCACTTGTGAAACTGTAGGTTCAGAACATTAGGTTAAACTTTATATTACTAAACACACGCACATTCATTCCCACATTCATACTTCCTCTGTGGGGGATAGGGAATAATTCCGGTTAAAGAAAAATTCCCCGCCCGGGACCTCCGGGTGAGAAGTCAGCTCGCCTGACCACTCGACCACGGAGGCAGTCTCTACGGTCTTGTGGATTCTCCCTTCAGATTGTTGCTTTGTATTTCATGACATCATATACCTCTGAATTATTGAATATAAACAACACGTTTTATGTTTACCGCTTTAGTATGCAATACAAAGTGTGAAATAGTCATTTTTGCTGTTCGTTAATACTTGATTCCGATATTCTGTATCTTACTTGAAAGTTATATGCTTGACGGCTCTCCAGTACAGCAAAAGTTTGTGCGTAATTTATATAACTTCAATAAATTGGCTGATATATTTTCAACTTGTTTTACCCCACCATCAGAAATACTTCTTCCCGTTAGGTTTTCAAATGTAGACACATGCTACAGTTCTAGGAATTAAAATATAATTCATACTCTTTCATAAACGAGGCTAAATATGAAACTATAAGGATGAATCCTGTGATTTAGCAATTATAATTGGTATTTAGGGTTAGTATCTTCCAAGGCAGATAATAACCCTAGCCTAAACTAACCTTTACAAGGAAATAATTTTGAAATTGTTTACTTTCACAAAAACGGATCTAACGATTTCGATTAAAATACGTAATAGTATATTAACTGCGTATCTTGAATTTTCTGGAATAGTCTCTGAAGACTCCTTTATTCTGGATGAATTTTTCTGAATTTTGCATAACTGGTAAGCTGTAAGAAATAAGACAAAAAATTGCTGCACAAAAATTGTGGATCATGCTAAAATACATAATTTACAAATACATATTTAATTTTATTTCCTAGATTGAAGATTCCGAGATATTCCATGCTATTGGTTTCAGTTTTAAAATACATTATCATACGAGAATTTTTAAACTACTGGTCATGCAAAGGAACGGATTTCAACCACAGGAACCCAGTTTTTAAAAGATTTTACTATAACTTTAGCCTAGTGTATTCTCTTATTTCCCTTCTACTTACAACGAATCTAGTTATACAATCAATTTCTGTTTATCTGGATTAGCATGAAGTAGATAAAAGAATAAGCTTTCTAACATTAATTTGTTACAGAGGTATTAGAGAGTCATGTGAATGGAGCACATCAGATATTTACTTTCTCTACACGTACTGTGCACATAGTGTACAGAGAAGGTATTGCACTCCACCCAAAAATTCGATACCGAGATTTCACTGGAAATATATGTTTTAGGGTTCCCTGTAAACAAAAAAAAAACATTTTCAGAAAAAGATCCGTGTGTGTATGTGTGTGTGTCCGTGAACACGATAACTAAAACCGAAAAAGGGGTAAAATACCAAACTTGGTATTTAAGTTTAGCATCTTCCAGGGATGCGACACGAAGATTTTGAGAAAAATTCCCCCGTCCCAAACTACCCTTTACATGGATCTTTTTTCGAATTCTTTTATGTTCTTAAAAAAATGACTAATGATTTTGATTAAAATACCGTATAGTAAATAAAATAGTAAATAAAATGCATATCTTGAATTATCTGGGAATAGCTTCTGAAGACTACTTTATTCTCGATTAATTTTGCGGAATTTTGCATAGCTACTAAATGGCAAGAGATGGACAAAATTTACCACACAAAAAGTAGAGCACACAATTTATGTTATATATATATATATATTTTTTTTTTGTGGAATTGATCGTATACAAGATATTCCTTGTTTTTAGTTTCAGCTTTGAAAAACTTTTTCTCATACAGGAATTTGTCAACTCCTGTCCACACAAACAAAGGAACTTCAGTCGCCTAGTAACCAGCTTTTGACTACCACTTTAACGTATGGTACTCCCTTATTTCGCTTCTACATACAAGGAAACAAGTAATAGACTACTTCTGCTAATTTTTTCTCGATTAGCATGAAGTAAATTGAGGAAAAAGCGTTTTAACAATAATTTGTTACAGATATGTAGAATACAGATTTTTTTTAAGTTATGCTGTTTGAAGATATACACTCAAACACACACATGGATACTTCTAACAAGGCTTCTTTTCTGGATATAGGTACCACAAAACATGTATTTGTGATGAAAGCTTTACATCAAATTCGTGTGTCGTATACACTACGTCAGCTACTTACTGTAAATATACGAAGTAGAGAAGGTAAAGGCCATAGTTGAGTGGTTACACCGCTTGCCTTCCATCTAGGTGGGTTGGGTTCGCCCGCAAGTGCCCGCATATGGGATTTGTGGTGGACGAAGCGGCGTCTGGCGGGTTTTCTCCGGATTCTCCGGTTTCCCCCGACTCTCATTCTACTAATTGCTCCATTATTACCTTTTCTGTCATCAATTTCGCTTATATTTTATATCATCCACTTCCTTATGTATATGTCTGGCAACGAGCTCACCCCAGGTTTTCTGTTCTGTGGTTTCGTGCCGTTGGCTTCCCGACAGAATTCTGACCCCTAGGCATTGCTTGTATGTCAGTCCAAATATGGGGAGTGTTAGCAGATTACAAAACGAGAGAAAGTAAACATGGAGGCTATTTTTATAACAATTATATCATAGAAATGAAGTGATTAAAAAATATCAGATATTAGAACGAAGCAAAGCTATTTGGGATTAGTGTAAAAAAAACACGCTGTGTTGGGTTCGAACTTCGCTTCATAGAGAGCGAGACGAACTACATTGGTTCGACTTTGCTGCTTGATTGCTCGATCCCTCCTCCTCCCTCCCTCACTGCCCTTTCCTTCACTATCTCCCTCTCTCTATCTCTCCTTTGCACTGTAGCGTTGCACCACTACAGGTGAATATTACACCACTCACAGAAAGGGAGGTTACAAGGAAACCAGGTTTAATTACTGAGAGAATAACCTCTGCCCTGATTTACAAGTACTGTTATTAACAAACTCTCCAAGCTGCTCCGGTAATATAAACCAAAATAGTAAAAGCTTACATGTTACGAATGTTTATCTGGTTGACTATAACCATCTGTAATTGCCACAAGTTAATTGACCAATTGTAATTGTAATGTAGAAAAATCAAGGCTTGAATGTAAATTGTTAACTACACACAGCAACAATTAAGAAAAATCATTACAGTCAGTGGCCGAATTAATGCGAAACTTTTCCAAAAACCACAGATTAATTACCAAATTGCAATTGCAATTCCAATGAAGTAAAGTTCAAAGTTTGAATGTAAACTTTTACATGCTACTTTATTTTTTGTAATGTTTAACGCCCACTTTTACTACTTGTAGCACTGCAGGCGATGACACTGGTGATACATGGAATGAATACGGAGCACCGGTGGAATGTGAATGGCGGAGGAAACCGGAGAACTCGGAGAAAGCCCGCCCCTGTGCCGCTTTACATGCTACATCTAAAAGTATGTATGTATATATGTATGTATGTATGTATGTATGTATGTATGTATGTATGTATGTATGTATGTATGTATGTATGTGCATGCATGGTTTTTTTTAAATGTATTTAACTGCATGATCCATTATAATAAGTAGTAATACTACATGCATTGGTTACTAGGATATACAATTTTAAAACTATAAATTAGATAACATAGCTATATAAGATTGTCGATGGCTTCGATATTGTTTTTGATATATGTGACTAATTAACGTTATTTATGTGATATGCGTTTTAATGTGACTAATTATTTGTTTCTTATATTTACTCTATTACTATTATTTTATGATTATTCTAGCTTTATTGTTTGTGCAAATTTGATAAACTGTTTTTTATACTTCTGTAGTAGAGGCAAGTCTGGTATCCGTTATTTTGTGTGTACTTATTATGTACATATGTATGAATGTATGTGTGTATGTCCTGCAAAAAAAAACAATTAACTCACATTAAAAGTGACCTAATATTTGGTTAACTATAAAGACCGAGACTTAAGTACTTATGGAGCTTCTAAGTCGCCATTGAGGTTTGACATCTCAAAATAATTTGAGAATGCCTTGTGGTTTACACGAATCAGTTGGAGAATTTAGTGCCATGTCAGCATGTTGCCATGGTAGCTCAGTGGTCAGAGTAACTATGCGGAAACCACGAGATTTCTGGTTCAGATCCCAGCTATGGCATTGAATTTTTCGTCTGACTACCTCTCCAACCGGAAGATTTGTGATTGTAACAGGCATCCATAGACCTAATACTTGAACGGATGACAATGCTGCTGCTGCTGCTGATGATGATGATGATGATGATTGTGAAGAAAATATGTCTTCCAAGAACCTTTATATCCGTTCTAGAATGAAATATACCCCCTTGAAATATCGAAGTTCAGCTTTGAGGCGATATTCAAGTCAGTGCGATAATGTGTTGTGCTACCAAATTCCTTGCTGCTAAATTCCCTTTTTCAGCAGCACTAACCGGAAATTAACTTTTCCCATTCAGGTTTAAGGTAAACCATCCCACCTTTTCTATATTGGATTCGTGTGTTGGATCGAGAAGCACCTAGCGGCGAGGTGATGTAAAGGATTATTGAAAATGGCAGCATAGTGGAACTAATATGAGAGAAGGAGGCCTCTACTGAAAATCCTTTAATAGATTTTGAAATTGAAAACTTGCTTTAAATTGCAAATACTATCGTATTATCGCTTTATAATATTCGCTAAGAAAACCTTCAGCAGATATTAATGTGTCGTAAATTCTTATTTCAACTCATATGCCGACTAATAACACACATCAGCAAGTACCTACATAAATTGAAAAGAACTACAGATTGGCTAAGTAGATTTTACTTTTTATTCTACTTATGTGTAGTAAGAAAAGGAAATGTTCCTGAATATTTGATATTGAGGTATAAATGCAAAAGCATGCTTTAAGCACTGAATTCATAAATAAATAATTAGAAAATGAGTATGTGAATAGCATTGCTCTAAAACGAAATGTTCGATAAAATTCACAAAAATATGAATGTTTATAAAATGTATGTATATGGCTGCGCGTGCTTATGTGAACAGCATAGCTCTAAAACAAAGTTTGATAAATATCTAATCTGGCCATTCAGTTCAGTATATTTCAAAGATGGGATTTAAAAAATTTTGAAGGAAATCCCCCACATCAAACTGTGCTTTAAATTTAATATTTTTACTAATTTTGAAAGGTCCCCAATAATTTTGGCCTTATATTTCAGATTTCTTCTTCCACTGCGAGCATTAGGCATATTAGCCTGTTGCGTTTCCACATTAGTCCCTCCCATCTGTTGTAAGGTCTTCCTTATGTACGCCATCTCCTTGTTTTTTTTTCTTTTTATTTTACAAAAATAGTACAGGAGTCTTGTCTGGACTCCGGCGCTGCAATCATTTTTCTTATTTTTACCTTTTTTTTCCATTTTCCTTTCATTTCCTTTATTTGTCTATTTGGTTACCGTTTTCTTTCCCCCCCCCCTTTGTTTAATATACACATATACACATTTCCAAAACACACAAACACCCATGCCCAAGGCGAACTCGAACCCACGATCCCCTCGCCACGAAGCACCAAAGCGAGGCACTTTAGTGAGCGCATCCATGGGGATGGGCATAGTTTGTACCTAAAAGCTCTCTCTTTGGGTATCTTTCTTCTGTAAGCTTGTACGTATTCCAACTGGTTCAAACCCAGCGGAGGACGATGGGTTTTTTCGGGCGTAAAAATCCTTAGCATGGCTTCCTTCGGAAGGGAAGAACAGCCGTTGGTCCCGTGTCGTAGATTTACAGTACGTAAAAGAACCTCAAGCCTGATAAAAGAGGTCTCTGAGCAAAATTAAGCGGTCTTTCACGCCCAGTATAGAATGGGACGCTGAGAACCACAGCAGTTTAAGAGCGTCCATAAATAAAACTCCATTTTTAACTATTATTTCTAAAGTTAACAATATTTTCATTTGCCAGGTGGCCCATCCGCCGTATTTGGCGTGTGCAAATATGTCTTCTTGCTTTAATAGAGTTGCAGAACACAAAGAGGATACTTCAAGTTAAAAACGGCCAGTGGGGAGAGAAATACCTTTGTTTTACTTCTCTCAGTGTGCTCACTGTCTCCTCTATAAGAGATATAAAACGGAGGCAGCTCAGCCTCATTTAGTTCTGCAACTCTTAACAACAAAGAGGATATCTGCACACACCAAACACGGGGCAGTTGGACCACCTTGTATCTATGCACAATTCTTGTTTTATTATTTCATTTTGATTTAATCTTCCCTCCCCACTCCCATCACTAAGCTCATGAATCTCATTTCGGTTGCTTGAGTTCTGCTTACATCTCTTTTCTTTAAAGTCCAGCTTTCGTTATCATATAAACATCTGAATGAAGTCATTTTTTTATAAAATTTGTCTTTCCTTGTTTTTTTAAGTGTTCTTTTTATTATACCACATATTTGATTGAATATTTCTATTTTATGTTGAATATTTACTTCACCTTGGTTTGATATTTTGCAACGGAGATAATTATAAGGGTTTGTTCTTCAAAAACTATTTTCGATCGAACCAGAATATCGCCTCTAAAAGCCATCACTTTGGTTTTGTTCGGAGCGATTGGTATATTATATGTTCTCCCTATTACATTTAATATATACATACCTTTTTTGTAATATACGTCATGTGCATATAGGAGAGCTATGAAGTTCTTTTTGTGGAAACTGTCCTTAATATTTGAAGTTTCTAATTGCTCTTTCCATTGTGGATAGTATTTTCTACAAATTAAGATGTAGCTAGACATTTACACGCTTCTAATTTCTAATTTCTTCTAAAATAGGATCAGTAGACTGTCGTATAATTGTTCTCTAATAGGTATACATGTATATGTATCAGATATTTAGATGAAAATATGATGTATCTCTTCAAACTTTAGGGAATATATTTCTCTATTCGGAAGGAAAATTGTATGGTTTTATGTAACTACCAAAAGTGAAAAGTGACAGAGGAAAACTTATTATAAATGCAGAGCAGATTAAAATACACAGTTTACTTCAAATAATCCTTTTGACATAATTTCTGAGATTATTTGTTTCGAGTTTCAATACTTTGACAAATTTAAAGTGCTGTACTTATTCAGCTGCTTCTGGAGATATCACTGAAAAAGTATGGACATTCAACGGCAGTAAATATTGGCCCGTTTTTAACATCTGACTACCGATTTTTCTTCCCTATGTCCATTATTAAAATATGTTACTTCCATTCAGTGTTGGGTGTATCTAAAATGTTGTATGATACGGACAAGGCTATAGACAAATATCAGTCCATGTGCGGAATGACGAACAAAATATTCCACCATAAAGTACGGAAGGAAGCACACTTAAAGTTTTATAAAACCAGGCTACAACCTGTATTAAGGAAAAAACGCAACAAAAATAAAAAATCTTATGTGTTACACTCACATGACTTTTCTAGCTGTTCTACAAACAAACTTCTTAGAAAAGATTATTCTTCTTTCTACACCATGTTAATCGAAATAAACATTAGCAGAATGTTATTACTTACTTCCTTATAAGTAGGAGGGAACTAAAGGAATGAGCTATGCTAAAGTGATAGTCAAATGTTTTAAAAGCTGTCGTTATGAGATTGTCATTGCAAATCGCTTCTTTGCTTGGCTCGGGGTAGAAAAAAAGAAAAACGGAAACTTCATGTCCGAGAAAAGTATAAGTACTTTACAATTGAAATCAATAACGAAGAAGATCTTGGAAATGTTTAGCTCCGCAACAAAAATGTAACGGACATAAATTGTGTGTTTTAACGAGATCTACATTTTTTGTGCAGTAAGTTTTTGTCTTTCTCTTAAGGTTTAGCAGTTAAGCAAAATTAGGTAAAATTCATACGGAATAAAGAGGTCTTCAGAGGTTATTCCCAAAAAATTTAATATATACATTTTATTTGGGATGTAAATATCTTTAATATACGGCTTTTCAATCAAAATCGTTGCAGGTATTTTTTACAAAATCAAAATTTTCGAAATTTTTTCCATGAAAACTGTAGTTTGTGGTGGAGAGATTTTCTTGAAAATCTTCGTGTCACATTCTTGGAAAATACCAAACCCAAATACCAAGTTTGGTATTTAACGAACCTTTTTCTACAAATGCTTTTTTCGAACTCAGCGGGACCGCAAAACATATTTCCGGTGAAATCTCGACATCGAATTTTTGGATACAATGCAATACCTTCTCTATCCCCTATGTACATTGTACATGCGGGCTAGAGAAAGAAAAGTAAGGAGCAGAAATGAGATTTTTTAAGAATGTTTAAGGTGGTACCATGGAAGGCCATACCAGGTGCCCTAACTGCCCCGTATTTGAAGTGTGCAGACATCCCTTCGTGTGTTAAAAGAGTTGTAGAATGCAACGGGGCTATTTCAAGTTAAAACCATTTATTGGGGAATTAGAGAGAGTAACCTTCGTTTTATCCGATCACCGTCTCTGCTGATAAGCAAAAAGGCCAAAACGGACATCGCTAAGCCAGTTCCCCACTTACCAGTTTTAACGTGAATACTCCACATCTCTTAACGTACGAAGGGATATCTGTAAATGTCAAATAAGGGGCTGTTGAGCCACTTGGTATTAGTAATACAGCTATTAGGTTATCAGTTAGAAATGTACAATTTTAATGAAAAACATCAATGATACTGGCATGCGAAATGGGAGAAAGCCTCCTAAGATATAGGTGATACCAAGAAAATAAAGATATAGAAAATAAAATAACAAACTTTCAGGTAATATGTGGAATCATCAAAAGAAACCTCGCAAGATTTGGAAGCAAGGATTAGATAATCAAATCAAAATAGCAAAATGCTAGCAGCTGAAATGCTATTTCTCCGAAATACTAAAGGATGCACAACTGCAGATCGAATTAAAAATGAAACTATCAGAGAAGAATTATATAAAAAAAAATGGACAGAACACCTAATGAGAATTAATTACCGTATAATACCAAAGATAGCTTTCCTGTACAACTAGAGAGGAACAAGAGATGTTGGCCGATCTCGTTAAAGGTGCATTACCGTTGAGGAGGGTATGGTGACCATCATGACGATATTGAAGAAAATTAAACGGTATGGAAACAGCACCTAGAATGAGTGTAAAAAATGCCAGGTCAGGCTATGTTTTTACAAGCAACAAGAAGCGGATGCTCTGAAGACCTAGAACGAGTGACAATGAAAAATGGGGATAGTGCCTAAACCTTGAAATGCATAAGAAGTAGAAAAAGAAGATCAAAAATGTTGAAGAGGGTTTATTTTAGTTCTACATTAACTTACAGGCAGTTGTAAGTAGCTGTTTGGAGCCAAATCCATTTTAGGAGAGTTAGGTTATTTTTATTCTTCTCGCTGCTAATTAGACAGAATTACCTGTAAACAAGACTTTCAAACGGCATTTGTAATTTTATTGGAATTTTACCGAAATTTCCATGATATGTAAATACAGAATAGCTGAAAAAACATTTAAAGTATTTTTAGAGAGTAATAATAAAACTAAATTATTTGCGCATTACAGAGTTAAACTGCATTAAAAAATTCTGATCTGTTCCATTCCCATGACCTTCTCTACCCGTTCTGCAAAGAAACTATTCTTTCAGAAGACATGCTTTTATCTACATCATGCTAATCGAGATTAATCGAGTAAGCATGAGCAGAAATGGTCTTATGTTTGGTTCCTTGTAAGCAGAAGGGAAATATGGCAAGCAGTAAACAAAAGTGATGTGTAAGAAAAAGTAACTCTGTTTAAGGAAAGCTAGGTAGTTTAAACTTGAAAAAAATAACATCAAATATCTTGTAACGGTCAGCTCTACAACAAAAATGCATTATGACGTGAATTGTATGTTTTAACGAGAACTACATTTTTGTGCAGTAAGTTTTTGTCTATTTCTTACAGTTTACTAGTTATGCAAATTTGAGCAAAATTCATCCAGATTGAACTGGTCTTCAGAGGTTATTCAAATAAAATTCAAGATATAGCTTTTATTTGTGACGTAAAGAACCATTATATGGGGTATTTAACAAAAATCGTTTGCGCCATTTTCGAGAAAAATAAATTTTTCAAAATATTTTCTACTAAAGGGTAGTTTGGGGTGGGGAAATTCTCTTGAAAATCTTCATGTCATATCCTTGGAATATAATAAACTTGAATACTAACCTTGGTATTTAACTATTTTAGTTTCTGAACTGCCCTGTCCACAGACGCACACACGAATGAGCCTTTTCCATGTGTTCCATTCACATGACTTTCTCTAATCGCTGTATAAAATTACTGTTAAAAGGCATATTCTTCTATTTACTTTATGATAATCAAGCTAAACATTAGCATAAATTGTCTATATTAATTGCTTCCTTATGAGAAGAAGGAAATTAGGGAATACACTAGGCTAAAACGATAGTCAAATCTTTTAAAAGCTGGTTGCCATGTGGTTGGAATGTGTTTCTATGCTGCGCCAGGAGTTTACAACTTTCCATGCGAGAAAAGTTTAAGTATTTTACATCAAAACAAATAAGTAATATCTCAGAGGTGGTCAATTCTACGAAAAAAAATTTATATGTGACATAAATTGTGTTTTTTAGCGTGCTCCATATTTTTGTGATATAAGTTTTTGTCTATCTCATACGTTTCACCAGTTACGCAAAAGTCAGAAAAATTCATCCAGAATAAGAGATCTTCAGAGGCTATTCCTAGAAAATTCAAGATATATATTTTATTTGGGATATAAATATCTTTAATATACAGAATTTTAATCAAAATCGTTAAGTCATTTTTGAGAAAATCAAAATTTTCGAAAATGTTTTCATTTAAAGAGTAGTTTGTGGTGGAGTATTTTCTTAAAAATCTTCGTGTCGCATCCTTGGAAGATACCAAACCAATACAAAGTTTGGTATTTAACGGTCTTTTCGATCTGAGCTAGTCTGTCCACACACACACACACACACACACACACACATACGGACCCTTTTCTAAAATTGCTTTTTCGGACTTAAGGGACCCCAAAACATATATTTCCGTTGAAATCTCCACATAGAATTTTTGGGCGGAAAACACAATACCTTCCATATCCACAATGTACATTGTGCATATGGGACTAGAGAAAGTAAAAATACTATTATTTGGACTCGGGGGTCTCAAAAGATACATGTTCGGTGGAATACAATACCTTCTCAATAGACCATGTACATATGCAGTACGCGTAGAGAAAGTAGCAAGTTGTTGTACCGAGGTTCACATTAACATATCAAGCAATTATTCATAATGTAAGCTATTTAAAATAACTAGCTATATTATAATTCAACACGTTTTCATTTGTTTTAATATAAAATATGTTCGCGCTCAGCTGCGAACTCGGCCTAAAGCATACATCATTAGCTTAATTACGTAATCCTGTAATAATCTTTGACCATGATCAGCTGCGCATGCACCAAGTGAAGAAAAATCTATGCTGGGCCCTGAATAAGCTACTGGTGCACGCTGTGTTTACTGTCTAAATGAAATGAATTCTTGGAAAATAAAGCTAATGCATTATATTCACATGACTTTCTCGACCTATTTTTCAATTCTATATTCCTATGAAACTTACTTTTCTATGCTTCTTAACATTTACACAACTAATTTTACTATACTTTGCTTCCTTGTAGACACCCGGGAATACATTAAGTTAAGCGATAATCAGATCGTCCAAGAGCTGGTAGCTATGTCATATATATACACATTACATATCTATACATATATTTTTAATAAATTCTTCCTAATTTCTAAACTAATATTGTATGTAAATATTATTTTATTTGAAGAACAGGATTTTGTTGATTTATACTCAACACTTCCTTCACAAACTGATCTAATGAGGCTATATTTTCTTTTTTCTCAATATCCCCTCACAAATCAAACCATCTTGTCCTAAATGAATTTTAAACTGGTCTGAACCATGACATGATTTAAAACAAGTAATGTTTTAAACCAAATTATAACAACATAAGTAAATCTAATGATGATGATAAGTTAGTAAAAATATAGCGTTAATATAATTCACGAAAAAAACAAAAGAATATGATATTTGCTCTATTTATTTAATTACCTTTAGGTAGAATACAACCACCTTTAGATTTTCTTACGTTTCTTTAAGAGAGATTCTAGTTATATTTATTCTATATCTTATTAAATTTAATGAAACCATTTTAAACAATACGCAAAAACCGTTGCATTGCATAAGTTTATATGAAGAGGGATGCCTATATGAATTTAATACATAATGCAGATAGTACTTGGATTTTTAACATAGCATGTAGATGGAGAAAAGCGTGCCTAATATTTTGAATTTCCAACTCTGGTACCAAAGTACTAGCCACCAGGGAACTAATCCGCTCCCCACCTGAAGTCAGAGACTGTGCTTGTAAGTTTATGAGCTAACCAGCTAACCTCTCGCGGAAGCACAGGGTTTTTGGGTTAGGCGAAACTATTAATTATTATTATTGATTACTATTAATATTATTGTTACTATTATATAAGCTGACCTAATGTCAATAATATATACTATGGGCATTGTATATGAAAATATTTGGATAAAAACGTAAAATCCTCTGTTTTATAAATTTAGACGAGCGTTTTTCACAAGTGAATGAAAATAGGGCATGTATTTAATCCTTCGATGCATGCGGGTTGAAATATTCAGCCGTTCATACATGTAATATGGTCCAGAGTTCGGTTTCAAAAAAAGTACTTCGACTCCAAAGATCAGAAGGCAATTATACGTCTCTGAAAGATATCATGTTGGTATATATTTTATCATTTCATATATGAACTTAGCATGTCTGTCAGACTGCACATTAGGACCCGATTCATCGCTTCGATAATGCCAAACCAGTTGTATTTGTTACTGAATTACTGGCGTGTTCAATACCAAAACAAGGCAATATATATTATAATGAAATGGTTATTGTCAAGCATGCTTATTGCTCTCTAATAATGTGTTGAGAATGTTCATTAGTAGCCATGACTCTAATTGCCATAGAAAGTAAAGATGCCGGACATTATTTTGTGTTTTGTATTTACAGTTTCTGGCTTATTATTTAGTTATGGTTAAAATACCTATTGCATACTCTCCTGCGTTCCTCACCCTTGTTAGAGAACCCCCCATAACCTTGTATTTATTTTCAACTCCCGAGAAGTTGCGATCAAGACTTTTTCTTCAAAGTATTTGTTTTTTCTTTCTTTCTTTTATTTCTCTACTTCCTGTTCATGCTGTCATGGTGGAGAGTTAGATTCTCTGCATTCAATGCTTGTAGCCTAACTCACCTAAGTGCTTTCTAAATTTTACTTACAAATTGAAATTAAAGTTGTGTGTTATTTATGGATGCCCTTTAATTGCTGTGGTTCTCGCGTCCCATTCTATTTTGGGCGTGAAAGACCGGTTGATTTTGCTTAGAGATCTCTCAGTCAGGCTTGAGGTTCTTTTGCGTGTCTTATATCTACGACTTGGGAGCAACGACTTTACTTTTCTTCCGAAAGAAGCCATGCTAAGGACAATTTTACGCTCGAAAAAAAAATCCATCGCTCTGCGCTGGGTTTGAATCCACGATCTTGGAAACCAGATGCTAGCATGTTACTCCTAGACCTTGGAGGACGACATATGTCAATGTACTGTAATAACTTTTCTGACTTATATGTACATATATATTTATTTATAATTCATAGCATGCACCATGTTAACATCTGATAATAGTTTTAGATTTAAATCCTACCTGAATCTTTACTTCCTTGTTATTTGTTAAGTTTTGATAACGATTAAAGTAATGCAGAAATTAAGCATAAGCTGCAACTTGTTGATATTTTTCAACTTCAAGTACCACTCAGGTACTCTGCCGGCAGTTCGCCTCCAAGACTAACGTTGATGACCTTCTCCTGGAACCACCAAGTTCAAAAGGTTTAACTCGGTTTTTTTCTATATAAATGCTATTTCTTTTATATACCATGGTGGACAAAATAGTTTTCAATAGTTTCGACTTCGTCTCGCATTTTCAAATCCTTTCTCGTTTTCCAATGTAGCACTTGCTGCAATTTTATCGCAGCATATTACACCAAAGACCATCACACATCTGCAGTCTTGCCGACAAAGTTGATACGTAAATAATGTATTTAACAACAACCTAAGGAAGAAAGTCACAACCATTACATAGCTCATGGAAAATCCCCTTTCGTACTTCATCAGTTCCACCGAGGTGAGGTTTACTTGTTCAGAGAGCGACGAACTTCTGCTTTCCAATCTTACAGGGAAGAGTTTTTCCTACAGTTATGGAAATAACCTATCTAAATTTATGAATAAAAAATCAGAGTTCAATACTTTCTTCTTGGGAATTCTGCTTGTATTCCTCCAAGCCAGAACTTTTCGTGCAGGAATTCCAACGATATGACAGTAGCTGGTTTAGCATTCGATGAGTAGTCAAACAATATTATCGCATGGATAGACAGAAACAGACTGAAAAATTCAGTACCATAACCAAGGATCTCCTAATCTGAATCTACCTATCCAACTCCTGTTCTACACAGTCTATGTGGAAAAACCAATTAACACTTATTGACTTAAAAGCTGGTTAAACTATAAACCTCGGAACTTAAAGTGCTCACAATATTGTAAGTCGTCATTGGAGTTTTCGTCTCAAAATAAATTGGCATCACCTTGTGGTTTACCAGAAAACATGCAAGACAATTGGGGAATTTAATGTGGTGTCGTCATGTTGTCATGTTAGATCAGTGGTTAGAGCAACCACCAGAGACGGGGAGATCCATGTACTTACTAGCACTTGCTTATATCTAGCACTTATGCACAATCTGCATGTAGGCAGAATGTATTGCATTCCACCCAAATAACTGATACCGAGATTTCACCGGAAATATATGTTTTGAAACCCCTGAAACCAATAAAGTATTTTTATAAAAATGTCCGTGTTTGTGTTTGTGTGTGTGTATCAGCATAGTGCACAAACGAAAAGTTTTAAATACCAAAACTTGGTATTTAACACAAAAAATCTCCCACTCTGATGTCCCTTTATGTGGAACATTTTTTGAAAAGTTCTATTTTCTCAAACATGACTAACGATTTTGATTAAAACGCCTTATTTAAGTCACTACTATGACAAACGAAGTATGTATCTTGAATTTTGTGGAAATAGCCTCTGAAAACCTCTCCATTCTGAAAGATTAATTAACACGTAAATCATAAGGGATAGTCAAAAACTGCCAACAAAAATGTAGATCTCATTAAAACAATTTATGCCACATGCTTTTATTTTTTTGTAGAGTTAACCGTTTCCCATATATTCCTTGTTACTGATTTAGAGTTTAAACTACTTAAATTTTTCTCAAGCGGAATGTCAGGTTTCGTTTAGTTTCTTTTGTTTTACTCTTGGGAATGCAAAAGAAAACTATTATATTGCATTCCTTTATTTACCCTCTACTTACAAGAAAGCAGGCAGTACGGCCATTTCTGCTAATGTTTATCTCGATTAGCATGAAGTAAATAAAAGAAAATGTTTTTTATCAATCATTTACTACAGAGATGTGAAGAAAGTCATGTGAACCGAACTCAAAAAAGATTTTTAGTCTTATCACATTAACTATAAGAAATCACTCGTCGCATTTAGCGCTACTTACCTTTCAGCCCCTTTGTAACCCGTTAATTATAAACGACATAACAAAACACCAAGCCATCTGCTGGAAACTGCAAATCTAAAATACTTGTGCGTCCATATTTTCTGTCAATTTTAGGTCAGTAATATCAGATACAAAGATGTTAAATAATAACGGTGGTAAAATTGAGACTTACCTAATGCCTCGGTGGCCATATCTTACGAGTTCTCCTAAATTCGGTTTCTATTGTACTTAAACAGAACTCTACATTTTTATACAGCATTTGACAAGTAATTGTTTCTACTTTCATTATACATTATTGTATTATATTGCTGTTCGTGGTAAAATAGTTTAAATTAAAAATATGTTTGCATTCACATGGCCTTTTGTACTCACTCTTCTAAATTAATGTTGTAAAATTTTATTCTTCTGTCTCCTTGTTCACACAGAGAAGATTTCATTACAAATGTCTACATTCGTTGTAGGTGTAACAAAGATGCAGTAGGTTAAAATGAGACTGACCTGTTTATGTGATGGCTTTGAAATTTAGTCCCCTTTGGATGACCTGAAAAAGCAAGTAGCGAATTACCACCTCAATATAAACACTCAAGAATTCAGATCAATAACAAGTTATATTTCGACAATGGTTAACCTACAAAAAAATTTATTAGCCACAAATTATATGCGATAACAAGATCTAATCATTGTATAGAAAGATTTTGTCTATCTGTTACGGTTTAGCATTTATGCAAATGCCATCCACAATAAATAACTTCAAGGGCTATTATTAGAAAATAAATATGCACTTTTTATTTTTCAAACAAACGATACACACAAATAGGTTATTTTAAACAAAATCGTTATGGCCATTTTAATACAATAAAAATAAGAGTATTTTCCATGTAAATGGGTAGTTTGAGTAATTATTATTGTTATTATTATTGTTATTGTTATTAATATTATTATTATTATTTAGTGTCACGCCCTTGAAAGACATTGAACCTAAAACATCAAATGATTTAGGATTTAAGGAACTTTTTATTATTGACTCCATAGAAGCTCAAAAAGCTCATTTTTGGTTATCAATGTTTAGGTGCAATACAATGGTACTCTTACTTACTGTAATTGGCAGAGAAATTAATGAGCATATCTACTTCATCCAAATTTCATCTTTTAAGAAAAGAATTAGGCGGCGCCGTGGCTGAAGGATGAGAACTCATGTTTTACCACGGCGGCACGGCTTCGGTCTCAAGAGACTGTAGGTGATGTTAGTGATGGACAAAGCTGCATCTGGGCGGGTTTTCTCTGGGTTCTGCGGTTTCTCCCATAATTCATTCCACCACGTGCTCAATAATTGGCTCTCCTCTCATTCACTTCATTGAAATGTCATATGTTTTTCCTCACACTCATGCCGGGTTGCCCTGCGGGATATAGTGGTTACTGTGCTAATCTCATATACCCAAGGTCGCAGGTAAAAATCGGGCGTAAAAATAAGCCTTAGCAAGGCTTCCTTCACAAGGGAAGTAAAACCGTTGGTCCCGTGTCGTAGATTTACGGCACGTAAAAGAACCTCAAGCCTGGTAAGAGTCTCTGGGCAAAATTAAGTGGTCTTTCACGCTCAGTGTAGAATGCTACGCTACGCTGAGAACACATCATTTAAAGGGCGTCCATAAATAAATAAAGAAACACTCATACCGGTATCAGGGTGACGCTTCATCCCAGCTACTCTCTCTGATCCAGAGTCCGCATGATCAACAGGCAGTCGGTTTGGGTGGTTCAGTTGGTTGGTACTGGCCTACTGACCCCAAGATCATAGGTTCAATCTCGGCCCAAGACCGCTGGTTTTTAACTGTGCTTAAAAGCGGCAGTCACTTCAGAAGATTTACTGGCACGTTAAAGAACCTCTGCGTCACGTATTCCGCTCATATAATCCTGGTAATTGGCAGCTTCGTTAACAATCAAACAAAAATATACAAAAAGAAAGAAAGAAAAGAACAACATCTGACCTTAGGATGGCTTGTGAGTCATAAGGAGTGTAAATGCCACTTGCGAGGAAGGTAAATAGCGATAAAACAAGAAGAGAATAAAAGTAATGCCCGATAAAGGTAATCTGGATGAACGGTTTCGGATTCACAACAGTAAGAAGTTGTAAATATGAAGCAACTGTTTCAAGATGGGCAGCTTTATTTACAATACCTTTAAGGTTCTGCATACACGCGTGTAAATTATAAATGTAAATTATATATAAGTATAAATTTTATATTGGATTTATACATAATTATGTATACATTTACATTTCTACAGAACTTACACTACCATTAGTTATCTCATTTGACAAAAAATAATAAGCTAGGCTATACGCGAGTTGACAGTTCTTGTATTAAGCATATTTGAAAAGAGCAGTCTAAATACTAGCATACACATTACTGGTGTTAGATAACATTGTGTAAGGTCTAAAGAGATCTAGCAAAACACAAGAAAGCTTGCAAAATTACACTAGTACTTCGTATTATTCTTACATTGCATTATTAGGTGAATCTTATTATCAATTTAGAAGCTAATGTACTTTTAACCCCAATTGATCTTCTTAAAATAACTCTACAAAGGGCAATTTCAACAGCAAGAGTAGACAAAAAGAAGGCGCTTCCACTCGCAGACCTTCCGCAAGAGGGAACTGTGCTACGTGTGAAGAAAAACAAATAGGTTTTGAACGAGGTTAAAAATCTGGAAGGATGAGGCAGGGCTTCTCGAAGCATCACCCAGGCAAACTCTGTTATGTTTTGTTCCTCATTCATCCGGCTCACAAAGTTCCTAACACCTCTTTTTCTCTCTCTTTCAACAGAACTGCGCCACAATTTTTTGCTCAAGTTGGAAGAAACTTTCTACTGCGTTTCGGAAGTATGGTGCAGAAGCACGAACAATATACCGGAAGTGAATCCTTAGGTGCAGAACGATAAACTGAAGAAAGTACTCCTCCTCAGAGATTAAGGTGGGGAGGTTTTGAGGCAGTTAATGCGTCTGTACATCGATAGCAAGGACCTATATTACGTAACTCATTAATATCAATATAATATCTAAACGGAAATGAATTAATAGAAAAAGTGTTGCCTCTAAGGACTTAAAAGTTTTATAAGCTTATAAATATGTTATACATATTTTAGTTTTAAAGGATACATTTTTACTTTCTCTATACTCACTATGTACATAGTGTATAGAGAATGTATTGTACTCCACCAAAAAACTCGATACAGAGATTTCACCGGAAATATATGTTTTAGGGTCCCCTGTATCCAAAAAAAAAGGTATTTTCAGAAAAAGGTCCGTGTGTGTGCGTGTGTGTGTCCGTGTGTCCGCCTGTTAGTGTGTTAGTGTGTCAGTGTGTCCGTGTGTCTGTGAACACGATAACTCAAAAACGAAAAGTCGGTAAAATACCAAACTTGGTATTTAAGTTTAGTATCTTCCAGGGATGCGACACGAAGATTTTGAGAAAAATCTCCCCACTCCCCAAAATTACCCTTTACATGGAACTTTTTTGAAAATTTTGATTTTCTCAAAAATGGCTCTAACGATTTTGATTAAAATGTCGTATATTTATGTACCTGACAAATAAAATGTATATTTTGAATTTTCTGGGAATAGCCTCTGAAGACTGCTTTATTCTGGATGCATTTTTCATAACTACTAAACCGTAAGAGATGGACAAAAACTTAACCCACAAAAAATGTAGAGCACGTTAAAACACACAATTTATGTTATATACATTTTTTTCGTGGAGTTGATCGTTTTTGAGATATTCCTTTTTCTTGGTTTCAGCTTTGAAAAACTTATACTTTTCTCATACAGGAATTTGTCAACTCCTGTCCATACAAACAAAGAAACATCAGTCACATAGCAACCAGCTTTTGGCTTTCACTTTAACCTATGGTACTCCCTTATTTCGCTCCTACTTACAATAAATCAAGAAATAAAGCTATTTCTGCTTATTTTTCTCGATTAGCATGAAATAACTAAAAGATAAGCTTATTAACAGTAATAGTTTACATAGATATAGAGAAAGTCATGTGAAAGGAGCACATCAGATCTTTAAACTTTTGTTTCCAGTCTGTACTTCTAAGTCTCGCTTGTTTTAACGCTACTATAGAAATAGAGTTTGGAAATAGGATTACTTTCGTATTAAACTAACCTTTACTCATAAAATACAAGTAATTAAGACAGTTTTATATGAGAAACTATTACATTTATATAATAAAATTGTAGTGACATTTTCTTTGTTTAAGAAAATGACAGACCATTCGCTTCTCACCTAGACGGCCCAGGTTCGATCCCAACCAACCGCATGTGAGATTTGTGGGGGACAAAGCGGCGCTGGAGCGGGTTTTCTCCGGGTTTTCCGGTTTCCCCCACCATCACATTCCACTGGGGCTCCATCTTCATGTACCATCAGTGTCATCACCTGCGATGCCATTGCAGTAAAAGCGGGCACTAAACACTACCAAAAAAAAAAAAAAAAAAAGGACAAAAATCAATGTAAGCCAGCCAGCTTTCAAGTGTATCTATTACACCGGTTATTTTATGTGAACCCTCTACATCCCCTACCATAGGCAAATGGAAAATGGCGTGGTGTTTATGGACGCTCTTTAACTACTATGGTTTTCAGCGTCCCATTTTAAATTGGGCGTGAAAGACCGCTTAATTTTGCTCAGAGGCCTCCCTACCTCAGGCTTGAGGCTCTTCTACGTGCCGTAAATCTACGACATGGGACCAACGGCTTTACTTCCCTTCCGAAGGAAGCCATGCTAAGGATTTTTACATCAGAAAAAAATCCATCGTCCTCCGCCGGGTTTGAACCCACGTTTGGGTATATGAAGTTAGCATGGTAACCACTACACCACGGAGGGCGACCCTACCATAGGCACATTTGACTGCAGTTGCTGGGATTCGAAATCGCGACGTTTGGCTTCGAATGGATGGTCAGCTATAGCCTTAACGCTCACGACTTTTCGACCAGCTTTATTATTATTATTATTATTATTATTATTATTATTATTATTTGTATTATTATTTGTATTATTATTTGTATTATTATTTGTATTATTATTTGTATTATTATTTGTATTATTTTATTATTATTTGTATTATTTTATTATTATTTGTATTATTTTATTATTATTTGTATTATTTTATTATTATTTTTATTATTATTTTTTATTATTATTTTGTTATTATTATTATTATTATTTTATTATTATTCTTATTTTTATTATTATTGTATTATTATTTTATTATTATTCTTATTTTTATTATTATTGTATTATTATTATTTATTTTTATTATTTTTATTATTATTTTTTTTATTATTATTTTTTTTTAAATACTGTTCCGGAGGCTTTACAGGAATCCGGCGCTGTATTCCGTTTTCCTCTGTTTTTTCCAGTTTTCTACATTTCCTTAGTTGACCTATTGATTCTTAACGTTTTTTTTTTAAATATACATACACACACATACACATTTACAAAAAAAGAAACATCCACGCCCAAGGTGGGACTCGAACCCAGATCCGGTGTGCCAAAGCGAGGAGCTTTAGCAAGCGCGGCCACCGGGATCAGCATTTTCGGTACCGTCGAAATCGGTTTAGAATCAAGAGGAAGTTTGGCATAAGTCGCAAAATATATCGGTATAAAGCGTTAAACTCGTCATATGGGATTTTAGAAATATTACGTCTTCGGATTGATTGTCGAATTATTGATTTATTGGTTGATGTGTTTCGTTCATAAGCTTTATAACTGTATGGCTAACGTCATATCTCACCATTGAGTTTAGCACAATAGAAATAGTCCTTCCATGAATGGTTAGTTCTGAGCTCATAAAACTTTGCAGAAGGTCGCTAATTTCTATTTGAGAGCGGATGAGCTCTATTTTAACTAGTATTTCGAAACGTGATTTAAACCTATCTAAGTTCTAACCATGACCTTCTCCATTTGGGACTACATTAATTTATTCAAGTAATAGCATCACTTATGATTTTAATCAAAATCATTACAGGCATTTTTTAGAAAATGAAAAATAAATTAATTTTCTTCCAAAGTGTTGGGAAATTTTCATGCAAATCATTATCTTGTAGCTTTGAAGATACTGCGTTTGATTATCAAGTTAGCACTTTTCTGACTTTTCGATTTTAGTCAAAATGTTGACACACACACGTACGCAAACGCACACGCGCACGCCCACACACGCACCACACAAAATGGGTGTTTTAAAACTTTTGTCTTTGGTTCAGATAACCTAAAATGTCTATTTCCGGTGAAACCTCGGTATGCAATATCTGGATGGAATACAATAAATTGAATATTATTTATGGACGCTCTTTAACTCCTACGATTCTTAGCGTCCTGTTCTATATTGGGCGTGAAAGAAACGCCATTTTACTCTACTTTATCAGGCTTGAAGTTCTTTTATGTGTGCCGTAAAATATACATTGGTATATAGTTTGATGTGTTGACACTGCAGTGTTTATGTAGTGGTAATAATGGAAGTAAAATGGGGCAGTGGTTGCGTGGTAGACTGATGTTTTCACTAGCAGTGGAATGCGATTGAGGTTCGGTGGGTGGTAAACATAAGTTCCACTGATTTACGGGGACTAGCAATTTTAATATTTACATAGTCATTTGCTGTTGTGCAACAAGTTATCAGCATCATTATCCATTTCATTTTCTCTCAAGATGCATAGATTACATTGTACAGCATACAACCGTATCCTCTCAAATGTGAATCAGCCCCGATTGGCTCGTAAACAGGCTTTATATTGAGAAAAACTTCGCTCCATTTCACAAGATGTGATTGTAGCAAAACGTAAGTAGCGCACATCATCGACTACTGCTTAAGAAACTCCATCAGCAATTATTTCCGTAGCAATACCTCTTATCACATTTTGTATTTCAGGCATTACTAAAAATCCGACAGTTTTTTCCAAACACTGTATCACTTTATTTTTCATACGGCCTAAAGTAAGTGTCAGGGTCTCTGATTAAGTTACCTTCACAAGTTCATTGACAGCTTTCAGGGCTCGTAGCATTTCAATGTTCGATGTTTACAAATGCGTGTTTTTGTGTGGTAGACATTTCTACAAACTTCTTCTGCAAATGTTCACACAATCCATTTGAAGCAAGAAATTTTACAATCCTGAGTGAAGAGTATGTACTATCATCAAAGGCATTAATTACCTGTAAAACAGTTAATCTAATGTACAGCATAAACTACTGCTGCGTCGAGCCACGGCCCCCAACGCGTTACTGCAGGATGTTTACTTGCGGGCGTGCATTCGCCAATGCAGATCGGTCTCTACTTGGTAGGATGCAACTGTTCTCCCCATGTGTCCCGCTATTGGTCCCCAAGATACTATCCCTAGAAATAACTAATAAGTAGTGATAAGTATAGAGAGTACGCGACACACCATGCGAGCACGCAGGAGGAATGAGGCGGTAGGACGCGGTATTGTTGATTCAGAAAATGTCCCGAATATTCTACTCGCAAACACCATTAGTCTATGGCGTGCACTCTATATTGTTTTACTTCACCATGTTACAGTACTTTCTTAAAATTGTGTCCTGCAGCTTCCTACCAAGGAATTCGTTTATACTCTTCCTACACGCTTGTTGGCATAGATAAATTTTGGTGTAAGTATCGTACATAAATATTCGTTGTTGAAAAGTAAATTTTTCAGCCAGCATTTTAGTTCCTCCACATAATTAAAGCAGCTCACGCGCTTTAAAAGTAATCCGAAGGTGGACCTAAGAAGGCACTTTATTAACACCTCAAAATATACAAAGTAACTACCGATAACATATAACCCAGGTAAACAGAGTCCTATGCTAAACCCTCAATTTGTTCTAAGCATTTATTGAAAATACATGGTCACACGCAAAATTGAAGGAAAAGGACGGCAGCTAGAATGCCGCTATTTACCTCTCGCTCTACTGCCGTTCTTTCTCCCGCTTGGTCAGTTCCAGCGCAACTCGGACACTCCGTTGTAGAGAATGTAAAGCGAATCAGGTGTAAAGTGTAACTGTATCTCTACAAAAATGCTGAATCAACACGAGCGCTGGGACCTTACGCTGCTTATTTGTGGCCTACCTCGTTATAAACAACAAATCTCAAAATTAATATTTACCTCAATGTAGGCTCCCTATGCCAGATATTTATGCACTTAGATAACAATACCGTTTTATTTCACATTAGTTTTATTCATGTGTAATACAGCTGGTCTTACTCCTTAGCTAAGTTCACATTAAACGATATACTCTAACAACAAGATATTCCATATTTGTGCAATATTTGAAAAAAAAACAGCTGTCAAAATCAAATAAATTTCGCAACGCATTCGCCAGGCTTCCATTGGGGAATTCATGTAAATATTTTATATTGTTGACAATTTTTCTAGTTGCATAAGGGTATTGCACTAAACCTTGGTCCACCAAGCTTTTACCAATCGCTTTATTTTTTTCTAAGAAATTAGGCCCATAGTGTTGTAACAGAGATAATTCTGATTCTGACTAGGATTGACTATAGCGTGGAAGCTAAATAGATCACATTAAACACCAAAGAAATCATTTCCAGGGAATGGAAACACTGGTAAATTTCCAGAATAATCATTATAAAAGGCATGCACAGGAATGATAGAAGCTGAAGAGTGAGCTCTTGGATCTGTTGGATCTCGAAACAGAAGTAAAATTGAGAATGGGAAGGACATTATGTAATTAATGCTACATATGAGAATGAATGTATCAATAAATACTTACGACTAGATGAAGAGAATCAAAACCTATTAGGCCCCATTCCCAATAAAAATAAGTATAAAATAAGTACATACTAATATTGTAGGATACCCGGGTTTTGAGGGTTGTTCAGCCCTGAACCCCAAACTGCAATTCTAGAGGGGTTGGTATGGGCCGCGCCGAGGTCGAGTAGTTAAACCACTGGTCTCTCACCTAGGTGGCCCGGGTTCGAACCCAAGCGACCGCATGTGAGATTTGTGAACAAAGCGCGCAGGAGCGGGTTTTCTCAGAGTTCTCCGATTTCCCCCGCCATCACATTCCACCGGTGTTCCATCGTCATTCCATGTATCACCAGTGTCATCGCCTGCGGTGTCATAAGTAGTAAAAGTGGGCATTAAACACTGAAAAAACAAAAATAAAAATAGAGGGGCTGAGAGCTCCGTGAATTTTGGCTTAAGAGAGGCGTGGAGACAGGTGACTTCCTAAAGTAGGTGAAGAGGGAAATGAGATAATCTAACCTAAGGGGAATAGGACATCATCAGTGGGTTGAAAATTAAAGGAGCATGATACAAAATGTTATCGAGCTATTAGGAAGTATCGAGCTATTACGAAGTATCGAGTTATTAGGGCAAACTATGAGTATTTGAGAAAGGGATCTCAGCATACCGGCTTACCTGGTCTATGTGATGGATTTATGTACTGCTTTCACAAGTTTAAGTAATACTTAGCGTCGTCATAAGGTCATGAGACGCTTAGGTCGTATGGTGATGATGATTATTGGGGTTTAAGGGCACTCAGTTGCTAGATTATCAGAGATAAACGCATGCTAAAAAGAATTGCAATTAAAACTGCTGAAACAAGAGATAAAAACCACTATATAAAACTATAACCAAGATAAAATAACTGTCCACCCCTGAAACTAGAGCTGACGATAAAATTATGGCATTCAAAACAAAAGCGTTCATAAATAACAACTGTGAACAATTAAAATTTAGACATTAAAAATAAGCTGTTTGAAAGCTAAAATCCCGCTCCATTATCATGGCACTGATTGATTGAATTATTTATTGATTAATTTAGGGCTCTCAATTGCTAGGGTGCTTAGGTTGGAGTCCAAGAGTCACAGAAGTGTACAAGCGAGAGATTGTCTGCCTCTTTGTAAAGCATTTCTTTTAGACGTCAACTCTTATGAGGCGCCATGCCCTCAAAATGCTGCGGAGTGTCGACACTGGCTAAATAGTTAATCCTGAATACTAAGACTTCCTATTGCTTAAGAAATCTGAACTTTTTGATTAAGTCAGGGCATACGCTACATCACGTATCTAAAGAACTCGCCATAATGAATCATGCAAACATACATATAAACACTGAATTAAATCTAAACTTAGAAGTTTGTATAGTTCAAACTATCTACGTCAAACATAAGAAACTATGCATCAGAGTAACTGTCATCTCACGCAAGGTTTCACTACCATGGCACCGCAGGCGATGACACTGTGATATGGCAGGGGAAACCGTAGATACCGGAAAAAACCGCCCCTGCGCCGCTTTGTCCACCACAAATCTCACATGCTGTCACTAGGAATCGAACCCGGGCCATCTAGGCGAAGGGCGAATGGTCCAACCACTCGGCCACGATGCGGCCTAATATGCTTGCAATTGCCGTTCTGTACAAGATAACGGCCAGGAATCACTGCGGTATCCTATTTTAATATTTGTGGTTTATGAATGACAACACATCGCCTCATGTTTATACATAAGTTTTACGTCGTTATGTTAATACTCAATTTTCATTGTGAATGGCCGTTTAGGCCTGTTACCACAAACCATTACTTAACATCTTAGCCGTCCTTCTTTATGCTCACAGTTGATATGGATGTCTCGTTTTCTAGAATACTGAACAAAACTGCCTGCATTCGTTGGATATAAATGACATTCTTTACTGCACTACATAGTTTTCCATAAAGCCTTAAAAGAATCATGCCAGAAAGCTTTAAGCTAACAACCCAATTGCATATTTAGAGTTAGAGTTGAGGAGTGGAAGTATTTCAAACCATTGCTCATACTAATTTTTCGGGAGGATGGACGATCAGATCTGATGAGAGCAGTAGGGCTCCTAACGTTTCCAAATTGATCTAATCCAGACGTTCTTTTGATAACAAAATAAAAAAGAATGTATACCATGTCCTGACACTTAACTTCTTATACTAGGACTTATATCTCAAATAGTACTGTTTATTTTCAAAACAAAAAGTGTTTATAAATTTACGCAATTATTATACAGTTAATAAGGTACAGCTACTAAACAAACTTAAAATAAATGTACAACTCAAAAACAATTATTTAAGATATAAAATCAAACAAACATTCAACTTCTATAGTACTCTCTTTATTTTCCGAGCCAGGTGGGTTTATGTCCGAGACTAGCATGCGGAGGTCCGAGATCGATTCCTTCGGTGGAACTCTCTGGTCAATAGTTTCTTTCGGTTTTTTTCCGGGTCACTAGGCAAATGCTCGGGAGGTTTCCTCATTGCTCCTGTCCCAAACTTCCTGTCCCTTCATTTCATCCATCAGTAGCTTTCAGGATTGCAAGTGTCTGCGAGGGCTGCCCTTCCGTCGTGGTGTGCGACATAGAAATACAGCGCTCACCAGCGGGATGGCATTGCAAGTCCTCTGTACATCCAGGGAGTTTGGTCAGATCTGGGGCGCGGGTTCCTAGCGCTCCCCACGTTGAGATGGAGAACTGTTTCGATCGCTCTTTCTCCGTCGTCTGATTTCGGCCGCCCTTTGAAATTACTCTCAACCCCTTCTATCCTCCTGGTGTCTTGGCGTACAATAAGCCAATGGCTGCAATGCGTAATCTCCTCCGGCATTACACCTCTTTTTATTTATTTACATATTTTCATGATACTCCAATTTAGTATAATTTCCCTATACTAAATTATTTATAAAAATAATCTATTTATAATTTTTCTATAAACAAAAAAGTTTTATTTACCAGAAATTTTATTTTATAGCATAATATAGGAGCGCCGTTTTTTTTCAGCCTCCGATAGGCTATAAATAAAGGACAAGTTCATAGAAAACTATTTTATTACTAAAATTTCTGCTTTTAACCGTCGTTTGTCTTGACTTCTCAATGTCCAGGTTTCACGCCCATATTTCATGACTGGCTTAGATACTACATTATTCATTCGTTCCGTATTTATATGACATGCGAAATGTATCATTTTTCCTTTCATTTTCCTTCGTTTAAAATTTACTGATTAAAAGCAAAATTTTGGGTTCGCTGTGTGCACGATATCGTCCTGTTATGCAATTCACTGAAGTTTTAAAACAATGTTGAACATTAAACAAATCTGATGTTACTACAAAGATAAACTTTCACATATGCATTTTATATTTACCACTGGAAAACATGGGATGGCCGTTTGACAGGGTTAAGCATGCAGCTTCAGCAGTTTCTGGTTGACCCCACGAAACGACCAGTCGGTGTTTGCCGGTGGTAAAGACAATATGTACACATCAAATGCTATACTTCTGGTGATTTAACACTGTGCAAAAGTTAACAAAAATGAAAATATGGTGTTCTATATTTACTCTATTCACAATGTTTTACATGTATACCTGTTCTGAATACTTTTGTGTCTATTAATCTTAATGTTTTCCGATTTGTTTTCAGTAAATATTTCGCTGAGCTACTAGAAACACTTGTACATAGAAACACTCAGGACATGAGATAAACGACTATTGTTCATTACATTATTAATTACTATTGTTTGCTCCCTAGTTTTGTTATTATTTTGTACACATATTTAATTCTACCACCGGTAATATCTACTTGCAATGAAATTAATGCATAGAAATGTGTTTAAAAGCTAGATTCCCTAAATAATGAACCACTAGTAATAAATTTCTCCTAACGACCAAGCCTACTGGAGATAATTCAACATATTTCGTAAATTTTAGAGATCTTTAATTTGTATGTAGTAAATTGAATTTATCTCTTACAGTTTCTCAGTAATATACCTGACAGTGAGATTTGAATCTTCACAACAACCTGCAGACGTACATGAGAGGAAAATATAGGATTTACGAGCCCGTCAATCCTTAAAATTTAGACAAATACAACTGGTCCATCAAGGTTATTGGTTGTTGCACGAGATACTATTCCTAAAATTTTTGTAGATTTCTGTAAGAAGTTCCACCAAAACAGGTACTTCACATACAATGTTGATATTGCTGCATTTAGGATCACTCTCCTTACTTCAGGATCAACTTCAAGCCACCTAATGATATCCTATTATGTTCTACACGAGATGTCTTTCTTTTTCCTTCATTAATCTAAGCTGTTCCTTTTCAGTTTCTTTCGTGTAGTTCTGTATTCCTTTGTTTTAATTTTATTTTTATTTCTTATAATTATTTTGGCGTATTATCATTATCATCATCATCATCAAAATGATATGAATTCAAAACTTTAAAAATTATATGTTTTTTCCTGGTTAGCTAACTAGAACTACTGATTAAATGAAGCTATATATGGGAAGGCTAATATTTATTAATTGGTACTTCAAAATTTAAACTTATTTTCTGATAAAAATTTTTCTACGCTTATCCATTCTCATACTATCACATAGTGCAATTTATCACTAATATGTTACAGCATTTTGATTCTGTCTCTCAAAAATACATTAAAGATAGATGTTCATATTACGTTTTTCGAAATAAAGCTTGAATTTTGATAAATAAATGATAATATGCTGGAAAATCAAGGTTTTTATAGAGTACGTAAAGTAATAATTCATATACACTAATTAAGGTAAAATAAAACAAAATCACAGATATATTTGTAACCTCATTTACTGTTAAAAAGAATTATTTTATATGAATTTTTTTTTAAAAACGCATCATGTGGTTTAATTTATATGGACAATGAAGTTAGACAGTACAGATTTTCATTTAAACAACCATGCAAGCTAAACCTTTGATGCATGACAGAAATATTACCATTATGTGCATACTGTTATACATTTCTGTCTGACATCTACTATGTTGTGAATTTTACAAATTTCACCGCTAGATCTCCTTAATAGCAAACAAGGGTGTCTATAAGGAGTCTTTCATTTCTGAATAAAAAGTTTATCTAAAATTCAATACAATCTAGTAAATTCAGATAAATAGTTTATATTACTTATTAATGTTTGAAACATAGGATATTTTAATTAAAATTGCCAGATATGTTTTTGAGCACATATAAATGGCATTTTCTATGGAAAAGTGGTATGTATATTAGGATTTTCTTTCAAATCTACACCAGGACACTTTTAACGTGAGAGGAACCTCATATTTGCACTCCTTTTAATTTTATTGGGGAGGGGGAATGCTGGGCATCTGAAAATGTAAATTTTCATTGATATTATGATAACTTTCTTTTTATGTGTGGAATTTCATATTTATTTAAAAATGAAGAACAAGCATTAAAGATTAAAAACTAGAGTTTTCATTGAACATTATGTTGTTCCATGGTGTTTAATAAGATAAGGCATCCATTCATTTCTCACAATTATATTCGTTTATATATAAAAATAATATATATACATATATAAATTTTGAAACCAATAGTTGACACACGTACGCATTTGAAATTTTCTATACACTTCTATTATTGAAAAAGTATAAGCAGTATGCTGAGGTAGAAAAATCCCTGAATAGAAGATATCACAAACGGTATAAAGCAATTAAACATAGAAATATAAAACAAAATAAAAAACATTTATTAGAGCAATGAACATAGAGGGCCATATTTACAAAAAGGATAAATAAACAAGAACGCGCAAAACAATGACAGTAATATGAAAGGAGAGCTAATAAATGAGAAATACCCAATAATAAGTATCAACTGTGTTGAGCGAGGAAAGAATAGAGTAAGAATGGAAGGTTTTGACAAGTGAAGGTGACCTCAAGATGTATAACTGAGAAGTCATAAATAACAGAAAAAGGAATGGAAACTTTCACAATGTAAGGACAATCCTCATTTATGCTCATTAAAGTTTGAATATACAGGACGTCCCAGGATTCGACCACAAAAATTGGCAAAATTGTAAATGGGCTCTGGATAAACAGTTTGAGACAGGGTACCTATTATGCCTTTTGCCAAATGTCAAATTTATGGCATGTTTTCTGGATTGCACAAATGACCTAAATAAAACTAATGTGGACGTGAGTGTCCTATTTTCATTCAGAATGCCTTATTTGTATGCCAGTAGCTGAAGGAATGCATTATTGGTGCACAATTCATACATTATTTAAAATTGTTGGACTCACAACTTTGGCAATATTGCCTCTTTGAGAGTACGCACGCCGCTGATAACATTTCGGTAGATTCAGATGGAGCTTCCATTTTTTAGCTTTTTTAATTTTCTTGTTTTTCTCAAAGAAGTACAAAATTTGAGCAGCACTAATAAGTTTAGTTTACATTCTGAAGCCAAGACGATAAACCGTCCTGTACAAGTTATTTTCAAAACACCGTGAATGATATCTGCGTAGCGTTCAATATTAAGAGCAGTAATTATCAAAGAACTTGCACAGTTTAATACAAAAAAAAAACAATTAGGCGTGTATAAAAATGTATGTAATGTGTGCTTTGAAACGTGGTAACTTAACTGTGTTTTTGGGGCGGAATAAAAGAAAACCTGACCTTTGCTTATATTCAAACAGCGGTGCATTGAATTGATCCGTATGCAGATATAATACCATTTTAATCCATTAAGCTACTGTGCTTCCGCGAGAATGTGTTTCTGAAAATCTTGTCCACAGCCTACACGTGACAAATGTGGGAATCATGAATTGCTAAATATTGTGTTCATATTGTAAAAGTTTACACATTATACGTAAGGAAAGAAATTGTTTCAACGAGGTGCGAAATGAAGATCACACAGACTAACATCCCAAATTAATCTAAGCTGCGAACTTCTGAGCTCATGTGATTTTTGGTGCCACGTGGTACCATTGCGTATACCAGATGCCGGTTGAATCAGATGTACAATTACTGACACAAACTTTAGCTGCTTGTGGTAGGTTCTCAACACTCCTGGAATTGTTGACAGGGTGCGAGGTTAATTTTTTCGTCGGTGCAACCTCTGCAGGCATGTTGCAGGTTGTGACGTTGAACAGTTCCTCTGGTGGCCTGCTGTAATTTGTACTTCGTATATTGTAGCATTTCTAGCAGTCTCTATTTGCCTTTCATGTAGAGATGAAATGGTTGAAGGGACTTTCCTGACTAGTACATAGTAGTTAATTAGTTTTATGTAGGTTATACCTAAAATTATAATGTTTACGTACATAACAACCCGGCGGAGGACGACGGATTTTTTCGGGTGTAAAAATTCTTAGCATGGCTTGCTTCGGAAGGAAAGTAAAGCCGTTGGTCCGGTGTCGTAGATTTACGGCACGTAAAAGAACCTCAAGCCTGATAAGAGAGGTCTCTGAGCAAAATTAGTCGGCCTTTCACGCCCAATATAGAATGGGACGCTGATAACCACAGCTGTTAAAGAGCGTCCATAAATAATACGCCATTTACATTTTTTAACGTACATAACATATCAATGTATGATATACTGTATTTCAGAAACTCCTTCGACGATATGGAGAAGCATACCTCTTCAGGTGTTAAATGCAATTGTTATTGAAACTTCGTTGTACTTACATGCTAATCTCACTTTACATTTACTTATTTGTCAGTACGAATAAATCTAAATCATATTATGTAATGCAGCAAAACAGGAGTAGCTCATTATAAAATACAAACAAAGGAGATACATAAATGCAAAGGTTCCTATGGAGGCTTGAACCTTCAACTCCCTCAACATCTTGATGAGATGCTCCCATGCTTATCATAGCGCTAAATAATGCCACCAAGTCTATGCTCGCCAAAATCCGGGTGTTCACGTTACGGTCCACTGCGGTTTCATCAGTGGCGTGCTAACCCTTAATACATTTTATGCTGCAGCAAAGAATTTAGAACCCATAGTCCATAGGTTCCTTATCTCAAAATGTTTATCTTGTTCCTCTCTACAACTCCGCCAATTTATGCGGTCGAATTCTGAAACACCTGTATGTCGGAGAAATGTAGGATATAGAAGAAACTAACTTCTGGGAAAATGTAGAACTCGCCAAAATATATAAAGCTCTCTCTTTCCCGACATTAATAAAAATTATTAATCCCCATTTAGGAAACAGAATATCTTGATAGGATTAAAATTTTCAATTTTTTTCACCCGGTGTTCCTCTCTGAAATGCCATTGAAATTGCTATATAAAAGCAACCTCTGTGGTTTGGTTGGTTTTACTTAAACTCTTATTTTTACTTTTCTTAACGCTATGTACATACAATATACATAGTAGTTAGAAAATATCTCTTAGTGCACATACTTCCATTAAGTATGTGCCCAGGTTTGGCCAGTTTTGGCTGTTTAGAATCAAATCCCAGAATGTTGTCCGTCTGTTTGAAGCTAGAAATGCTTCCGGCAATAATTTTTTCCTAGCGTCCTCCATCTGCAAGCAATCTGCCAAAATAATTGTCCAGTCTTCCTGATCCCCGCATAATGGGTAAATCCACCTACCAGCTTCATCAACTGCTCCACGGGTTTTCCACCCTCCCAACCTGTATTCCAACCAAAATTTCTATACCGAGATTTCTCTGGACATACATGTTTTAGGGACCCCTGAATCCAAAAAGAAGCATTTTTAGAAAAAGATCGTACGTACGTGTATGTGTGTGTGTCTGTCACAGCGATGTGTTGGTATTACATTGAATATTTTTCGAAAATTTTGATTTTTCCAAAAATGGCTCTTACGGTTTTAATTAAAATTCCATATTTAAGGTATGTTTGTTTAACGCTATGGTAAACAGTAAGAGAGACAAAAACTTACTGCACCAAAAAATATAGATCTCGTTACAACACACAATGTATATTATATACTTTTTTTTTTTTTTTTTGTAGAGTTAACAGTTTTCGAAATATTCATGAATAGTGGTTTCAATTTTAAGCTATTTACACATTTCTCAAACGGGAAGATATGTTTAGTTTCGTCACTCGTTAGTTTACTACTGGCAAGCAAAGAAAATGGAAGACCAATTCTTTCACATAGCAACTGTCTTTTTAGAGGATTCAACGATTGCTTTAGCTAGTGTACCCCCTTTATTTCCCTTCTACTTAAAAGGAAGTATGTAATAAGAATAATTCTGCTTATGTTTATGTCAATTAGCATGATTTAGATAAAAGTATGAAACCTTTTGAATAAAAGGTTTGTTTTGGAACAGCTAGAGGAAGTCAACTGCATAGAAAACATCAAATTTTTACCTTTTTTTGAAGGTAGTTTAAAAGAGAGAAAAAGAAAGGTTTGTATGAAAGCCCGGTTATGGCTGTGGGAACGCTTTTGAACCAAAATGGCAGATCGTTATACCTAGATCTTAGAGATCCCTCTTTCGGTCCTTTCCGTCTGGAGGAATGGGAAATAGAAGTTTTATTTATGGACGCTCTTTGACTACTGTGGTTCTCAGCATCCCATTCCATATTGGGCGCGAAAGACCGATTAATTTTGCTCAGAGGCCTCCTTATAGGGCTTGAGGTTTTTATATGTGCCATAAATGTGCGATACGGGACCAAAGGTTTATTTATAATCGGAAGAAAGCCGTGTTAACGATTTGTACGCCCGAAAATATGCATCTCCTCCGCCGGGTTTCAACCCGCGATCTTGGGCATATGAAGCTAGCATTGTAACAATTACACCAACGAGAGCGACATTCGTCAGGAGGAGCGCCTGCAGAAGTGAGTCAATTGTTAATTTTAGCAGTATATTCAGGATTAGAAGCGGACGGGGCCCAATTTAGCTGTTAGAAATGTTTGTTTCAAAATACTTCAATTTTAGGAGCCATGTTTGTTGGCATGCTTTTTTATTTTTTACTTTCTCTAGCACGTATGTACATACAATGTACACAGTGCTACAGAATATATTTTATTCCACCCAAAAATTCGATGCAAAGATTTCACCGAAAATACATGTTTTGAGATCCCCTGTCCAAAAACCGATTTTAGAAAAACGTCCGTGTGTGTCTGTGGACAACATAGCCCAAAAACGAAAAGACCGTTAAAATCAAACTTCGTCTTATGTTCAATATCTCCCAAGGAGGGGACAAAAGATTAAACAATAATCCCCCCCCATCACAAACTACCCTTTACAGAGAGAATTTAAAAAAAAATATCTAAAAATGGCTATACCGATTTTGATTAAAATATCGCATTTTAAAGATATTTGTATCAAAATAACATTTATGTTTTGAACTTTCTGGGAATTGCATCTGAAGACCTGCTTATTCTGGATATGTTTTGGAAAAGTTTACATAACGGTTAAACTTTAAAGGATAGACAAGTGTCTAATATATAACAAATTTGCATCTCGTTAAAACACCTGACGTATGCCCTATGCGCTTTTCTTGTAGAGTTGAGCGTTTTTTAGATATTCCTTGCGCCGCTGCTTACACAGCACAGCACAATGAAAGTATCGCAAATATAGAAAACTGCGATATACATCCACGAGATCGGAAGAAAAAGAGAAAAAGTATTATCTGTGGAAAAGGGAAGGCAACCAGGCGAAAAGGTTCAGTTTCAATAAACAACCAGTCGCTGCCTCCAACTTTAATTTATTTCAATTGAAGTACTTTATTACAATTTTCCAAACTGGCTGGAGTAAATAATTGCTCACAAAAATAATTGCTCACAATAACAAAGGCAAACAATAAAACAATGTTCCTTTATAACAGTAATGCCTCCTATATAAAATCCAATTGACAAGTCAGGAACTAACCAAATACTAAAGATAGTATATTCCGTCTAACATTAAACTCTATCTCAATCCTCAAGAGAGAGAGAGAGAGAGAGAGAGAGAGAGACAGAGAAAGAGAATGAGAATCAAGCAAATATAATATTAAGCCTTGTAAAGAATTGGTTTTAAATCCCATATATATATATATATATATATATATATATATATATATATATATGTATATATGTATATACACACACACATCTCCATATCTCCATATACCATCCTTTTGTTTTAAATAAATGAATAATAAAAATCACGGAAAATATACCTCCAATTGAAGAGGAAAAACTTTATATTGAATTCAAAAGAATAATTTAATACCCAGCATTTTCCTATTTCTTTAGAGATAAACAATTCATTAATTAAACAGTAATTAACAAGTGGCAAGGTGATCACAATTTCCAGCGCAAAAATTGGCTTCTTAATTTTATATCTAATGATTACCTATGGAGAGCAAAAGCTTACAGCTAAAAGTCTGCAAATATATCCTTCGAAAGAGAATAACCTCTGCCAAGACACCAAATTAAATAAATGCAACAAGTCAGTATAATTAAGATGAGAACATAATTACGAATGAAAATAATGATTTCCATGCAAATACTACAGAAAAATAGTTCGAAAAACAATCAGGAAAGGCTAAATTAAACAGAGAAACATAGCCAAGCAAGAAACTGAATAGTTACGACAGAAATATAAATCCAATCCCAATCAAGAAAAAGTAAGTCACACACAGTGATGTAGTACCGCCTTCAGCAGATAAAGTTTCAAAAACAAAAAATATAGACCACATAATATAACCCTAAATCACATCCAATAATGAACCGATAAATGTAAAGTTCAAAGAATACCCTGCAACGGCTATAACTTGGCAAAAAAAAATATTTCTCTCAAACAGATTAAAATTATTGCAGAACGTTCACTATATGAGAGAAGAATCTTTCAATCTATACACATATCTTAAATATAAGAGTTGGATAACAGTTTCGCGAATAGGAGAGCGCTTTTGTCCCAAAATCATTATTTTAATTGTCCTTCCTATTTTTCTTTTAATTCTGTCTCAGGTATTAGTACCTAAAATGACATAAGCTTTAGCCACAATTTAGAATATTGGACTACATATACGAGGTACGTCCAGAAAGTAAGTTCCGTTTCAATTTATCTCCGCTGCAGCGCTGCGATCGCAGTTCCGCACATGCGCGGTAGACGCTCTGTATCAAGGAGAAGAAATGTGCGCCATTTTGAGATCGCTGTCAGCCACATACGCTTTGTTGTGCTTGTTTACAATGTCGGTGTTGATTGAAAATCCCGCCGCTTGTGAAATCAAATCTGTGATTCGTTTTCTGAATGCTAGGAAAGTGAAACCAATTGAAATTTATCGGCAAATTTGCGAAGTTTACGAACAAAATGCGATGCGTGATTCAATGGTGAGAAGATGGGTCCGACAGTTCAATGAAGGACGTAGTGAAGTGCACGATGAAGAACGAAGTGGGCGTCCATCTTTGGTTACAGAAGAACTGGTTCACCAGATTGATGACAAGATCCAGGAAAACCGCAAGTTTACAATTAGTGCTCTCGCTATGGAATTTCCCCAAAGCTCACGATCACTAATTCATGAAATTGTTACCGAAAAACTGAAATTTCGTAAACTTTGCTCATGTTGGGTACCAAAGATTCTTACTGAGCAACACAAAACAAAACGGATGGGTAGTGCACTTCAGTTTTTAACCCGTTATGATGAAGACGGCGAAGAATTTCTGACACAAATAGTCACAGGACATGAGACTTGGGTTTCATAGGACACCCCTGAAAGTAAGCGGCAATCAATGGAATGGAGGCACACTTCATCCCCAGCAAAGGACACCTCGAAAAATGATGTGCACAGTGTTCTGGTACTGGAAAGGCATCTTACTCATTGATTTCTTACCACGTGGTCAAACAATCAAAGCAGATGTTTATTGCGAGACACTTAGGAAATTGCGCCGCGCAATACAGAATAAGCGCCGAGGACTGCTGTCAGAAGGTGGTGTTTTTCTTTACGACAACGCACGACCACACACTGCAAATGTGACGAAAAACCTCCCACAGGGATTTGGCTGGGACGTGTTTGACCATCCTCCGTACAGCCCTGACCTCGCTCCTAGCGACTTTCATCTGTTCTTACATCTCAAGTCTTTCCTTGGGTTTCAACACTTCAACAATGACGAAGAGTTGTGTCTTTTTAAAGACACAGGCGGCAAACTTCTATGAAGAAGGTATACAAAAACTTGTGCCACGGCTATGACAAATGCCTGCAAAATTTCGGCATTTATACGGAAAAGTAGTTTAAGAGTTGTAGAATTTTGTGTAATAAATAATTATTCTGTATCTGTACACAATTTAATTTTATTACCAAACGGAACTTACTCTCTGGACGTACCTCGTAATAATCCCTCAGAACAAGATGGAAGTCAAAATTTATGCATGCGAAAATTTCATACAAAATACCTCATTTCACTCTGTGATCTAGAAAACCTTCTAATCTTGACTTTCGTTTGTCAAATACTAAATAACTCTCAAAAACAGGCACCACTAAAGTAAATGTTAAGATATACTTTCCTATTACTATAGTAAAATTCCATCACTGAAGTAATCAGAGAAATACTGAGCTACAACATTTATATATCTTTCACGCACCGTTCACTGGCTCCATACAGGCATTACAAAAATATTATAAAATTAGCCCAAAAATGTTAATTATTCAACAAATATAGACCCCCACTTGACATTACCAAAACAATTCCCCCATCCATTAACCCTTGTGATTAGAAACACTCTAAAAATATTGCTACTTTAATTCTTGAAACAGAACAGGCAAATAGCAATTCCTAAATCCACCCCAATATACCAGTACAATATTATAATTTACCAATAAAAATCACTTATAAATATTTTAATAGTAAACTCCATTTACATATTTATATTTCTCATTAAATCTGTCATAAATATGGATACAGAGCACCAACTCGGGTATGAAGAAGAAATCATTATACACAAGTAATATGCAAAGTTCTCTATATTCCCACTCATAGGAAAAGATTACCAAGCAACAACTTCTGTATTCCCTTTAAAATGTATACTATATTATATCTCTGAACTGAAAGAAGGAAAATCTACTACTTGAAAACCCCACACTAAATGACTGTAAATGTGAGCATCTATACCTTTTGCAAAAGTTGAAGTCAACTTCCCATCCGGGCCCTGGGTGACAGACCATAAACCGCACAAAACGTTTCTTGTCTAGCTCTAAGTGATAACTGACTCTCCCAGAGGACCGGCCGGCTGACCGAAGTAAACATTAAACACCAAGACATGACCCACGACCAATGAGAATCGGGAACAGACAACAGCTCACATAAAGGAGACGGATAAAAATTCACACTGACGCCCCCAAATGTACTGTAAAAACCGGGCGAAAGGAAACAATAAAAACCATTGTTTCTCCTTGTCGTTGCTTTCAGTTTAAAATTACCTAACATTTCTCAAACAAGACAATCCAAAGCCAACCCAACATCAATTGTTTCATACAGCGACCAGCTTTTAAAAGATTTGACAATCGCTGAAGCATAACGTATTCCTTTATTTCCCTTTTACTTACAATGAAGCAAGTAATAAGATAAATGCTTCTGACTAGAATGAAGTAGATAAAAGAAATATCCTATGTAAGAATAGTTTGTATTTGGAACAGCTAAAGAAATTTATGTGAATATAACACATCAGATTTTCTTATTTGGTAAGTTGAACTCCCTTATTTTATAACTTTGTGATTGGGTAGATTGGATCAATGGTATGTTTCTAAACCAAAAACTGATTACTTACTTTGATTACACTTATTCAGATCACAGAGAACTTACTATATATCTTTGTGTCCTAGAACAAATAGTGTGGTTGAATATGACAGCAGCTTTTTGAGAGAGATGTTCTAGTCTGCGTTCTTTATCAGCCACATGTCCTTCCCGGACGGAAGAATAGAAAGAAAGCACAGCAAAAAAGACGATTCTGTGGCAGAAACCCTTCAGATTTAAGATTAATGCTCTTGAGGAAGAACTTGGTGAAGAAATCATTGGCTATTGAATTTTCCCCTTAGTTTCTGCTATTCCGTTTCCATGGAATATGAATCCACATAAATATGCGATAAAAATATGATTTCGATTGTACATTTTCAGCTCTCTTGTTGCTTCAGTGGTACATACAAGATAGAATCCACTCAGGAAATCAAATTATTAATCCAAATGTACTTGTTTCCGTTAATTCTTTATTAGTAGAATCTGTATTAACAGAAGGATCTTGAGCATCTTCTATTTTTACTTTCTCCATACGCACTATGTACATAGTGTATAGGGAAGGTATTGCACTCCACCAAAAATTCGATACCGAGATTTCAACGGAAATATATGTTTTAGGGTCCCCAATATCCAAAAAAAAGCATTTTCACAAAAAGGTCCGTGTGTGTGTATGTGTGTGTATGACAGTGAACACGATAACTCAAAAACGAAAAGTCGGTAAAATACCAAACTTGGTATTTAAGCTTAGTATCTTCCAGGGATGCGACACGAAGATTTTGAGATAAATCCCCCCACCCCAACTTACCCTTTACATGGAACTTTTTTCGAAAATTTTGATTTTCTCAAAAATGGCTCTAACGATTTTGATTAAAATTTCGGATAATGAAATGTATATCTTGAATTTTCTGGGAATAGCCTCTGAAGAGTAGTTTATTCTGGATGAATTTTACTAAATTTTGAATGACTGCTAAACCGTAAGAGATGGACAAAAACTTACTACACAAAAAATGTAGAGCACTTTAAAACACACAATTTATGTTATATACATTTTTTTCGTGGAGTTGGTCGTTTTTGTGACATTCCTTATTTTTGGCTTCTGCTATGAAAAACGTATACTTTTCTGATACAGGAACTTGTCAACTCCTATCCATATAAACAAAGGAACTTCATTGACTTAGCAACCAGCTTTTGACTATCACTTTAACCTACGGTTGTCCCTTATTTCGCTTCTTTTTACAAGGAAGCGAGTAATAAGACTATTTCTGCTAATTTTTTCTGATTAGCATAAAGTAAATAGAAGTATAAGCTTTTTAAGAATTATTTGTTGCAGGGATATGGAGAAAGTCATGTAAATGGTACACATCAGATTTTTTCTTTTGTTGAGGAATGTTGTAGGAAAAAACTAACTTTTTGCACTTGCCATTTTTTCTTGCTTTACTTTAGCATTAATTTCTATATTGTGAGCAATTTAACTTTTCATGTAATTGAGGTCATTCATTTGGGAGGTGTGATATACGAAACGAGTACTTATAATTTCTACGTCTATAATTTATATAGCATCACTAGAACTGACATATATTTTGATTATATATTACATAATAAGAAAATAGTAACATGAATTTATAAACACAAGAAATGCCTATATCACGGTTAATTCTGTTAATCCTGTTAATTGAAGATTTATCATAAGCAGAAGGGTTCTGGATTGAAAGCTTAGCGCAGCACACGGCTGCAATAGCGTGATTTTGAACGCGCTCAAGAATGCATGAGCTCATAAATGCTTTCGACTTTTGATATTCTTTGCAGGGACCCAATGAGAGAATTGTAGCTATGACGGCGAAATGGTATCCCCGGGGAGGTGAAGTGAAAAGATTAACTGGTGGCCGGAATCAAGGGTCATGGCAAAGCAGTTACAGGAGACAATTGTGACGCCTCGCACTTAGAGGGATCAACGCCCGTCATGGGGTAGTTCATACACTACAGCAACCAGCAGCATGCCAAAACTTACACAAAGAGCAAGCATTCTTTTCCTCCTATCACACTGCACCATAACACCTCCAACGAACCTTGCGTTTATAACCATGTAGTTGAGCGCCCTAAAACATCAACCATCTTGGACAGGTAGAGTCAGACTGAAAAATTCAATGCCATAGCCGGGATTTGAACCACGGATCTCCCAGTCTATAGCCGGTTCTTCCACTGAGCTACCATGGCAACATGCCGGCATGGCACCGAATTTTTTTAAACTGACTCGCATGTTTTCTGGAAAACGACCGAGAAATCCATGGTTCAAATCCCGGCTATGGCATTGAATTTTTTAATTTGACTGTACCTATTCAACTCCTGTCCTACACACGGCTTGTGTGAAAAAATAATTAAACCAATATCAATCATTTTCATCAACACCCGTAAACAAACTACACGGGATGAGGGAAGAATAAAGGAACAATATCGAGGGGCAGGAAATTCAGAAGGTGAGAGAAACCACTCCAGTATTCGCCTCAAGACGCGGGGAAACCCATGAGTTGATAGTCACCGGGAATCGAACCCGGATCTCCCGAACGCCTCCTCGGTCGATATTACACAGTGTACACTTTCAGGATGCTCATCTCTGTTCACTGTCAAATAAATGTATATATATAAATAGTATGTGGTCTGTTGATTGCAGTCGAGACAGGATCTTATGTCAAACGTGTATCCTCAGCTCCTTTGGAAGCACCTAGTATAGCACTCAGATCTCTTAGCTAATAATCGGATGGTTTCTTTGCCAGGCTGATTATTTATGGCCACCCATTATTTCTCTGTAATTCATTGCTTCCGTGAACCCGCAGGTTTTTGGAAAGAACAGCTTTATCTTAATGGGGCTTTGGACTTCACACCTTCTAGCCAGACAACCGTCATGACTCCTGTCAGATTGGCTGATAGCGGTTGGCGCCAGCAACTTGTTGGAACTGAGAGAGAAGTAAATTTCTCACCAAGCCTTTCTCTGCAGGTTGACACTTTCTTCAGTATGTATTATAATAGAGCTTTGCATTGACAATATCTCATCAATATAAATAATAATTTAGTAGCACGTTCCACAATTTATAGTGTTCCTAATTTTCCTCAACCAAAGTTAAAAAAAGAGAGATGCGTTGCACTTACATGATTTACTCTAACTGCTGTACAAACCTCTTACAACAGATTATTCTTCTTTCTACCCAATGCTAATCGATATAAACACTAGCAGAATGTTCTTATTACTTAGTTACTTATAAGTAAAAGGAAACTAAAGGAATGCGCTATGCTAAAGTGATAGTCAAATGTTTTATAACTGTCGTGTGATTGTCATTGCAAATAGCGTCTTTGCTCGGCCAGGAGTAGAATAAAAGAAATTCGGACCCTTCCTGCCTGGGAAAAGTATAAGTACTTTACAATTGAAATCAATAACAAGGTATATCGAAAACGGTTATCTCGAAAACAGAAAAGTAATTGACATAAATTGTGTGTTTTGCTGAAAATATAATTTTTTTTGTGATTAGTTTTTGTGTGTCCACACACACAAGCACGGACGTTTTTCTAAAACAAAAAAAAATTCGGACTCAGGAAACCCCAAAACATATTTCCGGTGAAATCTTGACATTGAATTTTTGGGTGAAATACAATACCTTCTCTGCCTGCTATGTTCATTTTACATGCGGGCTAGAGAAAATAATAGCACATAAAATGACCAACATATCCATTTTTCTTCTTTTCTTTTCTTTCTTATGTAGACCCCTCAGTTCCATGTCGCCCTCCGTGTTATAGTGGTTACCATTCTCATATACTCAAGGTCGTGGGTTCAAACCCGGCGGAGGACGATGGATTTTTAGGGTGTAAAAATCCTTAGCACGGCGTCCTTTGCAAGGGAAGTAAATTCGCTGGTCCCGTGTCCTAGAATTACGGCACGTAAAAGAACCTCAAGCCTGATAGAGAAGCCTCTGAGCAAAATTAAGGGTCTTTCACGCCCAATATAGAATGGGACGCTGAGAACCACAGCAGTTAAAGAGCGTCCATAAATAAAACGCCATTTCATTTCGTTTCATTTCATTTCAACTTCTCAGTTCAAAAGAAGATCTTTCTCCATTTATCCAGTTTCATTTACACTTCTTTTCCTCTTTCTTTCATTGTCCATCGCATTATATCTTTGTGTATTTCATTCTAATTTAATTTCAAACCAAATGACATTAAATTCCACAGCTAACACATTTTCCGGTAAACCATAAAGAGGATCTCTCTCTCTCTCTCTCTCTCTCTCTCTCTCTCTCTCTCTCTCTCTCTCTCTCTCTCTCTCTATCTATCTATCTATCTATCTCTCTCTCTCTATCTCGCTGAATAGTAGAACTGAGAATATGCTATGTTCCATTCACATGACTTTCTCTACCTATTATGCAAACCAGCTATCTTTACAGAAGAGTATTCTTTCATATACATGATGCTAATCGAGATAAACGGTAGCAGAAATTGTCTTATTCTTTCCTTCCTTGTAAGTAGAAGGGAAATAAGGGAATACACTAGGCTAAAGTGATAAAAACTTAAATTTTAAAAATTTGTCGCTATAGGAAACAAAGACATATGAAACGACACATGATTTCCCATTTGGTTTTAAATTGAAATTAATAAGAAGGAATATCTTATAATGGTTTACTGTACAAAAAATATACATGACATAGATTGTCTTTTTTTTTAACAAAATTTCTGTTTTAACGTGATTTTTTTTTTACTTTCCTTTACGGTTTGCCAGTTATATAAAAATCATCTACATACATTTCACTTGTCATGAAAATAACTTAAACATGTTGTATTTTAAGAAAAATCGTTAGATTAATTTTGAGTTTATCAAATTTTTAAAAAAAAAATTGTAAGGATAGTTGGGTGTGAAGGGATTTTTCTGGAACCCTTCCTGTCGCATCCTTTGAACATATTGAATATAAATCTCAAGTTTGGTAATTAATCGAGTTTTCGTTTTTGAGTTATGCAATCTCCAGGCGCACGCACACTCAAACCTTTTTCTAAAAAGGCTTCTTTTTGGATTCAGGGCGCCTCAAAACAGGTATTTGCTGTGAAATCTCGTATCGAAGTTTTGGGTTAAATACAACACCTTCTCTTTGTACTAAGTGCATTGTAGATGGGTGATATAAAAATTAAAACAAGCGTTGTTAAATGTCATTTACCAGGATAGTATTAGCACTGGCGGTGTGCCAAAATTTCGTCCAGTAGGATTTCATTTACATTCTAGTAAATCTACTGACATGGGAAGTCTCACACTTAAAAGCATCGGTGTGGGCAGGGATTGAAACCGAAATCTTGGGATAAGAAGGCCAGCACCTAACCAACCGAGACAACTAGGTGGACATAAAAGAAACCCGTTGTTCCCAATCGATAAGACCTCTGGTAATTTGCCTGATATTATGGTCTGGGCTTGCAACAAAAATATTACTGTTTCTTGGCTTATCTACAAGTAATGTAGGAGTAAATATATAGGAATGAATGAGGACTTCCCATTTGGGAAAAGAATGAGTATTTTAAAACTGAAACCAAATACAACATTTTGAAGCAGCTGCCTATATTGACACTTCGTTGATGTACTCTGATTATTTCTACACCTCGGAAATGATTTACTCTACAAAAACTTGTATAAGTTATACTATTAAGTGTTTTAACGACATTTATTATTTTATGCAGTAAATTTTTGTCTTACAGTATACAGTTCTACAAAGAGTCATCCAGAACAAAGAAGTCTTGAGAAGTTATTCCAAGATAATTCAACATAAAGAATTCATTTTGCACAAAAATATCTTAAACTTACAATATGTTAATCACAATCGTTACAGCTATTTTAAAGAAAATAAAAAGTTTCGAATAATCTTCCATGTAAAGTGTAGTTTGAGGTAGAGCATTTTTTTGAAAATATTCGTTCGCATTCTTGGAAAATTCTGAACTTAAAGATAAAGTTTGGTGTTTAACCGACTTTTCATTTTTGTGCTATGCTGTTCACAGACAGACTGACAAAGTCAGGCATACAGGTGCGTGCACACACATGGATCTCTTTCTAAAAATGTTTTTTTTTAATTCAGGAACCTCAAAACACCTATTTCAGGTACAATCACATCGAATTTTTCAATGGAATCCAATACCATCTCTACCTACTTTGTACATAGTACGTGTAGAGATTTTTATAAACTTTCATAAGACTAGTCAAGGATGGAGGGAGATAAATGGTTGTCACATTATGGAATTATTTTTTAAATCCCCTTATGATATATTGCTGTGTAAAGTAAAATAATTTAAGATGCTTTATTATTCTTTTTAAATAAATATATTTATAATATTTCCGGTTCCATTTATGTTGGTTTTTTCAACTAAAAAGGTTTAAAAGCACTGAAATTAACTAACACCACCTGCTTTAAAAACGTGATAAATACAAAAGCCTAAAGTTAAAGCTCTAAAATAAAAAGGAAATTTTATATCAGTATAATACTAATTTCTCTTAACCGCATGTTGTTATGATTATTTTCTCATACTCCAGCATTTCTCCAGGATACCCAACATGTACCATGACGCTGGTTACTCCTTTACTCCTCTTCTTTGTGTAACCTTCCAGTCTGTTCTTGTTCGTGTTTTCCCTGAATAAACAGAGGACTCTGAGAGTTGAACTCGTTACTGTCAACTGAGTTTAATTCCTTTACTTACAACTCGTATAATTCAGTGTTTAACTACAGACCTGCAAGCACTTGTGAAAACCCTAGGTTATATTCAACTACCAGCATTTTAAAGTGAACAAGAACTTTGCTTTCACAAAATATATAATATATTTGTCAAATAGTGTGTGTGTGTTTTAGAATTAAAGAATCTGAGTAATTATGCATACTAAATTGTCAAGAATATACGAGTAAACGCAATGTTAAATATAAAGTGAACATTTTAAATTTATCTGCCACGTTCCTATAGAGAATTTTGGTTAGCTGAATCGGAAAAAGCATTTATAGGAAAAGATGTATGATTCGGTGAATGAGTGAGTGAGCGAAGATTTGACTATCGCTTTAGTCTAGCCTATTCCTTTATTTCCCTTCTACTTACAAGGAAGCGAATAATAAAACCTTTCTGCTAATGCTTACATTGATTATTGTGATTTAGATAAAAGATAATCTTTTGTAGAAATAGCATATTTACAGAATAGACAGAGAAAGCCATGTTTATGGAGCACATTTGATGTTAACTCTAAATATTCTCGGGCTTCTAGCCAGGTGAGGTCATGGATTGACTCCAACGTGAAGAGTGTATCATATTCGTCTTCAGGGTATCTACGAAGCTAGAAGCCCAAGAACATTTAGAGTTAATATGTCGTCAGGAAAGCCTCAGCTCTTACTTTACATTTGTTTTCTTTTTTCACCTCCGTGTCGTATATTTGATGGATATGAACATAATTTTTGTTCAAATATTTCAAAGATATGAATCGAGATTAAAAAAAAAAGAAAGAAAAACTTTAATGTGCTCCATAAACATATATATCTTTATATCTTCTGCTAATAAACTAATCTTGCACAGATTATGTTTTATCTAAATCATGCCAATCGATGTAAACAAGAAAGGTCTTATTACTTGCTTCCATGTAAGTGGAAAGGAAATAAAGACTATATTATACTAAAGCGATAATCAAATCTTTTGAAAGCTGTTGCTATGCGATTTAAATTCAAATTCGGTTATCTTTCCATGACTATGAGTAAAATAAAGACGTCCCGCTTGAGAAAAGATTAAGTATTTTAAAATTTAAATAAGTAACAGGGGATACTTCGAAGTTAGTTAGCTTTACAAAACAAAAACTGTATATGACAAAGTGTGTGTTTTAGTAAGATCTATTTTATGTAGAAAGTTTTCGTCTCGGCGCCGTGGCCGAGTGGTTAGACCGCTTAGGTGGCCCGGGTTAGATCCCAAGCGCCCGCATGTGGGATTTGTGGTGGAACAAGCGGCGCTTAGGCGGGTTTTCTCCTGATCCTCCGGTTCCGCCGCCACCCATTCCACCAATTGCTCCATTATCACCTTTCCTATCCACTTTTCTCGCATTTCATATCCTATACTTCCTCACATTCTTGTCTGGTTACGGGCTGACCATTCGTTCCAGGTTCTCCATGCTGTGGTTTCGTGCCGTTGGCTCCCCGACAGTATCTGACCCATAGACATCCGCTTGTAAGTCCTAAGCAGGTGTGTCAGGCCTAAATACGGGGAGGGTAAGCTGACTACGAAAAAACAAAGTCAGAATAAAGAGAACTTCTGGTGTTCTTTCCAGAAAATTCAAGATATACATTTTATTTGTTGTGAAAATATCTTAAAATGTGGTATTTTAATAAAAGTCGATTTTGATCAAATTGAAACTTTTGAGAAAACTTGCATGTCAAGGACAGTTTGGGGTGAAGGTATTTTCTTGAAAATGTTCGTGATTTTCTTGAAAGATATTGAAATTAAATATAAATTGCTACTTGACGGATTTTCTTTTTAGGATATACTGCACCCACTCATAAACACAGACGGACACTTCTAAATGTTTTGGCGGTTCAGAGGAGATTCAAAACATGTGTAAAATCTCGACATCAGATTTTTGGGTGAAATACAATGCTTCTCTACCTACTATGTGCATAGAATGTGGTAGAGAAGGATCTTCCTATCCCAAAGAATTCTTTTAGAGGCTAAAAAAAATGGACATTCTTTATTGTCTCAAAATTTACTCTACCGGTTTCATTAAAATGTCATACATTTAAAATATGTACGTGTCAAATGAATTGTATTTCTATCGTAGAACCTCCTGGAAACTCGTTTCAGGTTCTCTTCATTCGGAAGGAAAATCATAGAGGTTCCAAAGTAATGCAGACATCTTTGAATTATAAAACAACAACAATAATAATATTAATATCAATAATAATAACAACAATAACAATAACAATAGGAATAATGTGATGCATCTTCGAAATGTGTAAAATCCACTATATACATATTATTTAAATGTATACGTCATTATACACAATAATAGTGATAGTTCTGTTCTATATAAAAATCTCTAGTCTGCATAGTTATTTAACTTTTTTTTATTTGTAGTTTAACGTCCAACCTTGTTGGTCATATTCGACCATGAATGAAATTGGTGAAATGATGCTCAAATGATCTCGGGATCCTTGGAGCTTAAAGTTACTCAACATTCGTCTTCTCAGGATAAGGAAAACCACCGAAAAAAACCTTATCCGAGTAACTCACCCTAAGCAAGATTCGAATTCACGACCTTTTGAATGTGAGGCAGATACGCTACCGCCACACTACCCATTGCTGCTGTTTAAATTCAGTACTCTAGTAAAAGCGAGCCACGTGCTTCACCTTTAAAAATATTGACATAAAATTCCAATTTTACAGTAAATGAATTTGAAAATAGATCTGTCTTATTATATCTTATATTAGTCCTAATTAAAGTAGAAAGCTTATTATCTTTCGGACTCTACAAAGCTCTTTATTTTTCATAATGTAATAATTATTTATCAAAACTGAAGCACTATTTGGAAAAAGTAATATGATAGCTTTCTTTAATGTGCTTTTGAGAGGCAGTACAAAATGTTTTATATAAAGTAGTGGAAAAATGCATCGCGTGGAACACGGAATATGGAAAAGTGTTGTAAAAAAGTTTGCGAGAAAAAGTTTAAAGTTGGGAGTGCTTATTAATAAGAATGCGTCTATTTATAGTTTCAATCAATTGGTAGTTAAAATTCCCAATTGGGAAAAACAATAAATTTTCTTAAAGTTTAGAACTCATATCATTTTATTATGAAATAAAGTAATTCTGATGCATCACCTTAATACATTGATGTGTTAAATTGTCTTTATAACAAAATTAGTAAAACAAGCAAATATATACTTTTTAAAGCTATAGAGGCAGTTTATCTAGTCAAATCTTATCTACAAATCCCATGCCCAGAATTAAAACACTTGACCAGCGCAGACAGACCTGTAGTTGATTTTACGTTTGAAATATCTCTGGAAGGGACTCGCCTCTCTGCCATACTTCCGTCAAAAGGGTAAACAAAGTACAAGGAACAGCGGGGCGTGTTACAGCCCCCAGATACTTTCGAGATTACCTTGCTGCTCAAAAAATGAATATGTTCTTTATCTTTGTTAATACAAACCTTTCAGATAACGCACTGATTATTCTGGGAAGTCGCAGACGTTATGCAACTATGAGCGCGTCACTTCAGCCAATAGAAATCACAAATGACAAAGACGTGGACTACGCGTGGAGTAATCACATCTTACTGCAGCCTTTTATGCCGACATGTTAACCTTTTGAGTAACACGAAAATAGCTGTCCGTGGATACCCTCGTCTCGCCGTGGCTTCTTATTCTTCCTCTTCTCTTTTAGTAACTCACATTTTTTAAAATTGCCTTGGTTAGTTGAGTCACAGGGGGTAACAAGGATCTTTGCTTACAGGATATGTAAGTGGTAAGCAATCACTGAAATGGGGCGGCTCAAATAAATTGTGAAGCTCAATGTATTTAACACAAGCAACAAGCACCACAGTTAAAGTAATGTATTTCTAACTGCGTTCCACTAACATAGCTAACGGAAGTTCTTTGTTGTGTGCTACGTGTCGATCTCAACAATAGCTTACCAATGCGTTTTAACGTTTGAATATCAAAAATAATTTTAAGAACCTTTTTTAATATATTTGAGTGGTCCTCCGTGATCTAAGCGGAGCATGGTTCCCAAGGTCGCGGTTCAAATCCGGCAGAGGGCGATGGCGTTTTTCGCTAAACGTAAAAATGCTTAGGATGGCTTCCTTAGGAAGGGAAGTAAAGCCCGTGTCGTAGATTTATGGCACGTAAAAGAATCTCAAGCCGATAAAGAAGCGTCTAAAAAAATTAAGCGGCTTTTCACGCCCAATATAGAATGGGATGTTAATAATCGCAGCAGTTAAAAGAGCGTCCATAAAAAACTCACTAGTTTAACATATCTGAAATTTGCACATTATTGTAAGATGACACGAGTTTCCCTCCGGCCATCCGAAGGGATTGGTACCCGAACTGCTCTAACAATAGAGCAAAAGGACACAATAGCCGTGCAAACAAAGGTTCTTGTGTTACTTGCCTGCAAAATAATAGCGGAGGTTCTTAATCACTATTTCGAGAAGGACATATTTCTTTTTTTTTATGTAGTGTATAACGCCCGCTTTTACTGCTCTGGCACCGCAGGCGATGACACTAATGATACATGAAGATGGAGCCCCGGTGGAATGTAATGGCAGGGGAAACCGGAGAACCCGGAGAAACCCGCCCCCGCGCCACTTTGCCCACCACAAATCTCACATGCGGTCGCTTGGGATTGAACCCAGGCCGTCTAGCTTTAGCCTTCTGAAACATGATTTCCCGTAATTTCGAAGACTGGACATTTCGGAGCCCGGTTACGGGATTTCACGTATAAGTCCATTTAATCATAAGGTAACCCCTATCGCGGCCTCTCTCCATTGCGCGAGAGCTCCAAGAGTCGCCGGCAAAGACGCATTGGAGTCCTTACCTTAAATAAATGTTGAAAATATTGACCTCTGCTCCCTTTTGGGAAACAGGCAGTACAACAGGTTAAAGATGTTCTCCTCGCTCATTCGCCTAAGCTCAGCAGCAGAAATCTCTCTGTAATCTACAGAAACTTAGTGATAACATCATGCAAAAAATCACAAGAATTCCTGCTGCTAAGCTTAGACGAAAATATTTTCGCAAATTGTCCTGCCCGTATGTAAGCAGAAGGTCAACATTTTCATAATATATCTTAACATCTGCATTTTAGTGCGCTTTTTTCGGCACCACTTTCCCGGCAACTCTCGGGCCTCTCGTGCAGTGGATACAGACCGCGACAGGGCTTACCGTATAATTTAGCGACCCTATATGAGGGAAGTCAAAAATACCGGTCGGTAGATAAAAAGTCCATCTAGTGAGTAACGAATTCTCTTGCAGGAAAGTGAACGTAGTGAATAAGTGTGCAGCTTCACAGCGTACAGTGCAATCATTCCTGAGTTGTGAGTGCATAACGTTAGTGTTACAAGTGTAACCTGTTGTATTAGTTGAGTGCCTTAATGGTGAATAAAGTGAGTTTAGCAGAAGTGGTGTTCTCATTTATCACAATACTTTAGCATAGTTTGTGGGCGCATTTCCTAACGTTTATGGATTTTTGGCGTGTAGCTGCAGGTACGTAATTGAAATTGTATGCACAGAAATTCTAATAAAGTGTTTTCACTTTTTACTTTATAGAATAATATTCTAATAGTTTTATTAATACATTCCAAGCCACCTCTTAAGAGATAAGTGTTCCATTATTTGCGCCACTAAGCATGCGGTGTAATATTTCGCTTCATTTCAGTTTAATAGTTACATCATATTTAGTTTATATTTAGGAATTCCCGAAGCCTCAAGGTTAAAAGTCGGATGTAATGTAATATCTGTGAAGAGCTGTTTTCCGCTTTTAAAGCTTTCTTGACTTTCAATTAGGTACCAGAACACTTCATTTCGAAAATAATAAAAACGGCCTCGACGGCGCTTTGAAAGGTGTGGAATTAAAGCTTTGTTTCCGGAATGAATGTGTTTTATAAACCTTGTGTTTTCTATTGTTACTGTATTTCCATACTATCGTTTGTATGGCTTTACATATTTAATGCTTAACTTTTAATTAATGTACACATACGCTGTATGAAATATAACTTTTTATTTCTCGTGGTTCAATGCTAACGAAGCATTTTAAAACTACAAATATGGAGGTAAACATTTAAAATAGCACCAAAACAACTAAAAATTGTACTTTCTAACCCAATTTTTATTTATTTATTCTGTTTATTTAGCATCGATGTATAATGCATTGTCATATTCCGAGGTTTTGTTCATGATACTCGCAGATCTGTGTGGTGCATAGCAACCTTCATGGTCTTTTTCTCGTATACGTGTCACTTTCGCTTCCCGCCAACCAAATGAACTTGGTACCATCTTGTCTGGTTGCTTCTGTGCTCATTTAGAGCCACTATACTCAGACGGTTAAGCCAGGCTTCAAAGCATCTTCAAAGTCACATGCATTGAAAAGCAGATGGCGTTGGGATGCCGCTTGGTCTAACTACTTTTTCTATCTGTAGATGGCAGAGTAATCACAATTACCAACTTCTTTTACTTGTTTTAGACTGAAGATGTAACTTCTTTTACTTGTTTTAGACTGAAGATGTAACTTTGGGTCGTACCAATCCGAATTTACCTTGGCGATTGAGACAAACCACAAAATCAAAAAAGGAAAGCTCAGGCATATTGATTGATTCATGGGTTCTGAGATCAAGACCTCCCATATGCGGTCTACGGACGTTACCGCCTGGGCCATCCCGCAGGGTCGAAACCCCTTATTTTTCCAATCTTCAGTTTCTTTTGAATTTATTGTTGTTGTTTTCTGTTTGTTTTTTTTTTTTTTTTGTTTTTTTTTCTTACCATTCTTTGTGTAGGATGAGCTGGAAGATTTCATTTTAAACCATGGTATGCTTTCTCTAAAATAATTGTTTAAGCAATAATATATTGTGGTCTGATTGTAGAAGCTGCATTATTAAAGAAATGAAGGTATTTTGTTTGAAAAGACAAGATGGAGTTGAACTCTTACGAAAGTTTATTACTTTCTCTGCTTCGTACATAGTATGGAGGTAGAGAAGATGTTTAGTCCGAAAAACATTTAAAAAAAAAAAAGGTCCGTGCGTGTGTGTGGGGGGGGGGATAGCATAGCTTAAAAAACGAAGAGACCGTTGAATACCAAACTTGGTATTTATGTTTAGAATGCAACACGAAGATTTTCAAGAAAACCTCCACCACTACAAACTACCTTTTACATGAAACACTTGTTTAAAATTTTGTTTTGCCCAGAAACAATTCAAACGATTTTGATTAAAATGCCGTATACTGAAGATATGTACATCACAAATAAAATATATATTATGAATTTTCTGGGAATAGTCTCAGAAGAGATGTATATTCCAGATGCGTTTTGCATAATTTTGCATAATGGTTAAAATGTAAGGGATAGACCAAAACTTACTATACAAAAACTGTAGACTTGGTTAAAACACATAACATAATGTATACATCATATGTTTTTCTTCTATAGTTGGCCGTTTTCAAGATATTCGGTGTTATCGGTTTCATTTTTAAAGTACCCAACTTTTCTCAAAAGCCACTGTGTAAAGCGAACCGAACCTCGGTTGTTTCACTAGCGACCTGTTTTTAAAAGACTTGACTATCGCTTTAGGTGAATGTATTCCCTTATTTCCCTCCTACTTATAAAGAAGCAAGTAATTAGACCATTTATGCTAATGTTTATCTAAGTTATCATGACGTAAATAAAAGAACAATCCATTGTAAGATTAGCTTGTTAATGGAACAGCTAGAGAGCGTTATGTGAATGGAACACATCAGATTTTTTAGAAAAAGTTCTCTCAGGTGTGTGAATGCATGTGTGTGTATGTGTGTTTGTTGCGGGATGCGACACAAAGATTTTGAAGAAAATCTCCCCCATCCCTTAGTGTTTTTAAATGGAGCGGTTTCGAAATTTCGCATATTGTGGTCTGAGTGTGGTAAGTGCATTATTAAAGAAAGGAGCACGAGTTTGAAAAAACGAGATAAAGTCAGGTACTTACGAGTGTTTATTAGAAGTATTTCTTTGCTTGGTACACAGTAGAGAAGATATTGCACTCCACCCAAAATTCAATACCGAGATTCCACTGTAAATACACCCTGGGTACTGTAGTGGTAGTGTTATGCAGTGGTTGGTATGACTGTAGGTTGTTTCCGCTGTTGGCTTACCTGTCGTTGGCGGTAAAGTTGCCTCACTCCTCTGCTTCAACAATAAGTTGTTTTTTTCAGTAGATTTTACAATTGGGTTCGTTGTGGTTGTGCCTCGGCTAGCTGCATGAAGATTGTTAATTTGATTTGTTTTATTTGTACCGCCAGAGCTTTATCAAAAGGGTGTGGAGTAAAGGGATAGCCAATCTACTGAAGTTATACGGTAAGATTTCTTTTCAAATTTATTTATTGCGTTTCAGCTTGATGCGAACGCAAAAAGGCTTTAACACAGTTTAAAGCAAGTTTTAATTTTCGTTTAATTTGACACTTTCTCCATTACTTACGTGAAGATCATTACATATGTTGTGGAATTACAATGTAGACATATTTACAAATTTTGTTATATAAGATCTTTTTGCGACGTAAATCAACATAGTGTCAGTTTTAAATTACACTATCCAACGGTAGCTTCCTCTTTGCATGGTTTCTTCATAAATCTGAATAGCATGTTATGTTACTATAGCAAAAAAAAAAAAAATCTGATTTCTTTTACAATGACAGCTGATTTCATTTGTTTGATCTTATGAATCCTTTTGGTGTATGAATACCAGTTCATACATACAATTATTCTGACTACAATTTACAACATAATTATGCTTCCTTTTCGGCGGTTTTACACAAGAAAATAGCTCTTATTCATACAATTTATAATTTAACCTAGATTTTTCTATGATTGTTTCTACTTTATGAGGATTATATAAAGAAGTAAATATTCTGATTCGGACATTTTCTATATAAAAGCAAAATATGTAATAAATATTTATATAGTAACTTTTCTGGCTTATGAACGGTATTTTTAAACTTCCCATAAGGTTCGATTACTTCTAAATGATATACCTGAGTGGATTCTGCCGTTGCAGTGCACTGTATCCAAAAAGGTGTTTTTAGAAAAAATACATCCATTTGTCTGTGCGTGTGTGAACACGATAACTCATTAACGTAAACTCGTTAAGTACCAAACTTGAGAATAAGTTCAGCATCTTCCAAGCATGCGACACGAAGATTTTCAAGAAAATCTCCTACTGCCTTTAAATGGAATATTTTCAAAATTTTCGTCTTCCTCATAAATAGTTCTTACGATTTTAATTAACTACCACTTATTATCGATATTTACATTGCAAAATCTACGTCTTCCATTATTTGGAGGAAAGTTTGTATTCTCGTGTATAACTAGTAAGTGTATTCGGTAAGACTAACTTCTGATTAAATCTATAAACTAAAAACTCCGTGACACAACAGCGGGAAGTCGGGACAAAGCTTACCGCCTGACCGCTGCGTCCCCCATCTCTGCCCATTATTGGTGTCATGAATGGGTGCAGAATGAATGGTGATATGTAGTTAGCGCCCCGAGTTCCTCCCGGCTGATTAATGTGGTCTAGAAAACCAGGAGCCACTACTTTTCCTTCAAGTAGCTCCTCAATGGGCTCTCCCTCCTCCAGAGACCTCACGAAGCTGAGTGCACCCCGAACCAGGTCCCCCAGCGAGAGAAAATCCCCACACCAGTACAGGGAATCAAACCCGGGCCTCCCGCGTGGTAAGCAACCGCGATACCACCGCGCTAAGGAGACGACCAAATCTAAAAACTATAAGACCACAAACCTGACGGCCACGTTTTCTTTCTACTGGATTTTGCAAAAACGCGTAAGTAGGAATTATATCCACTATTATTGCGTCGACAAAATATTTATTGTGTTGCCTAAAAGTGCTTGGGCGATGCTTTCCTCTTGAATAAAACAAATGCAGCCGAAAAGACTCTGACGACATGTTCAAAGACAATGTACACGAATTGCCCGATGGCAAACTGCTGTTGACGAAACGTCCTAGAATCTTCAGAAACTGATGCTATCGCGTACATTTTAAATTAATCGGTACTTTAAGCCTACGCTTTTTAAGAAATACAAACAAAAAATCTGATGTTTCATTCACATGACTTTCTCTACAGCATATTTACAAAAGCTTATTCCTTTACTTACATCGTGGTAATCGAGATAAACATTGGCAGAAATGGCTATGTTAGTTTCTGTAAGTAGAAGGGAAATTAGCTAACATACTAGGCTAAAGTGAGAGTCAAATCTTTTTAAAATCCGTGTGCTATGCGATACAATTGAAATTCGGTTCGGTTTGCTCGACCAGTAGAAAATAAATGAGATAAAAAGAAAGATGATCTCTCGCTCATAAAAGTTTAAGTAGCTTAAAATTGAAAACATAACAAGGAATATCTCGGAAACAATTATCTCTACAAAAGAAACGTATATGACATAAATTGTTTGTTTTAACATCTACATTTTTGGGTAGTAAGCTTTTGTCTCTCTCTTACGGTTTACCAGTTATGCAAAATTCATCCAGACTGAAGAGTTCTTCAGAGGTCATTTCTAGAAAATTCAAAATATATATTTTATTTGTCATGTAAATATCTCTAGTATACAATATTTTAATCAAAATCTTAGATCATTTTTTGAGAACATCCAAATTTTTGAAAACTTTACCATGTAAAAGGTAGTTAGGGGTGGGAAGATTTTCTTGAAAATCTTCGTGTCGCTATTGGGTGGTAGTAAACTCAAATACGAAGTGACATTTTACTATTCGTGCGCGCGCACACACACATACACACACACAGGAACCACTTTCTAATTTTTTTAATACAGAGAACCCTAAATCGCGTATTTGCTGTGAAATCTTGGATTTGAACTTTTGGGTGTAATGCAATACCTTCTCTATCTATGTACCTTGTACTAAGTAGAGAGTAACTAGCCTGGTATACCCATAGCGTTTCGTTTTTAGGAGTAAGCGCATTCTTTCTTTGCACAGGATAGAGGTTTACGTAACGATGAAAATCTGGGACGTCATTTCTTTATAGCATCCCAAGATGAATTTCTTAGGCACTTTTCTTTTTCTTACTTTCTTTTTTATTTTCCATTTCAAGTTGGATTCCATAATGAGTCTTGGTTTCCCTCCTCTCATGCATTACTCAGCAAATCAATCAGCTCCCTCCCCTGTCTTTGAATCATCTAAGCTCCCTCCCTTGGGGTTACATTGCATCCATTAGGAAGGTAATCTCTGTGTTTTACTTCACCGCTCATTAGTTACACAACTCAGCGGCTACTGTTTTAGCACGTCGCATTGTTTGCCTACTTTACTCACATCAAACATTACCTACTGATTTAAAGTCTAATTCTGTAAATGCCCGATAGATAGTAGCATGTTTCAGTTGCTATATAATTTTGATTTTTATCACATACCAGTAGGTATAATGCCCCAATCACAATGATATGTAAGCGTATGCGTAACGTAAGCGCAAGGCTTTGTAGATATGTTATTTAATGTAAGCATTCACATCACGCAACACACTACGCAATGAAATGCAACACAAGATTTTGCAAACTCTAAGCTTTATCTTTGCGTTCTGCTTACAGAGAAAGAATTCTGCATTCCTACTTCTATATTCTGCTATTCAAAAACAGACGATCGCAATGCGAGATTTTATAGGGCCTACTGAACATGCTCTTCTATTTGGCTGTGCCGCGCCATCTCCCGTTTTCCTCAAGACGCTATGGCAGTCTCCATACACATTCTCCTTTGATTTAATTAATGCTCCCATTATATGCAACTATATTTCTTGGCTCTCATAAATCGTAAGGCGCAAAGAGATAATCCACAGTTTATTAACTGTGCAGCTTTATCACTTCCTGCACTCTCTGTGACTGCATTATTTTAAATATTTCTGGATAAACAATCATTGTGGAGTTATTGCCGCGAGTGTTGGTATGTAATTTATTAATCTATTATTTGTAAAAAAAATGAGTAAATTTTCTTATATAGTATTGTTGGTTAAATTATTAAATTTTAAACTTGCGGAGCGCTTGGAAGATATCCGCATGTACGCAATTTACAGATCTAGAAACCCTTACCAACACCTTGCGTTAAGCTTACGACTGCAGTGTGAATGACCTTCCCTCACTCTTGCACTTTGTTGCGTTACTCTGCGCTTGAATCGCAATGCGAATGTGGCCTAAGAGGTGTTGCGTTCCACCCAAAAATTCGATACCGATATTTCACCGAAAGTTCCCGTTCTTTTCTTCAGAACGTTTGCCAACACTCAACCAAATAAAACGCTCACAAAAATAATCTATAATTAAAGCTAAATCCTTCTAAACTATTAAAAAGCAATCGCATATTCACTTTCTTTTTATAACATATCACCAATGTGTGTGGAGTATCAACTATTTATTCTTCAGCTTACTTCTTGTTAATCGAGATTGATTTTCTCAAATGTGAGGTCGTATTTCACTGCTTCTATCCTAGTCATTCAAATAAAACAGAATTCCAACTGTGCAAGCGTTTAAAAAATCTAATGTGTTCCATTCACATGGCATTCTCTACATCTTAAGAAAGTATTGTTAATAAGCTTATTTTTCTATCTACTTCATGCTAATTTATATAAACATTAGCAGAAACTGTTTTATTCCTTGCAAGTAGAGGAAAAAAATCTGATGTGATCCATTCACATGACTTTATCTACGTCTCTGTAACAAATTATTGTTAAGAACCTTATTCTTCTATTTACTTCATGCTAATTGAGAAAAAATTAACAGAAATAGTCTCATTACTTGCTTCCTTGTAAGTAGAATCGAAATAAGGGAGTACCATAGACTAAAGTGATAGTCAAAAGCTGGTTGCTATGTGACTGAAGTTCCTTTGTTTGTATGTACAGGATTTGACAAATTCCTGTATGAGAAAAATATAAGTTTTTTATACCTGAAACTAAAAACAAGGAATATCTAAAAAATGATCAACTCTCGAAAAAATGTATACAACATAAATTGTGTGTTTTAACGTGCTCTGCATTTTTTGTGTGGCAAGTTTTTGTCCATTTTTTACGGTTTAGCAGTTATGCTAAATTTCGTAAAATTCATTCAGAATAAAGTAGTCTTCACAGGCTATTCCCAGAAAATTCAAGATACACATATTATTTTTCAGGTAAAAATCTTTAATATACGATATTTTAATCAAAATCGTTCGAGCTATTTTAGAGAAAATCAAAATTTTCGAAAAAAGTTCCATGTAAAGGGTAGCTGGGGGTGGGGGGATTTTCTTGAAAATCTTCGTGTCGCATCCTTGGAAGATACCAAACTTAATAGCAAGTTTGGTATTTAACAGTCTTTTCGTTTTTGAACTGTGCTGTCCATAGACACACAGACATATACACACACATATGGACCTTTTTCCAAAAATGCATTTTTGGATTCAGGGGGACCCAAAACATGTATTTCCGGCGAAATCTCGGTATCGAATTTTCTCTATACACTATGTACACAGTACGTGTAGAGAAAGTAATAAAGGAATACCCAAGGCTAAACCGACAATCAAACGTTTTAATATACATTTTATTTGTTATGTAAATATCCTAAATATAAGAGATTGTAATTAAAATCGTTAGAGCCATTTGAGAAAACCGACTTTTTCGAAATGTTTTCCATGTAAAGAGTAGTTGGAGGTGGGGGTTGAAAAGCTTCGTGTCGCATCCTTGGAAAATACTGAAATTAAATATCAAGGTTGGTATTTAACGGATTTTTCGCTTATGAGCTATGCTGCTCACAGTCATACACACAGACAGACACATGAACATTTTTCTAAAAATACTGTTTTTATTCAGGGGTGCCGAAACGTGTATTTCCGGTGAATTCTCGGAATCGAAAATTTTAATGCAATACATACACTTCGTACATAGTGTAGAGAAAGTAAAAATCGGCTATTACTCAGCCTAATCTACTTCTTTATTTCTCTTGAAATTAGAAAGTAAAAAGATAATTTATGCTAATTTGATTAGACTGAAGCACACAAAGGAACAGGTATGAATAATATGTCATATGTAGTAGAGAAAGCTGTGTTAATGAAGCACATCATATATTTTTACTTTCTCTACTATGTACACAGTGTATATAGAAGGTATTGCATTACACCCAAAAATTTGATACCGAGATTTCACCGGAAATAAAAAAAAAATAAAATAAAAAAGAATGTTTAGAAAAGGGTTCATGTGTATCTGTTGTGTGTACCTGTGGTTCGTTAAATACCAAACTTGATATTTAATTCCAGTATCTCCTAAGGATGCGACGTGAAGATTTTCAAGAAAATCCCCCACCCCAAACTACCCTTTACATGGAAAAAACTTCGAAAATTTTGATTTTCCTAAAATGGCTAACGATTTTGATTAATATGTCTAATATTTAAGATATTTAAATGACAAAGAAAATGTATATCTCGAATTTACTGGGAAAAGCCTCTGAAGACCTCTTTATTTTGGATGATTTTTTTTTAATTTTGCTAGTAAGAGATAGACAAAAACTTACTACACAAAAATGTAGATCACCTTAAAAGACACAATTTATGTCATATACATTTTTTTTCTGGGATTGGCCGTTTTTTAATATTTCTTTTTATTGGTTTTAGTTTTAAAATATTTAAAGTTTTGTCATACAGGAACTTGTCGACTCCTGGCCACGCAAAGAAACTGATTTCAGTCCCATAAAAACAGAATTTTAAAACATTTTAATAGTGTATTCCCTTATTTCCCTTCTACTTATAAGGAGCTAAATAATAACACCGTTTCTGCTAGTGTTTCTCTCGATTAGTATGAAATAAGCTTATTAACAATAATTTGTTATAGAGATGTAGAGAAAGTTATGTGAATGGATGGAACACAAGAGATTTTTTATTTTACTTACGATTTAATTCAAGCAGTAGCTAAACATCAGCTGCAAATGTTATTGATTCCTTGGTGATCAACAACTAGACATGAATAATCGATCAGTAGTTTGCCATTAAGAAAAATGTTGGCAACCTTATACTGAAACCATCGCGTGAATAAGCTATAATATTATCAAGTTTATTTTCGTGTATGCGGTATTTTTATTATTCATTATCGTGGTAAAAAATTGTATATATAGGCATAATTTTAAAAACGCTTCCGCGTTCTTTAAAGATGCATTTACACACAGTGTAGCATTCTGGTTTCAATTACTTATTTGGAGCTTTTATGAGCATAATCTGGGGTTCTCCAAGTTGGTAGTAACGTGTCTACTTGTCATGGGTTATATTAGTTATGCCATACGTCGCGTTTTATACATCATTTCCTGTATTCAAAAATGAAGAATCACATCTTATTACCCCATTTGGTTCGCCAAAAAGCCCATATTTCACCCTTATTAAAGGTTATGTTTTGAAACGGGCACCTGTTCATTCGGTATATATTGGTATCTGTATATACGTAATCATCTGGTCACGCGGTGGTGCAGTCTATAGAAGGTGCCTGCATGCAGGATCACGAGGTTAAGTCATATTGCCGGTAGACAGTGAAGAGGAAAAAGGTTTACGGGACTTGTAGTTGTGATTTTTATTTGCTACTTATTGAAAAAAATATAAGTAAAGGCGACTATATGTTTATTGAAAGATGAAGATACGTGTTTGTCGATATCACTCATGAAGAATAATGGTTTTAAAGCCTAATGTAACAGCTGCAATCGATACACTAAACTTGCTCCCCACCCAAATCCCCAGGTGAACACTCTCGGTCTTTACGACCACACGCTGCCTAGGAGACGCGTAAGCTACCGCCTTCCCAAGGACGCCTTGGGATGGTAGTTTTCCGGCCGCCTCTCCCTTTATTGTTCTACCCGCCAAGTTAAGCAGCATCGGGCATGGTCACGACTCGGACGGGTGACCATCCAGTTGTACTCCGACCAGATCTGCAACACTGGCTTCCACCACCCCGTACCTATATCCCTTCAGGTCTCCCCGCTAGCCGGCACTGCTTTCCTTGACAGCCCGCAAGCGGCTGGCCAAGGTAAGCAGCATCGGGCCTGGTCCCTCTCTGGGTGGGTGGCCACTCAGATAGGTAAGTCAGCCCGCGCCGGCTGCACAGAGGGAAACACCCTGCCCAATTTCTTTGACACAGACAAAAACGCTTGCATAAGACTACATCTTTTATATCACACGGGTAAATCCGCGAGAAAAGCGGATAGGTACCGTGGTGATTTGCCCCCGCCCGAGTACACTCGGGCGACTAGTTCCTCCTCCTGCTCCTGGCTCCGTGAGTTTTCTGTTGCACATGGCGGCGAATCCGCTTTGAAATATGCCTTTAAAATTATTACGCTGAACTATAGGGTGGCTTGTCATGTTTTAAACGCATACATTTTTGACCAATGCAATGAAAATTTGCAAGTATGAGAGTGATAGTTCATCAAAATACACAGACAGCTGGTTTTAAAAACTAGAGGCAATTTTCTGCATGAAAAAATTAACACAATAAGTATAAAAGTATTGTTTGAAAACATATAGGGGAAAATCACTCTGGGTGCTCCTTACACGTTTAATACCCGTAGACGTAAATATCGTATAGCAATATTGATGCTTACACCCCCTCCCCAGAAAGAAGGGATGAATTAAAGGAATAGTAGAAAGCCGCAGGTAGACAGGTCTCTTAATTCGAAAATCCGTCTAAGAGACGGCAATGAACGACACTTGAAAACAGATAGTCATATGGCTCTCACGCAAAATATTTTTTCCATTGAGAAACAGTCTGCGCCATCTGTTTGCCACCGCTTCTCAGCATAAACCTGAAACCATACTTAAAATTTGAAATAAAGGAATCGAGCAGAAATCGTGGTAGAAGACGAACCAGCAAGGCACTAGTCTACCGACAGGGGAAAAGCACGAAAACCCAAGATAGGATGGAGCCGGGACCTTCCAGAATGTGAACCTCATGAGCTATCGCGGAGCCATCTGGATTGAACATGCAAACCATTTCTTACCGAAATGTTTGCATTCATTGGATATAAAATTGCCGTTTAGTTTATATATTGTGTTTACGTATAATACTTTGTTAATTCTGTCGGAAATGTACAGAACGGGAGCTGAATAAGTGAAAATATTTGTATCGACGATAATAGATACAGTATTTTCTATTTTTTCGCCATTCTCTAAAGATATGTTCATGAGGGACATTTTACAATGTTTTTAGAATGGTTATTATTCCCTATCTCAGATTGTTCGCCGATTGTTTACTTAACAGGTCACACGGTTGATCTTCCTCTGCTCTCTGCCCTTTGCCATGACCGACTGTAGATGGTGTGATTGAGGGAAGGATTTTGATCGCACTGAAACTTCAACCAGCGTAACTACATGTTTCTTTATTTTAATGCATTATCTGATTAGGATTCACATTATATTCAGGGTTCAACTTAAAAGCATTGAACAGAATGACATTATGTTTTATTTAAATTGTTTAATTGAACAAATGCATAACTCAAACCTACGTGTAAGGATTTATACTTACATTTTTTAAACTACTAAGTCACCCCCATTACTCTTGGAAAGGTGAGAAATTAAAATTTAACCCCAACACTTAAAAAAACCTTCAGATCGGGAATTAAGAAAACCTGTGTCACAGATCTATTGATATACTGCAGTGAACGTTCGAATTTTGGGAAGATGATTTCGAAATCACTGATGATACCCTCGCAGCATTGGCAGGTTTCATAGTTGCGGCGTAAATTAAATGAATATCTGCTAATTCAGCATATGTAAAGTAATTCATAAAGTAATTTATGTAAGGAAAGTTTGCGACTGAATCGGTCCCTCGTTTCCTCATTGTGAGTCACGTGTATGTAAGTCGGCGGTGTGCGAGTAGTACTAAACTAAGGAGCTGAACGTTACGTGATGAATGCAAACAAGAGACAAAGCAGGGCTATTCAAAATACAATATCTCCTGACAATGTGCTGCATTTATGACAGTGGCGGACAAAATGAGACAGAAGTTGTGAGGCGAGAGAAGAACAAAACATTATGTTGCAGTGACAACCCAACACTTTACCTAATGGGCTGATGGTGGGCGCAAGATGTATGCGCAAATGGCATAATGTTTCTGTCAACGAAGGAGTGAAGTGCGCTAGCTCTAGCTTTACTATGCCGTGCTTTAGTGTTTATGCGCATATATAAAAAAGATTGTTAACTTGGAAGAAGACAGTGATCCGACAATATCAATAGCGATTATATTTATGAGGACGAAGATGATAGAGCAATGAGCGGGATTGAGGAGCCGTAGAAACATATGCTGAGTACAATAATATTGGATCATTGTGCGATAAGCCCTGTCGCAACCAAAACTAAATATATCCTCATTGCTTCAAGCAAAACCCCTGTCTTTCGCTCTACGTACTGTTAGTGACAAATTATATGTATAAAGTGATTTCGCTATAGATAATGTGCCAACAATTACTTTCATGCGAATTGCAATAATTTTTCAACTCTGCACGCTGTTGTGGTTGTGTTATTTGCACCAAGCTGGCATCTCTATTACCCCTTTTAACCATGGCAATTTGTTTATGTCTCGCCTCACGATTTGTTTACTCACAGTATTGTTTCAGAGCATGGTGATCCTGCTCCATTCTTCTTCCAAAGACTTTGAAGTTTGGGATTAGGGTGTGTGCGGCTGGAAACCAACCCTCGCTGTCTTCCGCGTACTGGTCCCATAATTGAGGCGCAATTCTCGACTCAGTGTCTCCAGGAAACAGATTTTACTGTGTTGCATCTCGCCCCTAGCACAGGTCGTCTTTTGTGATTTAATAGTTTTATTGCCCAGTGGTAGGGGGAGCGGTTCCGTTTGAGGGCCATCATGTTTTGGAGAAAACTAAATGTGTTATAGGCATTGTTCTGTAATAAATATCAAATTATTTGCACTTATTCACCTTCCGCTCAGTACATCCTCTATTTTCTTCTATTGTGTAATTATTTCCAACTACCAGCAGTATTCTTTGCTGGTTCTTGAAAACCTTCTCTCTAAAACACGCTCTATTTTGTATGGAGCAATTGTTCAGGCGGATCAAAGGCTTAATGAGAGCTGCTCCTGTGGGATAAAGGATCCAGAAGAAAAAGAGGCAGTCTTGGGAGGTAAGGAAAAGCGGGGATGTATACATTTTGTTATGTGCTAACATTCATCTGCCCATCCATCTCCCCAGATGAGAATCGATGAAGCCTGCATCAATTTCCTCCCCATAGCAACCTCCTACTCTTATTCGAAACTCTTTCAGCAACATAAATCAAAAGTGGAAGAAAAGGGAAAATTGCTTCTTTCCCCTCTAGCATTCCCCTCCAGAAAGTTTTGTCTCTACTAAACAACCGTTCATCAATTCGATGATCCCCAACATTGATTGATGTTTGCCTTTGAAAATGTCAAAAGAAAAGCAAACTATGAATTTGCTCTTCCATATTTTTATTCGCTGTTTTATATAACACATTTCTTTCATTTTAAGTCGGATTAGCAAACGTGCATAAAACACTAGCCGAATTTTTGAAGATATACAATCTTCCCTACATATAGTGACCCAGAAATTCTTTACATTTGTTGCAATAATAGTTTTTTTAATTTAAATTAAACCAAGAATTTACAGATAACATATTTGTATTATTAATTTAATTATATATATACTATAAGTTCTATCATGTGATCTTGAGCTCATTGTCGTGATTAAGGCGGGCTGCTGTGTTCATTTTAGGAGACATTTTCCTTAAAATTAAATTAGTTAATATGAGTGGCTTAGGTTTATGTTTATCCTCAAATGAATTATTCCGTTCCTCTACAACTTAACTATTTTCTTGCTCTCACGAAAGGCTTTTCTCCCCTCTTTATCACTCTTTATTTGTCACCTTCCCCTCTCTTCTCTAATTTTATTATTCTTTGTTTGCAAGCCTCTAATCGCAATGCACAAGTGTAAATGTCTATTTAATTGCTTTATAGCCTAATAATTACCTGTCTTCCCGTAAATCATGTGATTATCCCTTAGGTTTATATTTGGCTAATACGTTTCTGTGTCACAGAATGTGATAAAACATAAGGCGATCAAATTTAATGCTCTTGAGTATATCCCACTATGTCAAACATTATCACATGTTTCATCACAGTTTTAAAATGGATACCCAACATTAGCAGTAAAATGATTCTTTGTTATTCTTTTACCTTCTCTAGCACATATGTATCATCTACATATCATGTATCAGTAGATAAAGGTGACATATTCCAACCAAAAATTCGATGTCGAATATACCTATGATTTGAGGACACCCGAGTCCAGTAAAAACATTTTTAGAAAAACTCTTGTGTGTATATATCTGTGAATAGCATAGCTTAAAATCTCTAAGTCCATAAATACAAAATTGGTATTTAAGTTTAGTATCTTCCAAGGATGCGACCTGAAAATTATCAAGGAAGTCCTCCCACATCAAAGTATCCTTTACATGGAAATATTTGTGAAATTTTTGTTTTTCTAAAAACTGACTAACGATTTGATTAAAACACCATATATAAAATATACTTATATAAGAAATAAAATGTGTAAACTGAACTTTTGGGAATAACCCCTGAAGAGCTGTTCATTCTGGATGAATTTTGCTGAATTGTGTACAAATTTTAAACCGTATGAAATAGACAAAAACTTACTGCAAAAAAAATGTAGATCCCGTTAAAAGACCCGATCTATGTCAATACATATTTATTGTAAATTGACTGTTCTCGAGGTATTCGTTGTTATTGGTTTCAATTTTTAATTACGTATCTTCCCAAACGGGACCATCCGTTTCTTCTCTCATTTTTAAATTGACAACCGAATTTCAATTGTTCGGACATTATTTAAAAGTTTTTGACTGTCGCTTTAGTCTAGTGTATTATCTTATTTCCCATCTTCTTAGAAGGAAGCAAGTAATAAGAAATTAGTGCTAATGTTTATCTCGATTAGTATGATCTAGATCAAAGAATAATGCTTTTTTAAGAATCTTTTGTTTTCAAAATAGGTAGAGTAAGTCATGTGAACATATCTGACTTTTATATACCTCGTATTCTGATCGTTCTGGATTTGTTAGTATTTGTTAATCTGTTGGGAGCTGAATAAGTACAAATATTTTATCAGCGTTTTAGGCCGATGTGATGATCCAGTATTTGCATTTTTTTTCGAATGTTTTAAATTTATATTCACGAGGAAAATTCCACCATATTTTTAGGATGGTTATCATTCCCTATCTCAGATGTTGGGTTGTTTACGTAGCAGGTCACATGGTTGTCCCTCCTCTTCCCTTAGCACTGCCTAACTATATACGGTATGATGTATGTAAACACAGCAGAGAGAGCCATTCAAAACACATTACACCCAGAAATCTGTGCATCATTTATGACATTGCTATTAGTAAGCGAACAAAATGAGACACACTTGTATGTTATACGTATTGTTCTCTACTGTATACCAAACTACCTGTACTTATTCACCTCCCACCTTGTATACCTACTGTCTGCCCATCAGCTCAGGGGAATGAAGAGGAGAGGATAATCACTTTTTTTTTAGATTGACATCCTTTAAGCTGCTTGGTCGATTGGTCGATCGGACGATTAATGAAATTGATGAAATGCTGCTCAAATGACCTCGGGATCTATGGAGCTTAAAACTACTCGACATTCGTCTTCTCAGGATAAGCGAAAATCCCGAAAAAAATCTTATGTGTTCCATTCGCATGACTCTCTCTCTACATCTCTGCAACAAACTATTGTTAAAACGCTTGTGCTTCTATTTGCTTCATGCTAAACGAGAAAAATTAGCAGAAACAGCCTTATTACTTGCTTCCTTGTAAACAGAAGTGAAATGAGGGAGTAACATAGGTTAAAGTGATAGTCAAAAGCTGGTTGTTATGTGACTGAAGTTCCTTTGTTGTATGGACAGAAGTTGACAAATTCCTGTATGAGAAAATATAAGTTTTTCGAAGCTGAAACCAAAAACAAGGAATATCTCAAAAACGATCAACCCCACTAAAATAAATGTATGTAAAATAAATTGTGAGTTTTAATGAGCTCTACATTTTTTGTGTGGTAAGTTTTTGTCCAGCTCTTACGGTTTAGCAGTTATGCAGAATTCCGTAAAATTCATCGAGAATAAAGTAGTTTTAGTAGCTATTTCCATAAAATTCAAGATATACATTTCATTTGTCAGGTAAACATATTTAATATACGATATTTTAATCAAAATCGTTACAGCCATTTTTGAGAAAATAAACATTTTCAAAAAAAAGTTCCATGTAAGGGTAATTGGGGTGCGGGAATTTTCTTTAAAATCTTCCTGTCGCATCCTTGAAAGACATCAAACTTAAATACCAAGTTTGGTATTTAACGGTCTTTTCGTTTTTCAGCTATGCTGTCCACAATCATACACACGCACGCACGCACGCGCGCGCACACAAACATACACGCAACTTTTTCCAGAAATGCTTTTTTTTTTATTCAGGGGAACCCAAAACATGTATTTCCGGTGAAATCTCAGGTGGAATACAATACTTTCTCTATATACTATGTACTAGTACGTATAGAGAAATAATAAACCTTATCCGGGTAACTCGCCCTAAGCAAGATTCGAACTCGCGACCTGTTGAATGTGAGGCAGACGCGCTACCCAGGCGGGCTGGGAATTACTTGTAAATGTTTGTAAATATCCTTTTGTCACTACCACTGTAGTCTAATTATGTTTAATTATATCATCTTGGAATAGTACGTTTAAATTGAGTATCTACTTTGCCCCAAGTAAATACTATGATGAGCTACACTCGTATACATTTCTCTACCTACTCTATTATAGAGTACTCTTACAAAAGTTAATCTTCTACCTACTTCAAGCTAATGGAGATAAACATTGATAGAAATGGTTTTATTAAATGTTTTCGCCTGTAGATGCAAGGGGAATTAGGTTATACAGTAGGCTAAAGAGAAGACATCTTTTGTCTATGTAATACTTTGAAACCCCTTTCTATTTCACTATCAGGAGAAAATAAAATCAATATGAAAAGCTTATACGGGAAAATTCAAACCATTAAAAATAAGATTTCAAATATCTCGGAAATAGTTAAATCCAAAACAAAATGTATTTGACATACACTTTTGATATAGTTAGGTCTATCTCATACGGTTTACCAGTCATGTCCAAGTCCTACACAATGGAGAGGACTTCAGAGGATTTTGATAAAAAATTTGAAGGGGACAGTCAGCCGAAAATTCTAGGTTTTAGGCCAAATTTGTGATTGTTTTATTTATATTGCTAACTAAATGTGTGTTTCTTACTCCATTTAAATGTGGCTTATTTTTCTACTCTGGGCCATTTTAATCGTCTGAATGGCTATTTAAACCTCAGATTACACAAATTCTTCGATATTTTCTTCGTTTCACAAAACTAAATTCTTCTTCAATTATTAAGCTATTTTATCAGCTTACTGTGACATTTTGAATATACTCTCTTAAGAACCTCAGCTTTATAATTAGTATGTTTTTATGAGAATTAGTAAGTTAAGTATTTATTTTCAAGTAAATGCTAAAAATATTTTAAAACAAAAGCTAAAAAATGTTTCCTGTATTTTCATTTCATTAAACATCAATATACAGAGCAAACTTTGTTGTGTTGTATGTAAGTAAGATGCTTAACAAATATATTATACTTCAAACATGAAAATCTTTCTACAAGGAGAATTTTACAACAAATACATTTTAATGAATAAATTAATGTAATTGGAGTAGACGGCTAAAATGTTGTAGAGACTACTAAAAATAACATAAATAACGGTAACAGTTTTCAAACATCTGTATGTAAAGTGTGGACTTCAGTTTTAACTAGACAGTCACCTTAAAGCCATTTTTTGAAAAAAGAAACATGCACGGAAAAATTTCCATAAAAGGATAGTTTACGGTGGAGGAAGTTACAGCAGCGAAAATTGGTCCAGTTCTACATCGTTAGCTTAAGGTGGAAGTATCTTTTTATAAGCTAAACAGTCTATGGAACTGAATAACATTTTGTTGCGTGATCTTCTTGCGACATTCTCACATTATTCTAGCGAGAATTCATATTCCAAAGTTGACACTACTACCTTAGGCGAAAGTAAAGGTTTATGCTATCACGGTGTACCTGGAGTTGTTTATCGAACTGCTGACTCCTTTAATTTCTGCCTAGGTTCTTAAGCTGGTGGACAACTATGTGTACATAGCTGTATTATATTCGTGATGCAACAAAAGTATTTTACTATCAAATGGTAGGGCTGTACCACTCGTCAAATGTGATAAATACTTTACTTGCGGGTCTCAACCCACAGAAACCAGCGATTAACTGTGACATAACAAATCCCGCAAACCCATTTCTCGGGAATGGATTATATCGTATCCTGTCGGGCAATTTACTGCTATATACACGTTCTCTTCCCATACACCAGAACCAGAAATCATATGGGGTCAAGTTTGCGGATTGTAGAGGTCAGCACACTTGTCCACCACGACCAACCCATCTACCGGGAAATGTGTGGTTGAGATAGGTATGAACAATACTGGTGTAATGCGGTGGTGCATCATATTGTTGGAAATACTTTCCCGGTGGAATTTGCAGTGTAAGATATAAACAAGACAATTAATGAAGTTAAAATTGATATAAGCAGTAGACAGTCAAACCAGTAATAATCTGATGAGTTAAGTTGAAAGGATAATCAATAGAAGCTAATTAATGACGAAATATTGATTATGCATTTACACCATTTGACTGGTACTAATTACACTCTTCCGACGTTATGTGTGTTTTCTAAAGACTCTAATTACCTCTGGGGGCACTAAATTCCATAATTTTGAACTTAGTTTAAAATTATACAAATCAGCCACTAAAATCAATAATCTGTTGAGTTAAGTTTTAAGGGTTAATCAATAGAAGCTAATTTATGACGAAAGATTGATTATGCATTCATACCATTTCATTGGGAAATAATTTCACTCATCCTGCGTTATGTGTATGCGTTTTCTAAAGGCTCTAACCTCTGAAAGCACCGAAATCCCTAACCTTTGGACTTAGATTAAATGATACAAAATATGCACTAAAATCAATCAAGTTGAAAGAGTAATCAGTAAAAGATGACTAATGACGAAAAATTGATTACGCATTAAAACATTTTGCTGGAAACGTAAATTTGTCTCAGCCTGTGTTTGTACCAGCGCGCGCGCGTGTGCGTATATGTTTTCTAAAAGTATAACTACTTGTGAAAGTAGCGAAATAATGTCAGTATCATTATTATTATTATTATTATTATTATTATTATTATTATTATTATTATTATTATTATTATTATTATTATTATTATTATGCTTCGGGCACAATTGCTGTTTGGTTGCACACGGTTTTTTGCGACCCCGCCCCCCCCCCCAAGGATTCACTCAAAGCAAGTGATCAGTACATGTACAGCCTGCTCTAAAGGTACGAAGTCCAACAGAAAATGTTTGCATTTGATACATGCAGAAAATATATTGTAATCCATTGCAATAGTTGTCCATGTAAGTAAATCACATATGAAATTGGTTATTTTATCTGCCACAGTACATATTTATTATTTTATTAAAGTTATTTATACTTGGTGATAAACGCTTCTGTTTACTCCAGAACTGTATCGTTACTTCTGTGCCCACCTATACCTGTAGCACAAAATCAGCAGTGTTCGAGACTTCTACCTCTCTCCTCTTTGCTCTTTTATAATCAATGTACCAGCATAGTAGGAATTAAAAACAAGAAAAAAATAAGAAAGGTTATTTGTTTATTAGCGGCGCAGTCAAATGCCAGGATTATATCAGCGCCGTCGGTGTGCTAGAATTTCGGCTCGCAGGTGTTCTTTTACATGCCAGTAAATCTGACACGGGACTGTCGCTTTTAAGCACATCTAAGTGCCATCGGTCCGCGCCGAGTTTGAACCCGAGTATAGTAGAAGTTATCTTAACCTAAGCGTTTAATTGCTACTACCGTTATTGGTGCTGCATTGTTGCAGGAAATAATACAAAAGTTATCAAGTACATCTATGTTTACAGTAAAATGTAGGCACAAGATAAATGGGATTTCGTTTTTAATTCTTTGTATAATAAATGTTAAATCACGCTTCATTACAACCTTTAAGCCTTTCAGCCTTCTTATTTTTTGTTTAGTTTAACATCATTGTTAATGGTTTTTTCACACCTACGGTAGTCACTTTCTGCCTTTAATTTCATGTCTACACATTTAACAGTGCATAGTTTCAAAAATGATCACAGCCAAACCTAAATTAACAATGATTACGCATTTCATATTTGACATATATGTATAATTAAAGTACAGAAGGTTTCCAGTTGACACTAAGCGCAGTTTGCACCTTCGATTCCTCTCAAAGAAGTCCAAAGACATCAGGTCCATGAAAATGCCCACTAAGACATTGGATATTCAATAACTGCGGAGCAGCATATGATTAAAAGAGAATCGAAATTCTCGTGCTAAAAGCCTTATATCTTAATATCCTTTACTACGATATAACTTAAGAGACACGGAGTGAAATTTCAAAATTCTATATCTATATAAATGTGTTCTGAAACATCTGCTGTGATTGCACTGTTATATTAATATTAATACCAAATTTCAATAAAATACGTTAAATGCTTTATAAAATATAAACTATTTCATATATTTTATTATGTAAATATGCTGCATAATCAAAATTTCCCACGTGGCTCAACATTTGAGCATAACAACTTTAAAGAGTGATTTTCCAATAACTTTGATTACTGAATTAACATAAATTTTAAAAATATAAATTTTAATCTCCAAAATGTTTATTTATGTTGAAATATTACTATTGTGAAATGACGCTCAAATGATCTCGGGATTACAGTAAATCGACAATCGTCTTCTCAGGATAAGGGAAATCTCCGAAAAAAAACTTATTAAGGTAACTCAACCTAAACGAGATTCGAACTTACGACCTGCTGAATGTGAGGCAGACACGCTGCCAATACACTACCCACTTTGTAACATTACAATTACACCTGCAAATTCTGTAAAATGTTAGTTGTGCTTAAACAAAAACTGAGACATTTCAAAACATTCAGAAAGTGTGAAAATGCAGCTTTGAGAAAAACGCTGCCAAATGAAATAATTGTAGTATACAAGGAAATAGGTGTATGGTACGACCTTTATATGATTGTAGAGCACGACGCAAGGGTTCTTTGTAACATAAAAATAATATTTGGTATTTTAACCGATTTTAGACAAAATTTCACTCCCAGTATCCCATGGACGCAACAGAATTTCGAATTTCTTTTATGGCAAAGGGGGGCGGTGGAAAGCTTGTACCACGTTAACTCTCATTCTGCTTACTATGGATAAAACCTAAATTGTAGAGCAATCGATTTACTTGCCCATAAACATACATAAGATTAGAAAATCCTCAACAGTGTTATATCAATATATTTTAGTTATTAACTAACAAGTAAAAACTTCAAAAGAGTCTATCAACTGTTGTACTAAACATTTAAGTTTTTTTTTTTATTTTTCCGTTCACTCATATTGCTCAACTTGCCTATATGGCCGATTTTTTATTGAATATAACGAATGCTTTTAAAAATCTGATGTGTTACATTCACATTACTTCCTCTACTCACTTTACAAATTATGTTAAAAAGATTATTCCTCTATCTACTTTATGTTAATCGAGATGAACATTAAAAGAAATGGTCTTGTTACGTAGTTCCTTGTAAGTAGAAGGGAAATAAGGGAATCAAGCAGGCTAAAGCTATAGTTGCTCCACTTTTTGTATGGCCAGGTGTTGAAAAATACCCGTATGAGAAAATAATTTCAAGTGTTTTAAAACTGAAGCAAATCTCAAGGAGTATCACGAAATGGTCAAATCCACGAAGAAAATATATATGACGTAAATTGTAAATCTACATCTCTTGTGTAATAAGTCTTCGTCTGTATATTATGGTTTACCAGTTATACACAAGATACCCATAGTGAACAGGTATTCAGGTCTATTCCTAGAAGAATTCAAGATACACATTTTATCTTTAATATACGGAATTTTCATCCAAATCATTAGAGCCATTTTTCAGAAAATCAAAATGTTCGAAATGTTTTCAATGTAAAGAGTAGTTTGGGATGAGAGAATTTTCCTCAAAATATTAATGTTGCATCCTTGGAAGATATTAAACTTAAATACTAACTTTGGTATTTTATACACTTTTTATTTTTGAGTTATTGTGTCAAAACAGGCATCGAAATTTTGGGTATATGTACTATATACTGGGTAGAGAAAGTAACAATTACTTCTCATCAACGAAAATGTGAATAAAGTAAAACTCTTGATATTATTCGATGAGATGGAACTGTCCACCAGTTAGGAAGAGAAGCATTTTCAAGAACATATCTATTTTTTTGTGTTATAAGTTTTCGTCTAACTGTTACAGTTTATCAATTACATAATATTTATCCAGAATGAAGAGATCTTCAGAGGCTATATACCTACATATATATTTAATTGACGTGTAAATTTCTTTAATATACGGCATTTTTATTAAAATCGTTAGAGCCATTTTTTAGAAAATCAAATGTTGGAAATGTTTCCAATGTAAAGTATAGTTTGGAGAGAGATAATTTTCTTGAAAATGCTAATGTCACATCCTTGGAAGATGTTATACTTAAATACCGATTTGGTATTTTACCAAATTTTAGTTTTTGAGTTACTGTATTCAATCACGGACTAACGAACATCTAATTTTGGGTGGAATGCAATTCCTTCTCTACCTATGTACTGGATAGAGAAAGTAAAAATTACTTCTCATCAACGAAAATGTTGTGAAGTAAGTAAAACACTAATATTTTATGCGATGGAGTTTTCCACCAGTTAGGAAGAGAAGAAGTTTCAAATGCAAATGGAAGAGAATTTGTGTATATAGCAGGACACTCAAAAGCGGCAAAAAGTAAAAGTGGACAGTAACCGTCCCAGAGAAGCGTTCGATTAACTTCAGTAATATGTCCGGCATATTGTTTCTGGGAAATGGCGCGCGTATGTACACCACATCCGTTGCTCAAAGAGGGGATTTAAAGGCATTTCCCTTTGTGAGCTTGAAATAGCCACAATACCTCTGTCCTCCAAAGGGAAGGAGAGAGAGAGAGATGTACCCTCCCCGGAGGAAATTTTTCCGGTGCCGGTACGTTCACAGCGCGGTCCCTCATGGCGAACCTTTGCAACCCTGTTTCATGCTTCGCATCTCACTATAAATTTGTTTTTAGGTTACTGTCCTCCACCCCCGTCCAGACACAATGCGCATTTCCAGTCCTTACTTGTCTCTCTGGCGCACAGCAAACCAAATGGAAACGTATTTAGCGTACAGTCTTCTTTTGCCCTAATTAGACACCCTTTGACTCTGTGCAGCTGTGTATACGATGCTAACTTATTTCAATATTCCAGCATAGCTAAAATGTGCAGGAATTTAATTTATTTTCTTTTATTTACGAGTACTTGAAGCAGGCAGATATGCGCATCGCAAAAGGACGCTTTAGAGCCAATTTTCTTCCTAATTTATTGAAATAGTCTTCTCAGGGGAAAAAAAGCTGATATGTTCCATTCACATGACTTTTTCTACATTTCTGTAACAAATTTATGTTGAAAATCTCATTCCTCTGACTACTTCATGCTATTCGAGATTAGCATTGCCAGAAATAGCCTTGCTATTTTAGTAGAAGAGAAATAAGGGAGTACACTAGGCTAAAGCGATAATTTTTTAAAGGTGGTTGCCATGGATTGAAGAGCATTTCTTTGCATGATCAGGAGTTGACAAATTCCCGTAAGAAAAAATGAACAATTCCACGAAACAATTGTATATGACATATTGTGTGTTTTAATAAAATCCACATTTTTTGTGATATAAGTTTTTATCTACTGTTTTGGTTTATTACCACTTATGCAGAATTCAGCTATGTTCATCCAGAATGAAGAGTTCCTCAGAGGTTAATCCCAGAAAGTTCAAAATATACATTTTATTTCTCATGTAAATATATGTAATATACGGCATTTGAATCAAAATCGTTATAGCCATTTCTGAGAAAATAAACCTTTTTGCACGTAAATGGTAGTTCAGATGGGGAGGATTTCCTCAAAATCTTCGTGTTGCTTCATTAAAAGATGCTAAAGGAATGGCATTTTACTGAATTTTCGTATTTAAGCTATCGCGGTCACAAACACACGGACACACACACACGAAGTGCCTTTTGATTTTCTATACAGGAGACCACAAAACGTATGTTTCAAACGAAATCTAGGTATCTAATTTATAGGTGGAATGCAATACCTCCCTTACTTAAGTACCATATACTATGTAGAGAAATGAAAAATCTGAATGTTCCATTCACATAACTTTATCTAGCTATTCGGTAACAAATCATTTTTACAAAAACTTATCTGATTCATGCTAATCGAGATAGCGTTAACAAACTATTTTATTTCTTGTCTCCTTGTAAATAAAAGGAATAAAGGATAATTCTAGGCTAAAGTGATAGTCAAATATTTTAAAAACTTACTATGGAGTTCTCTTTGTATGGCTAGGAGTAAAATAAAACAGATGTGAAACTTTTCCGATTGAGGAAAGTATAAGTATTTTAAAATTTAAACCAATATCCAATTACTTGGATATAATTAACTCAAAAAAACCCGTCAGTCATAATTTGTGCCTTTTAACGAGATCTACGTTTTTTTGCAGTTAGCTTTTTTTTTTTTTTCTATCTCTTATGGTTTCCCAGTTATGAGAAGGTCTACCAGAATGAAGAGATCTTCAGACGCTATTCTCAGCAAATTCAAAATACACATTTTATATTCATCTAAATAGCTTTAATATATGGTATTTTAACCATAATCATAACAATCGTTTTTAAGAAAACCGAAAATGGCGAAAAATTGCGCATGTAAAAGGTAGATTGGGGGATTTTCTCGAAAACATTAATGTCGCATCCTTGAAAGAGAGTTAAATAAATTCTGAGTTTGGTATTAACTAATTTTTGGGTTTTTGAATTATGATGTCAGCAGACATACACGCACGCACACACATGCATACATCCAGACACACACGGACTTTTTTCTGCAAATGCTTTTCTATTATTTATTCAGGGGTTATCAAAATATATATTTCTGAAATATTGTTAATGAATTTTTAGTGAAATACGGTACCTTTTTTACCTTCTATGTTAATTATATATACATGTTATAGAAAGTAAAAATACCAGTTGATTATATTGATTGTATGTTGTCAAAATGTGGTCAACAAAAGGTGCGAATAATAGAAAGAAAGAAAAATAGCACAGAACACGAAACTAAATGGAGAGATATAAGCTTAACACAATCTTAGTATTTTACTATTGTTCCATTTATATAGTCCCCTTTAACATCTAAGGTCATATCGGGGGCTTCGTTAGAAACTACTCGTTATGCGTAGGCTCTTGACATTGGGTTTAAATAGTTTTTGTTTTTTTTTGTTTTTGTTTTTTGTTTGTTTTTTATTTCCCTCAAGCGCACACACATTCACTCTCACGTATGTACTTCCAAACTCTGTGGGGGAGAGGGAATAATTCTGGTTAAAAAAAATGTCCCCGCCCCAGCCGGGACCTCCGGATGAGAAGTCAGCGCGCTGACCACTCGACCACGGAAGCAGTCAAGCTTAGTATTGTTAAAGTTATGAAATATCAAATAACTAAAAACCGTTGTGGTTGTGCAGTGAGATTTAAACAGAAAATAGGCATGCTGAAAGTCAGTGAATAGATGGCATGTATTTTATTAGAAATATTTGCAGAGTAACTAACCAAACTTATGTGCTAATTTTAGAATACTCTCTTAAGTACATGATGAAAAAGGCAATTGACAAAAATACTCTCGTAAAATTAAATAAATTGCAGTATATATTTAGAGGTGTTTTCGTCTCCATTTCACCATCTCTTTAGCAATCAATCACTCGTTTCGTAACCGGTTTACCCTCCCCGTAGTTGTAGGACTGACACCCCCCTAGGACTTCCAAGCCAATGCCTAGGGGTCAGAAGCCTGTCGGGGAGACTACGGCATGAACCACAGAATGGAAAACTTATTACGAGGGAGTAGCCAAGCAGGAACATGAAGTATATGATATGGAATGTAAGGAAATTGATTGGAAAGGTGATGATGGAAGGACTGGCGGGGAAACCGGAGGACCCAGACATGCAGGCGCCTGGGATCGAACCCGGGTCGCCTAAATGGGAGGCCAGCGGTCCCACCACTCAACCAAGGCGCCGCCTTTGATTACTAGTATTATACAATTATACCATTTGTTTATATGTACACCATTTATGGCTTGGCGCTGACCTAGGTTCTATTCCAGGACATATAAAGTAACATAGGTATAATCCTACTTTTTACAACTACACAAACCCCAGTTTATGAACCTACTAGGTTTTTTAATGGATAACGAAATGAGATTGGGTAAAAAAAAACTCCAAAAATACATTTTAGAGGATGGCATATTTCTTAAACTGCATTCATGTATTGAATTGAGTGTTTCATATTTAATATATCTAGTGTTTTACTGCTATAGAAATCTGGCAGTGTAGCACTGAGGTACTGGAATAGTTTGACATTGAAAGCTTTGCACCAATTTAGCATTTTTCTCTTTAAGACATAGCAGCAAATTGGACAGCATTACTTGTATTGTTTCTGCTATGAGGCTGGTTTTATAGCTCCACAATCTTGACTTTTGTAATAAAGTTTCAATGTGCTTTATAAATAAATATTATCAACAGTTAATATGTCCTTAAATACCATTAGTGATGTGTTGTTATTAATCCATTATTCTCTCAAATGGACAGTCTGCCATCTGTTGGCACTTGTAAAATTTGTTTCCGCGTCCACCTAATGAAACCTTAAAGTGGCAAAACTCCGCTGAATTATAAAAACTACATGCAGAATAGAAGAAGTCTTAACTCAACTATTGATAGTAAAAGTATTTTAATACAGTTTTTCTCCTTTTATAGTTTTAAGTATAAACTAAATAGATTGAGTATTAAAGTTTTTAAATATAGTTTTGCTTATTTTTGAACTATTCATAATAAAATATAATAATCTGATGTATGACATTCATATTACTTTCTCTATATCTCTGTAACAAATTATTTTTATAAGCTTATCTTTCTATTCCATGCTAATGGAATAAACTTTAGCAGAAACGGTTTTATTACTTGGTCCCTTATAAGTATAGATAAGGGAAATAAAGGGAATACACTAGGCTAAACCAACAGTTAAATTTTTTAAAATGCGGTTGCTATGGGATTAAGATCAGTTTCTTTGCGTGGCCAGGAGTTGAGAAGCTCCCTATGAGAAGAGTATAAGTACTTTAAAACTAAAACCAATAACAAGGAATATCTGAAAAACGGTCATCTCCACGAAAAAAATGCATATTACACAAATTGTGCGTTTTAACGAGATCTACGGTTTACTAGCTATGCAGCAAAATTCATCCGGAATAAACGGTCTTCAGAAGCTATTTCCAGAAAATTCAAGATATACATTTCATTTACGGAAATGCCTTTAATCTCTAGTATTTTAATCAAAATCTTTAGAACCATTTTTGAAAAAATCAAAATTTCCGAAATTTTTTCCACATAAAGGGAGTTGGGGGTGGGGGATTTTCTTTAAAATCTTCGCTTCGCATCCTTGGAAGATACCAAACTTAAATACCTACTTTGGTATTTAACATTAGTTTTGTTTTTAAGCTATGCTGTCCACAGACACACGCGGAATTTTTCTAGAAATGACTTTTTTTGGATTAAGAGGGTCCTATCCCATGTATTTCCGATGAAATCTCGACATCGAATTTTTTGGGTGGAATAGACTACTTCCTCTATACACTGTACATGGTACGTGTAGAAAAAGTTAAAAGAATACTTTTTTGCCGTGAGCACCCTTTCAGACAGATTTCTTCCAGCAATATAGAGATTACATGATATGGTGACGTCATCAGAGTATGACAGTGATAATCGTGTGTTTAAACGAGTTCTACATTTTTTGTGTAGTAAGTTTTTTGTCTATCTCTTACGGTTTACCAGTTACACAAGAGCTATATAAAAGGTAATCCAGAATGAAGAGGTCTTCAGAGGCTATTCCTAGAAAATTCAAGATATAATTTTCACTTGAGATGTGACATTTTATTCAAAATTTGTTAGACATTTTTAAGAAAATCAAAATTTTCGCAAAATGTTCCTTGTAAAGGGTAGTTGGGTTCGGAGGGGGGATGTTCTTGAAAATCTTCGTGTCGCATCCTTGAAAATACTGAACTTAAATACCAAGTGTGGTGTTTAACACACTTTTCATTTTTGAGCCCCTCCGTGCACACATACAGATTTACAGACACACGGATATGTTTCTAAAAATATTTTTATTCAGGGGTCTCAAAACATGTATTTCCGGTGTAATTTACATATAAAATGTTTGGATGCATTACAATACCTTCTCTATTCACTATGCACATTGTACATACGGGTTAGAGAAAGTATAAATGACGATGGAAATGAGAGAAAAAATTATTATACAGAAATTGATAGAATGAATGCGAGGGGAAACCGTAGAATATGGAGAAACTCCGTCCCGACGCCGTTTTGTCAACCACAAATCCCACATGTGTGTGTTTTTTTTTTTTTTTTAAATACAGTACCGGAGACTGATCAGGACTCCGGCACTGTATACCCTACTTTTATTTACCTTTTTCTTTTTACTTTGTTTTGCCGTATTATTACTGTTCATTACTGTTTTCTTACTTTTACAACACACACATATACACAAACATATAACACCGATGCCCAAGGCGGGACTCGAACCCACGATCCCCAGCGCTACGAAGTACCAAAGCAGCTTGGCGAGCGCGGCCATGGGGACCGGCCTCTTGAGGGTCGAACACATGCCGCGTAAGTAGGATATGAGCAGTTTAAACACTCGCCCACAGCGCCAAATGTTATTGATTTTTTGGGACTGAAATTCAACACTTCCCTTACTTATGTGGTATAAAAAGCAAGCTGTCTGAGGGAAAGACCCAATTTGTAGCTTACTGCTACGCGTTTCTTGTTTGTGCACGTAGGATAGGCTTTTATTTTTTCGAAAATGCTTGAGCATTTATGGAGTGTGGGGTGAATTGTGTGAGTAGATGTGTAGGCAGCAAAGTTCTACTTTTAATGCTACACCACACTACATATAAATATGAAGTAAAAGTTGCAGTCCATAATTTTATTCTCTTCTCCAAAATACAAGGTTCCAGCAAAATGCTCTTCCGGGAAGAACACCACCACCACCACCACCACCACCACCACCACTACTACTACTCTTTTTAAATCACAATAACTTTTTCCGAGAAATTCAAAATACGGAAACAAATTACAAATGCGGTACTTTTGAAAGTTTACACCCTCCATTTTTCAATGATTCTGTTTAATGCATTAACGTTTATATACAAGTTTATTTATTTAAATTGCTTAATTATGACACAGCTCAAAATGACAAAGCCTAAAATTTGACCAAAATTTTTGAGAAATTAAAAACTCCTTTTTCTTCTTATAAAATGGTAAGAATTTTAGGCTTTAAGAAAATGTAAAGGTTTTGCAGTTAACGTTGTTTAAAGTTAAGAGATAAGTACATGCTTTTTAAACGACTCTCCCAACTTTAATCTTTATTTTCTCTAAAACATTTTACAAACTTTTCCATTCTCAAAACGCTTCACAAGATGTAGTTTTAATCATTTGCTTCAGCGTTTATACTCCCTCTCAAAAGTACATTAAAGAAAATTATCCTATAATTTTTTGAAATAATGCTTCAATTTTGGGAAATAAATTATCAAATTTTGAAAAAAAATCTTCAGACATTACGTAAAGTAATAGCGTCACTACATTAATTAGGGCTAATATAAACATATAATATGACAGAACTGCTTGTAAACTCTTTTACTTGCAAGAAGACTTTTTAATTTGAATTTTTTTAAAATATAGATATTACGTGCCTCATCTTATTTGAACAATGAATTTAGATAGTAAGAATTATTGTTTATATAGCCTGTAACTTAGAATTCTGAAAAATTGCAAAAACGTCACCATTATTTTGTGTAATAACCGGTATACATTTCAATAAGGTAATTTATGTACTATAAATATTCCCAATTTCGCCTTAAGAAAGCAAATAAAATAAGTAGGCACATAAAAACAATTAAACAAATGTGATGGAGTAAAGAAGGTACAAATATATGTCTAATGTTGCATAATAAGAACGTATGCTGTGTATTAAAAATTGTGGACATTTTTTATATCTTAATTATTTTCAGACTTATCGTTAATTTTAGATGATGTGACCAATTTTCACTACTTATCCATATTGTTGATACTGGAGTTAAGTAAACACTCCCACATCTAACTTATAGAAACAAAAGAATTCTCATTACTGATATGGACTCAAAAAGCATACGTGCGGTAAGTCAAATACTGCCAAATATTTCTTTCTCATAGAAGCAATTAGCATCCAACCAATATTTTAATTCATTTATTAGTATATTTTAACTAATATTAACACTCATCTCGTAAATTGAAAAGACGAAACGAAGTTTTCAAACTTCTTCTCAATTCCACACTTCATTGCAATATATATCATACCGATATCGAAGTAATATACGCCATACTTCAACATACTAAATGCAACATAAATTAACTTCAAATAAAATATAAGATAATTTAGATCAGAATTAGGAGAAACATTATTACACATATTAATATTCTAACGAATAATATTTTAGAATATTCGCTTTAAAAAATCATATTTGTCCCATACACATGACTTTCGCTACCTTTCCTGCAAACAAACTTTTTACAAAAGATTCTTCTCAGATTAGCATTAATAAAATGTTCTTATTGCATAGTTTCTTATAAGGAGATCGGAACTAAGGGAATACACTAGACTAAAACGATAGTCAAATATTTTAAAAGTTATCGCTATGCGATTGTCATTGAAATTTACTGCTTTGAATGACAAGGAATAAAACAAAAGAAATTCCTGTTTGAGCGAAGTATAAGTATTTTAAAATAAAACCAGTAACAGGAAGATCTCGAAATTAATGAGCAGCACAACAAAAGTGCATATGACAAATTGTGTGTTTTCACGAGATATACATTTTTTATGTAGTAAGTTTTTTCTATCTCTTACGTTTTACCAGTTATGCAAAAGTAGCTCATCCTTTCTTGTATTTGTGGTTATTAAACCCAATGTGTTTTCCGTGCCATTTTAAGAAAAGCGAGTCGAACGTCTCCATGATGTGTTTGATAGTAAAATTAGTTTTTGATTTTGGTCGCAAAAATATATTTTAGACATTTTCTTGATAAATTAAATGCATAACTACAATTTTCTTGGGATGACTTCTGAAATTATCGTCAATCTGGACAACTTTTTTCAAAACCGTAAGAAATAGAGAAGGATTGCTTTAAAATATACAATTTATGTCAAGTATAATTTTTAGGATTTTATCAATTATATATACATATATATGTATATATTAAATGCATTTCTATATATAGAGCACTATTCTATTTATGTGACTACTGTTGAAATAGCCTTGATGGTAAGGGATAAGAAGAGGTCTTTAGTGGTTTCATCTGCGATCCTACCAAAGGAGGAACCAAATTTACCGCCAGAGGTGGTGAATATCTGGATAACTCACCGTATGCAACCGGATGGATATGGAACTAATCATAAGGATTCATACTATTGTTCACCACACTTTATAGGACATAAATCCAAGAAGAGAGTTGACAGTTTTAAGCACGTAGGCTTCCATGGCCATTGTCTAACATATTGGTGGCTGCTTCCGGTATTGGCCGCGTTGTCTTGTAGCTTATGCTTTGCCGACGTTCCGCACAACTTAAGTTGAGCTTCTTCTATGGGTAGCCGCCAATAATTGGCAGAATATTTGGTCACTACAAAGCTAAATATTCTAAATAAAGGCTTTGCTACTTCTTAGGGATCCCACATTGAGGACCCAGTTTCTAACTGTGAGCTGTCTTCGTATGTATCGTCAGATCACAAAAAAATATTTTCTTTCAGATTACTATGTGACATAAAAACCCGAGGACTTCTATTTGGTACGAGTATAAAAAAGACCTTTCTGCATTAGTATCGGTAATACATAATAATGAAAAACACTGGGGTTGCGCAATAGATCTGTAAAGGTCGCCGTGCAGTACACACTCTCTGCCCCCTCCCATATCCATACTCATTTTAAACATACGATATTGTAATCATATATTTTAGAACTATCTTTGAGCAAATACAAAATATCAAATGATATCAAACAAGATGAGGATTGATTAAAAATCTTGGAAGTTACCGGACTTAAATACGTAGTTTAGTGTTAATTATAGGACGTTTCGTTTTAGAGTTCTGCTTTTCACACACACTTGCGCGGGCTCATGTGCAGATTTATTTCCAAAAATATCTTCTTTCGAATTCAGAGCGTTTTGAGACTTTTATTTCCGGTGAAATCTCAACATTTAGGTGGCATGCAATACGCCTCATAACTGTGTGCGGCAAAAATGTAGACACGTATCTTCTATTTTATTTATGGTAAGCAAGTTTTAGCGCTTGACATAAGATCACATTTTACTTTCTCTACTTAGTACTTGATAGTTAAATAGAGAAGGTATTGCAGTCAACCCAAAAATTCCATACCGAAATTTCACCGAAATTATTGGGTCCCTGTATCTAAAAAATCATTTTTAGAAAAAGGTCCGAATGTGTCCATGTGTCTGCGAACACGATAACCAGAAAACGAAAAGTAGGCAGAATACCAAGCTTGGAACTTAATGTAGTATCTTCCATGGATGTGACTAAGATTTTGAGTAAAATTCCTCCAAACTAAACTACCCCTTATATGGAAAACGTTTCGAAAATGTTGATTTCCTCAAAAATGACTCCAGCGATTTTGATAAAATACTACATATTAAAAGTATTAAATGACAAATAAAATGTATATCTTGAATTTTCTTGGAATAACTTCTGAAGATCTGTTTAGTCTGGATGAATTTTTCTGAATTTTGCAAAGTTGGTAAACCGCAAGAGGTAGACCAAAGCTTACTTCACAAAAAAGGTAGATCTCGTTAAAACACACAATTTATCTCATATGCATTATTTTGTGGAGTAGACCATTTCCAAGATATTCCTTGTTATTGGTTTTAGTTTTAAAATACTTAAAACTTTTCTCGTACGGGAACTTGTAAACCCCTGACTATGCATAGAAATGAATTCCAACCACATGACAACCGGATTTTAAAAGTGTTTTCCTTTATTTCCCTTCTATTTACAAGGAAACAAGTAATTAGATATTTCTGCTAATGTTTATCTTGATTAGCATGAAATAGAAGAATATGCTTTTTAACAATAATTTGTTACAGAGACTTAGAGAAAGTTATGTGAATGGAACACATCAGATTTTTTAATTTCTGATTTTAATAATGATTTGCTCTCCAAATAGTGACGGCAGTTGGTATTAGTTATTCGATATTATAAGTTGTTAGTGGTTGTGGTCTAAAGGCCTATTTGTGCTTTCTTGTCTTTCGATTTAAGAGTAATGGAACCTGAAATTTATTACATAACATACACAAATACCACTTGAAATATAAATTACATAGCATCCTAATTACTTTCCTCAAAGCGGAGACGGCAAACTGTGTCCTGAGGTCAGAAATATAATTATCTCATCTTAATTGCCTTTTTATTTTGTTACATAAGAAAAGCTTGCCATCATAATAATTCTGGTAATTTTGCAATCTAGTAAATATTACGGAATTACCAAGCATTTTATGGTTTTATCGTTTCCTGTTATCGAAAAACGTTACGCTTCCTATCATATCCGTAACATTTTTTGTTATTGCTTTTGAATTTCATTTCTATATTTCCTCTACTAATAATTCGCTATTTTATTTTTCTCTTGATAATGTAAAGAAACACTGATATAAAATCTATCACTTTACCTATCGTACCAAACTTTTCGGCGTTGGATACAATAGGTAATGTATCCACAGTATTGTAATTCACACATCACAACAGCAAAGTGTGTATATGTGAATTGGATGTTTGTTTACATTAACAAGAAGCAGATAGAAGGATAAGCTCTTGTAAAAATAACTTTGATAAGAGTGATTAAGGGAAGTCATGGAAATGCAATACATAATTCTTTATGTTTGACCATACCTAAATATATTAATTATACGTCTGGCACAGATGCACATTTATGGGTCTCGTTAAAGTGCACCTAGTCGTTAGAGTGCAGGTTTCCATCAATCAGAAGATCCACAAGTAACAATACTTTAGTACCTGCGCACTTATAGCCACAAAAATCAAGAAAATATCCTATTCACAATTCATGGATTGGATAAGTCTGATTTATTCCATTCGTATGACCTTCTCCAAGTGTTTTGCAACCAAACTATTCTTACAAAAGATAATACATTTATCTACATAATGGTAATCTTGAAAAACATTAGCAAAAGTTGTATATGATTTGCTCCCTTGTAAGCAGAAGGTAAATAAGGGAATACACTAGGCTAACACGATAGTCAAACTGTTTAAAACCTATCGCTATGTGAAAAAACTGAAATTCGCCTCTCTGCGTGGCTAGATGTAAAAAAAGGTAGTATTAAACAAAATATGGTTTCCCGTTAGAAAAATAAGTAAAATTGAAACCAATAACAGAGAATGTCTCGGAAACAGTTAATTCTACAAAAATGTATGTAACAAATTGTTTTAGGGGGAGGGCTACACTTTTGTGTAGTAGGTTTTTGTCTATCTCTTACGGTTTACTAGTTATACAAAAGTTAGTTCACACCCAAAATGAAGAGAACTTCAGAGGCCACTCCCAAAAATTCAAGATATACATTTCGCTTATGAAAATATATTAATATACAGTATTTAAATTGGAGCCATCTTTAAGAAAATCAAATTTTCGAAATATATTTCAGGTAAAGGGTAGTTGGGACTTGGAAGTTTTTCTTTAAAATCTTCGTATCGCACTCTTGAAGGATACAGAACTTGATTACCAGGTTTGGTATTTAACAGACTTTTCGTTTTTGAGTTGTGCTGCCCAAAGACACATACACAGAAATAATTCTAAAAATGCTTTTTCCTGGATTCAGGGAGTCTCAAAAAATATTTCTGGTGAAATCTCGACTTCAAATTTTTGGGTAGAATGCAATACTTTCTCTACCTATATATGCATTGTACCTGTAGAAAAAATAAAACCGTTTAACCTCATAATACATAATTCTGTTATCTGTTTCATGTGAAGTTCAACGCTGACTATCGATTACATACAAATTCCTCTAAATAGATTATAAAATCACCAAATTCTTTAAGATTAAAGAAACATATCTATTAATACTACAGTTTAAAACGCTTATAATAAAAATAATCGAAGGTGCCCTATTCACGTGTATTTTTTACCTGTTCTGCAAATAAATATAAAATAGCATTCATTAATCAGATCTTGCTAATCGAGATAAACGTTAGCAGAAATTCCCGTATTACTTTCTTCCTAAAGCAGAAGGAAAACAAGAAAATGCATTAGGCTTGAGACAGTACATGTCTTGTCACGGGGCTAAAAGTTATTGAAAAAGGGAAATATACATTATAGCTAATAATATAAATTATACCAAGAGGGGGCAAATGTAGACATTAAAAATGGGCAGGGAAGAAAGATTTAAAACACGTCTAAGTAGCCGAGTTGTCACGACCTGGCAGGACAGTACCGTTAAGAGGGTAGGGCATTGAACCAAAGGGGTGAGATTACAATGCCCGAGGGGAACATAACAGGAACAGAGAAAACAATGCTCTCGCTGGTCAGGCGACACGTTGGGGCACTTGGCGTAGAACATCCGCAGAGCAAAGATGTGATATTTGGTGTCCGCGGAGGAGCCGAACAGGCTACCTGTAATTGTGAGGGAAATAGTTATTTGTAATACAGACCAGAGTACGGACGAAATCACTCCATCAAAAGTAATAAGTAATAATAGGCGTAGTCGGGTAAAGTATAGTTTAACAGTAGAAAACTTAGGAGGAATGCGTGTGTTTTCAACGGCGGGAAAAGGCTGAACTAAATGAACAAATCGCTTGTGTATTACCACACCTGAAAAGAGATTCCATGTTAGCAAAATCCTGAACTAGAGCACCAACATCTCCACACAATTCCTTAATAGCCAAAACCTACACCCGGGATACGAACCCGTAACCCCGTTACCACCGCAGGTTAAAGTGAGTCTTTTTTAAAAGCTGGTCGCTATATGAACATTTGAAGTTCGGCCTGCTTTAATATGGCCCCTGGTCAAAACAAAAGAGAAATGAAGCGAATGATATATTCCCGTTTGAGAGAATTTAACATAGTTCAAAATTGAAATACATAATGACCAAATATACAAAATATGAACATAAGTAGTGTGTTTTAATGTGATCTACATTTTCTATGCAGGGAGTTTTTTCTCTATCTCTTACGGTTTACCAGTAATGTATAGTACAACAAAATTCATCCAGATTGAATGGGTTTTCAGAGCCTATTTCCAGAAAATTCAAGATATACATGTCATTTGTGCCTTAAATGTATTTAATATACGGCATTTTAATAAAAGCATTAGAGCCATTTTTAATAAAAACAAAGGTATCGAAAAATGATCCATGTTAAAGTGAGGTGCTGTATGGGGGGATTTTCTTTAAAATTTTCGTCTCGCATTCTGGAAGACACTGAACTTAATTACCAAATTTGGTATTTAACGGTCTCTTGGTTTTTGAGCTATGCTGTCCGCACATATACACACACGGACTTTTTCTATAAATGCTTTTCCTGGATTCAGGGGACTATAAAATATTTCCGGTGAAACATCGGAATGGAATTTCTGGGAAGTATATAATACCTTCTCTATCTATGTACTAGGTACAGAATAGACAAAATAGAGCTAGAGAAAGTAATAATAGGGTATCACTGTTTCATTGCATAAGGTAAAGTCAATGCTCTTATTGACAGGTAAGCGTAAAATGTAATTTTAGCCCAGAATATAATTATAAAAATAAATTTACAAAAAAAGTTAAACTTAGCCACATGATCGAGCATAATTGGAATTACTACTATTATACTCTCAAAGCATAATACACTATTATCATTATTACATTTACAATTAGTGCATTTGATTACTGATAATTCTTTGGCCCAAATTTAATCCGTTTAGGTGGTTCTCTAGACTGGAAAACCAGACCGAGCCTTGTTACACTTTTACCTTACATCTGCCTAGTCTAGCGTTTGAACACAAACTCCTTTCTTGCATTATTCTTTTATAACGAGTGAAACTTGCTGGCAACGAGTAGGATCGTATCGATATGAACAACGACCGGATTATAAACATCTGCTGGTATAAATTTTGTTCTTCCCTTGTTTCTGCGCTGTAAGCAAATTGAAACTTCGGCTCTAAATGCTGTAGTTGCTAACAAAGGAGGAAAAAAGAAGCCCCTTTTGGCAATATAACACAGGATTTTTGCTTGTGGAAGTATGAAAGGCCATGTTTCTAGCTTAGAGCTCCGTGATTTTGCTTTTCTGCTGCTACCTTGGAGCTGGTAAATGAGAGGATTTAAAGTGTTCACGCTGGGGAATTGCGGAACTGCAGAAAGTCTCTCTATGGCCTGAAAGTTTTTACTTTTTATGACCATAAAAAGAAAAGGGAACAACCGTTGTTCTTTAAGACCAAACCTAAGGTTACCACAAGATAGTGCAGGTCCTAATATGAAAGACGCAAAACTTGGAGAAAGTGACCCAGGACCAAAGTTTCAGTTCCTTGAACAAGTACACGTATTTCCAACAGTAACTAGTTTTCTAGATGATTCTGCACGTTGGACCTGTAATTTTACTCCGGTGGCAGCCTCTAATAAACTGGCACAGGAAGAATCTGTTGTAATAATTACACTTCGTTTTACTTTCTCTAGCACGTATGTACAGTAGCTAGAGAAAGTACTGTGTTCCAATTAAAAATTCGATGCCTAAATTTCACTGGAGTTATATATTTTGAGGTCTCCCGAGTCCAAAAAAAATGTATAAAAATGTACGTTCGTCATATTTTAACATTTTGTTTTTCTCAAAAATGGCTCTAACAATTTTGATTAAAATGTCATATATTAAAGATATTTACATCACAAATAAAATATATATTTTGAATTTTCTGGAAATAGTCTCAGAACTCTTTATTCTGGATGAATTTCCTAAATTTTGTAAATTGTTAAACTCTTAGAAAAAAAAAACTGCTACAAAAAAAATGTAGATCCCATTAAAACACCCACTTTATTCATATACATTTTCTTGTAGAGTAGACCGTTTTCGATATATTCCTTGTTATTGGTTTCTGTTTTAAACTACCTAACTTTGCTAATGGTAATCCATTTTCGTTTTATCTCTCTTGTTTTACTGTAGGCTATGCAAAGCGAACCGAATTGCTTCACATAGCGACCAGCTTTTATAAGATTTGACTATCGCTTTAGCCTTATTCCCTTGTTTCCCTTCTACTTATAAAGAAGAAAGTAATCAGTAAAATTCTGCTATTGTTTATCTCAAGTAACATGATATAGATAGAATAATTTTTTTGTATGAAAAGTTTGTATATTGAATAACAAGAGAAAGCTATACGAGTGGAACATATCAGATTTTTTTATTCCATTTTATTTTACATAGTTTTAACAACTTGGTCATATTGTATTGTACCTGATCTTGGATAAACTAGGTTTCATTTAGCAAGAGATGTTGCATAAGTTTCGGCAATCGATATTGGAAACAAGATATCGTAAATGGTGATAAAATCGTGGTCTCCTGAGCAATGCTGGCCTAAAAATGGTTTTAGCTATAAAGACCGCGAGAATTAGGTCGCAAAGGCCCTTACATCTGAACCACATAATAGCTACACGCACTCTTAATCAACGCTGATTTAAGGGCCAAAGAGTAATTTTAAAAGTCTACTCCCAGCAGAGCAGAAGGTATGAGATGGATTTGTGATGCACGGTATTCCATTGGGTTCTCCTTATAACTACTTAACTATTTACTTTCGTTAATTCCTCTGAGTTCTACTTGCATCCCCTTCTGTATTTATTTAAACCCCCAATCTCTCTTCGACGCACCCCTTTGACCACCCTATCCACGAGGTCCCTACCTCTCTCTACGCATGCGTGAGATAGCTCTACCCTGAACCTATTACTCCGTAACAAAATGCACAGAAGCAGGGGTAGCCTACCACATATTGGGTACGTTACAACATTGCGGATTTGCTCGGTATGTGGTGACCTAAAAGGTCTCCATCTCCGCACTGTGCTACTTTCGCTTCGCACCAAGCAGACGGTATTAGAGTACCGTCAAGTATAGTTGCTTTACTATCCGTAGTCAGATGGACAAGTGTAGCTAGCCTTCAAGGTCTAATCCGTATCAAATTGCTCCGCGGCAAGTTAGGATCATGTATAGTCTAGCTGGTTTTACTCTCTCTCTGCAGATAGATGGCAGAGAATCGCGTTTATCACCTATATTTTTACTTTCTCTATACAAAATATGTACATAGTGTGTAGAAAAATTGTTTTAGTGCTCCCAAATATTCGATACCAAGATTTTACCGGAAATACATGTTTTGAGACCCCTAATCCAAAAGAAGCATTTTTAGAAAAATGCCCATGTGTGTCTGCCTATGTGTGTGCGTGTGTGTGTGTGTGTGTGTGTGTCTGTGGGCAGCATAGCACACTAACAAAGTCTGTTAAATACCAAACTTGGTGTTAAAGTTTAATATTTTTCGAGGATGCAACACGAAGATTTTCAACTACCCTTTACATGGAACAATTTACGAAAAATGTAATCAAAAATGGCTCTAATGCTTTGATTAAAATACTTTATATTAAAGATACTTACATGACATATAAAATGTATATCTTGAATTTTCTGGGAAAAGCCTCTGAAGATATCTTTATTCTGGATAAATTTTACGGAATTCTGCATAACTGGTAAATCGTAAAAGATAGACAAAAACGCCCTTTATAAAATTGTAGAGCTCGTTAAAACACATAATTCATGTTAAATACGTTTTTTTTTTCCTGGATTTGACCGTTTTTGAGATATTCCTTGTTATTGGTTTCAGTTTTAAAATACTTAAGCTTTTCTCACACAGGAATTTGTCAACTCCTGGCAAAGAAATGGATTTCAATCTCATAGCAACATTTCAAAACAATTTAGCCTAGTGAATTCCCTTATTTCGCTTCTACTTATAAGGAATTAAGTAATAAGATCGTTTCTCCTAATGTTTATCTCGTTTAGCATGGGGTAGATAGAAAACTAAGCTTATTACCATAATTCGCTTCAGAGATGCAGAGAAAGTCATGTGATTGAAACATCAGATTTTTTACTATTGTTTAAATTGAAGGTGGAAGCGTTGGATGGTGGTATTAACATGCAATCCGGTAATTACTTTGGCGACTGAAGGAAACTACTCTCAGTAGATGAGGGGCGTGTTACATCGGTATGTAAGGGGTGTGTTAAGTAACAAAGAATAAGGTCTATCCTTCCAAAATAATGAAATTTCCAGATTAGTTGGCTCAAGGGATTTGAATCCAGGATCCTTCGAATGCGAGCCATCTCGCTCGCTGACATGACTTTTCTGCTTTGTACTATTTTAGTGCTAATATTTTTTTTTTTTTTTTTTGCACACAAACGTATGTAGGACATGACATTGTAAGTATCCTTTGGGGTGTGTCATTTCAAAAAATAATTGGAAATCTCTTTGTGTTTACCAGGAAGCATGCGAGTCAGTTGAGAAGTTTACTGCGTTGCCGGCATGTTTCCATGGTAGCGCAGTGGTTAGAACAACCTGCTAGAAACTGGGAGATCCGTGGTTTCGTTTCGTTTCGTTTCGTAATTGGCTTACACCACCCCTAGGATGTACAAGCCAATGCCGAGAGCTCAGAAGCCTGTCGGAGAGACAAATGAAATGAAATTGCGTTTTATTTCTGGACGCTATTTAACTGCTGTGTCGTGGACAAAGCGGCGCATGGACGGGTTCTCTCCGGATTCTCCGGTTTCCCCCGCCATCACATTCCACCGATGCTCCAACTTCATGTATCCTCAGTGACATCGCCTGCGGTGCCAGAGCAGTAAACGTGGGTGTTAAACACCACCCCCAAAAAAACTGCTGTGGTTCTCATTCTATACTGGGCGTTAAAGACCGCTTAATTTTGCTCAGGAGCCTCTCTATCAGGCTTTAAAGTTATTTTACGTGCCGTAAATCTACAACACGGGACCAACAGCTTTACTTACCTCCCGAAGGAAGCCACACTAAGGATTTTTCACGCCAGAAAAAATTCATCGTCCTCCGCCGGGTTTAAACCCGCAATCTTGGGTATATAAAGTTAGTATGGTAACCATTACGCCAAGGAGGGCGATGTTGGAGAGCCAACGGGACGAAACCATAGAATGGAGAACCTTTACGAGGGGTTGGCCCGAAGTCAGAGATGAACATGAGGAAGTGGATGATATGAAATGCAAGTGAAATGGATGATTGGAAAGGTGAAATGGAGCAATAGGTGGAATGAGTGGTGGGGGAAACCGGAGGACGCGGAGAAAAGCCGCCCAGACGCCGCTTCGTCCACCACAAATAGCACATGCAGGCGCTTGGGATCAAACCCGGCGAGCAGTCTAACTACTCATCCACGACGCTGCTGAGATTCATGGTATGGCATTAAATTGTTCGGTCTGACTCTACCTATCCAACTCCTGTATACCATTTGTTCACATAGCAGGTATACAATTAATTATCACGTAAAACTGGTCACATGGTGTTAAGTGCGTAACATTTTATCATCAACAGCAATTATTTGCATACAAATAGAGTTGGAAATGCAGCAGTAAATGCGGTAGCTGGGACTATACTCTTAATCGAAATAAGAAACACACTTGAACTAAACAGATGCGAGAGGCAGCGCCAGGCACTTAGTCCCTAACCACAACAGTCAGAATAAGAGATCTCACCTTTTCTTAACGTTATTACCTTTAAAATGTGCTTTCGTTGCGATATGTTATGTTTTTAGCGTTATTTGGAAATAAAAACAAATCAGTTAACTGAAAATGAGCAGTTTTGCATGACGAATCCATACGCAGAGTATACGTGGAGTAATACAAAATGTGATCTGTTCCCATTCATATGACTTTGTCTACCGGTTTTGCAAACAAACTATTCTTAAAAAGGATTCTTCTTTTTTCTACATCATACTAATCAAGATAAATCATATTACTTAGTCCCTTATAAGTAGAAGGAAAATTAGAGAATACACTAAGGTCACGGTCAAATCGTTTAAAAGCAATCGCTATGCGATTTTCATTGAAATGCAGTCTCTTTCCAAAGCCAGAAGTAAACCAAAAGTGATATAAAACAAATGAGGATCTGAGTTTGAGAAAATTTTAAGTATTTAAAAATGTAATATCTCGGAAATAATTTGTGTAGTAAATTTTTGTCCATCCCTTATGGTTTACCAACTTTGGAAAAGTCACCCGAATTAGGTCGACTTCAGGCACTATTCCCAAAAATATTCATGATATATATTTTGTTTGCCACGTTAATATCTTTAATATACGGTATTTTAATCCATATCATTACAGCCATTTTCAGAAAATCGAAAATTTTGAAAAAATATTCTATGTAAAGGGTACTTTGGGGGGGGGAGGATATTGCTCAAAAGTTTTGTATTACATTCTTGGAAGATGTTTAACTTAAGTATCGAGTTTGGTATTTAAACTTTTTGATTCGTCGTGTTCACAGACGCACGGGTACACACGGACCTTTTTCTATTTTTTTCACTCATATGACTTCAAAAACCCTATTTCCGATAAAAATCTCATCATCGATTTTCGGGTAGAATCATTACCTTATTTCTCTACCTCTATATGCATAGTACGTGTAGAGACTCCAATAGAGTTTGCAGATAAAACATCTGATATGTTATATTTTCATGATTTTTTCCACTGATTCATAACAAACTAGTCCTGCAAATAATTATATTAATTCAGATAGACATTTGTACCAATGATGTTATTGCATATTTCTTTGCAGGTGCAATAGCAATATGGGAATACAGAAACTGAAGTGATACACAAATGTTTAAAGGGCGTGTCACTATGTAAGGCCTAGAATGCCACTCTGTTTGCTTGGACACAAAAAGAAAAATCGGATCTGTTCCACTTACAAGACTTTCTCTACATCAATGCAACAAATTATTGTTAAAACACTTATGCTTCTATTTACTTCATACTCCTGTTCATACAAACAAAGGAACCTCAGCCACATAGCAACCAGCTTCTGACTATCACTTGAACCTAAGGTACTCCCTTATTTCGCTTCTGCTTACAAGGAAGCAAGAAATAAGACTATTTCTGCAATGTTTTTATCGACTAATATGAAGTAAATATAATCGTAAGCTTTCTAACAATAATGTTTGCAGAGATGTAGAGAAAGTCATGTGAATGGAACATATCAGATTTTTAAAGCTGAAACCAAAAACCAGGAATATCTTAAAAATGATCAACTCCACGAAAACATAATATATAACATATGTATAACATACATTGTGTGTATTAACGTGCTCTACACTTTTTGTGTAGTGAGGTTTTGTCTATCTCTTACGGTTTGGCAGTTATGCAAAATCCCGTAAAATTCATCCAGAATAAAGTAGTCTTCAGAGGCTATTCCCAGAAAATTCAAGATATACATCTTATTTGTCGGATAAATATCATTAATATATGATATTTTTATCAAAATCGTTAGAGCCATTTTTGAGAAAATCAAAATTTTCGAAAAAAGTTCCATGTAAAGGGTAGTTTAAGGTGGGGGGATTTTTTTCAGAATCTTCGTGTCACATCCCTGAAAGATGCTAAACTGAAATACCAAGTTTGGTATTCTACCGACTTTTCATTTTCGAGCTATTGTGTTCATAGACGCACGGACACACATGCATGCACACAGACGGACCTTTTTCTAAAAATATTTTTGGAACCTAAAACATATCTTGGTATCGAGTTTTTGGGTGGAGTACAATACCTGATCTATACACTATATACATAGTACGTGTAGAGACAGTAAAAACTAATAAGTAAAATATCATACATATTGGATAACTCAATCCAAATAAAGGCATGTTTCGGAGAGGTTATTTTCACAAAAAGTATTTACATAAATAGTATTACATACACGTATATATGCATTTTTGTGTATTAAGATTGACTTTTTTATATTTGACCAGTTATACAAAAGTTATTTAGAATGAAAATTCAAGATATGAGTTTATTTTGCCAACAAAATGTCTTAAAACATAGTATTTATTGTTAAAATTGTTGGAATAATTTTTTGTAAAATCAAATTTTTCGAAAAATATGTCATTTTTATGACAGTTTGAGCTGAGGAAATTTCCTTGAAAATCTTCATATCACCTTGGAAAACACTGAACTTAACTACCAATTGGCATATAAGTGACTTTTCATTTTTGAGTTACACTGTTCACTGATACCCATACATTAATACACACAAACACATACAAACATACATACATATATACCTATCTACCTACCTCCTTACCATATACATACATGCATGTATATATACATACACATCTATATACATACCAACCTACGTACCTATCTACATGTCCTACGTATGAATACGCATATATTTGTACATGCATACACATACATATATACATTTTTCTAAAAACGACTTTTCCTGAAATCTCGACACCGAATATTTAGGTGGAGTATAATACTTTCTCTACTTACTACAGGTGATAGAGAAAAAAGAATAGCTTGAGTGACTTAAAAATTTACTTCCGACGAAATCCTGATGTCCAATTTTTGGATGAAATACAAATACCTCCCCGTTTTAAAATACCTTGAAAAAAGTAAAAATGTTTTTGTTTTTTATTTAGAAATAATTGTTTATTAATGACGTTAATTGCAAGAATTATAGCGCCACCGTATGCCGGAATTTCCTCTCACAGAAGTTTTTAAATGCCAGTAAATGGCTTTTAAACACACACTTAAAACCAGCGGTCTGGGCAGATTTGATCCCGTGATATTTGGATTAGAAAGCCAGTACCTGACCAACTGAGCCAAATAGACTGATTTTTATTCAGAGTGGCTGATAACATATCTTTCCGCTGAAATTTTGAGATTTTTTTTTGAGGGAGGGCGCAATACAATATTTCCTCTGAAATGAAATAGAGTTGACCTCTTTCCAAGTATAATCTAGTTAAATATTAACTATTGTGTGAAATATTGTTACATTTCGAATTAACTTCTGTATCGACTTCAACAAACAATACTCCTAAGAAAATGTTCATGCAAAATTATGCATTTTGTTCGCGTATTAGCGCCCGAACGACAATCAACTCGGGCCAATTGAGGTTACGTAACCGTTGTGCTATAAATGTCGAAATGTAACCGTATTATTACAACACAGAAAGAGAAACAATAACTTTCTATTTCAACGATGAATTCTACTTCTGAATTGATACCAATGCATAGTCCTACACCTCAGGTAACCAACCTGTTTGATAAATCTACTCCAACATGTAAATCTTCTCCTAGTGTGGAACAAATGGCAACCATCCATACTTCTGCACAATGCAGCTATTCTGATATTCCTCTAGTGTGTAGTGTGTGTGTGTGTAAGGTGAGTGTAAGGGAATTCCACATTTCAGTCAGTGATAGGGCTTTTATAAGTCAGACTCAGAAGGATAGGATGAGATGAGAGTAATTACAGCGAGCAATCGGAACCGGGCGGCGGAAAAGAGTCGCCGTGGAGAGTCCCTAACAGTTTCCAAACAGATCTTCATCTTGACGCGGGGAGCGCTAGGAGCTCGCGCCTCAAGTTTGACCAAACGCCTTCAGTCTACAAATGACTATCAACGTCATACCTTCGCCGAGAGCTGAATTTCCAAGACGCATTCACCTCCACAAGAGGGCGCCACATACCCAGTATTCGCCGACACTTACAACCCTGAAAGAGACCAGCTGAATGAAATGGAGATGAAATGAAGGAACAGGAAGTTTATGAGAATGAAAAACCTCCCCTTCATTCGCCTACCGACCCGGGAAAACCCCGAAAAAATATCATGGGTCAAAGAGGTAGGCAGCGGAAAACCGATCCCACGACTTCCCAATTGCCAGTCACAACGAAACGCCTGAGTCGATATTACTCAAAATGTGGTACAAAATAACAGGCTATGATTATAGATGCCCATGTAGTGTTTCCAAAAAAGTTTACTTACACATTGCTGGCAAGTTAACTGATCCTGCTAGTTTTCGGTTCATTTTCAGTACATCAAGCAATAGAATTTACATTTATCTTCTCAACAAGAACACAGTTCAGTAGTTGTGCAAAGCCCACTCTGTTAAAACTACAACGGTGTACCTTTGGCTCTCTGCCCACTCATGACAAAACAAAAGCGGGTCATACTTTATAATGTATGCCCGGTGATACCCCATCAAATACTAGAAGAGCACTTCAATCAGCTCGGAGTTAAACTTGCTTCTAATATAAGTTATGTTAGAGCGGCGGTTAATACTTCCGGTGGCTATTTGTATGTGTTTAGTTGCCAAGGCAACTGTATATCAAGCAGACGATTTTGAAAAACTATCTTTTGAATACTTCCCCTGTTTACTATAAATAGTAGAGAAAGTTAAAAATAAACCTAATATAGGTAAGATACACATCGGCGGTGTAGAATCGCAATTTATACATATCTATTACAGCTGCCACCCTCCACAGCAGGCTATAAAGTCAGAGATCCGCATAAGTTCACAAAGACCAGAAACATTTCTGAAGCTAACAAGAGTGGGCGATGAACCTCTGGTGTGCATAGAGAATACTCTTGCCTTGGAGCAAGTAGCTGTGCTATCTGTAGGAGGTAGGTATATCCCGGTTCCTGCATACGCTGCCACGAAGCTAACTCCTTCGGAAAGTAATTTGAACCCTAGATATTACCTAAAGTATTTTATTATTCATATGAAGGACAACAAAAACTTCTGATATTAATTAATATCGTATATAACTCATCTGTTAATAAAATTCCTTAAACCCGTTTTGAGAACATTAGAAATATAGAAATATTTTCCATATAAAAAGCCGTTTAGAATGGCGGAATTATAGCCTTGTAAACATAGCGTTTAAAATTTTAAACCAATTATAAGATTTCAACAATTTTTTATTTTTCACATAAAATGTAGCGTTAATGAGATCTATTTTCTTTTATAAAAGTTGTTTCTATGTAATTTACCATTTAATTCTTATACAAAAGTATTTCAGAATGAAGAGAACTTCAGCCTTGTATTCTTAGAAGGCCTGAGTTAGGTATGAAATTTACTGAGTGAAGTGGCGCTGCGGTAACGTGTGTAACTCGCAGGTTCGACCACCGACAACTGCGCACTCTGACTTAGGGTTCCCCGTGGTTTCCCTGTCGCTTAGGCGAATGTTGGACCCACAATTTCCTTTCACTCATGCCCTTTCATATAATTTCCTTAACATCTTTCAGTTGTGTGCGTCTCTGAGCAGTGCTGGCAGGTGGCACGCGGATGCATACACTGAATGCTGTTCTTGACGTTAGAGTGGCATTATTGTTGTTTTTTCTCGGGGGAAGGGTGGAGACGGATGTCTTGCCAACACCCGGAACCCGTGGTATTGGAGGCTGCTTGGCGCTCCTGGCGCCGAGATGAATAACTATTAGCCGAATAGTTGGGGATATTCACGTGGCCTCCCTGCACCTCCGTGTTGTGGCCGCTAATAGTGCCTTCACTTCAGCCCTTCCTCCTAGGGAGCGTTAATGCCAAAAATTCTAAACATGGGTTGCGGTGCGTGAGATGTTCTCTGTCATTGTTTAACCTTTACCTTTATGTCTGAAATTTGGCATTTATTCCAGATTTTGTGTTTGAGTTGTACTATTTAGGATATGTACACTCACTCTCACTCTAATTCTCTCTTTCTTCTAAAGTTCTATATTTTATTTAGCAAACATTTGTCTGAATTTTATGAAATCTCAAAAATAAAACTTTGTCAGAGTTCTGCTTCTACGTAGCTAAACGGTAAAGAAAAGAAAAGCAAATTAAGCGTTTGGTTAGTCTACTCTTTAGTAAGATTATAAAAGGTGAAGCAAGAAAGTAATTCGCTAAATGTGTTACTTCTAACATATTATGTTGGTAAGTAGTCAAGCTTGGTTGTTTGAATGTTATCTTTTGTATTATATGAATATATTGCAATGTATAAGATTATTCTGATTGCTTCCGTGGTCGAGTGGTCAGCGAGCTGACTTCTCACCCGGAGGTCCCGGGTTCGATTCCCGGTTGGGGCGGGGAATTTTTCTTTAACCAGATTTATTCCCTATCCCCCACAGAGTCTGGGAGTATGAATGTGAGAGTGAATATGCGTGTGTATTAGTAATATAATGATTAACCTAATGTTCTAACCTACAGTAATACGAGTTGTTTCACAAGTCAAAAGTCCCCGATATGACCACTGAAGTTAAAGGGGGCTATACAAATGAAACAATAAAAAAAAAATATTCAGTAACATTCATCCAATATTTGTAGCTATGGGCGTTTTAGGATTTAAATTTTCTGTTAAAACTTATTTATTCATTACACCTTCATTCTATATTCTAGTTATTAAACACAAAAAGGGAGCATAAAAAACTGTCATTTTTAGCAAAAACTCAGAGAGTGAGTGTGTGTGTGGACAGTATAATTCAAAATGAAAAAGTCAGTTATATAACAAACTTGGAATTTTAAGTTCAGCATCTTCCAAAGGTGTGACGAGGAGTTTTTCAACAAAATACTTTCAACCCAAAGTAGTTTATAAATAGAAATTGTTTTTAAGTTTGATCTTTTCAAAAATGGCTCTTAACGATTTTGATTAAAACGATATATGTTTAAGATATTTTCATAGCAAATAAAATTAAATTTTAAATTTTCTGGTCCTAGCCGCTGAAGTTCTCTTCATTCTGAAACACTTTTGTATAATAATTAAATGGTAAATGACATAAAGACATAGAAACAACTTTTATAAAAGAAAATAAATGTCATTAACGCTACATTTTATGTGAAACGTTATATTTTTGTGAATAAACAATTGTTGAAATCTTACAATTGGTTTAAATTTTTTAGCACTTATACATTTGTTATGGGGAGTCTTTATTCGTCGTTCTTTATTTTTTTTTCTCTTGGTCATGCAACAGTTACAGAGTCTCAAAGTCATTACATGTAAACCAGCTCTAAAAAGATTTGAATATCACTTATACCTACTGTATTCCCCTATCTCTTTCTACATATAAGGAAATATGCAATAATTCAGATTCTACAAATACTATCACGATTTCATGGGCAGATAGAAGAATAAGAATTTGTAAGAATTGTTTACATAACAGTGAGGAGAAAAAGGCATGCGTGTACAAAAACTATATATATATATATATATATATATATATATATATATATTATAGTATTTTTATAAACAGGTCCGTGTGTATGTGTGTTCTATGGGCAGATAGAAGAATAAGAATTTGTAAGAATTGTTTACATAACAGTGAGGAGAAAAAGGCATGCGTGTACAAAAACTATATATATTGAGAGAAAGTATTGCACTCCACCAAAAATTCGATACCGAGATTTCACCGGAAAAAGTATGTTTTAGGCTCCCCAATATCCAAAAAAAGCATTTTCACAAAAAGGTCCGCGCGTGTGTGTGTGTGTGTGTGTGTGTGTGTCCGTCCGTGTGTCCGTGAACACGATAACTCAAAAACGAAAAGTCGGTAAAATACCAAACTTGGTATTTAAGTTTAGTATCTTCCAGGGATGCGACACGAAGATTTTGAGAAAAATCCCCCCACCCCCAACTATCTTTTACATGGAATTTTTTTCGAAAATTTTTATTTTCTCAAAAATGGCTCTAACTATTTTGATTAAAATTTCGGATAATGAAATGTATATCTTGAATTTTCTGGGAATAGCCTCTGAAGAGTAGTTTATTCTGGATGAATTTTACTAAATTTTGAATAACTGCTAAACCGTAAGAGATAGACAAAAACTTACTACACAAAAAAGGTAGAGCACATTAAAACACACAATTTATGTTATATACTTTTTTTTCGTGGAGTTCGTCGTTTTTGTGACATTCCTTATTTTTGGTTTCTGCTATGAAAAACGTATACTTTTCTCATACTGGAACTTTTTCAACTCCTATCCATATAAACAAAGGAACTTCATTGACATAGCAACCAGCTTTTGACAATCACTTTAACCTACGATTGTCCCTTATTTCGCTTCTACTTACAAGGATGCGAGTAATAAGACTATTTCTGCTAATTTTTTTCTGATTAGCATAAAGTAAATAGAAGTATAAGCTTTTTAAGAATTATTTGTTGCAGGGATATGGAGAAAGTCATGTGAAAGGTACACATCAGATTTTTATAAACAGGTCCGTGTGTGTGTGTCTGTGGACAGCATATCACAAAAACGAAAAAGCAGTTAAATACCAAACATGGTATTTAAGTTTGGTGTCTTCCAAGGATGCGACACAAAGATTTTCAAGAAAATCCCCCCACCCCTAACTACCCTTTACATGGAAAATTTTTCGAAAATTTTGTTTTTCTTAAAAATATTTCTAACGATTTTGATTAAAATACCACATATTAAAGTAATTTCTATTACAAATAAAATGTCTATATTGCATATTCTGGGAATAGCTTCTAAAGACCTGTTTATTGTGAATGAATTTTGCTTAATTTGGCATAACTAGTAAACCGTAAGAGATAGACAAAAGCTTGTTATACAAAAAATATAGATCTTGTTAAAATACACGAGTTATGTCATATACATTTTTTTCGTGGAGCTTACCGTTTTCGAGGTATTCCTTATTAGTTTCCATTGTGAGGTACTTCTACTTTTCTCAGACAGAAGTGTGTGAGTGTGTTTCTTTTGTTCTACTCCTGGTCAAGAAAAGAAGCGATTTGCAATGACAATAGCATATAGACAGCTTTAAAAACATTTGACTATCACTTTGGCCTTGTGCATTCCCTTAGTTCCAGTCTACTTATAAGGAACTAAGTAATAAAATTCTGCTAACGTTTATCTCGATTAACATGGTGTTGGAAGAAGAGTCATCTTTTGTAAGAAGTTTGTTTGTAGAGTAGCTAGAGAAAGTCATGTGAGTGTAACACATCAGATTTTTTTTATTGGCTCCGCGATAACATGTGAAGATCACACTATGAACGTTTCAAGTTTCAATGCCATAAGACTGACTACCCTAACCTGGAATTTTAGTCCTATAGGCAATCTGGTTTTTCTATTCTACCACAAATTTCCTATCCAGTGCTTTCTGTCATCTGTCTCACCCTCATATATTTCAGGATGGCAGTACCAGAGTCGGCGGAGCGGAAGAGTTTGTGAAGGTTCTTTCTATGAAAACAGAGTTACAGATCACTTCCTTGCCAGCGCGTATCGTTCATGGATTTGTGCCTCTATGTCTGTCTATTCTATTCTGCATTGTTAAATGTTGGCTATACCAAGTATTATGTGCGTACACAGTAGGTAGAATAGGTATTATATTCCACCTAAAATTCTATATCGAAATTTCACCGAAAATGTAGGTTATGAGAACCCAAAAGAGTCATTCTTTGAAAAAATATCCGTATGTGTCTATGGGCAGCATAACTTAAAAATACAATTTCGGTTATTTAAGTTTATATCCTCCAAAAATGCGACAAGCATTTTCATGAAAACCCTCCCGCTACGCCCTACTCAAAATGACCAACAGTTCTGCTTAAAATACCACATCTTTACGTCAAAAATAAAGTGTATTTCTAGAACTTTATGATAATAGCCTCTGAAGCCCCCTTCATTCTGGAGGAATTTTACATAACTGGTAAACCGTAAAAGATTGACAAAATTTTATTACATAAAAATGTATATCTCATTAAAAGACACAATTTATATTGTAATCTTTGTGGAATTTACCTTTTACAAAATATTTCTAGCTATTGGTTTTAATTTCTAATACTCTTCTCAAATGGGAAACCATTAGTCACTTTTTACTTTCTCTACATGTACTATGTACATAGTGTATAGAAAAGGTATTGTATTCCACCCAAAAATTTGATACCGAGATTTCACCGGAAATTAATGTTTCGGGTTCCCCTGAATCCAAAATAAAAAAGCATTTTTGGAAAAAGGTCCATTTATGTGTGCATGTGTGTATGTGTGAGTCTGTGGAGAGCATAGCTCAAAAACGAAAAACTGTTAAATACCAAACTTGGTATTTAAGTTTGGTATCTTTCAAGGATAAGACATGAAGACTTTAAAGAAAATCTCCCACCCCAAACTATCCTTTACATGGAAAAATTTTGAAAATTTTGATTTTCTCAAAAATGGCTCTAACGAGTTTGATTGAAATCCCTGATATTTAAGATATTTGCATGCCAAATAAAATCTATATTTTGAATTGTCTGGTAAGAGCCTCTAAAGACCTCTTTATTCTGGATGATTTTTATTGAATTTTGCATACCTGGTAAACCGTAAGAGATAGACAAAAACTTACTACACAAAAAATATAGATCACGATAAAACACACAATTTATATTATATTTTTTATTTTCTCTATACACACTATGTACTTAGTGTATAGAGAAGGTATTGCACTCCACCCAAAAATTCGATACCGAGATTTCACCGGCAATAAATGTTTTAGGGTCCCCTTTATCTAAACAAAGCTTTTTCGGAAAAAGGTTCGCGCGCGCGTGTGTGTGTCGTGTGTTACTGTGTCCGTGAACACAACTCAAAAACGAAAAGTCGGTAAAATACCAAACTTGGTATTTAAGTTTAGTATCGTCCAGGGATGTGACACGAAGATTTTTACAAACATCCTCACACCCCCAACTATCCCTTACCCTTTTCGAAAATTTTGGTTTTCTCAAAAATGACTAACGATTTTGATTAAAATGCCGTATATTAAAGCTATTTACCTGGCAAATAAAATGTTTATTTTGAATTTTCTGGGAATGGCCTCTGAAGAGTACTTTATTCTGGATGAATTTTACGGAATTTTTCATAACTGCTAAACCGTAAGAGATGGACAAAAACTTACTGCACAAAAAATGTAGAGTACGTTAAAACACACAATTTATGTTATATACATTTTTTTCGTGGAGTTGATCGTTTTTGAGACATTCATTGCTTTTGGTTTCTGCTATGAAAAGCTTTTACTTCTCTCATACAGGATTTTGTCAACTGCTGTACATGCAAACAGAGGACTTCAATTACATAACAACCAGCTTTTGACTATCACTTTAACTTATAGTACTCCCTTATTTCGCTCCTACTTACAAGGAAAGGAGTAATAAGAATATTTCTGCTAAACTCTTCTGATTAGCATGAAGTAAATAGAAGTATAAGCTTTTGAAGAATAATTTGTTGCAGAGGTGTAGAGAAAGTCATGTGAATGGTACACATCAGATTTTTACTTTCTCTACACGCACTACGTGAATAGTGTATAGAGAAGGTATTGCACTACACCCAAAAATTCGATACCGAGATTTCACCGGAAATATATGTTTTAGGGTGCCTTACATAAAAAAAAAAGCATTTTCACAAAAAGGTCCGTGTGTGTGTGTGTGTGTGTGTGAACACGATAACTCAAACTAAAAGTCGTAAAATACCAAACTTGGTATTTAAGTTAGGTATCTTCCAGGGAAGATTTTGAGAAAAATCCCCCACCCCAAACTACCGTTTACAAGGAAGCAAGTAAAAAGACTATTTCTGCTAATTTTTCTCAATTAGCATGGAGTAGATAGAAACATAAGCTTTTTAACAATAATTTGTTGCAGAGATGTAGAGAAGGTCATGTGAATGGAACACATCAGATTTTTTTCATCCTGGTCATACAAAGAGAAAAGAATGTTAATCTCATCGCATAGCGACCGGCTTTTGAAACATTTGACTATCGATTTAGCCTAGTATATTCCCTTTTTTCCTTTCACTTAGAAGGAAATAAATAATAAAACAATTTGACTAAGGTTTATCTGTATTAGCATTAAATGTAGAGAAGAATAAGCTTTTTATGAATAATATATTGCAGAATAGGTAGAGAAAATCATATGAAGTGGACATATTTTTTAATTTGAAATACAATGACGTGTTTTAATCATTTTCTTATGACATACAAATTTTAAGTTTATGCTAAATAAATAATTAAAAAATAACAAAATTAACAAGTGCACAGAAATCCTACGTAAATATATAAAATTTGATCAATTGAAACTTCGAGCAAACATTTCGTTCTTTCTGTGTAAAGAGAATTCTTTTATATGGTGTTACACGAGATACGTAACTTCTACCTCTAAAAAGTCTGTCTAAAAATTAATAGATTTTCGATTGATATGAAAGCACCCGCCAAAGTAAAGAAGCCACTGAGCACCACAGTGTAGATTGTGCCGGTACCTGGTGGGAAGAATCTAAATTACTAACCAATTGACATGAAAACGTTCCGACCTGCGGTTACTAAATTTCTGGAATTAATGTGACCATGGTCAGTAATAATAGGAAATAGTTTGAACGTTTTAATTGGGATTTTAAACATATTTTCCGGTTAGGTATTAACCTCAAACCACCCCTTGGATGCGCTACTTTTGAACGCCCTTTAGACCGGTGCCTAAAAACAAGCTTTGGAAGTGCGCTAATAGTTCAGCGCCATTAAACCCAAATCATCATCATCATCCCGACGCTTTAGAACCTTTGTAACGTACTATTAAATACGCTGTTCTTTTTTGTCAAAATAATCTCTTGTTTATTTCCCTTTATTTAATAATGCCTAATAATTTTCAATAAAACACTGAAAAACACTCACGCTTGTATTGCTGTTCTCAAACACCCAGGAGCTTCTTGATGAATAATACAACCCAAACAACGTGCAAGCATCCAAATAGAAAGTTTAATAATTACAACAATAACTAATTACTTTCTCATCCACGTACATTAAGTAGCGAAAGTATTGTATTCCACCCAAATATATTATGTACAGATTTTACCGCAAATATAGGTCCGTGTTTGGGTGGACAGCATTATTCAAAAACGAAAAGTCCTTTAAATACTAAATTTGGTATTTAAATTCTGCATCTTTTAAGGATATGACACGAAGATTTTCAAGGAAAGCTCCCACGCGCAATACGCTTTACATTTATGTTTTTAAAGTATATTACATAAAAATAATTTTAACCATTTTAATTGAAATAACATATAATCATTAATTTAAGAATGTTATTGACAAATGTAATGTATATCTTGAATTTTGTGAGAATAAGCTGGGAAGTTCCATTTATTCTGGATGACTTTTGTTTAATTCGTAAACCACAAGAGATGAAAAAAGATTTAGTACACAAAAGAGGCAGCTCTTGCTGGAATATACAATTATGGGAAATATAATTTTTTATAGGGTTAGCTATTTCAGAGATATTCCGTTACATTGGCTTATAGTTTCAATATTTATACGTTTTTTCAAATGGGAACTTATTTTTTTTTCGTTTTGTTTTCACTTCTGACTATGTAAATAGAGCCTAATTTCAAAACCATCACATAGCGATCAGCTGTTAAAATATTTTATTATCCCTTATTCCCCTTATACCTACAAGGCAATAAGTAATACGATTATTTCTACCAATGTTTATCTCAACAAGGAGTACATAATTGAATAAGATTCTTTAAGTTAAGTTTGTTGGAAAGTAGACAGAGTAAGTCATGTGAGTAACACATTAGATAAGGGCTGTGGGTCAAAAGTTCCAAATGTACAAATAACAGCCCTGATGCGTCAAATTGAGCAATACATACACGCGCAATCCCGGAGATTTGAGAGGGAATAAAAGCGCTCAAAATTAAAATTAAATAAAGCATGAGATCTCTTTACACAATATTGCAACTTCTAATTCTATGATATTGTAGGTAGCTGTTTCAATCCCATCCATATACTGCTCCCGTGTGATTTTGTTGTGTATTCATTCCTTGACTTATGTTATAAGCGGTTCTTTTTGTAATTGCTGCTGCTAATGTTGCTTTTATTTTCCAGTAAGTTTCGCTTTGTAGCTCCTAATGGATGAATTCAACGATGAGAACTGTAAAATTTGCTTGTATTGCGAGGCATACTTACGGGAGGTTTGGCCCACAAATGAGGTGGCAAAATGTAACCGGTTTGAATATACGTATCTAAAATATAATCAACAAATTCAGTTATTTTATCATTCACCGAAGCACTGCTAAAACGTTCTGGAAAAAAATCTCCAACCTCACCTGGAGGCAAGAACGCAAACACTTTTAAGCCAACGAGAAACTGCATTATTTCCATCATCGTAAACACTTTTCAAACCAACTTAACAGATATTCTTAAAACGGGTGTCTCAAATGTGTCTCCGCTGTGAGGTGAATGCGCTAGTACGCTAACTCATCACAGTTCGGTTGGTAACGGATCGCGCTAGTTATTGTTGGAAATGAAGATGAACTGAAGCTGAGATTACTTACCACATCCCAGAAGATGCTGCAAATACTGTCCTCATTGCTGTAGACAGAGTTCGATTGTTTTGCCCTTGTTTCGAACATTTTGTGTAGAGTTTCCCGCGTAAATTTGCGACTTCCTTTAGTTCATCATTTTTATTTCGGAACAACTATACATTTATAGAGACGCAATTCCATTTCCTTACTTAAGACTCTATGTTCTGCCTACACAGATAAAGTTATTTTCTGTGCTAATTTCTGCATTCATTGGGCTCCTGCTTTCGTCTTCTTAACATTAAATCCAAAATTTCGTCCAGTTTAACCTGTTAAAAGTTTGGACCTACCGCTTTTCATAGTATCATTCTGTTTCAAAACCATTTCAGGGAATTTAGAATTTAGTAATTAATTTTGTTACAAAAAAAAGATGAAAACATACCGAGTGTGCAAAATGTTCAAGAAATTTAGATTTTCCATTTTCTGAAATTAATGAATAAAACGCTCTCTTTTCCAATGGTTAACATTTTGACTCCCTTTTAAAAGCACAGCCAGACAGTATTGACTTGAAGTAACAGTAATTAGAGTATTATTCAAACATAAATAATGTTCCTCTTCCATAGTTCGTTCCCAACTTAACCACAGCCACAAACGTCCGAGTGTACTGAGAAGACTCTTTTGGAGACAATCGGTTTAATGATTGGAATAAATGAAAACTACAACCTTTTATCACAGCTTGTCAAACTACTTTCTGAAAAATTATGCGATTTTCCAGTTCGAAATATAAGAGAATCTGCTTGGAGAAAAGACAAACTATCCTTTGATAAAGCGCTACATTAATACAATTCCGATTTTGATGGTAAAATACAAAATTCAACTTATATACTGCATGCTCCATATGGAATACATGAATGGTGTAACTGACAAAACAACCAAGGGTATACCCAGAAAAACCCATCCGCTAAAATTAATTGAGAGTTCTCATACAGAATTCCCAGGTTTGTTTTACACGTTGAAGTACAACTCTATTTTCTGTTTCCACTTTGCAAAGCGTTTTTAAAATTGTTTCGTTTTTAAAATATTATTATTCTTCAGCTGTGTTAAAGCTTCGTCAATTCTTTATGGGGAGACAGTTTTCTACGCAGCCTATACACACATAGCTTTATACGTGTTTGAATAAGATTGATAAGAAATATTACCACAGATCCCAACTCGCGTCTTAATATTTTGCTAGGGTTTCTGAATATATTACACTGAACTTCATTTTCGACATTTACAGAGTTATTATGTAATAATACGTTGTGCACTTTGCAATTATTGTACCTGCACTATTTGTCTGAAAAGAAGCTTTGCAATGCTTATTTTGCATCGCCAATTAATATTGGCACTCTTAGTCATTACGCACACTTTTCGGGAAATGTAACTTTGAATTAACAAGTTCTCTGCTCCTGACACACACTTTGAAATTCATGTCTTACTCACAGAAGCAACGCGGTCGTTCAAAAAAACTTGAATCGACACTGCCACCACTGAATCTCACTAAAGACTGAATCGTGATACGATATCTACCTTTCAGTCAAATGAGACAACGCCCTCTATCAGATGACAACAACACTAAAACTACGCGGCCGCCGGTCATACACAAAAATACGTTACCCTTGAATTAACAAGCTCATTACCCCTTTTAATGTGGCCAACACTTTTATAATATTATTTTTTTACTTTCTCTACTTCCCTTGTCCACCACAAGTCGCATTTGCAATCCCCTGGTTTTAAAATTATGTCTTACCAATACAAAAATACGCCTTTCAGTATGTTAACTATTGCTATATTTACTCACAAAGTTTAAAATGAGAGAATCCCAGACCCAAAGCGTCCATAACGAACCTGTAACACAAATTCAAAGCGCGCATTTTTATGCGCTTTTGGACTGTAACTAATTCAGTGTGTTTTGCGCTTTTGTCCGATTCCGCAGATAAGTAATAAAACCATTTCCATAAAAATGAACCACGTGATGCGTTTTAAAAATATTGACATAAACAGTTATAAATTTACAGTAAATAAGTTTGCAGATATATCTGTCATATAGTTTTTATATTAGCCCCAGTTAGTGCAAAAATAATTATTCTTACAATTCTCCAAAAATCTCCATTTTTCAAAACTCAATAATTTATTTCTCAAAATTGAAACAAAAAAGTGTATGACCGTTTTCTTAAAGCACTTTCAATGTGTATTATAGAACTTTTCAAAGAAATTAATAAAAATTGCATCCTGTGGAGCATTTTGAGTATGGAAAAGTGTTGGGAAAATGTTTGCGAAAATAAGGAATAGGGGGTGTGTATATATACCCACCATGTATAAATTCATTCATAAATTCTCTAACCATTGTAACAAGAAAATTCCAAAACATTGTAGAGGTCCCACCGAGATTTGAACTGGGATAGCTAGATTCAAAGACCAGAGTGCTAACCAGTACACCATGAGACAACTCGTTGTACGTACCTCTGTGGCTTGTAGTTATCTTCTACTGTAACAAGAAAATGTCAAAGCGCTACACAGATTCCACCAAGATTTGGACTCGAATCACTGGATTCTGAGTCCAGAGTGCTAAAAATTACACCATGGGAACACGTACATCTCTGTATTGCAGTTATCTACTGATGTAACAAGAAAATGTCAAAGCATTGATCAGATCACCACTAGATTTGAACTCGGATCACTGGATTCTGAGTCCAGAGTGCTAAATATTACACCATGGGGCAACTTGTTGCACTTACATCTCTGCTTTGTAGTTATCGACTATTGTAACAAGAAAATATCAAATGATTATAAAGGTCCCACCGAGATTTGAACTCGGATCACTGGATTCAAAGTCCAGAGTGCTAACCATTACACCATGGGGCCACTTGTCGTACGTGCCTCTCTGCCTTACAATTGTCTACTATTGTTAACAAGAAAATGTTAAAAAGCACTGCACATGTCCCACCGTGATTTGAACTCGGATCACTGGATTCAGAGTGCTAACCATTACACCATTGGACCGCTTGTTACACGTACCTCTGTGTCTTGTAGCTGTTTACTATTGTAACAAGAAAATGTCAAAATATTTAACAGGTCCCACCGAGATTTGAAGTCGGCTCGCTGGATGCAAATTCCAGAATGCTGACCATTATATCATGGAACCACCAGCTGGTCCTTCCTCTTTGTCTTGTAGTGTCTACCATTTTAACAAGAAAATATCAAATCATTGTATAGGTTGGATGTCGGATCATTGCATCTAAGTCCAAAGTGCTAAACATCACACCAAGGAACCACCTGTCTTTTTACTTTCTCTATACGTACCATGTACGTAGTGCACAGAGAAGGTATTGTATTGCACCCAAAAATTCGATACCGAGATTTCACCGGTAATATATATTTTGAGACCCCCCTGAATCCAAAAAAGCATTTTTAGAAAAATGTGTGTGTGCGCGCGCGCGCCTGTGGGCAGCATACCTCAAAAACGAAAATACCGTTAAAAACCAAACTTGGTATTTAAGTTTGATATCTTCCAAGGATATGACACGAAGATTTAAAAAAAAAAAAAAAAATCCCCCCCCCACTCCAAACTACACTTTACATGGAAAAAACTTCGAAATGTTTTATTTTCTTAAAAATGGCTCTAACGACGTTGATTGAAATCCATTATATTTAAGATATTTACTTGCCAAATAAAATGTTTATCTTGAATTTTCTGGGAATAGCCTCAAAAGACCTCTTCATTCTAGATGAGGTTTACTAAATGTTGCATAACTGGTAAACCGTAAGAGATAGACAAAAACTTACTGCACAAAAAATGTAGATCACGATAAAACACACAATTTATGCCATATACGTTTTTTTCGTGGAGTTGATTGGTTTTGAGATATTCCTTGTTATTGGTTTCAGCTTTAAAAAAACGTATACTTTTCTCATACAGGAGTTTATCAACTCCTATCCATACAAACAAAGGAACTTCAGTCACATAGCAACCAGCTTTTAAGAGGGTTAATGGGGCTCACTTAAGGAAAACTTAACAGCAATCTCTTAACAAATATTAATTAATTAACTTATGGATTATTGATATAACACAGTCATTAAACATTTTCTTCACAAATGAATAAGTTTCATTTGAAATAAATATTATATTATAGGAATTAAAAGTAAATTATAAAACTATGTAATGAGCGGGATTGCCCGATGTTTGAGGGTAATGGCGCCCAGTCTGGTCAGTTCAAAAGTTTCACAAATCACACTTCTAATTTTGTGAATTATCAATACAATTCTTGATGGGTCCAACTTGCAACAAATGGTGCATCGGAACTAGACTTCACCATTTCGACCAAACTCCTCACAGATATACCTCACAACCAGGAAATGGATTTGGAGTGATGTCGTCTAGTACATTGTCATCGCACAAATCTTCTTCATCCAGATCATCTTCTTCTTCTTCTCCTTCTTCTTCTTCTTCTTCTTCTTCTGAGCTTTTAAATAACTACCTTTTTGCTTTTTTTATTTTCTTTGCTCTATAGTTTGATACAGCTGACATGAGCTCTTTTGTCCTTTCTTAGATTTTGAGGAAGAAACAGCTGAAATTACCTTGTTGATCTTATTCCTTGTAGGTTCTGGCTTACTTAAACTTGAACTGAAGTGCCTTCTAAGGGAACCGTAGAACCAATCTTTTCTAGCCTCTCTCTTCTCTTTGCAAAAGTTGTTTTTGATCTGCATATTCAAAAACGATCCTTCTGATTTCAGAAGATGTAATACCAAAATGTAATTTTGAAAGCGTTTAGGAATGTTTCTCTATTTTGTTTTCCTTGACTCTGTTAAAATGTATTTTGCACCTAACAATGGTCCATAAACCTTCCCTGATTTTATTCTTTCCTTTATTGTGCTGAAAGGAATATTGAACTGCTGTGCTACTTGTCTTATAGAAGTTCCTGAATTTGCTGCTCTGAATGTTGCTTCCATTGTCTCCAATGAGCATGTTACCTTATTCGTACTCCTGTCTGTTTTGCTAGATATGTTAATAAATTAATTAATAATATGTAAATATTATAAGATAGCGTCACCTTAGATTACTAAATGAGTTTAATAAAAATAAAATGAAGATATTTTAATAAAGTGCCCAAAAGTAAGTTTTCATAATAAACATTCGCGAATGAGTTAAAAGTTAATTATAAAATACTTGTCAATTTTAATTATTTATAATTTAGTAATATGCATTTTAAGAATTAGGAAAATTCATATTTAAATGCCTTATTTTTCTTTATAAATTTATAATAAGCCTCAAAAAGCTATGGTAAGTATAATGCTGCACAGTAGGGGGGTAATTTCGCTCACGGCCGCGCCGTGGCCGAGTAGTTAGATCACTCGACTCTTACCTAGACGGCCGCGGTTCGATCCCAAGCGACAATATGTGAGATTTGTGGTGGACAAAGCGGCCATCGCATTCCACCGGTGCTCCATCAGTGTCATCACCTGCGGTGCCATAAGTAGTTAAAGCGGGCGTTAAACACTACCAAAAAAAAAATGCCGCTCACCTGAGTCCCATTGCCCTCCATGGCTATTTTAGAATTTTTTGCCAATTCTGAAGAAACCAATGGCTTTTAATGCCTTACTAAGCCGTATGCATCCCCACTCTCAATGGGATAGCTGGCATGGACAAAAAATAATAGTTAATCACATACCTTCAGATTTATACAAGCTGATTTCTATAATAAATTCTCGCTGAAAATATTCTTGCAGATTAGAACCAAACTTCCTCCTTCGCATTCACCATTTAACTACTATGATGTTATTAAGACTGCCACAATATGACAGTAGCTCTTGGGTTGGTCAAACTCTTAACCGAGCCGAAATAATTGCATGAGCGCCATTACCCACCGAGCAGTATTACCCTCCGTTCCCCTAATAAGGCTATTTCTGCTATTTTTTCTCAATTAGTATGAAGTAAATAGAAGCACAAATCTTTTGACAATAATTTTTTGCAGAGCTGTAGAGAAGTCATGTGAATGAAACACGTCAGATTTTTTACCTCTCTGACTTGCAATTGTCCAACTATTTTAACAAGAAAATCCCGAAACAATATACAAGTCCTACCGAGACTTGAGCTTAGATCCTAGATTCAAAGCCCAGATGCCAGCCATCACACTGTTTTATTTACTCTCTTACTCTTACCACTGTAACATAAAATCTCAAAACATTACATGGACCCCACTGAACCTGGATCGCTAGCCAGTGCGCTAGTCATTAACAATGCGACCACCTGTTCTCCATCTTTCTGTTGTCCTCAATTACAAGAAAATATGGGTCACTAAGAGATTTGAATTCTAATCATAGCATTCAAGTCCCCAGGTCTTACTCTTTGTTTTGCTGTTGTACAATTGTAGCCAGATAATCTGTCTCTCATTTCATTGTTCACTAATGAAACAACAAAATGTCAAAATGTTGTACACGTCATACCGAGATTCGAACTCCGATGGTCAAGTCAAGGCAGAGATTGCGAACATTTGCACCATTCTTTTTTACTTTCTCTACGCGTACTATGTACATAGCATATAGAGAAGATATTGTATTCCACCCAAAAGTTTTATTCCGAGATTTCACTGGAAGTATACGTTTTAGGACCTCCTGTAACAAAAAAAAAAAACAACAAATTTTTAGAAAAAGGTTTTCTGTGTGTGTCCGTGTGTCTGTAAACACGAAAACTCAAAAACGAAAAGTTAATAAAATACCAACTTGGTATTTAAGTTTAGTATTTTCCAGGGGTGCAAGATGCATAGTTTCAAAAAAATACCCACACTCCAAACTACATTCAACACGGAAAAGATTTCGAAAAGAATGATTTTCTGAAAAATGACTCGTCATTTATATTAAAGATATTTATGTGGTAAATAAAATGCATATCTTGAACTTTCTGGGAATAGCGTCTAAAAACCTCTTTATTTTTAATGAATTTTGCATAACTAACCTTTACATGGAAAAAAAATCGAAAATTATGATTTTCTCAAAAATGACTCAACAAATTTGATTAAAATACCGTATATTAAATATATGTATACGACAAATAAAATATATATCTTGAATTTTGGAATATCCTCTAAAGACTTCTTTATTTCGAATGAATTTTTCTGAATTTTGTGTAACTGGTAAACCGTAAGAGGCAGATAAAAACGTACTGCACAAAAAGTGTAGATCATGTTAAAACACACAATTTATGCATACATTTTTTTTCGTGGAATTTATTACATCTAAGATATTCCTTGTTATTTGTTTTAGATTTAAAATACTTCAACATTTCTCACACTGAAAGATGATAACTCCTGGTCTTGCATAGAAACGGATTTCATCCACCTGGCAACCTGTTTTTAAAGGATTTGACTATCCTTTTAGCCTAATGTATTCCCTTGTTTTCCTTCTACTTACAAGGAAGCAAGTAATTAAACAATGTCTGCTAATGTTTATCTCGATTATCATAAAATAGAAAGAAGTATAATCTTTTTAACAATAATTTGTTACAGCGATGTAGAGAAAGTCATGTGACTGAAATACATAAGATTTTTTAACTTGAGTGCCATAGGCGTTTTCTTATTTTTCCCATTTCCCTACGTTTTTTGTTGTTTTTCCATTTGTTAGTCGTTTTCCTTTTACTTATAAATACACATACATATACATATTTACAAACACACAAACGCCCATGTCGAGGCGGGACTCGAACCTGCGGTTCCGTGTGTCAGGAGACACCAAACTATAGATTTTTTAATACCCTAATTATTTACAAGGAAGCAAATATTCATATCATTTATGCTAATGTTTATGTCGATTAACATGAAGTAGATAGAAGAATAAGCTTTTTAACAATTATTTTGTCACAGAGATGTAGAATATGAATGGAGCACATCAGAGTTTTTCATCTACCATCTTTACCTCATTTCCCTCTCATTCCGTTTACTTTTCATGTTACAGGTAATTGGTGCAGTTCGTAGTACATGAGTTGTATCTCTCCATTGTATACCCACATAGAACCCCATATATTAGGTGATCAGCGTAGAACAGAGTAGATTACGCGTACTAACGTCCGCTGTAAATATACATAGTTCGCGAAAGTTATATCTAACAAAAAAATTATGATGTGTTCTAATCACATGACTTTCTCTACATAGCTACAATAAATTATTGTTAAAAAGCTTATTCTTCTATTTACTTAATGCTAATCGAGAAAAAAATAGCAGAAAGAGTCTTATTATTTGCTTCCTTGTATGAAGAAGGTTAATAAGGGAGTACCATTAGCTAAATCGATAGTTAAAGCTTTCAAAAGCTGGTTGCTATGTGATTGAAGAACCTTTGTTTATATGGTCAGAGTTAACAAATTCCCGCATGAGAAAAGTACAACTATTTTAAAACTGAAATCAATTATAAGGAATATCTCGAAAACGGGTCAACCCCACGAAAAAAATATATAGGACAAATTATGCGTTTTTATTATGATCTATATTTTTTGTGTTGATTTTTTTTTATCTATTATGGTTTACAGCATAGAAAAATACACTAAAAAGCATCCAGAATAAGGAGATATTTAGATGCTATTCCTGGAAAATTCAAGCTATACATTTTATTTTGCATGTAAATTTCTTAAATATAAGAGATTTTAATCAAAATCGTTAGAGCCAATTTTGAGAAAATCAACATTTTTGAAATTTTTTCCATGTAAAGGGTAGTTTGGGGGTGGGGATTTTCTTGAAAATCTTCGTGTCGCTTCCTTGGAAGATACAAACTTAAATACCAAGTTTGGTATTTAACGGTCTTTTCGTTTTTGAACTATGCTGCTCACAGACACACACACACACACACACACACACGCACACGGGCCGCGCCGTGGCCGAGTGGTTAAACCACTTGTCTCTCACCTAGTCGGCCGGGGTTCAATCCCAAGCGACCGCATGTGCGACCCGCACCGAGGCGGGTTTTCTCCGGGTTCTCCGGTTTCCCCCGCCATCGCATTCCACCGGTGCTCCATCATCACTCATGTATCACCAGTGTCACCACCTGCTGTGCCATAAGTATTCAAAGCGAGCGTTAAACACTACCAAAAAGCAAAACAAAAAAACATACACAGACACGGACATTTTGCTAAAAAATGTTTTTGTATTTAGGGGTCCACAAACATGTATTTCCGGTGAAATCTCGGCATCGAATTTTTGGGTGGAATGCAATACCTTCTCTATACACTATGTGTATAGCATGTGTAGCGAAAGTACTAAATAAAATAAAAATAAACACTTAAAAATATTCTCATGTATCAAGATAGGAAAATTTTGAATTGCCTCCCTTCGTTGTACAAGCACCTATGATACCTTTAAGGAAATGTGTCATTAGACACTGCATTCCCACTGAGAAATGGCAAATGTTAATTTTGTTTCTTTAATGCCTGTGAATTTGTTTTGTACCCCTTTTCTTTTGACCCTTGAAACAAAGCATAGCCATGTATATTAAATTGATGACAGCTGACTGTATGTTTATATAAAAATGTCAGGGAAATAAAATAATCAAGGGCGTATAAATAAGTTGAGAAGATTTAATTGTTTTTTCACACAAGCCTCATATAGGACAGGAGTTGGATAGGTAGAGTCAGACTGAAAAATTCAATGCCATAGGCGGGATTTGAACCACCGATACCTCCGGTCTCCAGCCGGTTGCTTTACCGCATGCGAGTCAGTTGAGAAATTCAATGCTATGCCGGCATGTTGCCATGGTAGCTCAGTTGTTGAGCAACCACTAGAGACCGGGAGATCCGTGATTCAAATCCCGGCTTGGCATTGAATTTTTCAGTCTGACTCTACCTATCCAAGTTGAGAAGATGTTGTGTTAGCTTATAAGTTATTAAGTGTTGAAGTTAAGAATTAGCTGGAATGACTCTGTAACACTAACAAGGTCGCTCAGAATCGCGCATGTTGTCGGCACGTAGGCGCCCGGTCCTTTGTATTTCAGTGAGGGTGAAAACGAAAACATCTTTAATTAAATTAATCCAGTTACTGCAGGGTGAACTAGAGTCACGTAGGCCGATGAACTCGCAGAAGTAACGGAGAATAGGAGAATAATCACTTGACAAAATTAAACAGACAAATCATGTGATGGGAATAAGGTGACGCAATAATAGATGCCAATAGTAGCGCGAAAAATCCACCAATTCTCTAAAAGTAAAGACATAAACGTCACGAATCTCAAATTTGTATAAAAAAGATCGGCTAACCCTAAACTGGAAATAGCCGGAGGGCGGTATGCCGCCCTCAACGTCAAACGTCGTTGTTTCTGCTGCGTATAAAAGGGAGGAAGAATCAGAGCAGCACGTACTTTTCTGGAAGGCATTGCCGGCAAAGCTATGTCCAGACGGGGCAGGAACACGCGCCAAACTTTCACCACCGACTCAGTCACATCCTCCTGAGATAAAAATGTCATTAGTTCTAATACATAATTTTCTCTAGCTGTTCCATATACAAATTATTCTTATAAAAGATTATTCTTTTCTTTATCTAAATCATGCTAATCGAGAAAAAACATTGGCAAAATTGATCTTATTACTTGCTTTCTTATGAGTAGAAGGGAAATAAGAATACACTAGGCTAAGTTATAGTAAATTTTTTAAAAGCTGTTCGATATGTGAAACAATTGATGTACGGCACGCTTTACATGACCTGCAGCAAAACAAGAGGGATGAAACGAAAGGAGTCTTCCCGTAGGACAAAAGTTATGTACCTTCAAACTGAAACCAATAACAAGGAATATCTCGAAAACGGTCAACTCTATAAGGAAATTGTATTTGACACAAATTGAGATCCCTGTTTTTTGTGTTGTAAGTTTTGGCTATATGGTTTAAAATGTATGCATATTTCTGAAAAGTTCATTCGGAATAAAGAGGTCCTCAGAAGCCATTCCCAGAAATATCAAAATACACATTTTGTTTCTGATGCAAATGTCTTTAATATACAGCATTTTAATCAAAATCCTTATAGCCACTTCTGAGAAAAACAAAATTTTCAACAGTGTTTCCATGTAAAGGGTAGGTGGAGGTGGAGAAATTTTCTTGAAAATATTTCTGTCGTATCCCTGGAAGATACTTAACACAAATACCAAGTTTGGTATTTAACAGTCTTTTCGTTTTTAGCTATGCTGACCACAGACACACATACATATAGACACGTGCAGACCTTTTTCTAAAAACTGATGATTCCATTCATATAACTTTCTCTAGCTGTTCCATATACAAACTATTCGTAAAAAGGACTATGCTTTTATCCTTATCATGCTAATCGAGATAAACATTAGCAGCACTAGTCTTATTACATGCTTCCTTCTAAGAAGAAGGGACACATTCGTTAACGCACTAGTCAAATGCTTTTAAAGCTGGTCGTTATGTGAAACAATTAAAGTTTGATACGCTTCACATGGTCCCATTTGAGAAAAATTGAACACAATAACAAAGAATATCTCGAAAACGGACAACTCTACAAAAAAAAACCTGTATGTTGCAAACTTTGTGTCTTAACGAGATCTGTAGGTTTTGTGTGGTATATTTTTGTCTATCTCTAACGCTTTAACAGTTATGCAAAAGTCTGCAAAATTTATCCAGAATAAAGAGGTCTTTAGAGGTCATTCCCAGAAAATTAAAAATATACATTTTATTACTGATGTAAATATATTTAATATACAGTACCTTAACCAAAATCGTCAGGGCCATTTTTGGGAAGAAAACAAAGTTTCAAAAATATTTCCATATAAAGGATAGTTGCAGATAGGGGTATTTTCTTTAAAATCTTCATGTCACATCCATGGAAGATACTAAGCATAAATACCAAGTTTAGGATTTAACAGTATTTTCGTTTTAGAGTAATGCTGTCTAGAGAAACACATACCTGGACCTTTTTCTACAAATGCTTTTTTTGGATTCAGGGGACCTCAAAAATATATATACGGTGCTATGTGCCTTACATACCTACTAGAGAAAGTAAAAATCACAAGGGTTTAATTTGAGAGAACATGAGGGAAATATGTTGTTAATGACAATTCTATCCCTAAAAACTTCATGAATTTCATGTAAGCAGGATGTAGTTATACGTTCGCCGGAATAGAGCTATTCCACTTAATATGTACTCTGTTGCTTTATCTAACAAACATTTATCATGTTTGCAAGAGTTCAATTCACAACGAAGCCTCGTTCTTATCGCCGATCGGCTAAGAGCCATGAAACCTGTTCGACTCTTTGCTGATTACTAGAAGAGGATCTATCTGCATGACCGTTTTCTGAGAGGTTGACTTACCTTGTACTGTGGTCTGTGTGTGTTGAAGGGGAGAGGGTGAGTCCCAATGTCAACAACAGGCACCTGCCTGCCTGCTACAGGTTAGATCAAAGAATGCGTACACTATGATGTACTTGATGACTTAATGTGTTTACTATATTATTTAACACTACGTTTCACATACAGGTAAAGCGAATACTACATGGTAATTGCATTGCAGTGGACAATAAGGTACATACGGAAATTGTCGAAAATTAATGTTATACGTTTCTCATTTAAACAAATTGTATATTGTGAGAAACTCCTTTCGACATCGCAAGACTAGCAGGTCAAGACGAATAATAGATTATGTCAATATTTGATATATTTCTTACACTTTTTGATCTGGAAGAATCGGTTTATTTTTGTAGCAAGTCATCTCGCCCAACACACACGATTAAAACCCAGTCTTCTTTTTTCTAATACATTCTGAAGTTTATCCTTGACTTTTTTCCTAATTTACATACTTCTCTTACTATGTGCTATAAACATAAAACATAAAAAATCTTATGTATACCATTCACATGACTTTCTCTACATCTCTACAACAAATTATTCTTTAAAAGCTTATACTTGTATTTACTTCATGCTAACCAGTAAAAAATTAGCAGAAATAGCCATATTACTTGCTTCCTTGTAAGTCGAAGCGAAATAAGGGAGTACCATAGGTTTAAGTGTTAGTCAAAAGCTGATTGCTATGACACTGAAGTTCCTTTGTTTGTATGGACAGCAGTTGACAAATTTCTGTATGAGAAAAGTATACGTTTTTCATAGCAGAAACCAAAAATAAGAGATGTCTCAAAAACGACGAACTCCACGAAAAAAATGTATATAACATAAATTGTGTGTTTTAACGTGCTCTACATTTTCTGTGTAGTAAGTTTTTGTCGATCTCTTACAGTTTAGCAGTTATTCAAAATCCGTAAAATTCATCCGGAATAAACTACTCTTCAGAGGCTATTCCCAGAAAATTCAAGATATACATTTTATTTGTCAGGTAAATATATTAAATATACGAAAGTTTAATCAAAATCGTAAGTGCCATTTTTTAAAAAATAAAACATTTCGAAAAAAGTTCCATGTAAAGGGTAGTTGGGAGTGGGGGGATTTTTCTCAAAATCTTCTTGGAAGATAGTAAACTTTCATTTTTGAATTATCTTGTTCACAGACACACGGATACTCACACACACGGACCTTTTTCCGAAAATGCTTTTTTTAGATAAAGGGGACCCTAAAACATATATTTGAGGTGAAATCTCGGTATCGAATTTTTGGGTGGAGTGCAATACCTTCTCTATACACTATGTACATAGTGCGTATAGAGAAAGTTAAAAGAGAACGATAAACTTCAGAATTTGTTAGAAAAATACTCGTGGTTCAATCATGTGTGCTGTGAGACATATTTTCCTACAAAAATAAATAGATCAAATAGTGTAAGAAATGTGTCATATTGCATGCTCCTACTACGTCTTGCGATGCGAAAGGAGTTTATCACGATATACCTCTTGTTTAAGTGAGAGACATTTTCACTTCATTCACATTCACTTTCGACAGTCTATGCATTGCCAATTTGGTATTCTCTTTGCCTATGTATAAAATGTAGTGCTCAATAATGGAATAAACACTTTTATAGTCTCCAAGTACAGCATAGTGTACGTATTCTTTTGATACAACCTGTAGCAGGCAGGCAGGTACCAGTTGTTGAAATCGGGACTCTCCCTCTCCCCTTCACACACACACACACACACACACACACACAGTAAGTCAACCTCATAGAAAACGGTTATCCGGATCAGCCCAGTATACTACTGCTGCAGTTGCCCAATCGGAATACAAATATGTGCCCTACAGGTTTGTATTATCACGACATTCGTACTCGAATTTTCGATCCCTTACCTAAGTATCTATTCATTTCTATTCCGGCGCTCTGGGATGTTTTTAAGAGTGCACTCCATTTCACTGCAATTAATTCCTCAGTTTACATGCACGTGATTCTGTCATATGGCAAATCTGCTAATCGTGACACGCTTTTTTTTTATAAAAAAATACAGTTCCGGATGCTTGTCAGGACTCCTGCGCTATATTCCTTTTTTCTCCATTTTTTCTAGTTTCCTATATTTCCTTAGTAGACCTTATTATTCTTAACGTTTTCCTTTTACGCATACATACACAAACATAGAAACATTTACGGACACAGAAACACCCATGCCCAAAACGGGACTCGAACCCACGATCCTGTGCGCCACGAAGCGCCAAAGCGAGACACTTTAGCGAGCGCGGCCACCGGGATGGGCAATTCTTTAACATCCGCTTGATAATGCTCTGGTAAGAATTAGCTTGGTCTTGGACGATAAATCGAATCATAGAAATGCTCTTTGACTAGCTTACGATGCCTATAATGTCTAGTTCATTCTCTGGTAGGCATTAATTTTGTCTTGGCCAATAGGCCAAATCCTAGAACGCCCGCCTGTCTAGCACCTATGTCATTTTTTTCAATTTCTTTTGTAGTAAAACCCAAACAAATATGAACTCGGTAGTGCCTGGCTCGTTCCACTGCACTCTTGCCACTATCAAAAAAATTCTGATGTGTTCAATTCATATGACTTGCTCTGCTTCTCCGTAGCAAATCATTGCTAAAAAGGTTATTCCTCTATCTGCTTCATGCTAATCGAGATAAACTTGAGCAGAAATGCTCTTATTACTTGCATTATTGTAAGTAGAAGGTAAACTAAGGGAATACATTAGGCTAAAAGGATACCTGTAAAAAGATCGTTGCCGTGAGGTTGAAATCCGTTTTTTAGCATTGCTTTTTAAAGCCGAAGCCAATAACAAGGAATATCTCAGAAACGGTAGGCTCCACAAAAAAGTATAACTCATAAATTGTGTGTTTAAAGGAGATCTAAATTTGTTGATGGGTAAGTTTTTGTCCATCTCCTATGGTTTACCAGTTATGCAAAATTCATCCAGAATTAAGAGGTTTTCAGAGGCCATACCCAAAAAATTCAACATATACATTCTATTTGTCATTTAAATACCTTTAATTAAAATAGTTCTTTATTTTTTAGAAAATCTAAATTTTGTTAAAATACACAATTTATGCCACATAAATTCTTTGTTGTAGTGTTAACCGTTTTCGAAATATTTCGAGTTGTTGATTTCAGTTTTAAGCCACTTAAACTTTTATAAAACGGTATGTCCCTTTCCATAAAAAACCCTTTTTTTACTACTAGGAAGCAAAAAAAAAACAAAAACGAATTTCAATTATTTCACATAGCGACCGGCTTTTAATAGATTTGACTGTCGCTTTATCCTGTGTATTCCCATATTTCCTTATAAAGAAGTTAGCAATAAGACAATTCTGCTAATGTTAATCATGATGTACATAAAAGAAAAAAAAGCTTTAAGAAAAGTTTGTTTGTGAAACAGCTAGAACAAGTCATATGAATGGCATACATCAGATTATTTTTCTGAAGTTTTACGTAGAAGTCTTGCATTGGAAATGAGTACTTTAGGTTATTTTGGCTAAAAATTGTAATTAATTTATGCCTCACAATAAGTTTTTACATTATAAAAGAGAATAATATTAAGACTATGAAGATGAGGCTTTAATTGTATTTTTTTCGTGCCCAACATCGTAATAATGACAGATAAAGTGCAAGATTGTTTGCTGTTGGCCAAGCTGCCACAGACACTAGAACCGTTACATAACCATCATTACACATTCGTAGCCTGTCCAATTGGCAGATAACTTCAATGCAAGAAAGATACCAATAACTACTAAGGTAGCGTGGCCGAGCGGTCTAAGGCGCTGGTTTTAGGCACCAGTCCGAAAGGGCGTGGGTTCGAATCCCACCGCTGCCAATAGGTTTTTATGCACTCTCAAAATGCTATTCTGAGTTGCGACAAAGACTTTATTTGGTATACTACAATATATCAACATCTTAGGAGCCTTTTTTTAATTGTGAAAATTACTGCAAAAGTTGTATATTTGGGATCATTATTGTGTGTTAGTTTTAAACTCTTTCCTTTGGTATTATACCCTTAAAATTATTAACATTGACTTTTACATTGTTAAATTTTCATGCTTTAATAATCTGATAATAAGCATATATGAAAATGTGTTTAAAATCGGTAAAATAAAGATTAAATTTGGCTTTTTTACGTAAATAAATGTCTCCTCTCTTTCTCTTTCTGACACACTCATACACACACTATGCCTTACAATCATTTAATTGATTTAACCCTCCCATACATTTTACAATTGTGTAATACTTAGGGGCAGGCTTTTTGTGTTCTAATGTTTTACTTAAAATGTATATATTTATGCACTGAAAAGTTATATAAAATGCACATATATGTATCCATATAAAATGTTTTAAATATATCATAAAATTAAAAGTTATGGCAGTTTACACAGTCCCTCTATGAATTTCTCTCTGTTGTGGGAACCATATATTATAACTATATTTTACTGAAAATATGTATTTTATTATTGAAGAATTAAGATATAATAGCTTCGCTAAGTTTTACTTTTGACATGATTACGCCAAAACATAAAAAAGCATTACACCACTGGAATAGGATCATCTAAATTTGCGAACCCGCCGGAATATTTTCGGAATTAGATTTCTGAAACAATTAAGGACTGAATGTTTTGAAGTATTTTCCTTGCGTAAATTAGTACGTTACATTTTTACTTTCTCTACACTATTAAGTACATTGTATATAGAGTATTGTATTTCATCCTACATTTCAATGCCGAGAATTCACCGGAAATACATGTTTTAGGACCACCTAAATAAAAATAAAAACATTATCAGAAAAGCGTCCGCGCGCTCGCGTGGGTGTGTGTGTGTGTGTCTGTTTGTCTGTCTGTCTGTCTGTCTCTCTGAGTCTGTGTACAGCATAGCTGTAAATACCAAACTTCCAAGGATGCGACAAGAAGATTTTCAGGAAATTCCCTCGACCCTAATTAGCCTTTACTTGGAAAAATTTTCGAAAATTTTGAGTTTCTGAAAAATGGCTTTATTTTGATTAAAATTCCGTATATCAAAGATATTTACATCCCAAATAAAATGTATATCTTGAATTTTCTGGGAATATCATCTGAAGACCTCTTTATTATGGATGAATTTTGCCGAATTTTACTTAACTGCTAAACCGTAAGAGATAGACAAAAACTTGCTACACAGAAAATGTAGCTCTCGTCAAAACACACAATTTATGTCCTTTACATGTTTGTTGTGGAGGTAACCGTTTCCAAATATTCCTTGTTATTGGTTTCAGTTGTGAAGTACTTATATTTTTCTCAGACAGTAAGTGTCCGTTTTTCTTTTGTTCAACTCCTGGCCAAGCACAAGCTTGCCAGCCTTATTTAACATCATATCGCCGGAATTATTTTAAAAACCATAAAATTCTTACTGAATTAATTCCAATTAATTTAACGTTTTTTGTATAGGGTTGAAAAATGTCTCTAAGATTTGGTGTAGGGACTATTGCTGCTAATTTTCTTTTTTTTTGGGGGAGCGCTTGTTTCCTAAGGGCTCTTCAGTCCACCCTCCACCAAAAGTGTTGTCATTTGGCAACTTTGTAAAGCCATTAAAAAAAGGCTCCTAAGATGTTGATATATTGTAGTATACCAAATAAAGTCACAAACCAACTTCACTTTTTATTAATGTTTCATTTATACCTCGGCTTTGACTGCACGGTCATATCGGCGGCATTTGCCTTTGGAACATCTGCCAATTGGTAACTCGTGTGTTATCATTGGGTTTCAGTTTCTCTTTAGATTTTATTAATTAGCTTACACACATTTACACTCCCGATGAATAATTCCAGACTCTGGTGAAAATAGGAAATAGTTTTGGCTAGAGAAAAATTCTCAAACCCGGCCGGGAATCGAACCCGAGACACTTTGCAAAGCAGGAACGTCAGCTCTTGTTAAAGTGTTTATCGCGTTTTCCCCACTTGCTCTTTATTAATAGTATTATTTACTCATATTACTGTATAAACACTGAGTTTAAATTGCATTAGTTCAAACATCATCACCACTACATAAAATATTAAAATGTATTTGCACTGATTTGCTCCATTGATTCAAAAATTCTCTTGAAATCGTGTGACTGCGGCAAAAACAAAATAAAGGGCGGAGACAAGGAAAACAGTTTTTTATCTAGTTTCTCTTCTGTTATTGCAGGTATTTTACAACTAGCACTATTTCGATAGTAGTGACTAAACGAATATACTATACTATTCTTTTAATATATTATTTAATTTGCGAGACAATAAACCTATACAGGAATAAATTTAAAATATTTTCATGATTAAAGATCCTGCCCCAAAGATTCCCAAATCTACCCAATTAAAAATCTGTCACAAAGTCATTAATTTAGTAGCCCAATCTGGCAACCCTGGCCAAGCAACGAAGCGAATTGCAATGACAGCTTTTAAAATATTTGATTATCGGTTTAGCATAGCGCATTCCTTTAGTTTCCTTCTATTTATAAAGAACTAAGTAATAAGAACATTCTGCTAATGTTTATCTCGATTAGCAAGGCGCAGAAAGAAGAATAATCTTAGGTATGACGTTTTTAGAACAGCTAGAGAAAGTCATGTGCGTGTAACACATCAGCTTTTAATAAATGTTAAAGCGATACTAAAGAATACAATTTTAACTAAATGTAATATTAGCTTTAAGTATAACCACCACATAGAAACTAAAATCCCTTTATGCCTTGAGGGAACTGCTATGACTAGATAACATGAAATTTGTCGACACGTCGTGAGCGATTGATTGCGTTACGTAGGCTATCATCAGTGTTGCCAAGTTACAATATTGTCTTGACGGCACGTTTTATTCGAAAGTATCGTATTTGAAAAAAAGAAATTGAAAATAATACGAGTAAGATAAAATTAAATTTGCAAAAATTACATATAAAAGAAGCAAATATGCAGCATTCAATTGTTGTTATATCGCACTTATCAAAACAAGGAAAATACATAAATGTGCGCAACATTAAAGAAGGTTTTATATATATAGCTTTATTAATTTCTCTACATAGTACATAATACATAGGCAGAGAAGATATTGCATTCCAGCCAAAAATTCGATACCGAGATTTCAGCGGAAATACACGTCTCTTGTATAAAAAAGAATTTTTAGAAAAAGGTCCGTGTGTGTAAGCGTGTATCCGTGAACACGATAACTCTAAAACGAAAGTTGGTAAAATAACAAGCTTGGTATTTAAGTTAACTGTCTACCAAGGATGTGACACGAAGATTTTGAGGACCCCCCTCCCCCGCCACAGACACCAATTATCCTTTACATGGAGAAAATATTTTAAATTTTGATTTTCTTAAAAATGATTTAACGATTTTGACTAAAATATCGCCGTAAACTAAATATATCTACATTCAAATAAAACGTATAGCCTGCATTTTCTGGAAATAGCCTCTGAAGGTCTCTTTATTCTGGATGAATTTTGCAAAATTTTGTATAACTAATAAACCGTAAGAAATAGACAAAAAACGAACTGCACAGAAAATGTATACCTGGTTAAAACACAATTTATGTCGTATACATCTTTTCGTTAAGTTGACCATTTTATTTTATTTATTTATTTATTTATTTATTTATTTATTTTTTTACATATTCCTTAAACTTTTTATTTTGTGTCTTAGCACTTTTATATGGACATTAATAATTATATACATATCATGGAAGTCTACAATTTATTTAGAATACATGTAAGGACTAATTCTTTTAAAATTATGTTACGTGTGTGTGCTTAAAGCCCGCTTTTGTACTATGGCACCGCAGGCGATGACACTGATGATATATGAAACAAAGATGGACCACCAGTGGAATTCGATGGCGTGGGAAAGCGAGCGCCCGGAGAAAACCTGCCCCTGCGCCGCTTTTGTCTACCACAAATCCCAGATGTGGTTGCTTGGGATCGAACCCAGGCCACCAGGTCTAACCACTCGACTACAGCGAGCGCGTGTGTATGTGTGTGTGTGTCAGAGAGAAAGAGGGTGAGAGGGGACAATACGAGTTATCAATAGAAATCCTAATTTACTCTTTATGTTACTGTTTTAAACATATGCGCCTATTATCAGATTATTAAACCAAGATAGCTTATTTATATGAATGGCAATCTAAGCTCTTCTGATAGATTTAAATTATTTTAAAAGTATGATATCAAAAGAAGGCATTTTAAAATAAGTAAAAATACCCCTGAAAGACATAGAGCATCCTATATATTAGATATACAGCTTTTGCAGTCGCTTACACAGGCAAAAAAGTTCCTTAGGATTCATATATCGTTGTGCACTAATGTCATTACACCTTTTTCAATTCACAATATCGTTTTGGGAGAATATAAAAAATCTATGGCAGCGGTGGGATTCGAACCCACGCCCTTTCGGACTGGTGCCTAAAACCAGCGCCTTAGACCGCTCGGCCACGCTACCATAATGACACTACTTTACATTTTATTTAAGTGTTCTCTTACTTTGTAGTTATTTGCCAATTGGATACGCTGTGAATGCTAAGTGACGATTATGTAATGGTTCTATGTCTGTTTGACCTTTAGCCAAAGCACTCTCTAACTGTCATTATTACATTAGGCACGAAATTAGTACTACTATCTTCGGTAAACATGTATAATGTTACATCACACCACACACACACACACACACACACACAAATGTGCTACTCTTAAGAAGGAATGAGTACAACCATATTTGAAAGTGTTGAAAACATTTCAGTTGTTCAGATGTGAAAGTCGCCAGGTTGCCCAAGTTGTGACGACTTCTTCTTGAGATCATTGGGGTAATATATAAATAAAATATATTAATTTAAAGAGATAACTTTGATGATAGGACAAAATTAGCTATTTACAACTTAACAATGCAACCTTTTAATAATATTTCATTTGGCAATGCAATTATAGCTTCAAGCAGCTCTTAGTTGCATCAAGGATATAAGTGCATATATTTGTCTGTTAGTATTAGCGTGTCTCTATAATTAGCGTAATTCTAAGTACCCAGTGTCATAGTTTAGACATGTAACATTTAAGTGCACAAGGAAGAGTTTCCCGATAATTCTTCCACATAAAAAAAATTTGAATTGCAAATATTTGTAATATTTTATTTTCCCAGAAACTCTTAGCCATTTAAAACATTTACCTGACAATAATCGTTGCCACTAATCTTGAATTTGCTGTCAATAATCTAAGAAATTCTCCTCCCTCTAATTGAATTAGAGATAAGTACGAAACCGTAGGAGATAAATAAATACCTGTGTTACACTCATACCCTCTCTACCTTCTTTCGTTTATTAGTGGCTGTACAACATATACAAAAGATAATTTTTACTTTCTCTACACGTACTATGTACATAGAGTATAGAGAAGGTATTGTATTGCACCCAAAATTCGATACCGAGATTCCACCGGAAATACATGTTTTGGATCCCCCTGAATCCAAAAAAAAAATAATTTTTGGAAAAAGGGCCGTGTGTGTGCGTGTATGTGAGTGTCTGTGTGACTGTGGACAGCATTGCTCAAAAACGAAAAGACCGTTGAATACCAAACTTGGTATTTAAGTTAAGCATCCTCCAAGGATGCGACACGAAGATTTTCAAGAAAAACCCCCCACCCCCATCTACCCTTTACATGGAACTTGTTTCGAAAATTTTTATTTTATTAAAAATGGCTCTAACGATTTTGTTTAAAATATCGTATATTAAAGTATTTACCTGAAAATAAAATGTATATCTTGAATTTTCTGGGAATAGCCTCTGAAGACTAGTTTATTCTTGATTAATTTCACGGAATTTTGCATAACTGCTAAACCGTAAGAGATGGGCAAAAACTTAACACACAAAAATGTAGAGTACATTAAAACACATAATTTATGTTATATACATTTTTTCGTGGAATTGATCGTTTTTGACATATTCCTTGTTTTTGTTTTCGGCTTTGAAAAACTAATATATTTCTCATACAGGAATTTGTCAACTCCTGTCCATGCAAACCTAGAAACTTCAGTCACATAGCAACCAGCTTTTGATTATTAGTTTAGCCTATAGTACTCCCTTATTTCCCTTCTGCTTACAAGGAAACAAGTAATAAGTCTATTTGTGCTAATTTTTATCTCGATTAGCATGAAGTAAACAGAAGTATAAGCTTTTTAACAATAATTTGTTGCAGAGAGGTAGAGAAAGTCATGTGAATGAAACATATCAGATGTTTCTACCTTCTTATTTCACTTTGATAGAGATAAATGTTTCCAGAGATAGCAAGATTACAAATTTAGTTACACAACAAAAGGAGGATAATCCGTTTGTGGGTAGTGTGGTGGTTGCATGACTGCCTCACATTCAACAGGTCGTGAGCTCGAATCTCGCTTTGAGTGAGTTACTCGGATAAAGTTCAAATACTAATTCAAAATATGCATTTTATTTGTGATGTGAATATTTTAATATATGGTATTTTAAACAAAATCGGTAGAGCCAATTTTGGGAAATAAAAATTTTCGAAAGGTAAAGGGTAGTTTGATGCGGGGAGATCTCCTTGAAAATCTTTGTGTCGCATCCTTATTTGACACTGAACTTAAATATAAAGTTTGATATTTAACCTACATTTCGTTTTTGAGGTATGCTGTCCAGAAACACACGGACCTTTATCTAGAAATGATTTTTCGGGCTCAGGGGACCTCAAAACATGTATTTCCGGTGAAATTTTGGTATCGAATTTTTGGGTGGAATACAACACCTTCTCTGTTCACTATGTACATTGTACATGTGGACTGGAGAAAGTAAAAATTGTTATTGCAGGAACATATACATTTATTCCCCGTAAAACGCGTAAAAGGTTACTGCGGAAGAAAACATTTTAAAAGGTATTTTCTCGTTTGACAGGAATAGTGGACAGCAGTTCTTAAATTTGTGAGAAGGCGCAGGGGAATCGCAGAAATCATTTCAGATTGGAAATATACTAATGGCCGACTCATTGTTAAAAGCAAAAGTGTTTAATGGACATTTCGCTGCAATTTTTCAAGTAAAGCGCAATGCCAGTCTTAAAATAACGGAAGGATCTCCTATGACTGCGAATCCAAGTGACATTCGAAGACGATTATCTAAATTAGGAAAACACAAATCAGTCGGACATTTCGGGAGACTTTTTTAAGATTAGAGGGGAGGCAATCGTGCAATACTGAGACTATTCGAAGTAACGGAAGTATACCGCAAGATTGGAAGCAGGCTATACGTAGTTGTGCCTATTTATAAAGCAGGGGATCGAACAAATGCGGCTTAAGGCCGATTAGTTTGCCATCAGTAGTAAGTAAACAAGTTGAGCATCTTATAGCACATTATTTAAGACGTGAATGAGAAAAAACACATTGGGTCTTTGAACATGGTATCCAGAATAGACATTCTTGTCAGCTGGTAGCTGTTTGATATGAAGTAGCAGATACACTTGACGCGGATGCAAAAAGTGTTGATTGTTCTAAAGTGTTTGACCTTGTATTTCATGGACGACTTATAGAAAAACGTTGTAATAGGCAAATAGACAACAGTGATAACTTGGATTCGGGAATTCTTGAGCGGATCAACCCAAAGTGTGCGGATGGGAAATAACTCATCGCCCCCTACCAATGTAACTGTCTGGTGTTATCCAGGGAAGCGTGATCGGGCGATGCTTTTCTTAGCATATATGAATGATTTACGAGAAAGGATAGCATCTCAGATTCGCCTATTTAAGTACGATTGTATAATTTAAAAATATTAACAGTGAATGTGAGATAGATTTAAAAAAAGATTTAAACAAAATTCACCTCTGGGTACAGTATAATAAAATGGAGATAAATTCCAATAAACGTAAAGTAATTATTTTTTCAAGGGCAAGAATAGTAGAAAACGTAATATATAAATTAGACAACAACAAAATACGCTGGATAACTAGCACCAGATATCTAGGAGAAAGCTTGGAGTAGGGGAAAATATAAACTCGGTCACTGGGAAGGCGTGGAAATCGTTACACTTTGTAAAGAGGATATTAAAACGCAGCAACAGAAAGTCGCGAAATTTAGCATTTTTGTTTCGAGAAATAATAGAATATGGTGCTGCATGCTGTGATCCGGTGGGGCCAAAACTAGCACTCGAAAGAGTCAAAAAAACAAACCGCTAAATTTGTAGACGGAAAAAAACTATTCGAAAATCATACTAGCACTGCTACTTCCTGGGAAACACTAGAAAACGAGCAAGGCTATGTGCAATTTTTAGAGCCTATAGGGGGGAATCTGCATGGGAAGGTGTAACCATCAAACCTTAACGCCATTATACTCTGGTAGAAATAGTAATTCGAATAAAATAAGAAATTGAGAACAGAAAACTGACTAGGTAAAATATTATTTTCCTTTGCAAATAGAACAATTAACGACTGGCACAAATTACCTGTAGAGTTACTGGATACTTTGCCTCAAAGTGTAAATACTTCTAAATAGAGACAATAGAAGAGAGATTTATAGTCAGGACATAAATAAATATTGCATTATCACTAGTATTATAAGTTTTTTTAATATTGTATTATAGTTATTATTATTTTGGTAGTATATTATAAATGTGATGTATTGTCATCCTGACAAGGTACTATATTGCCCATATTATTATTATTTATTTATTTTAATTTCATTGTAATACTATAATACTATATTGACAGTGCTGCCATCACCCATGCCCTAAGAAGTGAAATGAAGTATATGTCTATTAAAACAGTTTTTAAGAAATTAAATTTTAAAAAAATATTGCATGTAAAGAATAATTAGTTGTGGAAGGATTTTCTCGAAATTCTTCATGACCCATCTTTGGAAGACATTAAATAATAGAATAAATTTTGAAGTATATCCGGTTTTTGTTTTTGACTTATGCTGTTCACACACAATATGTTCAGATATACACACATATGGATCTTTTTCTAAACAACTGTTTCTAATTTCTCTAGTCATATGTATCTTTAATGTACATAGTAGCTGGAGAAGGCATTTTTTCCACCCAAAAATTCGATGTTGAGATTTCACTGTAAATATATTTTCGAGGTCCCGTAAGTCCGAAAAAAAAAATTAGAAAAAGGCCTGTATGTGCGTGTCTGTGGACAGTATAGCTAAAAAACAAAAGACCGTTAAACACCAAACTAGGCATTTACGTTTTGTGTCTTCCAAGGATGCGATATGAAGATATTCAAGAAAATCACCCGCCATAATCTACCCTTTCCATGAAAATTTTTTGAAAATGTTGTTCTTCTCAAAAATGGTTCTAAAGGATTTTGATTAAAATACCATATATTAAAATTATTTACAGCACAAATAAAATATGTTCTGAATTTTCTGGGAATAGTCTCTAAGGACCTGTTTATTCTGCACGAGTTTTACATAATTTTGTATAACGTTAAACCGTAAGAGATAGACAAAAACCTATTACACAAAAATGTAGATCTCGTTAAAACACAAGTTATGTCATATACGTTTTTCTGGTAAAGTTGACCACTTTCGAGATATTCTTTGTTATTGTTTTTTTAAAATATCTTAGCTTTGCTCATACGGCACCATGCAAAGCAAACCGAACATTAATTATTTCACATAGCGACCAGCTTTTAAAAGATTTGATTATCGCTTTAGCCTAATGTATTCGCACATTTCCCTCTACTTATAAGGAAGCAAGTAATAAGACCAATTCTGCTAATGTTTATCTCGATTAGCATGATGTAGATTCCATAACAATCTTTAGTAGTTTGTATATGTAACAGCTAGAGAAGGTTATGTGAGTGTAACACAGACTTTTAATTCGGACTCCTCAAAACTTATATTTCAATTATTTCTCGTACAGGAAAGAAAACTACTGGTAGTTGAGCTATAAGTTGACCGTAGCAAATTAGCAATGAGCAATTAGCAAGTTCTAAAATACTAGGTACTGCATTTTAAAACGTTTCAATATTGAGCTTCACTTTTCCCTTTTAACATGAATGCAATAGCAGCGCTATTATAGCCCAGTCAAACTATGATGGAGTTAAAAGTTTCTCTAAAACATGATGTCCCTCAAACGGGACCACTCCCCCCCCCCTTCCACTGCACAATAACCATTAACAAACAAAAGACATTGAACTAAGGAGCGAGAGGCAGCGTAGTAAAATCTGTTTCCTGGAGATTCTGCTTGCAAGTCCGGAATTGCACCTCAGTTAAGGGACCAGTAAGTGGAAGACTTGGCAACATGGTTGATTTCCAACTACAAACCCCCTAACCGGAAACTTTAAAGTCAGACCAACTTTGGAAGAAGAGGGTGTCAGGGTCATGGTGTTCTGAAAAATACTGTATATTGTAACTGTTATACCTAGCATTTTTATTGCAAAATGAACTGCAAAAACATTCACTTAAGGAGCGAAGTACAACAAGGCATGAACGAAAATTTTGAATAACCTTAAAATAATGTGTTCGTAACAAAAATAATATGAATTCTAAATATGTTTTATTTTCTACTTATCTTATTTAAATGACCAATTAAGTGAGGTTATAAAAGGAAAAGCGTATGTTTGTTAACAACCAAACCCAATTTTAAATTTTGTTCTCTGGCAATTTTTTTCCAAATTAAAATGCTCTTCACGATTCAGTATTTTAGTAATTTGTTTAAAAATCTTTGCACTGCCTTTTAAACGTGCGTTAAAGAAAATAACCGTATATTATTTACAAAAACATTTCTAATTTCCTAAATTAAACTATTAAAATATAGAACTTTGTAGAGCACTCAAATCTGTAAAAACTTTCCCACAATAATTAGGGTTTGAAAAAAAGAATGATATAATACACCTGTTTTCATACTTACTATAAAATTTACAGAATGTGTATGTGAACATTTTAAGAAATGTGTCGTGAGGTTCAGTTCCATAATACAATGAAATTACACAATAAAAATTAATATTTAAATAACCATGCAGGGCAACAAAATTTTAACTTGGCAAACATCCTTACTGTTATGAGTGTAATAAGTAGTATGACTATACGCAATATATCATGAATGCTGTGAATTGTCCACTTTCTCTCATGTATTACTTTAACGTGAAACATGGTTTGATAAATATAACAATAGCAATCTGTAACCAATGTATATCTGGAGTATCTTGAAGCATGATCTATTTCTTTCTACCTCTCTCTGTAAGAGGACAGGATGGCAAAGGTCGAGAGCAGCAATATAAGTTAATAATGTAAAAGACAAGGTAAGTCCCTCTGATGACTGAAAAAAATATTAAGGATGTTATATCAAAAGAAGGTAAGTTTTAAATAAGCTTAAGTGTCCCTTAAGCACATGGTACAACTCCTAGATTTCATACAAACTTTTGTAGTCATTTTCACAGATAAAATTTTGCTTATAACTCCATGGCACGACAGATCACGGGGAACCTTGGCCTACCGCCCGGCCGCTGCGTCCCCCATCTCGGTCCACTACAGACGTCATGGATGGGGTGCAGTATTGGAGGGTGAGACGTGGTCAGCGCCTCGAATCCCCCCGGCCGGTTAATGCGGTCCTCATGACCTGGAGCCGCTACTTCTCCATCAAGTAGCTCCTCAATTGGTCCCCCAGGGACCTTACGAGGCTGAGTGCACCCCGGGCCAGGTCTCCCAGCGGGGGAAAATCCCCACGCCGGTACTGGGGATCGAACCCAGGTCTCCCGCTTGGTAAGCAGCAACGCTACCACCGCGCTAAGGAGACGACCTAAAATTTTGCTTAGTAGGTTTAATTCCCGTTTTTACTAATATAGCACGACAGGTGACGACACTGATGTTTGGAATGAAGATAGGGAACCGATGGGTTGCGATGGCGGGGGAAATCGGAGAACACGGAAAAAACCCACCCTTGTGTCGTTTTGTCCACCACAAATCCCACATGAAGTAACCTGGGATCAAACCCAGGCTGCCTTGGTGAAAAGTGAGGGGTCTAATCACTCGACCATAGTGTGGTCTATTTTCACATATAAAGAAGTTCCTAATGCATTCATATAGGAATCGCAGTATTTCTATTGAAATTGAGTTGTTACAATTCAAATCATCGTTTTAGCATTATAAAGGCTGGGAGGTGAATAGGTGCAAATGTTTGTATCCACGTTTGAGGAAGATGTGAATATCCATTATTTGCACGTTTCTTCGCTCTTTTCTAAAGTTATGTTCATGAGGACAAGTTTACACTGGTTTTTAGGATGGCTAACTACTATTTTAGATGATTGTTTACGTAACAGGTCACACGGTTAACTATCCTTTGTCCTTTGCCCTGCACGACTGCAGGTGGCGTGAATGAGGGAAGAATATCAATCGCGTTACCTCTCTCGTAGTGTCTAATTTCAAACAGTGTATTACCTTACACTGCATTTGATCCTGTCTCCAACTTTTAGGTTAAGTAAAGATATTGTAATCCCGATACCTCAGATGTGCCCATTCCCTAGGTATCCATTCCCCCAATTCCCGTAACGCAAAACCGTTAATGTTACACTTGATGTAAGGGTTCAGGGTGGCAACCCCTAGTCATATAAACGGGAACGTTACATTTGGCGGAAAGCTCCGGCCTCCACGTTTTGGTTGCTGCAGATAAGATCGATCCTAGACCTCTCTGTGGTTAACGTTACACTTGGGGTCGCACCCTGTATCTTTTTTATGTAACGTTACAATACAACATAGGTTACGTTAACTTCTAGTATATTGTACATTGTTTACAAGCGAGCGGAAAGGGCCCTCAAACGGGACTGTTCCCCTCTGCCACTGTGAAATATCCATTAAAAAACAAAAGACGAACCTGTACTAGGGGTGAGAGACAATGTAGTAAAATCTCTGTTTTCTGGAGACTCGAAGACTCTGTTTGAAAGTCGAGATGCGCGCCCATTTAAGGGACCTGTAAATGGAAGACTGCAACTACGAGGGTTGATTTCTAACCGCAAACTACCTAAACCCAAACTTCAGAGTATTCATATTATGAAAATTACTGTAGAAGCCTCGAGAATTATTGAGTTTGTGCTACAGTTATATGTGGACACAGAAGTATACGGTTTTGTAGCAGACACAAATTTTAATTCAAACATAAATAAGATGAACAAAGTAATGAATCTGTACTATAGCTGATAAAATAATCAGTTTAATATTTATTTTCATGCATGTACAGCTATTACAATGGTTTTCAATATACTTTCTGACAGCATCAAAAGCAAAACGTCTTCTATTAGACTTCGTACTTTCATAACAGGCTATATATGCACTGTTAGCTTAGAGGAAAGACAGGCAGTACTAGGGAAGGGGAGGTTCCAGTGAAGACCTATATAACTATTTTCTAGTTAAAGTGCAACCAAATCGCAACCATATCCGAAGCCTAATGATATGAAGGAAAGGAAACATTTGTGGAATTATAAAACCACCCCAGCATTCCCCTGGAGATAATGTAAATCCATGAAAAAATCCAAGCAGAGTGAGTGGTCTAAGGGAATCGAATCCGCGACCTCCCAAATGAAGTCTCAGACGAAATCGCCTCAGCGAGCCCGCCAAGTTCCCTTTGCTTCTATAGGAAAGTAGTAAAGAAGCTAAAAATAGCAGGCAGAAGATATTCCGTACGCAAACTCGAATCCAAATGTCGATAACGGTCAAATGAGCCACATGCGAAAGTAGATAATGCTGGAGGGAATGCTAGTCTTTTTTGCTTTGTGTAAATAATGGACCATGATCGCGGAACTCGAGATGGATCCCTGCGGAAGTTTGTTATGCGAGAGGTGGACTTGTGGAAATCCCCACACCACTCCTCGCATGACGCTTACTCTTCACATACGTAAATCATTTCCTTCCATGTCCCGCTTTCTATTCGTTTCAATAACCGTTTGCAGTGATGAGGAGGCACATTAAAAGTTCGCTTTCAAATAACTTGTTTTAACTGTAGCCCAATGACATTTCGGCAAAAAAAGAATCTGAAGTGTAACATTCATATGAGTGGCTCCAGTTATCGTTTACTTTTGCACAGCTTCAAGAAAATATTCTTGCAAAATCTAATTCTTTTTTGTACATAATAGGTTAAAATAGTATTGTATTACACCAAAAAAGTCGATACCGAGAATGGATATTTTGAGGTGCCTGAATCCAAAAAAGCATATTTAGCAAAAAGTTTTTGTGTATATACGTTTTCCCTTATGTATGTGTGTTTGTGTGTCTATCTATCTGTCTGTCTATTTTTGAAAAGTTTAGCTAAATGTGGGTTAAATACTAAACTTGATATTTAAGTTCAGCTGCTCCAAGGATGTGACACGAACATTTTCATAACAAAATCCCACCACCACAGACACACAGAGACCTTTTTCTAAAAATCCAAAATGTTCCATTCCCATTACTTCCTATACCTATTCTACAACAAATTATTTTTACAAAAGCTTATTCTTCTCTCTACTGCATGCGATCTACGTAAACGTTAACAGAATTGGTGGTATTACGAGTTACTAGTTACTTCTAACCAGAAGAGAAATAAGGGAATATATATGGCATGTTTTTCAAATGCCGTTCGCTATTTGATACAATAAAAATTCCCTACCCTTTGCATGACCATGAATAAAACAAAAGTTATATGAAAATAACTACGATATCGAGTTTTGGAAAAGTTTAAGTATTTTAAAATTGAAATAATGGTAATAATAATAACAATAATCAAACTAATAAGTAATATTACGAAAATGGTTAGCTCTACAAAAAATTTAACTCATATAAATTTGTATTTTAACGATATGTACATTTTTCGTGTAGTAAGTTTTTGTCCATCTCTTACGGTTTAGCAGTTGTTCAAAATTCCGTAAAATTCATCCAGAATAAAATACTCTTCAGAGGCTATTCTCAAAAAATTCAAGATATACATTTTATTTGTCAGGTAAATATCTTTAATATACGAAATTTTAATCAAAATCGTTAGAGCCATTTTTGAGAAAATCAAACTTTTCGAAAAAATTTCCATGTAAAGGGTAGTTGGGGTGGGGAATTTTTCTCATTTTTTTCGTGTCGCATTCCTGGAAGATATTAAACTTAAATACCAAGTTTGGTATTTTACCGACTTTTCGTTTTTTAGTTATCGTGTTCAGAGACATACGGACACACGGACACACACACATGGACCTTTTACCCAAATTTTTTTTTTTAGACACAGAGGACCCTAAAACATATATTTCCTGTGAAATCTCGGTATCAAATTGTTGGGTGGAGTGCAATAGCTTCTTTATACACTATGTACATAGTGCGTATAGAGAAAGTAAAAACATTAACATTTTAGATAAATTTTCTATTAAAGGGTAGTAGGGGGAGAGTTTTTCTGAAAATCTTCGTGTTGCATCCTTGGAAGATGTCGAATTATAATAACAAGTTTGGTATTTTACCGACTTTTCGCTTTAAATTTATGCTATCCACAGACATATAAATACACACACACACAAACGCGCGCGGATCTTGTTCTAATAATGCTTATTTATATATGGCCCCTCAAAATATGTATTTCCGGTGAAATTGCGACATCGAATTTTGGGTGGAATACAATACCTTGTCTACATGATATGTATATTTTATTTATATTATCGAAAAAGCATGGTTTTTATATTCAGGGGTATACAGGTCATGTATTCTCGATGTAATCTCATATAGCATTTTTGGGCGGAATACAATGCCTTCTCTACCTATTATGGCGTTGTACATACGTGCTAGAAAAAGTAAGAAGTGGGTTGCTTTGTGATGGTTTGTAATTCAATGTTACTTGCTCAAGAAAAACAAATAGCCACTTATCAGTTGAATAAAGTATGTATTTGAAAATAAAAGTAATAACATCTCAAAATCATAATTTTATAAAATAGTTTAATTCACATAAATTCTATGATTTAATGACATTTACATTTTTTGTATAGTAATACACAACAGTTTTGTCTATTACATATGCCTTACTAATGGCACAAAGGAAATTCAGAATAAAGAGAACTTCTCTTGCATTTTGTTTATTTAAATATTTTCAATAAGTGATATTTCAATAAAGAGCTTTAGAATAATTTTTATAAAATCGTAAAGAACGAAAAATGTCTACGTAAATAGCTTGGGTAAAGGGAATTCTTGACAATATTCCTTTCAAACGATTAAGAGACTAAATAAAAATAGCAAGTTTGAACATGTTCCGACCTTTCGATTTAAGAAAGCTTATGAGCTTCACAGATACACACAGGGTTAATTTGATCAGAACCTAAAACTATGTATTTCAGTGAAAGTTTGGTATCTAAATTTTGGCTGGAACATAATGCTTCCTCTAGCTACTCTGTAATTTCAAAAGAGGAAGACTATGCATCTGTTTGTGGATTTTGAAAATGCGTTTGATACAATTAACCACAGTGCAACATGGTAAAATTCAATACAACAGGGTTAAATGATATACGTTTATAAAAGCATTGCAAAACTTATAATATGAAAACGAGTATTGTACCTTTAAGATTACACTGGAGAGAGTGACTCAAAAATCCTGAATCAAATAGGTTCTTATACAAAGGCGTTAAGTTAATCCCCACACTTCTGTTTAACTTATTCATTGACATGTTAGAAGAAGCTAACAAAGCCAATATCCACATGTCCTCAATTGAAAATGTTGATATCCCAAGGATCTCTAATTGCTGATGATTTAGTAGTGGGATCAATCACTAACATTGTTCTAGCAAGATTAATTAGTATTCATCAAATATGATTGATTGATGAAAATGCTAAAAACTTACGAATAGAAATTTGATTATATCCACCAATAGCTCCAAGTTGATATTAGTTGCATCATATTTATTTTTAATTTAAATTGCCATAGTTAAAATTATTAATATTTATAAAGGAAATGTCAAAAGTCTGTAAGGAGTAGAGACTCGGAAATTAACAATCATTGTATTTGAGAATAGAATCAAACTACACTGCCGTTTGTGAAAATTGCAACACCAAAAGGAAACTCATGAATGTAATGAATTTAATACCACAGATTAGGTACATGACAAACAAAATTTGACTAGTCTAGCAACTACCATAGCATTCGCATATTGACATATAAAATCCATAAAAAATATCCTAGTTCCAGTGTGATCCGCCCCATAGGAATTAAAGAATCTGGGATCTCCAAATACGTTACCGCGGAGCCATTTCAATCGATTATTGGCAATTAAGATTTAATTCATAATCATTAAACCTGATGAAGGATTTGTAGAATTTTGTAATTATTCACTTCGTGATCCAAGAGTGATTTCATTACTTTGCCACACTTATTTTTGTTCAATTAATGAAATATGACGTTGACGTAATTTCTCAGAAAATGCAGTTGAAAATAAGAAGTCTGATTCGGAGTATTTGTGTTTGTGTACACAGCACAGGGAGCTTCAGAAGAAATTGAATGTTTCTCAAGTAGGTCGTCCACTGAAAGTACTTCATGAAGGTTATCCTGAATACAAAGCCATAACGCTTTTAACGTTTCCTTTAAATTCCGTTAACTTTCTGGATGTGGTATTTGTAAGTACTAGCGATTTAATCCTTTCTCGCCCATTTAAACCTTTATTTGGTCCCTTGGTCTCTTTTTTGCTAGACTATTATGTAGATTTTTATGTGCTTCCTTAATTTAATTTTCTAACTCCAACTTCCAATTTTAAGCCCTCGTTGGCTTTTCCCAATCCTTCGTTTTTCATTTGTTTCTTAAGTACCCAAGATTATAACCATACAAATGTTTTTCTGTTTTACAATCATTTTCAAAGAAAGAACAACAATATGTTTCTGTCACAAGCCATTTTTCTTCATTGATTATAAAATCTAAAAATAGTTTAAGCGAGCTTGAGTATATGGGGTTCTGAATGATAAAAATGCAGATTAAGCTGCGTTAAGAACGGAACCTGAACCAGTACTGGTAACTGTAGCAGAAGTGGTTACGTGTTCTATCAAGGAGTTCTTACTCAGAAACACTAGGAATACTGAAACTCTGTGGGATTCAGGCACTCTATAGCTCCAATATGCAGATAGGAGAGAAGTATTCAATTCCATAGCCGAGTCTTAAATCAAGGATCTCCTGGTCTCTAGTCGGGATTTAATGTACTTACGAAATTGTAAGTCGCCATTGGGGTATCAGCTCAAAATAATTGGAGATCACCTGTAGATTGCCGGGAAACTTGCGAGTCAGTTGAGGAATTTAATGCCGTCCCGGAATATAATGTTACCGTGGTAGAGTAACGGGACAGATCGGGAGATCCGTGGTTCAAATCCCGGCTATGACATTAAATTTTTCGGTCTGATTGCCTATCCAACTCCTGTCATACCTCTTAAGTCCTTAGAAAGATCAAGAAGTTACACTCGTAGCATCGAAAACAGTTTGTACTTGGAAGCGTCGTCTCTTACTAGATGGAAATTAAACTTTCAACCATATCCATCATGTGGTTTTGTTGCTTTGGACGATTGAATCAACTATCTTGTGTTTCTTTAGAAAGATGGGAAAAACCCGGTTTTGTACGGTATTTAAACACTTCTATTTAAAAGGCTTGACACCGAGATAAGCCGAGTTGAAGTCCATTGCACATCTGCTCCTGCGTTTGCAACAATTTACAATTGGATACATGAATGTAAACGTGGTCGAACATCCACAAATGATGAACATCGCTCCGGATGACCAGTAGAAGTGACTTCCTTCGAAGTGTTTGACAAATTTCAAGATATGGTTTTGAGTGGTCTACGAATCAAAGTTCGCGAAATAGTAGAGCCCACAGGCATAGCACAAGTTACAGGGTTCTCATTTTTGCACCAAAAATTAGGTCTGACAAAGGTCTCGGCAAGATGGGTGGCATGTTTGCTTTCAATGGAGAATATAGGCAATGGTGTGATCGATTCTTCGATTCATAACTGTGAATGAAACATGGATGCACTACTACCCTCCAGAGACAAAAGGAAGGTCGAAATAGTGGGGTTTTAAAGGCGACCTGGCTCCGAAATCTGCAGACCAGGTGATGATCTCGGTATTTTGGGATTCACGAGAAATTATCTACATTGATTACTTGTAGAAAGGAAGAATGACAAATGCAGAGTATTATGCATTGTTATTGCACAGATTGAACAGAGAAGTCAAGAAAAAAGTCCCTCATCTGGAAAAAAGAATAAGATTCTCTTCGATCAAGACAATACAAGGAAGCATACCTTTGCAGTTTTGTTGGCAAAAATTGTAGATTTAAGGTTAGAATTATATAACATCCATCGTATTTGCCAGATTTAGCCCCAGTGACTTTTTTATTTCCAAACTGGAAAAACTAGCTCGGCGGAAAACGATTCACATTTAATGAAGAGGTCATCTTTCAAACATATCCTATTTTGAAAACCTTACAAAATCCTATTTTGGAAGGCTTAAAATAGCTGGAGAATTGCTTTGAAAAGTGTATTGAGCTAAAAGAAGATTCTGTTGAAACATAAAAACTAAATTTACAAAAAATAATTTGTTTTTCTCTTTATGTGGGGGCTTATTGAATGACCTTCGTAGTTTGCGAGAACTGCTAAATCTAAGCAGGAAAAGGCTTTCATGGGCGATCAGTCTCTATACAGTACGGTTCCTTTAGAGGGCACCTGCATAGAATGTAGCAGCAAGTGAATACACACACGGTTGTACCCTATACAAGAACAGTCAATGATAGAACCGTGGGGAAACAGGAAATCACAGCACTTCAAAATAGCCTCTATTAGCTCCAATGCATACGTTAACCCGTCGGGGCATGGATTCCCTAATGCGCTGAGTTTAAGCCTGGAAAATTTTGCATTGTCTGGCAGCCTTTCACAATACAAACACGACGAATCTCTACATTTAGTACTGGAGATGCATAAACAAGAGATTTCAAATGCCCCCACAAATAAATATCCAGTGGGTTTAAGTTAGGTGAGCGTGAGGCACGGAATTGGTCTACCTCTTCCTATCCATCTAATAATCTATTCATAAATCGACAGAAGAAATACTGAAATGAGGAGGAGCTCCATCGTGCATGAAGTACATGCCTCGTCAATTTGCTAATAGAGTACCTTGCAACAAATAATTCTGTAAGTAAAATCTCTACAACAATTCCATCAGAACCAACAATGCCGGTACAAACGTTAACGCAGAATCGATGTTGATGGTGTGCTAGAACAATTGCATACGGATTCAGGTCAACATATACATGCTCATTGTGAAAATTCACAATCCTATCTCGTTGAAATGAAGCCCCATCTGTAAACAGCACATTTGCAGCAAAGTCTAGATTAGCACATTGGTGCAGAAGCCATTCTCAAAACTTTAATCGCGGATAACCAGCTGTCATAATGCTTGCAAGTTTTGTAAATGGTACAGATACTGTAGGTTCTTATGCAATCCCTCCAGATAGTCACATGGTCAACGTTACCTGTTACATCTAATTGTTGAGTGCTGACAGTAGGGTCTTCTTCAACAGCATGAAGAATCGCCTCCTCCAGTAGTGGTTCTCCTCGTTCTGAGTCTTTCCCAGTAACGAGAAGCAGGCTTGAAGATTCCATTTTCTCTCAGACAACGACCAATTGACTGAAAGATTCTCCTATCTGGACAATGTCTGGTAATTTTTGTTGATACAAACGCTGAGCGTACATTAAATGAACATCCGCCAATTCCACATTTGCGTACATGTTCTTGTACCTGAAACACACAGTAAACGCTGTACACATAGTACATCACTGACTATAGTACCTTTGCTTAATCCGAACATTAAAGAGAATCTGTCAAATCTAAACGTAAAGTAAATTTTCCTGCACCTGAAACTCATTGCATTCCACACAACAATTCGATACCGATATTTCACGTTTTAGAGACCCCTGTATCCAAAAATTAAGACTTCTAGAAAAAGGTTCCCGTATGTCTGTGAACACGATAACTTAAAAACGAAAAATCGGTAAAATATCAAACTTGATATTTAAGTTTAGTATCCTCCAGGGTTTCGACACGGAAATTTTGAGAAAAATCTCCCCACCCAAAACTACCAAGAGTATATTTTGACTTTTCTAGAAATAGCCTCTTAAGACCTCTTTATTCTGAATGTATTTTGCTGAATTTTGCGTAACTAGTAAACCGTAAGAGACACAAAAACTTACTACACAAAAATGTAGATCACGGTAAAACACACAATTTATGTTATATACGTTTTTTTTCGCGAAATTGACCATTTATGAGATATTCATTGTTATTTCTTTCAGATTTAATACTTAAACTTTTCTCTCACGGAAAGCTATCAACGCCTGACTCTGCATATAAAAGGATTTCAACCACATGGGAACCAGCTTTTAAAAGATTTGACTATCGTTTTAGCCTAGTGTATCCCCTTATTTTCCTTCTACTTACAAGGAAGCAAGTAATTAAGACAATTTCAGCTAATGTTGAACTCAATTATCATAAAGTAGATAGAAGAATAACAATACAGCGATGTAGAGGAAGTCATGTGAATGGAACACATAAAAATGTTAGACAAATAACCATGTGTCCGTGTATCTTGAATACTATAAGTCTAAAACGAAAAGTCAGTAAAATACCAAACTTATACTTAAGCTTAGCATCTTCCATTGATGCGACATGAAAATTTTCATGAAAATCACCCACCCCAACCTACTCTTTATATAGAAAAGATTTCGAAAATGTTGATTTCCTCAAGAGAAGGAGCAAATCCTAACGCCATCTATGCGGACTTTCACCCTCTCATCTTCGCCCCACACCCTCGGAAGTCTCGTTGATCCGAGAAGGTTCCCAGGAAGGAAGCTTTAGCAGACCAACAAAACACCAGGGAGAGACCTTTCCAAAGTGCAACAGCCCCGTTCTGCCGCAATAGACAGAACGCCTGTCCTCCAATACTGAAATAGATGAAAGAGATAAGAAATTGTGCACAGGAAATTCATGAAAACAGATGAACAACCCTTACATTCGTTGACGACACAGAGAAACCGCAAAAAAAAAAAAAAAAACATGATAAGAATGGCCGGCCTTACTGGAATCGAACTCGGGACCTCCCAAATTCAAAGCTCAGACATTAGAGCAGAGCCATCTCGCTCGGTAGCAAAGAGTTTACGGCCTGCTACTTAACCAAATAAATGAAATAAGTGTAATTTAAAAACAGTAATCATCACAGCAGCTTGTAGGGAATTAGTATGGATTGAGGCGCTGGATGTTGGAGTTGAACCTCTCGATGCTGGATCTCTACCCACTATTTTGAAAGCCGGTCAGCTGGTATACTATTATTACTCTTGGTTGAAACAGTAATTTAGCGGTTTTAATTTTGTTGCTGGATTTATCATTAGTGTAAACGGCGAGTTGACGAAACTGACTGTTGGCTTCGATTGATTGTCACCTCAGCTTGCGACAATTTCTATCCGCTCTGAATGTTTAAAATGTAATTTTGCCCTGGGTATTTCTGGAGTTAATCCAGAGATTGACTAATGTCAGTCGGTGAGTAATTGCAAATTTAATCCATTTTCCGCATTTTAAGATAGTAGTTCCAGTTTAGAGTTGAATGCAAACCTTTTAATTCGTAACTGAATTTTATTAGCTTCCATGGTGAAGACGCGAATCTATATCTCTTTCATATTTTTTTGCTTCTTTTAATTATTATGTTTATAGAGTACATAGAATAGTTCTCTGAGGTAGTTAAAGTAATAATACACCAATACTAACATGAGCAATGACATTTTCAGAGATTTTTCTGTCGTAACGTCTTACTTGAATGCCTTTTCTTATGTTCCGAAAGTATATGAAAATTCCATTTACAATGAGAAATTGTTTTATTGATTATTTCAGAAGTTCTTTGAGCCATCTTTAGAAATTACAAAAGCTTTCCTTATGCTATTAAACTATTTCTTTAGTGTCTAATTATTTATTATACAATATTTGTTCTGTATTTTCTTTAGTTTTATCTTTAAAACATTGGTACTCGTGTTGTTTCCAAGCTATATTTATTTTTGTTATTATTTTTCTTCGCAAAATAACAAAGTATCTAGTAGCCGATGAACTTCTGGCGGAATTTTTTCGCGAGTTTAAAATATTATTTTTAGGAATTAATAATAAGAATGTCCTTCCTTGGAGGTTTTAAAAGTAAGACAGCTTTGGTTTCCGAGACCAGTTTTTTATTTTTAAACTATTACAACATTTAATGCTAATAATATTTTATTGTACATTTTGTGAAATTAACGGCCTGTTGAATCTGTAGGAGGGTTATCTGAGCGATGTTGAAGAAAGTGAACATAATTTAATTCGGATATAGAAGTCTCTTAAGATCATAAAACGCTTTCAAACAATATTGAATTTTATTTTCTGGGTATAGATGAGAAACTAAATTCAGCATAAACATTCAACACAATGTCCTACTTGTATGGTGCATATGTGTAAACTGCATTCTAAGCTGTTTGCAGAATATGGAGAATAAATCACAAAATGTTGTAATTTAATGCTTAGAACTTTAGTTCAATTTGAAAATCATTCTCAATAAATATCGAAAACAAATAAGTAAATAAAGAAGTTTTTGAATTTGTTTAAGCATATTTACAAAGAACTTCACAGTATTACAAAAAAGTTTAAATTTAAAAAAGTATATATTTGCTTCTTTTATCCATTTCGCTTGCATTTCTTATCATCCACTCCCTAACGCTCAAGTCTGGCCATGGACTCATTACTCGTTCCAAGTTCTCCATTCTGAGGTTTCGTGACGTTGGCTTCTGACCCCTAGGAATTCGCTTGTAAGCCCTAGGGGTGTGTTAGTCTTAAAATACGGGGAGAATAAGCCAACTACGAAAAATATATTTGTTTTATTTACACAACATTTAAATTGATCCGACGCAACTATTAATGCATCTTAACCACAAGAGTACTCAAGGGTTAAATTTATATAATTACAACTAAATAACAATTTAAACAATACTTTAATTGCAATAAAAGAATATGTGCCAGCTCGTTTAACAAGTAATGTACATAATTGCATTTAATTGGAAATGAACGAAAGTTAAATCTATACTCTATAACGTCTCGAAGTTTCAATGTTTTGTGACAGAAGGTTGTGATGGAGTTTAGTTTAAATATGACAGCTGCTCGTGAAACACGTACAAAACAGATAACTGTGATTGAACTTCTTTCTGCGGAGGAGGAGATCGTTTCAAGCATTCAAAGAAGCTTACAAAATGTATATGCGGGTGAAACAGTAGACAGTACCGTAAGGCGTTGGGTTAGCAGAGGTAGAACGAGGTAGAGCAATACTCAGATATCCCAAGCTAGGGGGTGCGAAACCACCAGAATGGTACCAAACTGGCAACACAACCTGACATCTAGATGGCGTAGCGCCATATATTTGAATGGAGAGTATGTGGAATAAGACCTGTAGCTAATTAACTGGGGAATAATATAGTGTATTTGGATTTGAAATTGTAAAGTAAACTTGATCAAGAAAAATCACGTGCATTGTTTATTGAACGTAACTCGCATTTTCTTTTGTGATGTGTCCGTTACTATAGCAGCGGGATTGTTTCCTGTATTAAATTGTATTCTAATAGATAAAAAATACATTGCAGACATAAAATAACACAATTGTTTTACAATTCTATACATTTATGAGTTAATAACCCTTTGTGTTTTAATTTATATTTATTTTATTGTTCATTGCGTTTTAATACTTTGATGTGTGTGAATTTATACTTATATTTATATTTCATATTTATATTTCACGGTTAGGCGGCCGGTTTTGATCCCAGGGGACCGCATTTGGATATGTGGTAGACGAAGCGACGTTCCTCCGATTTCTCCCACCATTTATTCCATCAATTGCTCCATCATTACCTTTACTATCATCCATTTCACCTTAATTTCATATCAATTACTTATGCAAGCATTGGGCTGATCATCCATCCTGGCTACTCTCTCTGATCCAGAGCCCGTCTGCTCTTCAACAGGCTTCTGATGTCAGGCATTGGCTTGTAATCCCTGAGGTGTATAAGTTCTCCACATGAGGAGGGTAAGCACACGGAGAAGAATGGATATTTCGTGAACTGCTTGAAAAACACGAAACAGCGTTCATATACAATTCTCACCTCAGCTTCCGTCTTTACATAATATTCCTATTTACATATATTCTGAACCCTTCATTCAAGTTAAGATTTGAAACACGGATAATTAATAATTTATACTACATAATATTTCCACGATAATATATTAAATTGTATATGCAACCCTGAAAGTTACAGATTACATCACAATCTGTGACGCCATATCTCAGCAAATTTTGTATAATTTGTGGACTGCATTTTGCCCTTCTTCCAATTTAGAAATAATGAAATCCATATCATTATCGCGGAACTTTACGGGCTATTAGACTTTTAATTTATGTAGTGAAGGCGTAATACTGCTCCAAGTAGCAGCAGCAGCAGCAGTAGTAGAAGCAGTAGGAGTAGTGGTAGTAGTGGTGGTAGTAGTGATGGTGGTAGTGGTAATGGTAGTGGTGGTGATAGTGATGGTGGTAGTGGTAATGGTAGTGGTAGTGGTAGTGATGGTGGTAGTGGTAATGGTAGTGGTAGTGATGGTGGTAGTGGTAATGGTAGTGGTAGAAGTAGTAGTAGTTTTTTTTTTTTTTTTTGTAAAGAGGGGGAAAATCCCTCATGGGCATCAGGGGAGATAGCCCTGATGTGCCGGACTCATACCGACTAAAAAACCCTCTTTTATTCACTTGCTCTCATTGCGGAAACTGTTTCTCAGCATTACTTCACAATGAAGCAATCATGTTTATCTCTGCTTTTCATCCAATTCTTTAGCTTTTATTATTTTGATTATCATGTCTTGAATAATTTTCCATGTATTTTCGGTTTCCAGCATTACTTTTATAATATTTTTAGCAGTTATTTCTTGTCCAATTTGTTTGATAATTGGTTGTCTTATATTATTCCATTTTTTTACATTTTAATAAAGTATGTTCAGGAGTATCCTTTTCCTGACAATACAGACAGTTTTCACTATTAGTGATAGCCATTTTAAACAAATACTTTTTGAAGCGTCCGTGCCCCGATAAAAATTGGGTTAAATAGTACTCTACTTGTCCGTGTGTCCGGTTTATCCAGGGCTCTATATCTGGTATCAGTTTCTTGGTCCATTGTGCCGTCTTGGTTTCCTGTTCCCATTCTTCTTGCCATGACTGTACCATTTTTTCTCTTGTCTTGCACTTTTGTGCATTTTCAGCTGCGTGTGCACGCTCCCGAGCCACTAGATGTAATGGTATAGTGCTGCTATTACTTGAATTGCCCGCGTGGATACGGTTCTATAGGCACTAGCAATTCTAATCGCTATCTTGCGCTGTACACTTTCTATAATTCTCCGGAAGGTCTCTATTTCCACCCATGTTTTCCAGGCAGGTACACAGTACAGCATTATAGAGTTTATTACACTACTCAGTACTCTCCTTTTTTCTGGTTTGGGTCCTCTCATATTTGGCATTAATCTTCCTAGAGCAGCAATACTTCTTTGTGCTTTAGCAGCTGCACATTTAATGTGTGGCCACATACTCAAATTATGTCCCACTTGAACACCCAAATATTTTATGTTTCATACTGGATTTTATTTCTTGTTTACCGAAAGTAACCTTTATTTCCTTTAAAGATCTTCGTCCTTCCAGTATTATAATTTCCGTTTTTTCTGGTGCCAGACATAATCCTTTTTTGACCATCCATATTTCTATTTTATTCATGGACCACACGACTTTTTCTTCCACTTCATATTTTGTTTTGCCACATACTATTAACGCTAGATCATCAGCATATCCAGTTGGTAATTCCTCCTTTAATACTGGATCATAGTATATGTTCCACAGGGTGGGACCTAAGACGGAGCCTTGAGGAACACCGCAACTCATATTCAATTTTATGTTATCATCAATCAATATATATCTATCTTCCAAGTAATTACAAATAATCTTAATTAAGTATGGAGCTGCTTCTCTTCTTACAAGTTCATTTATTATACCTCTCCAAGGTGTTGAATTAAAGGCATTTTTGACGTCCAGGGTAACCATAACAGCATACATGTGTTTTTCCTTTGCGCCCTTCTGTACAATTTGTTTAACTGTCTCTATTGCATCCAGGGTTGATTTGCCTTTTCTAAAACCGAATTGCATTTGTGCAAGTCCTCCTTTTCTTTCAATCTCTTTAATCAGTCTTTTATTTATAATTTGTTCATAAAATTTTCCTATTACATTTAATAGGCATAGAGGTCGGTATGATACACTGCCACAAGCCCTTTTGGGCTTTTCAATTAATAGTAGCTTTGCTACCTTCCAATTTTTAGGAAAAACTCCTTTAACTAACAGTGTATTTATAAATTTTTCAAGAACTTCCGGGTTTTGCGATGCAATAGCCTTTATAGCTTCTGGAGGGATACCATTGGGTCCCGCAGCTTTTCCTGATTTAATTCGTTGACCTGCTTCTTTTATTTCGTCTTGCTGACATAAAGGTATTTCTTCTTTATTATTGCTAATCTTTGGCCATACATTTGTTTTATGTGCCGGGAACAGTGTTTTAGCAATATTTAATTGCTTTTCATCTGTAAGTTTTATTGATGTATTAGATCCTTTCTTACCCGTTACTATTTTGTATCCTTTCCCCCATGGATCGGTATCCACCTCATTGCATAGCTTTTCCCATGAATCTTTTTTTGCTGTTTTATAGCTCTTTTAAGAGCATTTCGGCTTTCTCGATATTGATTTTGTATCTCCATCTTTTCACATTCTGCGATGTTGCTTCTTCGTTTTATCCTTGTAACCTTTCTGCGTGCTGCAGTACACTGCTTCCTTAATTGGGCAATTGTTTCATTCCACCAATATGCCGGTTTATGTTTGCGGAAACCATATACTTTTCTTTTAAACGCATAATTACATTCTCTTTCTAATATTTGGTCTAATTAAATTGATTGATTTTTATATTCTTTACTTCCAACTTCCTGCTGTATCTTTTCAAGCATTAATTCTTTATTTTCTTATTTATATATCCATCCTTTTCTTTGACTATTTATTTTCGGTAACACCACAGGAGTTTGACTATGTAATTCTATATAAATGTTTTTATGGTAACTTAAGTTTTCTTCATCATCTACGTACCATTTATTTATTAACTTGCCTATTTCTTGTGAACAAATTGTAATATCTATATATGAGGATCCATCATTTATTTCGAATGTTGGTGTTTTTCCATCATTTAGTATATTGTAGTCTTTTTCATTTATCCATTCAACCAGTATCCTACCCTTTTTATCTTCAACTGGTGAGCCCCAGCAATATGCTTTAGCATTGAAATCTCCGCCTATCAATATCTTTTTACGTTTCTCCCCATGTTGGTCAACATTATATCCTATTTCATATAGGAATTGTTGTAATTCTTCTTCTTTAGCTGTAGGTGAAATATAGCAAGAATAAATTATCATCTCATCCGTTTCCATCCATGCATATCCATTTCCATTTCCAGCTCTCTGTGACCTAGGTCCATGTGCAGGTATATAGATAGCAGCATCACTTCTTTCATCGTTTATCCATCTTGGGTTAGATTTTATCATATTCTTATTTGGTTCCGCTATTACTGCTAAATCTATGCAGTGTACATTACATTTGTGTATAAGAAGATCCATTGCTCGTTTGCTTCTATCAAGATTTACTTGGATTATTTTCGTGCTTGGTTCGTAAATACACTCATTTTCTCTCTCTCATGCGCTTTCACAAGTCTTCTATATTCAGGACACCTCATTGATTCTGCTTTATGCTCACTGGTTTGGCATAGATAACATTTAATAGGATTTTTACATTCCTTTGATTTGTGGCCTATTTCGCCACAACTATAACACATTTGTGCTATTTATTCGCCTTTATTAGGGCAGTCCCTTGCTATATGTCCCACCTTGTAACATTTATAGCAACGTTTTAAAACATTTACAGGCTTCACTCTCCACCTATCCCATCCATTTCCTATTTTTCTTTTATTTATCATCCTATTTGCTGCTTCCGTGCTGATGGTTGCAAATGCGTACTTTACTCCTTGTGTGTTCACCTTTTCTGCCAATTTAAGCTGTGAAATCTCTTCATTTTTATTTAATTCTTGTTTTAAAACAGCCTTAATTTCATCTTCTCGCACAATCTCATCTATGTCCAGGATCATGACTGTTTGATTTGCGGTCTTCAGTTGAACCTCTGCTACGTTTTCCAGTTTAGTGGTTAGCAGCAGCTTGAAAGCTTGTCTATCACTTGTATTTTTCCCTTTTATTTTCAACTGTACATTCCCGTCACTGTTTTTTTTTATTATTTATGATTACCCCACTGGTATCTACATTTTGTCTAATATTCTTTATAATCTCAGCATACGTCATCCCTCCATTGGGTTTCAGTATTATCGTGTCTTGGTTTTTAAGTTTTCTTTTCCCCACCTCATTTCCATCTTCCTGTATTTTGTTTTGTTTAACTTTGATGGTGTACATTGGTATTTGGTAATCCATTTTACTACCAAAATATTCCAGGACTTTTCTTACGCATCCTTCTGACTCTTGCTCTGTAGTTATGCATGAGGTTTTTATTCTTCCTTGTTTCCTAGCCATGTTTAGGATCTTTTCTATATTAATCATCAAATTAACTTTATCTACGTTTGAGTTTCCACCATTTTCTGTGCCTATAATGTAGATATATCTCTTATTTATACTGATCTCTAAGTCATCCCCCAAAGTCTCGTTTGTTATTATATTAGTGACCATCTTCCCTGCGCTTAGGTTAACTTCTTCTAGCGCTTTTCGAATTTGTGGATTTATATACAGGATATTTTTCATTATCTTCCCTTCACTGTAATCTTTTCCTGTGGTGACTATGATTAAATCTTCATCCTCACTCTTTAAGGCTTCACCGCTTATCACTTGGCACCTTTGGAAAACTTCTTCAGGCCAATTTATGTTTAGTAGTTTTTCCAATTCTTGCTCACTTATGTCCTTGTTTAAATTACCTTCTATTTCCCTAATCAATATCTCTTTTTCTTCTTGTTGTTTACTTATGGTCTGAGTACTTCTGTCATTTGTTTCTTTAACTTCTGATGGACGATTTTCCTCAGCATATTCCTCTATTATTTCTGATATAAAGTTTATTGAACTTGGCATTCTTTTCATATAACAGCCTAGCATACTAATTGCAGTTTTAATTTCCTTCTTGGTATTGGGAACTTCTTTAATTATCTTCCGTAGTGTATCTATCTCTTTTTCCATTTTTTGTATCAGTTCCTTGTGCATCTTTTGTTCTTTTTCCACTTTTTGCAAGAATAGAGCACGATCCTCTACTCTCTTTATTATTTGTACAGAGCTTTCAGTTCTTTTTCTTTTAGAATCTCTGCAGAGATCCTCCCTAGTATGTCTAGACTCACTGTGTGTGCCCAGCTGACTGTCACTTGCATATTTGCTTCCCAAAGAGCAGGACTCCATACTTAGACTTCCAGTGGAGCCTCGCTTTGGTTCAGGCGGTGATCTCCTGATTAAGGGGCGTTGTTTAAAAGGATCTGATTCATCGATATTTTGTGTCTTTTCTATTTCCATAGCGTCTACTTCACTTAGTTTTGTTCCAGTAATGTTTCCTGCAACCCGGCCTGGTTCCCCACCGCTGTTGCTTGGCAGTCGCTTGATAACGGTCGGGTGGGGCCTGCCCTCTCACCACCATCACCGACCGGTTCTGGGGATCCGAAGCCCCTGTCCCGTAAACTGCAATCCTTTATAACCTTATCCATAATTCATAATTAGAGTTTAACCAATTTCATAGCCGAATGCCAATAATAAGTCCTGCATTGCCTGAGCCCTGTTTGCCGTCCGAGATCTCTTTTGGACGTTGCCCGCCCCACACATGGCCGAGTGTGACATGCCGGACGAAGGGTTGGTCTTTGTGGGGCAGTGGTAGTAGTACCTAGTAGTAGTAGTAGCGGTAGTGGTAGTGGTGGTGGTAGTGGTAGTGGTGGTGGTAGTGGTAATGGTAGTGGTAGTGGTGGTGGTAGTGGTAATGGTAGTGGTGGTGGTAGTGATGGTGGTAGTGGTAGTTGTGGTGGGTGGTAGTGATGGTGGTAGTGGTAGTAGTGGAGGTAGTGGCAGTAGTGGTGGTAGTGGTGGTGGTGGTAGTGGTGGTGGTAGTGGTAATGGTAGTGGTAGTGATGGTGGTAGTGGTAGTGATGGTGGTAGCGGTAATGGTAGTGGTAGTGGTGGTGGTAGTGATGGTGGTAGTGGTAGAAGTAGTAGTAGTAGTAGTAGTACCTAGTAGTAGTAGTAGTAGTAGTAGTAGTAGTAGTAGTAGTAGTAGTAGTAGTAGTAGTAGTAGTAGTAGTAGTAGTGGAAGTAGTAGTAGAAGTGACAGTGGTTGAGGTAGTGGTAGTGATAGTGGTAGTGGTATTTATTAAGTTCATAATAATACAACAGCTAAATCGCACAGTTGCTTGGGTCAGTAGATCGAACATGCTCTCTAAAAATAATTGAATTTAAAATATTACCTATCCCTATTTTACATATTTTCACAACACTATAAATAAACAGATGAGTATACAAACTCTCTCTCTCCCTCTCTCTCTCTCTCTCTCTCTCTCTCTCTCTCTCTCTCACACACACACACACGTCACAACAGACCAATGACAGAAATAAAATTATGATATTGTCCATATATACACTCGCACTCACAACTACACCCACGTATTCACACATAGATAACGCATGTACCAAATATGTATATACAATACTTACACAAATAACTTATTTTTCGTACTCGTACTTCCATTAAATATGTGCCCAGGTTTGGCCAGTTTTTTGCTGTTTAGAATCAAGTCTCAGCATGCTGTCCTCCGTCTGTTTGAAGCTAAAATGCTTCCGGCAATAATTTTTTCTAACATTCTTCATCTGCACGCAGTTTGCTAAAATATGCGTGCAGCCTTCCTGATCCCCGCATAATGGGCAAATCCTCCTACCAGCTCCATCAACTACCTTACGAGTTGTTCCACTCTCCCAACTTGAGTCAAGCTGTTCCGGCCTATGTTTCATACCCAATTCTAAAATATATGTTTCTTTCCCCCACCCAAATTTCATTTCACTTTTGGCTCCAATGACGATTTTGTTATACATTCAGATTCTATTTCCTGTCTGTTTATATCGCATAGTCGTCTTTTTACTTTTTTCAGACATTATATGTATTTTCGTTTCTCCTTTGCCAAATATTGTTTAAGCCAATTTGTAATAATCCCCGTCGCCATGCTATAGAAACGACTAAGTCGCCGTTCAACTCTTTCTTTGCGTTTACTAGCAATCAGTGGTCAGTAGTTGTATATGGTTACTTTAATACATGCTATTTATTCGACTGTTCGTATCAAGAGAATTTATGGACAGTTGTCTACGAGTAGCTATGGTCTAGCTCTTCTCAGTGTTTTTATTTAGATTATGGAGAACGGTGTTCCGAATGGCGCCTTCATGAAAACATTATCTTCAAGGATGAATGCACGTTTAATAGTGACGGTGCTATTAACTGACATTATGAGCGACATTATGCAGTTATAATTCCCCGGTGTGGGAAAGAGACACATTCAGCAGCGATGCTCTGCGAATTTATGGGGGTAGTTAGCACCACCTAAATAACTTCTGAAGCCTGTGGCTTGTTGACAGGAAGCCTGGCTCCAGGATAGTTATATAACGCAGCCACAAAAAAATCGCTAAAATTTAAATTCCTGCTTCAACATGACATGATGCAAAGTTTTCGGGTTTTAAATTAAATGACCAAATACTTTTATTAATCTCTCTTCCATGTAACCAGAAAGTAGAGAATTCGAAATATCATCATAAATATATGTTCTTATGCTATATAAAAAGTAAATTTACGTTATATATGAACAATATAACTAAAATAATCTGGTCTGTGCATTCACATGACTTTTTCTACATCTCTGTAATAAATAATATTAAACAGTTTATTCTTCTGTCTATTTCATGCCATTCGAAATAAACATAAGCAGAAATGGTCTTATTACTTGCTTCCTTTGAGCAAAAAGGAAATAAGAGAGTACACTAGGCTAAAGCGATAGTCAAAAGCTTTAAAAGGGTACCTTTTAGAAGATTTTGACTTTGTGATTGAAATCAGTTTCCTTGCATCACCAGGATTTACAAATTCCCCTATGAGAAAATTTTAAGTATTTTAAAACTGAAAACAATAACAAGGAATGTCTAAAAAATATTCAAATCCAAGAAAAAATGTATATGACATAAATGTTTCAACGAGATCTTTATATTTTGTATGGCAAGTGTTTGTCTATCTCTTACGGTTTACTAGTTATACAAAATCCTGGAAAACTCATCCAGAATAAAGAGGTCCTCAGAAGCTATTCCCAGAAAATCAAGATATACGTTTTATCTGTCGTAAATATTTTAATATACGGTATTCTAATCAATAGCGTTAGAGCCATTTTTGAGAAATCAAAATTTTCGAAAATTTTTCCATGTAAACGGTAGTTTAGGATGGGCTTTTTCCTCAAAATCTTCGTGTCGCATCCTTGGAAGATACTAAACTTATATATCGAGTTTGATATTTTATCACTTTTCATTTTTGAGTTATAGAATTCACAGACACACGGCCACACAAATGGATATTTTTCTAAATTTTTGGATTCAGGGGAACCTAAAACGTCTATTTTCGGTGAAATTTCGGTATCGAATTTTTGGGTGGAATGCAATACCTTCTCTATACACTACGTACATAGTACGTGTAGAAAATGTAAAAAGCTAAGAACAGTAAAGCTTCACAAAATATTACAACCTTTATATAAACTCACATTAAGTAAAATGAAGAAACCAACACTTGTAAATAGCATTTAAGATTTGTTCATTTATGTCTGGGGGACTAGTTAACAGCTGAACGTCGGTACAGACAGTTCTCCACGTCTTGTGGACACCCCAGTAACGAAGCCTTCAAACCAGCCACCAGCCACCAGCTATAAAAGTGCACTAAGTTGTCCCCCTAAACCGGCTTCAGTGCCGTGGCCATTGGTGCATGGGTTCGAATACCGCTATGAGCATGGATGTTTAGTGTTGTGAGTTTCTGTGTTAGTGTTCTATGTAAATCATTCTCTCTCACCTGATGGCCAATTAAGTTACGCTTGAAGGCCAAATATTTATTAAAAATCTGATGTGTTCCATTCACATGATTTTTCTACATCTCTGCAACAAATTATTGTTAGAAAGCTTATGCTTTATTTACTTCATACTAATCGAGAAAAAATTAGCAGAAATAGTCTTATTGCTTGCTTCCTTCTAAGTAGAAGCGAAATAAGGGAGTACCATAGGTTAAAGTGATAGTCAAAAGCTGGTTGCTATATGACTGAGGTTCCTTTGTTTATTTGAACAGGAGTTTCAAATTCCTGTATGAGAAAAGTATAAGTTTTTTAAAGCTGAAACCAATAACAAGGAATATCTCAAAAACGATGAACTCTACGAAAAAAATGTATGTAATATAAATTGTATGTTTTGACGTGCTCTACATTTTTTGTTTGGTAACTTGTTTACCATCTCTTACGGTTTAGCATTTATGCAAATTCCGTAAAATTCATCCTGTATAGTCTTCAGAGACTTTTCCCAGAAAATTCAACATATACTTTTTATTTGTCAGGTAAATATCTATAATATATGATGTTTTAATCAAAATCGTTAGAGCCATTTTTGAGAAAATAAAAATGTTCGAAAATGTTTCTATGTAAAGGGTAATTGGGGTGGGCGGGAGTTTTTTGAAAATCTTCGTGTCGCATCCTTGGAAGATGCTGAACTTAAATACAAAGTTTGGTATTTAAGGGACATTTCGTTTGTGAGAATGCTGTTCATAGACACTCACACAAACGCACCTTTTTCCATAACCTGCTTTTCTTGGATTCAGAGGGATCCAAAACATGTATTTCCGGTGAAAACTCGGTAACGAATTTTTGGGTGCATTACAATACCTTCTCTATACACTAGTACATAGTACGTGTAGAGAAATTAATAAGACACCAGTGGAGCAGCAAGCATGCTCCGCTGGTATCACCACCTTATACTCCTCTAAACTAAACCTGAACCAACTCTATATCCCTGTGTTCAAGTCCTTACAAGAAAGAGTAGGTACACAGTAACTCCACCTAGACTCATCACGAGTCTACCAGATCTCGCACGCTCGCACGCACAAAATGGAACCGGGATTTAAGAGTCGGCTTAAGCTTGCCACTGCTGTGAGAAAGACTCCTTCTACAAAATTAAAAACACAACCAAAGGAAAGAACAAAATTACCCAAAATAAAACAGGAACAACAAAGAAAGCTGAAGAAAATAAATAAAATAATATGGAATTAAATAAAAATGAACAAAAAATACAAACACAAATAATATTTCCTTGATCTCGCCTTTTCTACTAGCTCTTCCTATTCCTTTTCACCCCCTATTAAAAAAGTAGAATAAAAACATAAAATGAGGCTAAAAATAAGAGGAAAAGATATATGCGTAAGCTTTCACGGCCGGTGTCCATAGTTTTAAAATTTAAAATTTTTGGGCTGCTTTACAAACAAAACTAGAACCTGTCCACTTGACCCCGCCACCAGTGCCTGAGTATATATACTGGCTAATACTCGCACAACGTGAGCACATTGCCTCTGAAGATGTCCCTCACAGACAGGGACGAAACGTTAGGTACAATTATTTTAACTAAACATATTTTAACCTACGGACCAGGGCAAAAATAGCCCGAAAATTTTAAATTTTAAAAATAAGAGAAAAAAAATGTGATGTGTTTCATTCACATGACTTTCTCTACATCTCTTCAACAAATAATTGTTAAAAACCTTATGTTTCTTTTTACTTCATGCTAATCGAGAAAAATGAGTAGAAATAGCCTTTTACTTGCTTCCATCCCAGTAGAAGGGAAATAATGGAGTGGCATAGGCCATTATTAGTCAAAAGCTGGTTACTATGTGACTGAAGTTCCTTTGTTTCAATCAACATGAGTTGAAAAATTCCCGTATGAAAAAAAATATAACTTTCTTAAAGCTGAAATCTACAACAAGGAATATGTAAAAAAACGATCCACTCCACGAAAATAACATTTATATAACATAAATTGTGTATTTTAAAGAGCTCTACATTTTTCGTTAAGTAAGATTTTCTCTATCTCATACGGTTTGCCATTAATACAAAATTCCGTAAAATTCAGCCAGAATAAAGTAGTTTTCAACGACTATTCCCATAAAATTCAAAATATACATTTTATTTGTCAGGTAAATATCTATAACATACGATATTTTAATCAAAATTGTTAGAGGCATTTTTGAGAAAATCTAAATTTTCGAAAATGTTTCTATGCAGTTGGGGGTGGGGGATTTTCTTGAAAATCTTCATATCATATCCTCGGAAGATACCAAACTTAATTACCAAGTTTGGTATTCAATGGTCTTTCATTTTTGAGCTATGCTGTCCACAGATACACCGACACACACGGACCTTTTTCTATTTTTTTGGATCTAACGGAATCCAAACATGTATTTATGGAGAAATTTTGGTATCGAATTTTTGGATGGAATGCAATACCTTCTCTATACATTATGTACATAGAATTAGTAGAGAGAGTAAAAAACTAATTTTTTAAAGGTCGGTTAAATACTAGAGATGAAAATTGAGTAATTAGGAATATAAGTCACCTTAAGGTTTATCACGGAAATGTAAAATACCGGCTGATTTACCGGGTAAAAACCCGAACAAGTAAGGGAATTTATTGACCATCCGGTACGTTGTAAAAAAAAAAAAAAAAAAAAAAAAAGAGCGAGACCTAAAATTCGCTGGGGGTTAAGAAAACATTAAGAACTGCGCATCATTTTATAATTTCATTTACAACAGAATCTCATGTACAAGTTAATGTACAGCTAGGTAATGTTCAACTGTTTTAAATAATTTATTTCTTTGTGCATGGAATAAAATCCGTTTACTTTCCACATACACAATTTATTATCATTTCATTTATGCCTCTCAGATCCTACCAGAACAAATCGCCCCAAGGTAAGAGGAGTAAATAAGAAGAAATAAATGAGCTGATTCTTGTGCAAAATGGTAAAAGTCTTAGTACATTAATAATAAACGTTTCATCTAAGCAAAAAAGATTCGGCGTACATTTTCTATTTATTTCATTTATTATGCGTAGGTGTGCAAAATGATACCAATACGATAACCAATAATTTTGTTAAGACACATGAACGGGAGATCTCTAGTTCAAATCCCCGCAGAACCATTTTCACTGACAGGGTTTTCTTCCGATTTTTTTTCTTCACTCTGTTAACTACAAATCTCAAAAAGGTAATAACCTATACCTACCTTAGAACGTTATCTTCCTAAATGTTCCATTCTAATTATAATATATAAAAAATGTCCACCACCTCTGGTGCATATGTAGTAAGATGGAGCATTAAACCTTATTAAAATAGCACAAAATGGATAATTTTTATTTTTTTAAAAACATTTTATTGCTCCATTCACATGACTCTCTTGGTCTATACTGCAACAAACTATTCTTCCAAAATATTATTCCTCTATGTCCTTCATACTAAGCGAGATAAACATTAGCAGAAACTGTATTCTTACTTAGTTCCCCGTAGTAAAAGGGAAGTAAGGGAATACACTAGGCCTAAAGGGATAGTGAAATCGGAAGTGGTGGCCTCTTATATCCTCTAATTGGATAGGTAAAGTCAGAGTGAAAAATGTAATGCCATAGCAGGAGTTTGAACCACGTATTCCCGGGTCTTTAGCCGGTTGCTCTACCACTGAGCTACCATAGCACCATGCTAGTACGGCGTTAAATTTCTCAGCTGACTCGTATGTTCCCCGGTAAACCACATGGTGAAATCGAATTAGTTGAGATGGCATTCCCCAATGGCGACTTACAATATCGTAAGTACTTCAAGTCCCGGGCTTCATAGTTTAGTGAACTATTTTGGCTAATTAGTGTTAATTTAATTTTTTTTTCGCACAAGCCGTATGTAGGAGTTCAATAGTTAGAGTCACAGTGAAAAATTAAAAATTAAATCAAAATACTTCATTCTGTACTTAGGGTGACGAAGGGCTGCATTTCACGTGCCCTCTCAGGACTTTATAAATAGAAACAAGTTTGGTGATTAAATTATAGTTATGGAAGAAAAAGTGTCATCAATTAGAGAAAGAGAATGACCATGAAAATATGCAGCCGCTCAAGAAACGTGGAAAAGATAGAGGAAACCGATTTTGTGATTATAAACAGAACACTACAATATTTAAGCTATTTTTATTTCATTCTGTAACTTTAATTTTGTATCTTCTTAGCATGGAACACATTACACGTGTCTAAAATTTTGTAACTGAATTCCTTTTTGTTTTTAAGATTAAATTGTAGGTATTTAGAGACAGTCCACAAATAAGTTGCCAGCGGAAATTGATTTTTAACTAATTCCATAGATAAAAAAATATAACTGAATTTGTATACCGCTATTTAAGCATCTAATTAATTAAAATTAACAAATTAATGTTTCTGTTTTCAACTAGCACATTTTGCTGATGTTCCTCGAAAAGGATTCATTATCTCAAATGTTTATTATAAAAGCTCATATGTTCCAGATTGATGATTTCTAAACTTACATGTTTCAAGCGCGTATTTTTTAAAACTTATAATCTAGAAGCATGATCCTGGTTCATTCTTGCAGAAATACACGTCAATAAAATTCTATTTCATAATATTTGAGCTGTATTTTACTCATAATAAGAGTTTCTATTCAAAGGAAAATACCTTTAGTCAATATAAACTAGGTTACATTGTTTACCAAAAATTCTGTTTTATATCACATAAGTTATGACTTTAACCTATTCAGATAATCAAAATCGTCTTAAAGTTTCCCCACATCTCTCCGTTTGTAGAACGTTCTGGAACTCTAAGCATTGGTGTTGTAAGCGAGCACTCCCAGTAGAGGACAGTAGGTACTGTAATCGAGGTGTCCTTCTGGTGGAGTGAGGGTGGACAGTAGTAAATAAGAGATCATGGCGTCATAAATAGATCTACTATACATATATATTACATACATCGCATAACGTTAGTATTCAAGCGTGTATTCAGCAGTGCTAGCACAAAGGTCTATGTCTTCTAAGAGACTAGTAAACCTTGTTAATATGTTGAAAGCAGAGCCGCAGTCTTTCTCAGTAAAAGCTAGAATTGAAGTGAAACATACGCTATTGGCATGTTCTCGTGAGTGGAACACGAGAAAGAATGTTCTGCGCAAGCGCCCGTAAGTTTCTCCACTATGTACCTTCTTTCTCCACTAGGCGCGAGCGCATAAAACAGTGAGCACCTTTCCGCCACAATAACGATTACTGATGATGAGAACTAGCTGGCGGGCTGCATGAAGAGACAAGAAGGGAGAGAGAGGCAAGACTATGGGAATCAGTCCCTCAAACGGCTAAACTATTTTCCTCTCTCAACATTGTTTTCTAAGTTGTAAACCTATACTAAGTATATTCATGGTGCGAAAAAAGTGATGCTATCTTAGTGAGTTCTGAACGACTACTGTGACAGATGTTGGTTTGTGAGGGGTGAACTGGATCGGTCTGTAAGAGGTGTAATCGGATCGGTTTTTTTTTGGAGGGGGGGTAAATTGAGTAAAAAAATAGCAAAGACATGATGTATCAATAATAATCAAATCTGTTGATTTTATTAAATATAATTTGAAGATGAGTTTAATTGTAATTCTATAATTTTTTTTAGTGATTACTGCTACACAGGAGGGATTGGAGCTATCTTATGTTGGATCAGCGAGTGAACCCTCTGAAAGAAGAGGCTACAAAGTGAAATGCAAATAAGAACTAAGTGAAGTAATGGCGAAAATTAGAACTAGATCCCATTATGTAGAGAAAGTTAAAATCTGGACAAAGCCACAATAGGCATATGATGGCTCTGTGGTAATGTGGGATGCTCGCATTCGAGAGGTATCGGGTACAATTTCTGGTGGCCGCTCACTCTATGGAATTTTTGTGGCCTTTCCCTGTCACAAGGCGAATGCTACGGTGGTTCCCTCTAACACGACTCCCCTTTCCCTCACAAGCCTCTTTTCATTTTCCTTTCATGTCTCATGTGTGTTTTTATAGTGCTTAACGCCCGATTTTACAACTATGGTACCGGAGGCGATGACACTGATGATACTTGGTATAAGCTGGAGCACCGGTGGAATAAGATGGCAGAGAAAACCGGAGAACCCGGAGAAAACACGCCCCTGCGCCGCTTTGTCCATCATAAATCCCGCATGAGGTCGCTTGGGATCGAACCGCGGCCGCCTGGGGCAGAGTCGAACGGTCTAACCACAAGGCCACGGCGCGGCCCCTCTCATGTGTGTGTGTGTGTACGTTACGGAGGGGCATTCCACAATGCAGTCGGGGCTTATTGTACGTCAAACCCCTAAAGGAAGGATGAGATGAGTGTAATTTTAGAAGGAGGTTAACATCATGGACAAGGAGAAGGCCGTCATGGGGGGTCTCTGAGAGTTCTCATTTTGTCTTAACGTGGGGAGCGCCAGGAGCCCGCCACTCAGTCCCGGATAGACCATCTGAGTCCGCAAACAACCCTAGGGCCATCCCGCCGCCGCATTTCTAGAGCGCAGTCACCACCACGAAATTGTGCCTTTGCCGCAGTCCTCGTCGACACTTAAAACCGTCTGGTATGAAATAAAGATGAAGTTCAGGGTAATAACGAATCCTCCTCAGCATTCGCCTAGAGTCCCGGGAAAACCCCTGAAAAAACTCATAGGTCAAAGAGGTGGGCCGCGGTGAACTGATCCCACGACCTTCTGAATTCCAGTCCCAGACGAAACGACTGAGCCGCCTGGTTCGGTATGTTTCAAGTGTAATTTCAGGTTATCCGTGCCACATATGGCGTAGTTGCTTGATCTTTGGAAAGGATTCTTCCTGTAAATGTCAGAGAGAGAGAGAGAGAGAGAGAGAGAGAGAGAGAGAGTGTATCGGCTGCTAGGTGGCTTCACCGCCCTCCTGATATATGTTAACGACTCCTGCACGCCTCTGTGACCTGTCGGCCTGCGTCCTCCTGTAGTTCCTTCACTTCATCCGTACCTTCCGCAAAGTATAGCCATAATAAATGCATAATGATGTCGCAGTGAGATGTTCCCCCTGCATTACAACTTACTAATCACAATATGTGTATGCACGTAGGGGAAAGGGGAAAATTGGGGATAGTCGGTAGTCCTACAGTTAAGATGCAGTTTTACTATTCATTTTAAACTGAAAAGCTGTTTTGTTGAAAGAATATTATGTAATATATGTGGTAAATGAAGCTTGAAGATGAAACGATTTTTGCTTACTTCATTGCTTTCTTTCTGGACCTTTTGTAGGCGTTGGGTAACATTGTCTTTGTAACAATCGTCAGTAATGTTAAAACAGCTGCAGGACAGAGATACAGATATTTGTAAATCCACTTTTCAAATCCCGAAAAATAAACATTTAAAAGAAGCTAAAGAACATTTCAAGTAATGAAATATGTGTAATTATGCGATAATTTCAACAAAAAATCTGCATCAATAATGCAGAAAAAGTGGAGTATATAACTATTAAGTAGCTAAGTTAATTACTATGTTGTCTTGCCTGAATATTATTCTGTGATAAGCTAACCTTGTAAACTATGCTTCACAATGCACAGGCTGCATGTTCTTGTAACTAATATATTTCAAGTGGAAGCGATTTTCGCAGCTTCAATTAATTATGCTCTGATGAAGGAGATGTCTTAAGTTACACATTTGTGTATATAGTTTCATTGTGAATTTTTGGTTGAGGAACAAACGAAACTTTATTTTTAATTATAACTCGAATAAGTTATTAAACTTGATGGTCTTCTAAAGGTTTATTCCCCAGAAGTGTGTTTTCTGAGACGTTTAACTTTTTACGATAGTGTACAACGTATTTACTTTTTATGCAAAAATATTATTGATTTGCACCCCCTTCCGGTTTATCGATGGCTTAATGCTGTTTATGATTAAAGGGATCATGAATATGGATCTCAAAGGAATAAAAAAATTATCAGAAAAGAGAAGACGTTCAAATAAACAATAATAACAATAACAATAAATCTCAAATAGAAATACGTAATATAAAATAACAATAATTTACTAGATAATAATAAATCTCCGAGATCCTCCTTAAGCGCAGTATTTTACTGTAATAGTAAACATGTTTAGGAGTTTTCCATACGAACCATGACTATGAAGTCATTGAAATATTGAATAAAGTTATAAAAAATCCCTTTGGAGCAATGTAATTTCAATATTATTAGAATTAGAATATTTTAAGTTTAAATGTGAACACAATTGTAAATACAAACATGTAGAAGAAAAATAAACATACTTTTGTATAAATGCATTACTACAATTCCTTGCGCTCACATTTCTGCAACGCTCTCAGGCGTCTCTTAGCATTAGAGCTCGGTTTTGTGTTCCGAAGCGCACACAGAGCAGTCAGCGATATAAAGATAGGAGGGGGAAGGGGTTAGTGACGTAAATATGCACACGTTGAGGTAAGCTCTGTTCCAAAAAATATCATTATACTGACATATGCATAGTTATAATTCATAAAGTAACACAATGAACAAATAATGTCATAATATGATTAGTGCCTAAATAAAAGCGCCTTGTGTTTTTACAAGCAAACTATTAAGTGATACAAAAAAGTTGTCATAATAATGTGCAGAGCTTTGAAAATATAATGAATTTAAGACAACCAAACTCACTCAGAATTCATCGCAATGAATTACAAGATACATTTTTACTCTATCAAAATAAAAGGCTCTCCTCCTGTCACTCAAAATAAGATTGGATCATTCACAAGTTTTTTCAGTGTCAAATACCTACTCTTTCGTATTTTTGACATGTTTTCAATCTTAGCTCTCTTTCAGTGTTAACTGGTTTATCTAACAGTTGCCTATTCCCATGACCGCGCTCGCTAAAGTAGCTTTGGTGCTTCGTGGCACAGGGGAACGTGGGTTCGAGTCCCGCCTCGGGCATAGGTGTTTGTAAATGTCTCTGTATTTGTATGTAAAAAAAGGAAACAAATAGGAAAACTAAAGAAACGTAGATATAAATACAAAAAAGAAGGAAAGAAGGTAAAGAAATAAAAATCGAGCAAGAACTGAAGGAGGAAAGGCACAGTGCAACACGTTTTGAAACGGGCCGTAGAGATCTTGCCTATCCATCACTCACAGTTATACTCTGAGTGCACCGAAACTCAATCCGGCAATTTCGTGACCCCAGACCGAGCTCTATACCAAAACGGAATCGAGTTCACACAAACATTTGCGTCGCCAAGCCTAAGACTCAATGTACATTTACTGCGCAAAATGGAGGATCTGACATCTGTATATTCTGTCACATCACTTTCAACCTCAGTGTTTCTTTAGGAGTCGTATTACCTGAAGTGAGATGAAACAGATTAACTTAGCCTTTTTCTTGTCTTACACATCATTTACTTAAGTGGCCCAGGTAAGACATATAATGACAAAGTTAAAATTTAAGCTTTGAGTGAACATTTTCTCAGAAACTATGTCTACCTCAAAATTTTACAATACATTAAATGCATTTTTGTACACCCTTTAACATGGGGATTTTTTGGTAGGATAATTATTTGAAGAGTAAATACTTTTTTTGAAGTAGTCAAGTTTTTCATTAAAAATATCTTCAAACTTTCAAAACTATAGATAATATTTAAAAATGACCCTATTGAAATGTTTATCATTTATATAAACACAATGCCTGAAAGTTTGAGCTTTCTCTGTCTAACAGTTTCTGAGAAAATGTTCCTTGTGCATCAAGTGTAGTTTTGAGATATCGAGCTTCAAAGTTAGAACTAATCTTTTCAATACATTCCAGCACCATAGGAAGGATTGTCAGGTTTATGAAGAATATCTTATATTTGAATATTTATTATTAAAATAGTACTACTTTCATCAGCATCTTTCAATGAATTATTATATTCATCTCCAAGTCCTGCAGTTTCTTTTTAGAAGAATTGTTACACTTCACATCATCACTATTACTTTTGCCTATATCAGTGTTTATTTCAACATCCATATGGGTATCTGTAATATCAACATTATTTGCAGTGATATTTTTTGGTTTTCCAACATTCTTCCGCTTTCTGAAAACCCTATAACTGAGTCGTGGCACTGTAAACAAATTGAAATAAACACAACACAACAACAAAATATTTATAATCACGTCAATAACAAACTAAGATGTTTACACAAAACAAACTGGCTAGGTTAGGTTGTCATGATTAATCAGTAACCCGTGTTACCAAAAATCAGTATGGCCATTTCAAAAATATCCCACATTTCCTTCCTAAAAAAAGGGAACTTTGTATATACTAATTCCCTTCATAGAAAAACAAATGTCAATAAATTGACGGACTACGCCCACTAAATGCAACACCTTGGTAAATACTCTATAAGAATCCTTAGAACAATGATATCAAGATAAAAATTGAAACATTTTACTCAGAAAATGCTCTAGCATTTTTACACACAAAAAACAAAAAAAATGCATTTTTACTCATATTTGCCTTACCGAGTCCCCTTATCGTTGTGGGTATGTTAACGGTGCTTGCAGGCCAAGCTCTAAACTCTTTCCGCTTTACCGAGCTGACTTTGTGAATCATGGCTTCACTTGAAGGGGAGGTTATGACGTTATGCCACGGAAGGGATTAAAATCATCTCCTCCACTATCCTCTACTTCCGTTAAAAACACAGAGATACGAAATGACATTAATTCTGTACAAAACACACACACACACACACACTGTGGTAACGTAATTCTACATTACCACAGATCAAAGAGTAAGTATTTATTTGTGTAGAGCAATGCTTCAATTACAGTGGTCATACATGCATTGAATACGAAAATTTAACTTAGCAATATAATGAAAAAGAGAAGAACAAATTAAGACCAAATCAAGCATTTAAAATTATATGCATAATATTTGGATAATCATAATAAATGTAATCATAAATAGCTTAAGTGAAATTAATTTGTAACTAATTCTTATATTGATTTTAACCGCTTCTTAAATGTTTTAATAAGAATAATAAGTACAGTTCTAGTTTTATTGTAAGTACTTAGAGTACAACCTCAGAACAAAGACTTTTATGTGTTGAATTTTAGGCTTTCTAAATTTAATTAGTTTACGTTTTCTGAAATTTGTTTTACCGACAAATATTCTTAATCAGGTATGTCTGCATTCATAAGGGTCATTTATAATTGTATATGAAATAATTGCCCAACAAATATTTTAGAATTGAAATTGGCATTAAGCTAAATTTATTTTAGGAATGGAATGTAATGAATCATTAATAGATACATTCATTAATGGCAGCGAAGGCATCTCCAACAGGATGATCCAGTTTCCCTTCCTTCAAAATCAACTGCATAATTCTGTAGATAATCACTGGATAATTTAAAATATAAATAAAAATTATCATAAATGGGAGATTGTTACATTAAAAGAATAACATTAGAGCTGTAATTGTCCTTAGATTAAGTTCCATAAGTGCAGTGGTGGCTCTTATTAAAAGAAACATTTGTTTATGAACCATAAATAATTTCTGCATAAATTGACAACTCAACAAGCAGTATTATAAAAGGTTAGATGTAAATCCCATATTTCTGTAGCTATTTTGTAGAAAAAATTGCGCTGTTCAAATAGTTTCTCAAGTTAATGCTGCAACTTTCTATGCGTACCAGTGGCCCAACTGCTCCGTTTTTTGCGGGTGCATAAATCCCTCGCTGTGTTAAAAAGTTACACAACTCAATGGGGCCTTTTCAACTTAAAACCCACCAGTGAAGAACTGGGCCAGAACGACCTTAGTTTGCTTGCAATGAGCGCGGCGATCTACTCACAATCTACACTGAGAGCAAGACGTGTAAGCAGAGTCACAAACGAAGAATAATAAACATGGTTGAAGAATGAGTGGAGAAAATCATGTGGGTGTCACACATAGTAATTTTTACTTTCTCTAGCCCCGTATGTAAAATGTACATAGTGGTTAGAGAAGGTATTGTATTCCATCCAAAAATTCGATACCGAGATTTCACCGGAAATATGTTTTAGAACCCCCTGAATCCAAAAAGAAACATTTTCAGAAAAAGGACCTTGTGTGTGTCTATGGACTGAATAGCTCAAAAACAAAAAGACGGTTAAATACCTAACTTGGTATTTAAATTTGGTATCTTCCAAGAATGCGACACGAAGATTTTCAAGAAAATCCCCCCACACTTAACTACCCTTTACATGGAAAAAATTTCGAAAATTTTGTTTTTCTTAAAAATGGCTCTAACGATGTTGATTAAATTACCACATATTAAAGCCATTTCCATCTCAAATAAAATGTGTATCCTGAATTTTCTGGAAATAGCTTCTGAAGACCTGTTTATTCAGGATGAATTTTGCATAAACAGCAAACCGTAAGAGATAGACAAAAACTTACAACACAAAAAATATAGATCTCGCTAAAATACACAATTTATGCCATATATTTTTTTCGTCGAGTTTACCGTTTTCGAGGTATTCCTTGTTATTAATTTCAATTGTAATTAGTTATACTTTTCTCAGACAGAAAGTGTCCGTTTATCTTTTGTTCTACTCCTCTCCAAGCAAAGAACCGATTTTCAATGACAATCGTATATCGACAGCTTTTAAAACATTTGACTATCACTTTAGCCTAGTGTATTCCCTTAGTTCTCTTCTACTTATAAGTATCTAAGTAATAAGAACATCCTGCTAAGGTTTATCTCGACTAGCATTGTGTAGAAAGAAGAATAATCCTTTTTAAGAAGCGTGTTTGTAGAGCAGATAGAGAAAGTTATGTGAGTGTAACACATCAGATTTTTTAAAGTGAGGAGAATAATTTACTGGAGTGAGCATGCATTTTGTATAAATCTACACACTAACAACACTCGATTTTTGCTATTATTCTTTGATTCTGCTGCATAAGTGAAATCCAGTAAGCCTATGATTAACAGTCTCAAATTTATCTATAAGACTATTTATAATTGAGAACGCAAAGTGTTTAAGTCGCATAAACTTAAGCTTTCCAACCCAGCTTTGTTGTAAGTTTTAAGCTTTTATCTGATTAATTCCAGATCTTCTATAAAACTGCACGTTTTAACCTTGTTTCTATAAGAACTGTGTTCTTTATTTCCTCGCTAAACTTTCGAATGTTTATGTTATTGTTACTGAGAGATGTATTCATTATGGCATCTTAGAGTTAATTGCTGCTTTTACACTAAAACTTTCTGTCGACATAATGTCGCAGTCATAGCAGAATGAGCAAAGGAACGGAGATAAAAAGGGAATGATAAATAAAAGCAGTCTACAGGCTTAGGTTCAATAAAGGGGTGATTCTCGCAATCGCAGTTTTCAAACAAAAGTACTCGCCTGCAGTTGTGATTGTTTACAGTGAGGAAGCGTTCTCGGACCTATACTAACACAGCTGTTCAGTTTACCACATTGGGAAAGCTGGAGGTGTTTAGCGAGTCGGGACTAACAGAGAATACTAAAGAACATTTTATTGCTGACACCTGTTCCATACCTGCTCACTTCATTGTATAATAACACATCTGCAAATTCGTTAGTTAGGCAGTTGGGAAATTGTTTTTGATTAATAAGAACAACTCATTTAAAAGGACGCTAAAGTGTTAAATTCAAAGTCATTTTAAAATATTACAGTTAGAGGTTTGATTTTTTCTATAGACATTACGAGTAACAAAAGAAGTGTCTATACCAAGTTTCAGCACAATGTGTAACGTTATTTTGAAGCTATTGATTAATGCGCTTTATGTGGAAGATTTTTTGAAATATTCGAATTTCTCAAAAATGGATCAAACTATATCATGGGTGTTTAGAAATAAAATGAACCTCTTTACTCTGGATGACTTTAGCATAACCATTAAATCGTAATAGCTGGACAAACATTTATTACACCAAAAATGTAGATCTCGTCAAAACACACAAGTTATATTCTATCCATTTTTGTTGTGGAATTAAGCGTTTCCGAGATGTTCCTTGTTATTGGTTTCAGTTTTAAAACACATACTTTTCTTAAAATAAGTCATTCGTGTTTCTTTTGTTTTACTCTAGGCCACACACAGAGAACGAAATTTAAATAACAATCGTATAGCGGCAGCTTTAAGAAACATTTGACTCGCTTCAGCCTAGTGTATTCCCTTAGTTAACCTCTACTTTTAAGGAATAAAGTAATAACACCATTCTGCTAATTTTTATGTTGATTATCATGAAGTAGATAGAAGAATAATCATTTGTAAGGAGTTTACAGAATAGCTAGCAACATATGAGATTTTTACCTTCACTACACGTTCTAAGTACATAGTGTATAGAGAAGGTATGTATTGCATGCAAAAATTCGATACCGAGATTTCGTCGGAAATACGTGTTTTGGGACACCCATGAATCCAAAAATAGCATTTTCAGAATAATAACCGTCTGTGTATGTGTGTCTGTGGGTAGCATAGCTCAAAAACGAAAAGTCCGTATGTACTAAACTTAATATTTAAGTTTAGTTCTTCCAAGAATGCGGTACGAAGATTTTCAAGAAAATTCCCCCAGTGAAAAGTTTCCAAAATTTTTATTTTTCTAAAATGGCGCAAATGATTTTGAATTAAAATACCCTATATTAAAGATATTTACATGAAAACCTGAATTTTCGAGGAATATCCTGTGAAGACCTCATTATTCTGAATGGATTTTGTTGAATTTTGCATAACTGGTAAACTGTAAGAGATAGACAAAAGTTTACTACAAAAAATATAGATTTCCTCAAAACACCCAATTTATGCCATACATATTTTTTCGTGGAGTTGACCGTTTTCAAGATATTCCTTATTATTACCATCAGTTTTAAAATACCTAAACTTTTCTCATACGGGTACTTGTCAAATTTTGGGCATGGAAAGAAACGGATTTCAATCCCATAGCAACCACATTTAAAAACATTTGTTTAGCCCAGTGTATTTCATCATTTCCCTTCTATTTATAGGGAACTAAGTAATAAGATCCTCTCTGCTAATATTTTTCTCGATCAGCATGAAGTAGATAAAAACAATAAGCTTATTAACAATAATTGTTACAGAGATGTAGAGAAAGCCAAGTAAATGGGACACATCAGAGTTTTTAAAAACAAATTATTTATTAAATATGCACTTTTCCCAACTTCGTACCTTTTTAACCCTTCAAAAATAGAATTTTTCAAGCTTTACAAAATATCCTTTGTTTCGACGATGACCTCCTTTATTTTATTTAAATGTTGTTCCCGCCAGCCAATGCTATATCTTTGGGAACTAGAAGAAATCTCAGGGAGCCAGATCGGCAAATATGTAGGATATATGCGAGGAAGGTAAAGCTGAGCGTTGCTTCTTTTCCAGTAGTACCAATTTTTAATTTGTCAATTAAAACCCCGCTGCCCATATTACCGGTACATTTTGTCAAAAATGGGCATTTGCTGAAGTGAAGCTGTGAAGCTAAATTGCATTCAGACGGATAGGAGTTGAATGTTGATTCGTATACTATTTGAAAGTTTTATGTGCATTTGTTTCACGCAAGTGGGAAATGATTTTTTGAACCTTATTTCAATATAAAAGTTTTGGTGCACATATTTCCCAAGTTTACCCTATACATTTTAATGTTGGATATGTAATGAAACTGAGTTTTATTTAAATATGCTCTTTAACTACTGAGGTTCACAGCGTCTCATTCTAGATTGGGCGTGAAAGACGGATTAATTTTACTCAGAAACCTCTTTATCAGGCTTAAGGTTCCTTTACGTGCTGTAAGTCTACGACACGGGGCCAACGACTTTACTTCTCTTCCCAAGGAAGACATGATAAGAATTTTATGCCCGAAAAAATCGATTGCCCTCCACCGGTTTTAAATGTGGATTCCAGAGGTTAGCATGCTATCCCGAGACCACACAAGACGATATTACATTTTGGAAATGGCATTAACATTATTTTCGTTAGAGCCATTTTTGAAAATATAGAAAATTTCAAAAACTATTCAATGTAAAGGGTAGTTGAAGGTGGGGGATTTCTTGAAAAGTTTTGTGTAGATCTCTGAAAGATACTAAACACAAACACCATAGACTATTAATGGTTCTAAACTATGTTGTTACACACAATCACACCATTTCTTTCTAAAATTTATAGTTCTCAAAATATATAGTTTGATTAAAACTCGATATCGAATTGCTGCAAACTAACACACACTCTCTCTCTCTCTCTCTCTCTCTCTCTCTCTCTCTCTCTCTCTCTCTCTCTCTCTCTCTCTCAAGGAAATGTCTTTATGTAAAGAATAATTTTATGTGCGGAAACTTTCTTGAAATTTGTAATATCTCATGCTAGGAAGATGCCTAATTTAAATATAAAGTTTGATGATCACACAAACGAATATATGTATATATACACATGCCTTTTCTATTTTTACTTTCTCTATATGAACTATGTATATAGTGTATAGAGAAGGATTGTACTCCACCCAAAAATTCGATACCGAGATTTCACCGGAAATACATGTTTTGAGACACTCTGAATCCAAAAAAAAAGCATTTTTAGAAAAATGTCCTTGTCTGTCTGTCTGTGTGTATGTGTGTGTGTGTGTGTCTGTTGGCAGCATAGCGCAAAAACAAAAGGACCGTTAAAGCCCAAACTTGGTATTTAAGTTTGGTATCTTCCAAGGATGCGACACGAAGCTTTACAAGAAAATCCCCCCACCCCAAACTACCCTTTATATGGAAAAAATTTCGAAAATTTTTATTTTCTTAAAAATGGCTCTAACGATTTTGATTAAAATATCGTATATTAAAGATATTTACCTGACAAATAAAATGTATATCTTGAATTTTCTGGGAATAGCCTCTGAAGACTACTTTATTCTGGATGAATTTTACGGAATTGTGCATAACTGCCTAACCGTAAGAGATGGACAAAAGCTTACTGTACAGAAAATATATCTCGCGATAAAACACACAATTTATGTCATATACATTTTTTTCGTGGAGTTGATCTTTTTTAAGATATTCTTGGTTTTTCGCTTCTGCTTTGAAAAACATACTTTTTCATACAGGAATGTGATAACTCCTCTCCATGCAAACAAAGAAACTTACGTTACATAGCAACCAGCTTTTGGCTATCATTTTAACCTATGGTACTCCCTCATTTCGCTTCTACTTACAAGCAAGCAAATAATAAGACTATTTCTGCTAGTGTTTCTTAATTAGCATGAAGTAAATAGAAGCATAAATTTTTAACTAAAATTTGTTGCAGGTATGTAGAGAAAGTAATGTGAATGGAATATATCAGATTTTTTTTAATTAGGTTCCTTTGTTTACCTAGGTTAGCAGAAGAGAAACAAAACTCTTCTGTCCTGGCGGCACCTAAAGGTTAAACAAGATGTCTCACAAGATATAGAATTAAAAATTCTAAACCATTAAGGTTAAATTTAGTATTTTTGCAAACGTTTCAGGTAGATAATTTAGGGATGATTTCTTTACAGCAAATTTCATAGTCATATCTATCAATACCCTTGAATATGCTGAGAGCAAAATTTACATACCTGCATATTCATATATTTCAGAATTCTATCAACCACGGTTAAGGCTTTCTCCAGAAATAATAGAAGATGATGTTAGTTAAGGTGCTGAATTTAAATATGATTATAATATATGATTTAAATATGGAAATATCAATAGATCAATTACTAACGGTCATTGTTTGTGCAGTCAAGTATAGCAACCCAAGGAGGGGTACGAATTTAGGAGGTCCTGGATTCAAATTCCATGGGTATTTTTTTCTTTTCGAGACTTCCCTTAATAGTCAGGGCAAATAAGGATCGGTAATGTAATATCCCGACCCAATTTCAACTTAAGTCTAAAGCAATAATAAATATGAAAATTAATAACAATAACAACTGCTGTGCCATCTATCCACAAAAATCGAAAGGAGGTAGACTGGGCTATGCCTGGAGGCACTCCATCTGTTCAGCACATATAGAAGCAGGAGTACAATTGTAAGTCTCTATGGACTTGTGTCGCAGCTCCATCTTCTCCATCTGTGCACATGCATATATGGACATGTGATTAACAAAATTGCATGATACAGAGATGCGATCTAGAAGGCTAACTGTCCGCCATCAATGCTCCACGAAATACCTCTTCATGTGGTATCACAGTTGTTAAAGCGGCGTAAACTAAACAGACAGACAAAAGAGTCACCTGAGAAAATATTACACATCAGCAAAACATATTCATTCTTTCAGTGTTTGACAGTGGTGTATCAGATTATGTTTATTTTGAATAGAAGCTTTCTAAAGAGATTCTCACTCCAGATATTTCACTGAATATATATATTGGGATTCCCTAAATCCAAATAACTAGAATAGAATTATTGTTTTTGTGTGACTGTGAACAACATAAATGAAAAGCGAAATACGTTGAACACCAAACTGGATTTAAGTTCAGCATCTTCAAAGAATATCAAACTAAGATTTGAAATTAAGTATCCGACTTTAATACCCTTTATTTTCTCAAAGTTACTCACACTATTCTGAATTAAAATGTCATAAGTTAAGATTTTTTATTTGTTCCATCCATATGCCTTTTTAGCGTCAATATCGGACAATTTTGAACAATTGCTTATCGGCAATGATATTTACTCATTTACTATTCAGATAATCTGCGAGTTTACTTTCGTTTAGAAAAATTCCCATCCTACAACGCGAATCGAAGCGAGTACCTCTGGGTTTGGGTTTAAAATATTTGCATGACAAATAAAATGTTTGTTTTAGATAATCCGGGAAGAGCTAGTGAATTTTTTTTAGGCTCAATATACGTTTATCACCTCCGTGATATTCTGTTATTGATTGCAGTATCCAAATGGGTAAGCTTTTTTAAATGGTAAATCGCTGTTTGTTTATTTTCGTGTTCGTATAAGATCATGGAAGTTCAAGTCCCTCTCATAGTGACCGCTTTTTAAAAATCGTACGTGTTCCATTCATATGACTTTCTCTATCTGTTCTGCAAACAAACAGTACTTGCAAAAAAGCATTATTCTCTCTACATGCTAATCGAGGATAAACATTAGCATAAATGGTATTATTACTTAGCTCCTTGTAAATAGAAGGGGAATAAAGGAATACACTAAGCTAAGCGATAGTCAAATCTTTAAAAAGTTGACGTCATCTATTGGTCTTGAAATTCGGTTCTCTTTGCTAGGGTAAGAGTAAAACAAAATAAAAACGAATGAATGACGTTCTCTTTGAAAATTGCATAAGTATTTTAATATTGAAACTAATAACAAGGAATTCTTCGGAAATCTTTAACTCTACAAAAAAATGTATAGCACATAATTGGTGTATTAACGAAATTTACAGTTTAATGTGGTAAGATTTTGTTTTTCTATTATGGTTTACTAGTTATGCAAAAACCATTCAGAATGAACAGAACTTAGAGGGTATTCCCGGAAAATTCAAGATATACACTTTATTTGTCAAGTAAGTATGTTTAATCAAAATTGCCACAGACGTTATTGAGAAAATCAATATTTTCCAAAAATTTTCCATAGTATAGATTGGGGGACCTTTCTTGAAAATGTTCGTGTCGCATTTTTGGAAGATGCTAAACTTAAAAATCAACTTTGGTATTAACCTAATTTTCGTTTTTGAGTCATCCTGTTCACAACACACAAAGACACGGACACAGGCACATACCAGGTACCCCAACTGCCACGTATTTGACGTGTGCAGATATCCCTTCATGCGTAAAAAGAGTTGCAGATTAAAACGGGTACACATGTATTTTTTTCTAAAATGCTTTATTTTAGATACAGGGGACCGTAATACATGTATTTCCATTAAGAATTGGGTATCGAATTTTTCGGTGTGTACGAAATAGAGAGAGCAAATATCTGACAATGGTTTTAACAAAGTTGTAGATATATTATTATATGAAGAAAGGAGCAGGTATGGAACAGGTGTCAGCAATAAAATGTTCTTTAGTATTCTCTGTTACTCCCGACTCGCTAAACACCTCCAGCTTTCCCAATGTGGTAAACTGAACAGCTGTGTTAGTATAGGTCCGAGAACGCTTCCTCACTGTAAACAATCACAACTCCTGCAGGTAAGTGCTTTTGTTTGAAAACTGTGATTGTGAGATTAATTCTTTTTCTTAGTATTATTGAACCTGGGCTTATGGATTGCTTTTATTTCATCATTCTCTTTTTATCACCGCTTCTTTTTACTTTCTCTAGCCTGCATGCACAATGTACATAGTGGATAGAGCTGGTATTGTATTCCAACCAAAATTTTGATGTCGAGATTTCACCGGCAATATATGTTTTGGGGTGGTGAGTTCCAAAAAAAAAAACATTTTTAAAGCAAGGTCTGTGTGTGTAACAATATAACTGAAAAAACGAAAAGACTGTTAAAAATCAAACTTGGTATATAGGTTTAGTTTCTTCCAAGAATGCGACACAAAGATTTTCAAGAAAATCCCCCGACTACAAACTACCCTTTACATGAAAAAATGTTGGAGACGTTTTATTTTCTCAAAAATGGCTCTAGCGATATCGATTAAAATCCCAAATATTAAAGATATTTGCATTCCAAATAAAATGTATATCTTGGACTTCCTGGGAATAGCCTCTGAAGACCTTTTTATTCTGGATGAATTTTGCCGAATTTTGCTTAACTGCTAAACCGTAAGAGATAGACAAAAAATACTGCACAAAAAATGTAGATCTAGTCAATTTACTATCACACAATTTATGTCCTTTCGTTTTTATTGTGGAAGTAACCGTTTCCAAGATATTCCTTGTTATAGATTTCTATTGTTAAGTACTTATACTTTTCTCAGTCAGGAAGTGTCCGTTTTTCTTTTTTCTACTACTGACCAAGCAAAGAAGCGATTTGCAATAACAATCGCACAACAAAAGTTTTTAAAATATTTGACTATCACTATATCATAGAGCATTCTTTAGTTTCCTTCTGTTTATAAGGAACTAGGTAATAAGATCACTCGGCTAATGTTTATCTCGATCAACATGGTGCAAAAAGAAGAATAATCTTTTGTAAGAAGTGGGAATGTCATGTGAGTGTAACACATAAGAATTTTCAGTTTGCTATGACATGTCAACAGAGAATTTTAGGCGTGAAAACAGAATTAAGACAGGCTAAGATGGCATTATGAATACAGCTTCCAGTGTCAATAACTTACATTCGTAAGTTTAGCAGGAAAATTGAAAATAAAACAGTACTTATAATGTATAGAAATGTAACTCAACAGTTTTATGGAAGATCTGAATTTAATTAAACAAAAGTTTTAAACTTGCAATAAAACAAGGACAGAAACTGTATTTTTTCAACGTAAACGTTTTACTATTTCATATATAAATAAAATGTAATATCCAAATTTAGACTGCTAATCCCTTGCTTCCTATATTTCATTTGTTCAGCAGAATCAAGTAAGGATAGGGCAAAATCAGTTTTGTTGGTTATGGTACTTCCACTTTTGAAAAGTCTTATGTGTTGCAGTTATAGACTTTTTCTACACGTTCTTTAACAAATGATATATTAACCCTAAATTTATTATAAATAAAAATATGTTTCACCTTATCTAAAACTAAAACTTGTATTCACAAAACGCTTGCTTGGTGAAAAATCTTATGTGTTACATTTACATTACTTTTTTTACCTATTCTACAACAAACTGTTTGCACAAAAGCTTATTCCTCGATCCAATTAATGTAGTCGAGATAAACATTTGAAAAGATCGGATGTGTTCCATTCACATGGCTTTCTCTACTTCACCGTAACAAATTATCGTTAAAAACAAATTCTTCTATCTATTTTATGATATTGAGATAAACATTAGCAGAAATTGTCTTGATTACTTGCTTCTTTGCAAGTATAAGTAAAATAAGGTAATACTCTAGGCTAAATCGATTGTCAATTATTTTAAAAGCTGGTTGTCATGTGATTGATATCCGTTTCTATGCAGATCCAGGAGTTTACAGCTTTCCGTGTGAGAAAAGTTTAAGTATTTTAAATCTGTAGCAAATAACTTGAAATATCGCAGAAATGGTCAGTTCTGCGAAAAAAAAGTATATGTAAAAATTATGTACTTTATCATAATCTACATTTTTGTGTAGTAGGTTTTTGTCTACCTCTTTCGGATTACCGGTCAGGTAAAATCATACAAAACTCATTCAGAATAAAGTGATCTTTAGAGGATATTCCCAGAAAATCCAATATATATGTTTTATTTGCCATATAAATATCTTAAATATACGGTATTTTAATCAAAATCGTTAGAGCGAATTTTGAGAAAATCACAATGTTTGAACTTTTTTTCCAATTAAGGGTAGTTTGGGTTGGAAGATTTTTCTCAAAATCTTCGTGTCGCATCCCTGAAAGACACTAAAATTAAATAACAAGTTTGGTATTTTACAAACACTTAGTTATTAAGTTATCGTGTACACAGACCTACGGACACACACGAACCTTTTTCTAAAAATGATTTTTTGGGACTCTAAAACGTCTATTTCCGGTGAAATCTCGGAATCGAATTTTTGGGTGGAATGCATTACCTCAACTATACACTATATACATAGTACATGTAGAGAAAATAAAAATGCTTTTGTTGTCTATTTCCCTGTAGGTAAAAAAGGAATAAAGGAATTCACTAAGCTAAAGTGATACTCAGTCTTTATGTGATCCAACTGTAACTCCCTATTTTTTTTCTTTTTTTTTTCATGACGTTTCCATTTAAGGAAATTTAAGTATTGAACATTTTAAAGCCTATAACAACGAATATTCCGAAAACTGTTTGCTCTACAGATAATTTTATATGATACAATTGCTGGATAAAACAAAAGCTATGGCATTTAAAGTTCGGTTCAAAATAATTCTAAAAATAAAACCAATGAATAAGCGTCAAAGTTTTATTTCCTCGGGTGTGAAACAACACATGTATCAGAAACATTTGGTAATAAAAATTAAATAAATTTAGCTACATAACAGACCCAATACAAAGAGCTTTAAATAAAAAAGCAAGACAATTTCCAATAATAAAAGTATATAAAGCAATGGTTATCCCAATTACAACATATGGTTCAGAAACGTGGACAATGACAACCCCACAAAAGAAGTATTCAAACGGCAGATGTTCCTCCAAACCATATCTGGATATATGAGATTAGATAAAAAACAACAAAATGAAATACAAGTAAAAATAGAAGAATTAGACAAAATAATAACAGAATATACAACAAACTAGAAACAACGCTTAAACAGAATGAAGAAACTAAAATTCCAAAATTTGAATACAGTTACCAGTCGCAAAGACAAAGATGTCCGACGAAAAGATGGAAGGAGCAAGACTTTGGAGCCGGAACAGCTAATAGCCTAAACCCTGTTGTAGAAGAAGTAGAACGATTAAATGTTTTAACGAGATCTATTATTTTGTGTAGTCAGTTGTTTTCCATGTCTTACGGTTTATGAATTATACAAAACTCATGCAGAATGAAGAGGAATTCAGAGTCCTATTTCCAAAAAATTAAAGTTATATATTTATTTGTCATATAAATAGCTTTGCTATACGGTATTTTAATCAAAACAGTCACTTTTGAGAATATCATAATTTTTTAAAAAATCTTGTGGTCCATTTACGTGACTTTCTTTACATCTCTACAATAAATTGTTAAAACCATAGCCAAGCGACAGTCTAATATTTTAAAAAATGGTTGCAATGTGATTGAAGTACCTTTGTTTATAAGGGCATGCGTTTTCAAATTCTCGTATGAGAAAAATATAAGTATTTTAAAGATGAAACTAATAACAAGAAATATCTCAAAAATGGTTAACTCCACGAAAAAAATGTAAATATCATTTTGTTAAGCAAGTTTTTGTCTATCTCTTATGGTTTATAGTTATGCAAAATTCCGTAAAAATCATCCAAAATAAATATGTCTTGAGAGGATATTTCCAGAAAATTGAAGATACATATTTTATTTGTTATATAGATATCTTAAATACAAGAGATGTTAAGCAAAATCACTAGAGCCATTTTTGAGAAAATCAACATTTTCGAAAGTTTTTCCACGTCAAGGGTAGTAGGGAATGGGGGGAATTTTCTTGAAAATCTTTGTGTCGCATCCTTGGAAGATGCCGAACTTAAATACCAAGGTTTGTATCTAACTGTCTTTTCATTTTTGAGCTATGCTGCCCTTAGACACACACTTATACACAGAAACACACAGATAGACAGACAGACACACACAGACATTTTTCTAAAAATACCCTCTTTGGATTCAGAGTCTCAAAGCATAAAATTTTAGGTGCAATACAATGCCTTCTATATAGGACGTATAGAAAAAGTAAAAACTGAACATACATGCACACATACATACATACATACATACATACATACATACATACACACATACATACATACATACATACATACATACATGCACACATACATACATACATACATACATGCACACATACATGCACACATACATACATACATGCACACATACATACATACATACATGCACACATACATACATACATGCACACATACATACATACATACATACATACATGCACACATACATACATACATACATACATACATACATACATACATGCACACATACATACATACATACATACATACACACATACATACATACATACATACATACATACATACATGCACACATACATACATACATACATACATACATACATACATACATGCACACATACATGCACACATACATACATGCACACATACATACATACATACATACATGCACACATACATACATACATACATACATACACACAGACACACACACATACATACATACATACATACACACAGACACACACATACATACATACATACACACATACACACATACATACATACACACACAGACACACACACATACATACATACACACATACATACATACATACATACATACATACACACACAGACACACACATACATACATACATACATACATACATAAATACATACATCGTAGAGAAAGTATATATAGGTAGTGTTAAACCCTGCTGTTTTAGGGAAGCTCTGGAATTAATTTTAAGCTCACAATAAAACAAGGAGAGAAGATGTATTTTTCGCAACGTAAACGTTTTGCTATCTCATTTTAAATAACCTCAAATTTAAATTTAGACTGCAAATCCCTGGACTCGTAGTTTTCATTTCTCCAGCAGAACCAAGAAAGGATCGGAAAAATCAGTTTTGTTGGTTTTGATAGATTGAAAACAACATTCAAACTTATCTATAACCATGATTCTAGTAAATCATTCATCTCCACTATTAAAAAAAAAATCGAATGGATATCTCCCCGTTCTTTGATAAATACTTATCAATGCTAAATGTAATATAAATTAAAATATGTTTCAACCTCTCTAATACGTCAACTTGTATACAGAGAAGATTTGTTTGGAAAAAAATGTGATCGGTTCCATTCACATGACTACTTCTACATCTCCCAAAAAATATTATTAAAAATCATATGCCTCTATTTACTTCTTGCCAATGGAGAAAAAATAGCAGAAATACCCTTATTACTTGCTTCCTTGTAAGTAGAAGTGAAATAAGGGAGTACCATAGGTTAAAGTGATAGTCAAAAGTTGTTTGCTATGTCACTGAAGTTCCTTTGTTTGTATGGACAGGAGTTGACAAATTCCTGTATGAGAAAAGTATAAGCTGAAACCAATAACAAGAAATTACTCAAAATCGGTCAACTCCATAAAAAATGTAGGTATATTACATAAAACACGTGTTTTAATGTGCTGTACTTTTTTTGTGTGGTAAGTTTTTGTCCATCTCTTACGGTTTAGCAGTTATGCAAATTTCCATAAAACGCATCCAGAATAAAGTAGCCTTAAGAGTCTAATTCCAGAAAATCCAGGATATAAATTTTATTTGTCAGGTAAATATCTTTAATATACGATATTTTAATCAAAATCGTTAGAGCCATTTTTGAGAAAATCAAAAATTTTAAAAATGCTGTTTTTGGATTCAGGGAGTCTCAAAACATGAATTTCCGGTGATATCTTGGCATCGAATTTTTGGGTGCATTACAATACCTTCTCTATACACTATGTACATAGTACGTGTAGAGAAAGTGAAAAATCCATGCTTAGTACAGCTTATGTGTTATGCTCTTTTCAGGATTTTTCGTCTTAATGATAAATTTTTGAGCTATGCTGATCACAGGCATAGGTGCACGCCTGCAGTTTTTCTTAAAATTTCTTTTATTTAGGGAGCTCAAAACATATATTTTCGCTGAAATTTCCGTAATCAAATTTTCCACCTATTATGTACGTTGTATGCACATGGTAGAGAAAGTAAAAGCATATAACGACTTAATAATTAAACAAATACAGCACGCTACATTCACATGACTTTCACTACCCATTCTTCTACAAATTATTCTTACAGAAGTTTATTCTTCTATCTACTTCGTGCTAACCATGATAAACATTGGCGGAAGTAGTTATATTGCATATACTATATTCTTGTAGGTACAAAGGATAATAAGACAATATATAAGGCTGAAGTAATTATAAAATCTTTTATGAACGGGTTGCTATGTGCTGCTTTGAATGCTCAATAGAAAAATTAACGACTAGCTATTTTGCTTTTGAAGAAGTATAAAATATTTTGGAATTGAGTCAATAATAAAAAATATCTCGAAAACGATCGTCGCTACAAAATTGTTAAACGTAATCCGTGTTATTTACGATATGGAGATGTTTTATGCAGAATTGCTTAAAATTTATAAAATAGAGGACTTCACAGACTATTGTCAAAGATCCAAAATATGCAGTTTATCCATCCTGCAAATATTTTAAAACATGCGGCTTTTAGAAATATCGTTATAGAAAACTTTAATTAAATAAAATACAATGAAGCACTTTCCAATTAAAATATAGTTGGGTGGGTCGATTTTTTAGAAATTTTTTGTGTCGATTCTATAAAATGTTTAACTTAAATATTAAGTTTTTAAAGTATTTAACGAGACTTTTGTTATGCTGATTTTATGGACGCTCTTTAACTGCTGTGATTCTTAACGTTCCATAATATATGGGCGTGAAGGACCGCTTAATTTTACTCAGATGCCTCTTTATCAGGCTTGAGGTTCTTTTATGTATCGTAAATATACAGGACCAATGGCTTTACTTCCATTCCAATGGAGCCATGCTAAGGATTTTACTCCCGAAAAAATGCATTGCCCTCCGACGGGTTTGAAACCGCAACCTTAGGAACTAGAGGTCAGCATGTTTCCCCTAGACTGCGGAGGACGACATTGTTATGCTCTTCATAGACGGACTGGCACACTCGCATATATTCGCGAACCATTTTCTTTATTTGCAGGGTGTAGATTTTGGGTGAGCGGCATCATCTTGCATGAATATTATGATAAACTCCTGTCTAGGGATGAGGAAGCCCTCTAACATGCTGTAGTAGTCTAATTCCACTTTTGAGACTTACTTACATTTAAAATATTGAAGTGTGGGAAATCGTGATCTTCAGTTTTCTTAAAAATGTAGGTGAAGTCTCAAGAGAATGTAGGTAATTAAACTCGGATCAAGTTAAAAACATGATGACCTTATTGAATTAAAAACTGAAGGTAATTTTCTGATCAAAGTCTGCAGTTATGTGTATTAATCGGCTGAAGAATCACAAGCACTCCTTACCAAATCTACACACCTGCGAAACAATTGTGCAGATGTTTGGCGATCGTGCCATCAATAGGTATTTTTCAAAAATTGTGGCCTCCGCGATCTCCAGATCTCATTATGGTTAACATTGGTTGTGGAGTTACCATAAACAACAAACCCTATTGCAATCGAAAGGTGCCATTTTGCAAGAAGTTACCAATATTCCAAGACATTATCTGCAAAATGGTGGGCAAGATGTCGCAGATATTATGCTATAGATACAGTAATCAAGAGAACGGCGGACATCTTCACAATGTTTTGTAAACCGCAATGTTTGCTCAACATTGGTGTTTTTGGGCATGTTTGCAATGTTTTGTAAACCCAAATGCTTCCTAACTCTGTAATGCTATGTTTTGTTTTTCTATCTCTAATATTGTAATTTATGGACTTTAATATAGAATTAACTTTTGAATAAGACTTTCCTTAATCTTCCCAACTTTGAATTAACTGCAATGAAAAGCAGAGAATATAGTTTTCATCTGCTGAAAAGAGATAAGAGACTAAAATTACTTTACACTGTTTCATAATATAGTATCTTTGTACATAAAACCATCGTAAAAGACGATTCCAATCGATGGGTTTTGTCTTTGGGTTTTTGTCTTTGGCTCGCATTAGGCAGGTCGTAGGGTTCGATTGACCGTCCATTCTGACTTAGGAGTTTTCGTGGTTTTTGCTTCTCATGAGGCGTATACTGCGATAATTTTTCTAATACCGCGTACTTCCTCGGTCATTCGATCCCCATCATTTCATTTACAATCCCTTTCGGGGTAAGGAAGACCGAGTAGATTGGCGGTGTGTGGTGCTAGGTGCATATTTACTCTATTAATGTTTCCTCCTAGTCTGTTAAAACCGAAGAATATCAAATCTGCTCGACAGGAGGAGCGCTGGGGATGCTTGAAGGACTGTCTCCATCTGTGAATTTTTAGGGACCTCGCAACAGCCGTGCCTGCCGCTACTTGGGCCGGCAATAATCCTTTGTTTCTTTCATCTCATCCCTTCCATCCGGATGTTGCATACGGCACAATAGACTTATAGCTAAGTGCTTAAATCCTTCTTGGTCCCTTTTGAGAAAAAATACCGAATAATATTTCACAAACAGTATTAAACGTTACCCCAATGTAGCCTGAAGCAAGTGCAAAATAAATTACTGGAACTACTGAAAATATTTTCTAGTTGGGTCTAAACGCGATATTTGCAAGTAGTCAATAAACCTCTTCCCGTGACATCAAAATTTCTCAAAAGGCTTAAAGGTCCTCGCCTGCGGTGTCGTAGCAGTAAAAGCGGGCATTAAATACTATCAAAAATAATTATCAATGGTCTAGGCAAAATATGGTTTTATAACTCGATGTCAAGACCAGTTGTGATATTCAGGACAGCAACTATAAACTACGAAAGAAAACATGCGAGTAGTTCAAATTCTGTAGATATGAAACACGTACAAACCCTTCATTTGGACGCGTAGCCATACTATAGGAACTGCTTGTGCTTCTCAGTGCTGTTTCGATCCGATTTTCCTCTCCTTTCGGTCCGCTAGCTAATTGGTTGACACAAAAACTGTGTTATACAGATGTTTTCACGAAGTGAGACCACCTGTTTGAGAGTTATATTGCATTAGTGTTGTTATAATGCCAAAAAGCCGTGTATTTAACACACAGAATCTTGCAACCTTGGGAATAGATTAAGGAAACAGGATCAATTCGTCATTAGAAACCAAACACACATATATATATATATATATATATATATATATATATATATATATATATGTGTGTGTGTGTGTGTATGTGTGTGTGTATGTATGTATGTATTTGGTTTCTAATGAAGAATTGATCCTGTTTCCTTAATATATTCCCATATATATATATATATATATATATATATATATGATATTGGAGAAAAATCAGAACGAATCTTTGTGAAAGCTTACACACTCGAGTGGTTTCGTCTCTGGCCCGCATTCGAGAGGTCGCGGTTCGATCCCTGTAGCCGACCTACCTGGCCCATAGTTTTTCACCAAGTTTCTTTATTCCCTGATGTCCTTCCATGCAGTTTCCATTCTTATTTCATTCATCCTTCATCCCGTTGGTTTCTTTCGAGTTTAGAGGTGTCGATGCGGCATGGCAGGAAACAAGGATGCTCAAATGATTTTTTCCGACCCCGACTCCGGCTGGTTGCCGGGATGAGGACCGCCTCTGGAGGGGACGTTGGATCCTATGTGCCACGGAGTACTCGGTCGCCTACCCGACTATCGGTGCTTCAGTCTGGAAACTGCAGGGATCTTATCATTGCCGTGCTGTCGCTCCTGGTGCCAGACGCCCAGTGTAGTCCTCTCACCCATCCCTCCCTCTCGGAGTGCCCCCCGTGGGGCGTAGGCAAAATGACCACCTAGTTCGGTGTTGAGTCCCCTCCGTCCATATCGTAATACTAAGCTTATATAGTAATCAGGAATTTAGCAAACGTCGGCTTGCAGTTTCTGCAAACGTTTAAAGTTAAAACCATATAAGATATCTGTAACTCAAAATTTGCAACCACGCGATAATCCGAGTAGAGTTAGTTTCTGCAATTGGGTGTTGGATAATTTTAATGATGGCTCTACTGATCCGCGTTTATTTTATACGGGTGAAGCATAATTTTATTAAGTGCATCTGAATTAATGAGTGTTCATGAAAGGTTTCTTAAAATAGCTTTTATTTGATCAACAAATCTTAATTGGAATATATAATTCATTTTTTCATTAACAAAGTATTTTCAATTACAATAGGTATAAATAAAATTATATACCGTAACAAATGAGAGCACAATCCTGCTAAACTCACTTCATTACCATTATGACGCTCAACGGAATACAAGACATATAAACACTAACGTCACACACTTCGCACACGAATTACTGAATCTCTGTTAAACAGCTCACGATTACTTCACTATGCACTACCCACTGTCAACTTCACTCTTATTCACCTCGTTCACTTTGCTGCTTTATCGTTTTTCACCCACTAGATTGACGTTTTAGACTGCTGGTCGGCACCTATCGGCCACTTTTTATACTCCCGTAGCCGGGCTTCGCAAGTTCCAGTCATCGAAATATCGGGAAATCACGATTTAAAAGGTTTTAGAAAGGTTCTTGGAATCGAGATTACAAACCTTTTAAATTGTTTTACTTGAACTGCAGTAAAGTAACACAAAGGCCTTTGTTTGTTCGGCTATTATTATCCATTCGCGCTATTGTTAAGTGGGCCGAAAAAGTCAGACAGCGGTGCCTCACTGAATAAAAAACTGTGAGAGATGTATAGCAGTACAAATACATAATTTCCAACACATTTGTTGACAAATATATTTGGTTATTGTAGTTATAATTTGGTTGAAAAATTCGTGCACTCGAATTTAAGAGATTGAGTATTCAACGCCTCCGCAAACAGCGTACTTCCCAGAGTAAGAAAATTCCCGCTAACTTTTTTTTTTTGTGTTGTGTAATGCCCGGTTTTTCTGCTATGGTACCTCAAGCAAAGACACTAGTGATACATGAAGATGGAGCCACGGTGGAATGTGATGGCGGGCGAAATCGGAAACCCGGAGAAAACCCACCCTTGAGCCGCTTTGTCCACCACAAATCTCACATGCGGTCGCTTGAGATCGAACCCGGGCCTCTAGGTGAGAGGCGAGTGATCTGACCACTCGGCTTCGGCGCGGCCAAAATTACCGCTAAGTCATCAACCAACCACACATGCGCCGTGTAGATGCCAAAAAACGGGATATGTTATACCAATTTAGTTTCTGAAAATATTGTCCATATTTAAAGATATATAAGTGGTGTCCCAGAATTTGGAAGGAAATATAGAGGGGTTCTATATACGTAAAAACTTTGAGGTTGGATAGATTGGTTTGGTTGTGAATCTATTGTTCCTTGTTCCAAATGTTAGTTATGTCATATTTTCTGAATCACACATCAAAGGTCATAATTCAAAAGAACCTGGACTTGTGCGTCCTATTTTCATTCAGAATGCTTAATTTGTATACCAGCATTCGAAAGAATTTAGTATTGGTGCATAATCAATACGATACTTGTAACTATTTGACTTGCAATTTTAGGAAAATTGCCTGTTCTCTGAGGATGAGCATGCTATTGCAACCGTTCGGTTGATACCAAATCATATGCAGTTAGCCAGAGCAGTCCGCTGTAACGTACTGGAAGGTGAGTGGGTATAACGCCGGTCGTAGTATCTCATGATAATAAGAGCACACCGCTCTCTGAAATGTTCGTTGTTTACTTTTTAAATGTTGTTCTTTTTCACAAAGAGGCTCACAATTTGAAAGCACTAATACCCTTAGTTTACCTTCTTGAAGTCAAGACGATAACCCCTCCAGGACAAATTATTCTCAAAAGTCTGAATGAAATCTATAGAGCGTTCAGTAGTAAATGCAGTAATTGCTTGTCCAGGATTCTGCGCAGATTAATGTTGAAAACATTTATGTAATGTGAGTTTGAAAACGTAGAAACTAAACTGTGATTTTAGCGGTGGAATAAAAAAAAATCTGATATATTCCATTTACATGACTTTCTCTACAGCGTTGTGACAAATTATGTAATCCTATCTACTTTATGATAATCGAGATAAACATTAATTGATATTGTCTTAATTACTTACTTCCTTACTAAGTATACTAGGCTAAAACGATAGTCAAATCTTTTAAAAGTTGGTAGCCATGTAGTTGAAACCATTTCTATGTATGCCCAAAAGTTTATAAATTTCCATGTGAGAAAAGTTTTAAGTGTTTTATCTGAAAAAAATAACAGGGAATATCTCAGAAATGGTCAACTCCACGAAAGAGACTATATGACATAAACTGTGTGTTTTAACGAGATGTACATTTTTGTGTAGTAAGCGTTTGTATATCTCTTACGGTTTAACTGTTATTTCAGCAAAATTCATCCAGAATAAAGAGGTCTTCAGAGACTATTTTCTGAAAATTCAAGATATATATTTTACTTTACCCGTAAATATCTTTAATATTTGGTATTTTAATCAGAATCGTTACAGCCATTTTTTAGAAAATCAAAATTTACAATTTTTTTTCCATGTAAAGGCTATTTTAGGGTAAGGGAATTTTTTTCAAAACTTTCGTGTTGCATCCCAGGAAGATACTAAACTTAAATACCAAGTTTAATACTTTACTGACTTTACATGTTTGAGTTGGCGTGTTCATTGGCACACGGGCCTTTTTCTAAAAATGCTTTTTTGGATAAAGGGGATGCTAAAACGCGTATTTCCGCGAAATCTCGGTATCAAATTTTTGGGTGAAATTCAAAACCTTCTCTATACACTATGTACATGGTAGGTGTAGAGAAAGTAAAAGGTTCCCCATTCCTAGGTTTCGAATATGGGTGGTTTGGTATTGTGTCGTTTTAACCACTTCAGTTGCTGTGGTTTTACCCCGTCGTGCTTCGCAGAGAATAGAAGTAAGCATAATGGGTAACCTGTAGTATTTTGTACTCAGATGTACCATTTCTCAAAGTTTTTTTTTTTTTCAGTATAAAATAATTAATTAATATAGTGCATCAAGGGGTACGGAGAACAGTATGCTTCCAGGTATTTAATGCAATTGTTATTCAAACGTTCTGCGTTGCACCTAGTTGCTTATCGTACATTACATTTATTCTATTTGCAAGTACGAATAAATCATATTCGGTAACACTACAAAATACGAATGGCTCATTATGAAATTCAAACAAAAGCGACAACATAAAAATAAAGGTATCTACCGAAACTTGAACCCCCAAGTCACTCAAAATTTTAATTCGGTGCCCACAGGCTAAATAATGTCTGAAATTTGAGTTTTCAGGTCATGGCCCGTGGCTGTTGGATCAGTGGCGTGCTAATGTTTAATACATTTCATGCTGTGGCAAACAATTTAGAATTCATAGCCAATAGGTTAGCTATCTCAAACTATTTCTCTTGGACTCCTTTACAGTCCTGCCAATTTGTGCGGTTGAATTCTGAGACACCTGTTAGAATTTTATTGATTTCATTATGCATAACAATCAGGGTATTCATATTCTGACTACTCAAAATATTTTATGCTTCACATAATATAAAGCATGGAACAGGGAAGCTGTGTAGAAGAATACGAACCTATATCAAGTATTGTACCGATTTATTTATTTTCATGCAAATAGAAACGGTGAAACAAAGTTGTTCTAATATTGTTATTATTTTTCCATCATAAATCAAAGTTTTGCAATAAATGTTTCGGAAATCATGTGTTTGGGAAAACGTTCTCATTTCCGGAAACATGACAAAGAAGAAATCAATATTCTGATACTACGTGTTACACATTCAAGGGGGACATATCTATGCCATTTATAAACAAATCTGATTTGCTACATTCATATAACTTTCTCTCTGCTACAATAAACTGTTCTTAAAAGAGCTAATTCTTCTGTCTCCTTCATGCTTATCAAGATAAAAATTAGCAGATATAGTTTTATTAAGATATTATTTCGTTTTACAAAAAAGAAAGAAAACAATATGATAACGTGATAGTCAACTCTTTTAAAAACCGGTCGTTATGTGATGGTTTTGAAATTCTGTTTTCTTTGCTTGAGTAGGATAAAGTATATGACTAAAGCCTTTCCATTAACAAGTATAAGTTGGAAAATCGACATCTCAGAAATTGTTAGTTCTACAACAAAAACATATTTTACATAAATTATGTGTTTTGACGATATCTATATTTTTGTGCACTAAGCTTTTGTCTGTCTCTTACAGTTTACTTGATTTACAAAAGTCATTCAGATTAGACAGGACTTCAGAGGAAAATCAAGATACACTTTTTATATTCGTGTAAATAATATTAATAGAAAATTGTAATCCAAATCTATTTTGTCATTTTTGAAAATCAATGTTTTCTAAACATTTTCCATGTTAGGGGTAGTTTAAGATAATGGGACGTTCTTATGCTGTAAACATTCGTGTCACATCACTGGTAGACGCTGAATTTAAATATCAACTTTAGTATTTTACCCTCTTTTCATTGCTTTTCATAGTCACACCTGCGGACCTTTTTCTTAAAACGTGTTCTTTCTTTTTTATCCATGGATCCTAAAGCCTATATGTTAAGCGAAATCTTGGTATTGAATTTTTGGGTGGAATGCAATACCTTCTCTACCTATGTACTATGTACGAATGCTGTTCCCGCGCATTATATTTCTGTGCAGACCGCGTGGAAACAATAGAAAGTCCTGTACCTACATATGTTTGCGCATTACAGGCAATTGAATAGAGCATCTGCGGGTAGCGGTCCGCAACATTTCTGCCATGTTGGTGTTGCGGCAGAAATAAAACGGACAAAAAAAAAGTAGGCAAGTATTCGCGGGAACTAGAAAAAAAATATTCACAGCGATTAATTTTTACTCTGGATATAAAACATAAAAACATAACATCTCACACTCATTAAATATACCATTGAATTTGTTCGGAAAACAGCTATAGATTCTGAATATGTTGCTTCTGCAGTACAACGATTTCTTGTAAATAAGAAGTGGCGCGTTCATGGATGATGTTCTTTTAATAAAAAAGCATTTCCTGCTCTTAGAAGAGTGAAATATTGAACATAAATTGAGTTTTATTTATGGGTGCTCTTTAACCGGTACGGTTCTATATTAGGCGTGAAAGATAGCTTATTTTTCCCCCAAGGCTTCTTTATCAGACTTGAGATTGTTTTAGGAGCCGTAAGTCTACGACACGGGACCAATGGTTTATTTCCCATCCGAAGGAAGCCATACTAAAGATTTTTACGTCCGAAAAAATCCAAATAAGCATATACGCTAATTATTGTGACCATTGTAAAAAATATAGACATTAGCTGTCTTCGTGTTCTTCTGCTACTGGAGAAATGGGCACATCTATATATACTATTATATTTGAAGTCTAATAATAAATAAAGGTAATTTGTCATTGAAAATTGCTTTATTGTTTCTCGAAATATTCTTTTTTATGATCAATACATTTTTGAATGCGTTCGAACCATTTGTCAGCATTTTTTCCAATCTGCTTGAGACACCTCAAAAACATAATTTTTGAATGCATCAACAGCTTCTTCTGCCGATGAGCATTTTATTCTTGATGTTAGGGAACATAAAGAAGTCATTAGGACAAAATCATGACTGTACGGAAAGATGAATAATAATTTATGCAATATTAGGATTAATAATATTTGCGGATGAGTGATCAATTCAATTTTTTTGAGTTTTTCAAACAGCCGGTTGTTAGACGAGTTGCATCTTGATGAAGAATGATCCGATGCACTCGTTTGTTTTACATTTTTTACCGACGTCTTCCGGTAAACAAATGGTTGTATACCATTTCAGAATTCACAATTTTTACGTTCCTCTAAAGACATTGTTGCCCCATGGATAGTTTTTCTGAAGAAAACACATTTCATTTGTTTCGAAATGCTTCAAGTGCGAACAACTTTTGTTGAATTTGGTTCATCTTGAAACACCCATACAGTCGATTGCTGTTAATGTTCCATAAAATTATTCCATCGTGCATAAAATACCCCAGGACGAGTAAATCAAAAAGTGCTCATATGCATTGGTTCAGGACTCGTCACCTGTTACAATCTTATATATGTCCTTTGAAGCCCCACCATTGTGTTTCTTGAGCAGTGTACACCAATCGACACGAGTTTCCTTTTGAGTTTGTGTCAAATTATGGGGTATCCAATTTATTTATTTATATATATTTTATATATGCTGATGCAACTGATGCATACGGTTAAATCTACTCAAAGTATGTAGCATGACAATCTTGTACTATCAGTTTTTGCACCACATCAATGCTTTTTGGCACAACTGATTTGGACGAACTTCACTGATTTTGTCAGCGAGCAAATGGCGGCCAGATTAAACTCGTTACATCAGCGTTTCACAGTGGGAAAGGATGGAGGCTCATTGCCAAATGTAACAGTAAGTTCATCAATGTTCTCTTGTCTTGTAATCCCCTTCAAAAATCATAATAAAACATCGCATGAGCATTTTCACGAGCTAATTCAATCCTTTCGCTGAGACATGGTTTTAAAGTCACTGTATATAACACAAAAAATGCTCTATTGGCAAAATATCTGAAGTACATTAAAGTCAACAATGGCAAACTTTCGAGTGAAATACCAGATGGCACCTATAGTAATGACGTTTGCCAAGGCTCAAATTATAAATAGTGGCCCTCGTAAGGTCTCCACACCAGATTTTATTGCATTGTAATAGTGGATTATTTCTGGTTTCTCATTTTCACCAATTTCACTTCAATATATCAATTGCAATTTTGTTTTTATATAGCATAATTTCTATTGAGAGTTCTTATCGAAAGAGAAGATTCTGACCTCGATATTGGATTAAGATTGGTTTTAATGGTTATTGGTAAAATTAATGCAATTTCAATATTAAAAATTAGTAAAATAATGGAAAGAAACTAAGAGAATAGAACGACTCTTTTTTGGAACATAGGAGCCTGCGTGATTCCTCGTGTAAATTCATGCAATGTAAACCTTTTCTCCTCTTTGGTGATGACTGAAATTATGGTGTAATATCATTATTGTTTTTCTTATAATACCAAAGTAAAGTAATTGTCTGTGGTGATGCTGCGATTTGTGTTTTGGATAAGTTTTGAAACTGACAATACAGACTACTATTAAATACGAACAAAATACTTGGACATATTATATCAGTCTAAGAGACTCCAAATTTGCCAGCTAAGAGTGCAGACTTCTAAACAAAGGACGCCAATAATAACAGCTTATTTCAGTGGAAACTTCCACCTTTGACAACAACTGCTTAAGATAGTAAAGTAAAATACTTATGGAAATAAATATTTCCGAGATATTCCTGTTCAAGCTACCCAATATTTTGTCTCATATTTTGAAGAGCAAAGCCCCATTATTAGTTTCTCCTTATGTCATATAAATAATGCATAATATTAACACAGCAGTCTCTCAGTTCTATGGTATACTTAGGCTAGACAAACACCCTGGGTCAAACGAAAAAATACTCCAGAAAGAATAACTAAGTTATGTTGATAGTGAACATAAGTTTGTTTCCAAATCGAATATAAATTTATTGTATTGGAATTCTCAAAGCTTAAAAAATAAATTAGATTACATCTCTGTTATTATAAATGTACACATATTATATATTACGAAACACTGGTTGTGCTATGATGAGCTAACTTTATTGAACATTCCTGATTTGAAATTGCTGGACTTTATTTTAGATCGTCTGGTAAAATGCATGGAGGCTCTGCTATATTGGATCGTGATGGAATCGCGGCCAGTAAGGGAGTTGACCTAAAAACATTACTAGACAACACATGTTTGAAGCGTGCTCGTATTAATTACTATAGAACAGCAGATAAAACAAATGTTAATATATTTTTAATGTTTTAGCAACTTTTTGTGACTTTGATTTACAAGTTTAGCAGGTCAGTCAACATCATTTAAAGTGGTAATTTTAATGTCAACTTCTGTTCTATTACTATTGAAATACAGGAACTTGTTAATTTATATACAAGTTTTGGACTTCGGCATTTAATTAATACTCCCACACGCCCTGGTATATTTAACGATGTTGGTACATGAACTGATAATGTGGTCACAAATATTTATGATGATTATTGTAAAGCGTGTGCTATGGCCATAATTTTCTCAGGTCACGACACCATATAGCTTGTTATAGATGTTGGCAGGATTAGAATCCATGAAATCGCAACAACAGCAATGCCATAAAATTAAAAGGTGTTATAAATGATTAAAGTGGATGCTATTTTACTCCTTTGCTATGTGTCAAGTGTGTAGGTTTTACTTATATAGCACTACTGACTTAAATGATAAAGGCATCTACCTTCTTTCGCTTTTTGTTGATATAATTGATGTAGTTTTTCCTTTAATTTCTTTTAAAATAAAACATAATAGAGGACTTAAGCATTAAAGGCGGTATAATGTGGAGCTCCATAATCTTAAAACGGAATGTTTTAAATATTATAATCTCTATGTACACCATGGTATTTCTGAAATTAAGATGAAATGTATTGAAACTAAGAAACTATATCAGAAGGGCCTATAAAATGCAAAAATTAATAATGTTTCTAGGTTCATTAAGGATTCTCAAAAAAAAGACAAGTTCGTCTGTCATTAACAAAAATTCTAAATTTTCAACTTCAGAGTTAGACCCCGAAGTATGTATTTCTTATTTTATCAAGAAAGTTGGAGAGCTTGTGAGTAGCATACCTTCAAGTAAACCCAAGTCATTTCTGGAAAATATGTCCAAAGCTGATATCACTTTTTCGTTTAAACATATCAGTGTAGACGAAGTATACTCTTCCATACTCAATTTAAGTAATAACACTTTCTTGATGTTTATGGTATAAATTTCAAAATATTAAAATTGGCAGTCATTCATATATTGGAACCCTTTACGCATATTTTTAATTTTTGCATCGATACTGATGCGTTTAAATATGCAAAAATAATTTTAAATTTTAAAAAAGGCAATAGAGTAGACTATGGAAATTATATGTCCATAGTATTGTACCAATTATCTAAAAAAAAATTGAGATTTTAATGAATAAACAAATTTATGAATATGTTGAATAAAACTATTTATTAACTTAGCAACAATACGGGTTTCGGACATCCCACAGTATTATAGATCCAATTACCCTGTTCTATAAACGCTTCTCTTTGGAATTGTGTCTGGTAATTTAGTATGTAGTCGATTTTTTTATTTCACGAAAGCTTTTGATACAGTTTCTCATAAAAAGTTTTGTGGTTTTAGTGATACTATTGTAAAACTTTTATCTTCTTAACATAGCAACAGATAGCAATGAGTGTTTTTAAATTATAGTAACGGTTCCTAGAAGCATGGTGTACCTCAAGGATCCATATTGGGATTGTATTGTTTATAACATACATTATTGATCTTCCTGATTTTATTCATAGTTGTTATTCAGAGACATACCTGTTTGCAGATGACTTTGCTGTTAACATTATCCATTCAAGTACTAATTTACTGAACTCAAAACTTAAGATATTAAGTTAAGTTATTAACTAATTGCGTCCAAATATGTTGTAGTGCCAATAATTTGATTTTAATGAGACATTATTTTTTATTTTTTAATTAAAAACAGTGAAAATTTAAGGTCTGCATGTTGACTCGAATTTGTGCTGGCAAACTCATGTTACGCATGCCCTGAAAAAGTCAGTAAGGGTTTGTTTATATTAAGAAAATATTTAAAACCATATTGCTGCAGAATCTTTAATTATTGTCTACTATGGTCATATTCACAGTCATCTGAATTATGGACTTTTGTTTTGGGGTAACCACGCTTCACATTACGAGTTTTATATTGCAGAAGAGAGTTATAGGATTAATTCATTTGGCCTGCCTCGCGTATGTAAAAAAAACTTTTAACGCCTTACCTACCCATATAAGAAATCCTTCACTTCAATGCTTCAAAAGTAGGGTCAGATCAATATTGATGGTAAACCCTCTATACAATCTTTATGGATGTTATAATGTACATATGTGATAGAATTATTGTATGTTTAGATATGACAACGTCATGAATACTTGAATTCAATAGATTAATATATGATCCATCCATCCACCCATCCAGCTATCGTTCCATCGATCCATCCATCCATCCATGTGCTTATCTGCAACATTTAGCGTCCTGCCTCTTATACATTTCACCTTTTGTACTCCTGTGTAACTAAAATGAATTGTGTATTAAAACTTTCGGCACCATTTCATGGAGAACGCCGGATGCATTACAAGTTTAATAGAGTGACATCCAAATGCAAAGCTAAAAACGTCTATCGTTTATTTGTAGATCAAAAACCACTTCAAATTTTAAACCGCTATAAATACCTTAATATTTGTAATAGAATAAAAAGCAAAAGAAATAACATACTGAGCAAACAATGTTTTTCTTTAGTTTTTTTTTTTTTTTTTAGTTCACAGTTGTGACCATGGAGGAGGGTCTTAGGTTCGTCATTTTTGGTATCAATTCTTTGAACTCATAGAAACTATTATTTTAATCCATTCAGTTTTGTTGAATAAAACAAATAGTGATTATATTCTTACTGTTATAAGAATTTATAAGTTACAAATCATGCCTTTATCAATATGAGATAGATTACAGATGATTAAACGATATTATGAAAAGTAGAGGTGTTTTTCTCAAGATCTGAGAAATAAATAACTCTTAATAATTTAGGAACATTTTCCATTCCTAAAGCACCAATAAAGTGACCACCGCGATCTTCAGATCTATCCACCCGACATTTGGTTGAGTCAAGTAATGAGCTTTCTTGACACATCCAACAACCACAGCAACTGAAAGAAGCTATATCGCAAGAAATTGCATGTTTCAGAATTCATCTGTAAAAGTTGTGCATGCAATCACAGAAAGGATAGTGTGGAAAAGACAGCTTCCCAATGCTTTATGAAACGCCATTGTTTTTCCAGTATGTGACTTCTTTTAATTTTATCCTATCTGGAATATTAAATCCTATTATTTTCCCAGTAAGTGACTTCTTTTGTTGTAGTTATTTTTTCTATCACATACACATAATATATATATATATATATATATATATATATATATATAACAGTATACAATTTTAATACCAAAGAGAATTTTATATTAAATTCAGTTAAAAAAGAATCTCATGTATCCCATTCACATGACCTCCTTTACTTCTGTGTAACAAATTATTATTCAAAAGGTTGCTCTTCTATCTATGGCATGCTAATCGAGATAAAAATTAGCAGAAATGGTCTTATACATGCTTCATGCTTCATTGTAATTAGAAGGCAAGTAAGGAAATTTATTGGCTAAAGCGAGGGTCAAATCTTTTAAAAGTTGGTTCCCATAAGATTGAAACGTCTTTGTATAGCCAAGATTAGACAATTGCCGTATGAAAAAAGTATAAGTACTTTAAAGCTGAAATCAATAACAAGGAATATCTCAGAAGCGGCCAACTCTACTAAAAGAGCCTACAAATACACAAATGTTGTACCTAAACGAGTTCAACAGTTTTCTTATAGAAAGTTTTTGCTATCTCTTACGGTTTACCAGGCATGCAAAATTCATCAGAGTAAAGAGGTCTTCAGAGGCTATTCATAGAAAGTTCAAGGTACGCATTTTATTTCTCATATAAATATATTTAATATAGGTACGATATTTTAACCAAAATCGTTAAAAGCCATTTTTGAGGAAACCAATATTTTGAAACTTTTTCCATGTAAAGGAAATAGAGTGAGAGGATTTTCATGAAATGCCTCGTGTCGCATCCTTGAGAGGTACTATACATAAATACCAAGTTTGATATTTAACATCCTTTTCGTTTTTGAGTCATGCTGTTCACAAACACATACACACACAAACTGGTATATTTTTAAAAATGCTTTTTTGTACAGTCTCAAAACTGTATTTCCATATTACAATACCTTCTCTATATACTATGTACATATTACGTGTAGTTAAAAGTAATAATAGCTTACGGTTGTAGATTGTTTAAAATGTGTTGTGATTTCTTTGCTTAAATCAATTACTTTGCATTGCTCATAAATATTCAGGAAAGGAATGTAAATGCTGGTTGTACAATTATTGCCATGTGTGGAAAGTGATTTGTGTTTCAGTAGTAATCTTCAGTTAATGTGTTTCCGCCTATAGGTGGTAAAGACGGTTCTTCCTGACAGTTGACGTTATGGAATTAACAATTGTTCCTAGAATTGTGCTTTACCCACACAGTTTACTGAATGAAAACCATTTTCCTTGGTAATTTATCATTGGCTTTTTCTACTTCACACATGATGTAACGCCAGTGTCAGAGGAATTAAACACAAAGTGAAAGTGCATAGGCGTTTTATTGTTTTTACCAGGAAGTCTCTCTTTCTCAAAAATCATGTTGGAAGTTTCGCCATCGTTCCGTGGAATCAATAAAGAGCTGGTGAATAAACCATTCCCACAATACTGAGTATACATTAGCAATACACACAAGAAACATTCTATTTATGTGCCCTCTGATTTTAATAACGTGATAGAGAACCCTAGTGACTGCTTCACTCTTAATTTTTATGAACGCTTCCTTTAACCCTTTTTTTCTGTATTTATTATTTCAAGTGAATATGTGCTATGACAATCTTCACCGGCGCACTATTTGTAATGAGTCACCAGCACACCTATTTGTAATGACATACTGAACTGTAGAAAACTTATTAGAAACCTAACTGCACCAAAAAAGGAAATTGCCTTGTAATTGCTTCCCTTCCGTTGCAACATTAAAAATAGAGGAACCGCGAGCCTACCCAACCACAGCGAAGTTCCGTTTATCAGAGTAGCACCCACCATACACCAAAAACAACTAGACGGCCCGGAGTCGATCCCAAGCGAGCATATGTGAAATTTATGGTGGACAAAGCGGCACGGGTTTTCTCCGGTTTCCCCCGCCATCGCATACCAGCGGTGCTCCATCTTCATTCTATATATCACCAGTCTCGTCGCCTGCGGTGCCACAAGTATTAAATGTGCGCGTTAAACACTACCAAACAAAATGTACAAAAAATATTGAAAACCCACCGTGATCTCTGAACCAGTAACCGAAAATGTTACTTTCTATGTTGTGGCCTTGTAATCCATTTTGTATTAATTTGTTATTTATATGTCCTTTTGTTTTGAACAGAAACCGGAATCACTAGAAGCATAATTAACTATTCTGTATGTTTTCGTCACTTAGAAGCGTTTGAGTTTTCTCTCTGCGATTTTGTTCATAGCGACGTATTTTCTTGGTTGTGAAGCTAGAACATGTGTAAAATAGACTAGTTAGAAGCAAGGAAAAGCACTGGAGGACAATTCTTGGTCGAGTGAGGTCGATCGTTTCTTCCACGGGGTTATACTTCCCAGGCAGGGAACCCTAAGAAGCGACACATATAGTTGTTCTTACGCGTTAACTAGGTAACTTCTTCCAGCAAGGATTGGGTTTATTCCCTTTCCGAAGCCAAAGTTTTAGATTATCTGTTTTTGGACAGTCCTATATCTCGTCTTCCTATTGGATGATAAGAATATGCTTGCCATGGCAGACGATCAGGGAACATGCTGGTGCCATCTCTTCTGTACCACTTCTTCCACCTTACTGTTTTCTATGTTCAATTCTGTCTTATTTCTTGGCTTCTTCTTTGGTCTCTAAGGCTCACTCCTAAAATAGATTCTTGATTTTAAGCTTTTATGATTGAATACATCAACTCCTGAAGCTGCCCTTTTTTTTCCACTGCTGAATATAGGAATATCTATTCATCAATTTCCATTGAGCCTTTGCCCTTCTTTTTGGATCTCTTTTACAATATATATATATTCCTAATTTCCGATATATATCCATCAGTTAACTCGATAACGTGAAAGCGTTTTAAGAGAATATATTTGACCTTCCACCAACATAAAATGAGTAATGAAACATTATTCGTCCGATAAAGTGAATATATTTCGTCGGAATCGACTCAAATAAATCGAAAGATAGAATTTTGAATTATGTGATTGCGATTTCGTTCATCAAGTTTGAATAAAATAAACTTCAGTTATATGGAAATAAGTTTCAATAATGATTTATTCAGAAAAAAAGACTTACCTACATTCTATGATGCCGGATTATTAATCCATAAAACCCTGATAGCGCCCTGAGAGAAAGAACTCATCGTTTTCTATCCACTGACTACCGCGACATATTTGACTTCCATACATTGAAGCGATTAATACTGCTTCATAATTGGTACCGTATGTGAGGTATTTCGGCCTCATATTTGGCACTCTGTACGTGGAGCGTTTTCTGCTTCATCTTGTGAAAAGCAAAATCAGTAACTTTTTACCAAATTGGCCGAGACGAGAAGCAGTTGCTAAATTCAGACTAGCCACAGGACAGGACTGCCTAGTCAATCATCTGCATCACATCTGCATACTCCAGAACCCAAACTGTACACTCTACAACTGGGCTCCATGAACTCCAACTCCTTAATAACTGCTCCTCTTTAACAAGTATCATACTTACAAATAAATGCTGGGAGGCGTGTAACTCCAGTGAAAAGGTTTTATATATCGATTGAATATATGTTGTATAATATTTTTTTTTAAATTGTGAAATTCATTTGTATATTTGTTAAATGTACACATTCAAGGACGCGCTGAAAGTAATGTCTCCGATTATTATTATTATTATTATTATTATTATTATTATTATTATTATTATTATTATTATTATTATTCTGGTAACACCCCTAAAGCGTTTAGAATAAAATGAACTATAGTACCATTTTACATCTTTATTCTTCACGTCTACATATTTATTTCTCAACATGAACGAACTCATTTCTCCCTTTGAGAGACCAGTTTGTGGACCCCGTCACTGTAGAACGCTTGACCTTATTGACGGAGCCATAGCCTCACCTCTACTTGCACCCTTCATCAGTATCAAAGTGCACACCAGGAAGGTGTTCTTTAAGTTTAGGAAACAGATGAAAATCGTATGGGGCCAAGTCGGGACTACATGGAGGATGATCGACCTTAAATAAAATACTCAAACTGTTATTAATAAAATTCATAATTTCTATACACTTTAGAATTCTCTGAGATTCTATCTGAAACTACATTATACGCGTTCACTGTAGAATATAGTATAACGAACACCCATCTGCCTAAGCATTAAAATTGGACTTCATTCCCAGTAGCATCTCTTTCGAGAGCTACAGAAACTATCTTACTGTTTCACTTAGGCTGCTAGCTCCAGTAATTTTCCAATAACTTTTACAATCTCACCACCACCTCTAATACTTGTGTTGTCTTTTTAACTCAAGGACATTCCTTGATACGTTTCACCCCAACTTCTTGGCTATTGTCCAGAAAACTTTGTGAAAGATTTCTCTTTTATGACCCATGTACACATTCAGTTATCTCGTCTCTCTTATAACTAATCATATGGTAATAACACCCTCTAATTTCTATATTACATATATTTATTTACAATATCTTGCTTATTAATTATGTACAGTTTCTTACTTTCACTAGTACTGCCTCAATTTTAAACACGTTACATATTGAAGCGCCCTGGTATAATGATGGTATAGCAACAAGCAGGAAGAAATTTTAAATATTTTCATAAAAAAACTCAGCCCTGAATCCTAAATTTAGATTGGAGGAAATAACAGCGTATACAATGCTACAAAACTCACTTTATCTAGATACTTCAGATGGGAACATTGAAAGGAAGAGTGGCCGAAAGACGAGTAAAGAAAGTCACTATTTTTAACTCCACTGATGTAATCCAAAAGAGTTCAGGTTGTCAAATCCTTATAAATTCTTTGCTAAAGATAGTTATTGTTGCTGAGAAGACTAGGCCCTTCGCTTTATAAAGTAAACAGCATAATGAATGCTTGAAATAGCGCGATCGAGCGTCTACTTCCGTTGACGGCTTACCCTCTCCGCATTTAGGACTGAAGCTGCGCCGTGGCCGAGTGGTCAGACAACTTGCCTCTCACCTAGACGGCTCGGGTTCAATCTCAAGCCACCACATGTGAGATTCGTGGTGAACAAAGTGGTGCAGGGGCGGGTTTTCTCCGGGTTCTCCAGTGTCTCCTGCCATCGCATTCCACCGGTGTTCCATCTTCATTCCAGGTATCACCGGTGTCATCGCCTGCGGTGCCACAAGTAGTAGCGGACGTTAAGCACTAAAAAAAATTTAAAAAATAGGACTGACAACCCCTATGACTTAGGGTCCCTAGGGGACAGAAGCCTGTCGGGGGCCAACGACACGAACCACAGAATGAAGAACCTGGAACGAGTGGTCGTTGATATGAAATGTAAACGAAATGGAAAAGTTATGATGGAGCCATTAGTAGAATGAGTGGCAGGGGAAACCAGAGGACCCGGAGAAAACCCACCCAGACGTCTCTTCGTCCTCCTAAGCTCCCACATGCGGGCGCTTGGGATCGAACCTGGGCTACCTAGGTGGGAGGTAAGCGGTCTAATCACTATGTCACGGCGCCGCACGAGCATCTATTTACTCTTCGAGATTCATATTCTGGTGTTATTTCAATATGGTCAATTTCATGATGTTTGATCGTATTGACACAAAATAAGCTATTAAAACAGGCGCCATAGAAAACGTGGGTTTTACTCGCTTCATGAGAAGTGGTTTATGGGCTGCAACTGTGTCCCTATTGCGCATTGAACCGAGGGTCCGCAACTGTTGATGCTACAAAAGGACCACTATTCCGGCTTCACAGTTTGATACTCCCATATAGTAGCATTTCTAAGTAGAACTGCTCGCCTGCTGTTTGTGTCAGCTCTATCTCAATAAGAGCGGTGCATTAGTCATCGTGTTATATATATTGGGGCCGCGAGAACAGCTGATCGCTTGAACTGCACGTTTCAACTGCTTTCTACAGGCAAATACAGTTGAAGTAACCTATAAGCATTAAACAAATGTATGTCTTATATTCACATAATTTTATTTAACCGTTACATTTGCTTATTTTACATAATTTATCAAAATGCTAAGAAACAGTCACATAACTTGCTGTTCCATATACAAACTGTTATTATTAAAAATTAATATTTTAATTACATCATGCTAATTGGTCTTATTACTTGCTTTCTTGTAAGTAGAAGGGAAATAAGTCAAATCTTTTAAAATCTGTGCAAAAACTATGCGAAACAATTGAGGTTTGGTCCGTTAGGTAGTTTAAAATTGAAACCAATAACAAGGAATCTCTCGAAAACGGTCAATAACAAGAAAAACATACATGACATAAATGATGTGCTTTAACAAGATCTACATTTTTTTACAGTAAGTTTCTGTCTATCTCTTACGGTTTAATCGTCATGCAAATTTCTGCAAAACTCATCCAGAATAAAGAGGTCTTCAGAGGTTATTCCCAGAAAATTCAATATATACATTTTATTTTTTAATTTTATTTTTAATAAAAACTGTCAGAGCCATTTTTAAAAACAAAATTTTAGAAACTTTTACATGTAGTTTGTGTTGGGGAGGGGGGATTTTTTTAAAATTTTCATGTCGCATCCTCGGAAGATACCAAGCATAATGCTAAATGTGGTTTCTAACGGTCATTTCGTTTTTGAGCTCTCTATCCACAGATACACACACAAACAGATAGACGTACACACAGACAGGACCTTTTTCTAAAAATGTTTCTTCGGACTCAGGGGACCTTGAACTATATATGTTTGGTGAAATGTCGACATATTTTTGGGTGGAATACATTACTCTCTCTATCTACTATGTACATATGGGCTAGAGAAAGGAAAAACCAGTTCCATTTTTGTTTAACTTTCATTATATACTACGTTTAGTTGTTTTCTATTTAAAAGTACTGGTGCAATGATATTATAATGTAATATCAATTCTTGCTATGCTTAAAATATTATTGCTAATTTGTCAATTCAGATACTCTAAGGAAAGACAATGCAATGGTAAATGTTTACTTTCTCTTCTTACTACATAGTAAAGAGGTAAAGGACACATGACATTCCACCCAAAAATTCGATACCGAGATTTCACTGAAAATATACGGATCCACTGAATTAAAAAAAAAAACAGTTTTAGAGAAAGATTTGCGCGCCTGTGTGTATTGGTGTGTCCGTGTGTCTGTGAAAATGATAACTCCAAAACAAGAAGCCGGTTGTATGCCAAACTTGATATATAAGTCCAGCATCTTCCAAGGATATCACACGAAGATTTTCTGGAAATTTCCCTCATCCCAAACTACCCTTTTTACATGGAAAAAATTTCAAAAGATGTAATTATCTCAAAAATTTCGTGGTACATTTAAATAGTTATATGGCAAATAACATTTACATCTTGAATTTTCTAGGATTAGCCTTTGAAGCCCTCTTCATTCTGAATCACTGATAACTGGTAAACAAAAAACTGCTAAAAGAATTTAGAGTTTGTTAATGCACACAATTTATGTTATACGCAATTTTTGCTGAAATTCTTTATTATTGGTTTAAATTTTAAAGTACTTAACCATTTCTTATTTGGGAATTTGTCAACGTCTGGTCATACAAAAAGAACAAATTTCAAAATCATAGGAACCAACTTTTAAAAACTGTTGGTTAAAAACCGTCGTTTTAATCTAGTGTGTTCCCTAATTTTCCTTCTTCTTAAAAGAAACCAAGTAATAAGACCATTTGTGCTAGTGCTTATCACGATTCCTATGAAGTAGAGAGAAGAATAAGCATTTTAAGAATAATATGTTATACAGATGTAGAGAAAGTTGTGTGAATGGAACATATATATTTTTACATGGTCACCCATGGCCTACTATACTTGTCACACGACCCATAGGCATCTCCCTAAATTGCCTGTAAAATGGCGTGTATATCCACGTTTATTTTAACAATACTCTTCTTTCATTCACTGTCTGGTATTTTAAAATTTGTTGGAAGAATAAACAAATAATTAAAGGTGCATAACCAAAAGGCACAGATGTGGATCGCAGCCCAGGGAACAAGTCTCTGAGGTTCTCCATTAAGCCGGTGCAAATAGGAAGGGAATACGCCACTTACGCTCATCAACCCCATAGATCAGAGACTCCAAAACTGTACTCGAGAATCAGCCTCTGAATGAGGGGAGGATGGTGTGGGCTATGACGTAACGTTGTAGTCCATTCATCCCTTCTCTGAGGCTTGCAGTTGTGGAAGTTTATCGTAGGGAAGCGCCTGTTCCAAATCATAACAAGAATCCCCGAAAATGCGCATGCACATTTAAGGACGAATGGGAAGAACAAATGTTCTGTACTACTTCTGGCGAAAATGTAAGGTGTTTTATTTGTTCCAAGAATTTATGGGGGATATATAAAGCTAATGTAATTCGTCATTATATTGTGTATCACAAAGAGTACGTGAATATTACAGGCAAGTAAGTTTAACAAAATGAATCATCAAGTAAGTTATCACACCCAGTCACATATTATGATTGTTATTATTTTATTGTAATATTATTGTTATTATATTACTATAATCTTTATCAAATTATTAACATTATAATCATTACCATTAAATGTTATTGACGAGTATAACAAGTTTTAAACATACTTTAGAAGGTATTGTAAATGGAAGCTGAATATTTTCTTAAGGATGTAGAAATAATGCCTGATCATGTACTTGCGAGAGTAATTAAGGATGATGTTGCTTCAGAGATAATAGTAGCATTAGCCTTACGTATGTTAATCGACCGGAGAAATACCTCCTTGTCTTAAAAAGTCAAGAACCGCTTTAATCTTTAAAGGTGGCAACACAAAAGAACTTGTTAAATAGCGCCCAATACCTATCTGCTCTGTAATTCAACAAGTGACTGAATGAGTTCCTGGTAAGCGCCTCCGTGAATATATAGCATTTAATCCCCAACTAAGAGGTTTCACTTAATTCTGCAGGGACTCACATAACATTTCTATTCTGGACTCTAGCCTTTAAATTGCTAGAGAAAATAAGTCCAACATTTCAGTAATTTTTCTGGATCTACGAAAGGCCTTTGATAGTATTGGACATAAGTATTTGCAACAAAAAAAAAAAAAAAAAAAAAAAAAAAACGTTTCTAACATCAGGCATTCCTAAAAAAAATATTGAAATTAATTTTATAATTACAAATAGGAAATGCAACCCAGATTGTAACAAAACAAGGAAAAACAAAGTATATAACAATCAAGAAAGGACTTATACAAGGATCCGCTCTCTCATCCTCTTTATTCCACTGGCAATAGACTGCATTTTAGAGTTACCAGAAATTACCATAGCCAATCATTATGAATTTAAACTTACTCCGGAACTACTACCCTTAACTATTTTAGAATTCGCAGATGAAATGGTAATCATTGGAAAAGATAGATTATCAGCAAATGAACTAGCAAAAATTGCAATAAACAGATTCGAAGAAATAGATCTTACAATTAATCCAGAAAAATCATTTGTCATAAACATAGGAAAATGTTCCCTTGAAGATCAATCTTTAGATCTTACTTCATATCAAATGCCTACAATAAATAAAGGAGAAATTATTCACTATTTGGGTGTGAATATTTCTAATGAGATCACTTTTGAGCCTGCAGCCACACTTCTTAATCTCAAAAATAAAATTGAACTATTAATAAATTCACTACTCCTACAATCAGACCAAAAACTAATCGTTCTGAATAGCTGGATAAGTGCTAATCTGATATACCCATTTCAAACCATGCAACCGAATTGCATCACAAAATCTTTCCTCAATGAAACTGATAATGTTAAGAAGTGCGGTAAAAGATATTCTACAGCTTCCTTCTGTTATTCCAAATTCAATGTTGTACACCGATAAAAAAATAAAGGCCTTGGAATATTCTATGATAATTGTGACGCTTTCTTGCAATACACCAACACCTGCAAAGTATTGGGTTTATCAGGAAATAAGTACATTTTTTCAACACATGACTTAGAATCCGAAACAACTGGCTCATTAATGGCTTTGATATTACCCCATCTGACAATTTCACACACCCTAGATTAGGAACTGTTGAAGCTGCAATGGTACACTAAGAACTGAGGGAACGATCTTTCTCAGAGTGGAGCAAACTTTAATATAAGGGTAAAGAAGTACCTCTTTTCACGACGATAAAAGTCTGTCTTGCAGTGAATGGCGTTAGGCAATCAAAATGGCAGCTAATATCTCAGCAGTAGGATCTCTGCCCGGTAGATCCCAGAATGACAACCCTTGTCGGCGCTGCCACAAAGAGACAGAATCACTCCCTCATGCTTTGGGTTCTTGTCCTCACGGAGAAATGCTGAAAAACACGCGTCACCATAAAATTAGATCTTCATTGCTAAAGCTTTAAGAAGAAAAGATTCCAAGTGTATGAAGAGATTTATGGTATAGCCTCAAATGGAAGAAACAGAAGAGAGGATATTATTGCCTTAAAAGATAAGACGGGATATATCATTGACCCCACTATTAGAGTTGAGAACCATATTACTCAACCTGAGGAAGTCAATGTAGAAAAACATTCAATATATAACCCTACCATATCTTACTTTCTAAATAAATATCAACTCAAAAGTCGAGAGGTTATAGGTCTGATCGTCGGTGCTCTGGGACATTTCCTCGTTTCTTCTTTGACTTTTGGAAAAAAATCGTTAAAAGGTCCATTTATTTATGAAATTGTACTTCGTACTCTTAAGGGATCACCTGCAACTTTTAGAAATCAGTGCTATTCACACTTTTTGTATAATAAATTGCACATTTATCATTTAATAGTTTTTCATATGTATATTTATGTAATATTGTTATAATGAAATTTATTGGTAACCCTAAATTTATTATGTATTTTGAGTTTATATTTATACTGTTTTGGTATGCTTTGCCATATTGACAACCTATTAATGTATGGGAAGCTGTTATTCTCCTGAATAAAAGACATATGTGGGTGTAGTTGTGAGTTCGGGTGTGTATATGGGGATATCAGGGTGTTCTTTCTTTTATTGGTCTGTTATATTATTGTAGCGATTGTATGTGTGTGTGTGTGCATATTGCCAGTGTTGTTAAGATATGTAAAATATGGGTAGGGAATATCTTAAATTAAAGTATTTTTAGAAATCACGTACGGTCACCCTGCCCATTCAACGAAATGGTTGTATTATTATGAAATTAAAAAACACCACCACCACCACCACCACCACCGCCACTACAAGTTAAAGCAAATACATAATATAGTTTCGTATCATATAGAAACTAAGCAACAGGTTCGTTTCGAAACAACCTATATATTACTACTGTCTCTGCATGCATTTACTGTGGCTAAAATTGTTCACACATGTAAACATTCTCTAAAACTCTTGAGTAAGATTGTTGGAAATAGTTGCATTAGAAGATATATCAGAAGTTCTTCATATGAAAATTAAATATCAGCTGATATCCACATTAGTTAAGGATTTATTTACCTCATTATCATCTGAGAATATCAGGGCTGTGTAACACATGTGCCTCTCCGTGGAATAATATGGACAAATACAGGTTGGATGTTAAATTTTGGAACCTGCGGTTATACAGGGGTGGAATATTGCTATTCCTGCCAAAGCAGTACTGGAGGAATTGCCGATTAACATTATGGCTTCCTGCTCCTTGCCCCTTTAATTAGCTCTACATGTTAATATCCAGAGCCGCTCTCAGTGACACAAGTTGTGAAACTTGCTCATGTTCAGCTATAATTGCACCAGCATCTTTGCTCTTCTGCTTGCGTGTACTTGAAAGTCTAGAATCAGTCTTCAGGCCCCATTCTTCCGCAATTAGCTATCTGCTAATGAATCTGAAGGAAACCGGAACACCCCAAAGCAGCTCTACAACCTCATCATTAAACGCAATATAGGTTATATTAATCTCGATATACTACCGCAAGTTATTCAGCAAAATAACGTTGCCCTTGTTTTCCTCAGCCATACCTCTCCGTTATCGTTAGCATGAAGCATTCTGCTGGCTGCCATGGTTGGTGAGTACAGTGCAGAGAGTATATCTGCCAAATACAAGACTGCTTCTTCTTGATAATTTTAATTGTTTTCTAACACAACCTGTCTGTAGGACAGGAGTTGGAGAGGTAGAGTCACACTGAAAAATTCAATGCCATGGTCAGGATTTTGAACCATAGATCTCCCGGTCTCTAGCCGGTTACTCTACCACTGAGCTACCATGGCAACATACCGCCTTAGCTTTGAATTTCTCAACTGACTCCCAGGGGTTGGGGTTTTTAATCTCAAAATAATTTAGATCACCTTGTGATTTACCGAGATACCTGTGAGTCAGTTGAGAAATTCAATGCTATTCCGCCGTGTTGCCATGGTAGTTCAGAGGTAGAGCAACCAGCTAGAGACAGGGAGATCCTTGGTTCAAATTCCGGCTATGGCATTGAATTTTTCAGATGATTCTACCTTTCCAACTGCTTCTTCTTCTTCCTCCAAGGAGAAGGTCATTTGATCTGTTTCGACATCAGCCTATCTTCATCCAGGTCTCCCCATATCACATCTTCCTTTTGGCTGGTATTTTAGAATTTTTTTAGAGTCTTTCTGGTCTCTTTATGTTTAAGTATTCTATCCAGTTATGTATATACTTCAATATGTATCTTCTATGCAAAATATCCCAAGTTCCTGTCTGGTTTCTCTGTTTGTTATTTTGTCTTCTCGTTTAAGTCTTTTACTGTGCGCAAATATTACATCTCTGCTACCTCGTTATTTTACTCACCTTATGTTTCGTTGCTATCCACGTTTCTGAGGGGAAGTCGCCCTCCGTGGTGTAATCGTTATCATACCCAAGGTCGCGGGTTCAAACCCGGCGGAGGACGATTGATTTTTTCGGGCGTAAAAATCCTTAGCATGACTTCCTTCGGAAGGGAAGTAAAGCCGTTGGTCCCGTGTCGTAGATATCTGGCACGTAAAAGAACCTCAAGCCTGATACAGAGGCCTCTGAGCAAAATTAAGCGGTCTTTCACGCCCAATATAGAATGGGACTCTGGGAACCATAGAAGTTAAAGAACGTCTATAAATAACACGCCATTTTATTTTTTTCTGAGGGGACAGCAATTGTTATATAGAATTTCAACTCAGTTTCTTTATTTGTTTGTTTACTTTGAAAGTTGACGTACACATCGATTAAAGAGACAGCCGAAAAGTTCAGCGATCGTCGTAGCAACGAGAGAATTGCCCTGAATCACAGCTTGAAATAAAGCCAATAATTTTAAAAACACCTTCAAATAATAAACAATTATTTTTTAATTATTAATCATTATTATAAGTAGTAGTTGTACTGGTAATAATAGTATTATCATTATTAATCCGAATTACTCATTCTATTAAAATTCTGTTGCCTTGTTATGTTTTCTACCAAATACCACAGACGTACATAGTAGGTAGAGAAGGTATTATATTCCTTCCAAAAATCCGATACCGAGATTTCACAAGAAATACTATTTTGAGAAATAATGATTCCAAAAACGCATTTTATAAGAAAAACCGTGTGTGTTGTGCGTGCACAGCATAATTAAAAAACTTAAAGCGGGTTAAAAACCGAACTTAGTATTTTTAGGAACTTGGTAACTTTGGTATCTTATAACGAGCAAACGAGATTTTCAGGAAAATCCACACCCTAAACTACCATTAACATGGAAGAATTTTCGAAATGTTCAATATTCTCAAAAACGGATTAATGGTTTAGATCAAAATGCCCTATATTATCATAGCTATTTACATGAAAAATCAAATTTATATCTTAAACTTCCTGGGAATAGCTTCTAAGCCCACTTATTTCTGATTGACTTTTGCATAACCGACAAACAGTAAGAGATAAACAAAAAAATATTACAAAAAAAAACTGTACATCTGGTTAAAAACACACAATTAATCCCTTATACATTTTAGTATAACTAACCATTTCCGAGATATTCCTTATAATTGATTTTAAAATATCCAGTACTAAGACTTCTCTTTAATGGGATATCGTTACTCACTCTTTTGTCATCTTGATCATTCAAAGAGAAGGGAAGTTTAGTGTAATCACATAGCGACCGGATTTTAAAAGAGTTGACTAGCTATTTTTCCGTTTCTACCCTGCTTTTAACCGCAAAGCCCTATCGTAGGCATTTCCCTGTGGTACATTATGCCTATTGGCAATAGTGTTAACTCATGTACTGTTTGTTTCGTTGGGATTCCATTTTCATTAAGTTTATTCATTAAATCATACACATACATTCACCTTCTATTTTATATTTCTCGACTTTGGGGAGGATACGGAATAATCTGGGCTAGAGAAAAATTCCAGCCGGGAATCAAAGCCGGGACCATTAGCACAACAGGCAGGAGCTCTACCTACTGAGCTACAGGGCCAGACGACTACAATGGCATTAGCCAACCTAGTATTTTCCCTTTTTATCCTCTACTTAGAAGTAGCTAAGTAATAAAACCCTATCTACTTATGTTTATATCGATTAGCATAAGTAGAGAGGAGGAATAGCTTTTTTTTTACAGAATAGGTTAAGAACACGTGAATGGTACACATTAGATGTTTACAATCACATTGGATAAAAATTCGCATATTAATGCGTTTTGTAAACACAAAAAAATGATTTTTTTAGAAATCCTATTGACCCGATGCACATTTTGTAGATATAAAGATGCATTCCTTTTACTTTCTCTGTATACAAGACCTGCTCTATGCACATAGTGTATAGAGCAGGTATTGCATTTCATAAAAATTCAATGTCGAGATTTCACCGGATATATAAATATGTTTCAAGGCCACCTGAAAAAAACACAATGCTTTTTAGGAAAAGGTCCATGTGTGTGTATGTGGACAGCATTGCTCAAAAACTAAAGATTGTATTTAACTAAACTTGGAATCTTCCATGGATGCGACACGAAGATTTTCAAAAAAAAAATCCCACCACCCTAAACTGCCCTTTACATCGAAAAATGTTCATGTAACTTTGTTCTTTTGAAAAAATGAATGTAATAATTTTGATTAAAATACCGTATATTAAATATATTTACATTAAAAATAAACTGTATTTCTTGAATTCTCTGGGAAAAGTCTTCGAAGACCTGTTCATTCTTGAAGAATTTTGCTGAACTTTACATAACTGGTAACTATAAGAGATATACAAAAACTAACTAAAAAAATTGAGGATCTTGTAAAATACATAATTCATGCCATATACACTGTTGTTATATAGTTGACCATTTCCGATATATTCCTTGCTATTGGTTTCAAGTGTTTTCTCAACCGGGGTCATCTTTCGCTCATCTCTCTTTTGTTTTATTGACAATGCAAAGCGAACCGAACTTCAAATATTCACATAACAACCAGGTTTTAAAACATTTGGCAATAGCTTTAGCATAGTGTATTCCCTTATTTCCCTTCTGCTTAGAAGGAAGCAAGTAATAAGATCATTTCTGTTGATGTTTAATTCGGATAACATAATGTAGATACAAAAAAATAATCTTTTGTAAGAATAGTGTGTTTGCAGAACAAGCAGAGAAAGTCGTGTGAATATATGACATCAGATTTTTATAAACCTAATCAGCCATCATCAACTCTTCGTTGAGTAAGGAGAATTCTCCTGTTCCGGCCTCATATTTATTCCCATCTTTTTACTGGTCTTCCTATTGTTCTGTAGCCTAAAGGTTTATATTTGTATGACTGAAATGGAATGTGAGAGTCATCCATTCTTTGTAAATGACTTTTCCATTTTTCTCTATTTATTTGATCTTTTCTGTTAACGAAAATATATCTAATTCTTTCCTTGTGTCTTTGTTTCTAATATGATCTTGTCTGGTGCATTCTTTTACTGCTAGGAGACTTGTATTTGGCTCCAATCTTTCTTTTTAAGTGATGTCTCCGAACTATATAGTAAAATCGGAACAGCCATTGTCTTATAGAATTATAGATTTGTATCCTATCGGGTTTTTCTTTTCAAGGTATGAGCTATTACTCCACAAATATATTGGAACTTACTCACTTTATTACTTATTTCTTCATTGTTTGTCTTAAAGGTACATCCCAAGTAATTAAATTTTCCCCTATTTAACAATATCTTCGATCTTTTAATTGTTTTCTTATAAATGTCATAACCTTTGATTATTCTGATATACTTAAACCATATTCCTGGATCAATCTTTGTAACTTATATATATATATAAATTTATTTGCCACTTATTCTCTCTGTCTTGTATTAACATCATGTCATCTGCAAGCGTAGCATACTTAACGCACTTTTATTTATTTTTATTACTTTCTCTGTATTTACTATGTACATATGTACAGAGAAAGCATTGTATTGCACCTAAAAATTGGATACCGAGAATTCACAAAAATACATGTTTTGAGGCCCCCTGAATAAAAAAATTTAAAAAAACGTCCGTGTGCGTGTGTCTGTGGGCAGTATAGATCAAAAACGAAAAGACCGTTAAACACCAAACTTGCTATTTAAGTTTGGTATCTTTCAAATATGCGACACGAAGATTTTCAAGAAAATTCCCCAACCCAACTACCCTTTTGATTTTCTCAAAAATTGCTGTAACAATTTTGACTAAACTCCTTTATATTTAAGACATTTATGTGACAAATAAAACGTATATCTTCAACTTTCTGGGAATAGCCTCTGAAGACATGTTCATTCTGGATGAATTTTGCGGGATTTTGAATAACTGGTAAACCGTTAGAGACAGACAAAAATGTAATCTACAAAAAAAAAAATGTAGAGCTCGTTAAAACCCACAATTTATGTTACATTTTTCGTGGAGTTGACCGTTTTTAAGATATTCCTCTTATTAGTTTCAGTTGTAAAGTACTTAAACTTTTCTCAGACAGGAAGTGTCCGTTTTTCTTTTGTTCTACTCTGACCAAACGAAGAAGCGATTTGCAGTGACAATCGGGTAACGACAGCTTTTAAAACATTTGACTATCATTTTAGCATAGCGTATTCCTTATTTCCCATCTATTTATAAGGAACTAAGGAATAAGAACATTTTGCTATTGTTTATCTCAATTAGTATTGTGTAAAAAGAAAAATAATCTTTTGTAAGAAGTTTGTAAGAAAGTCATGTAAGTAGAACACATCAGATTTTCCCTAATGATATCTTTTAATTTTCTAAGAATATCGTCCATATAGATAATAAATAAAAGCTGAGATAAACTACGTCCTTGTACCCTAATTAGTTTACACTCAAATATAGGCTTGTAGATTTAATTCAAATAACGTGTAATCCTATTTGTTAGGATTTACAAATGGTTTAAATGACACACGTGTTTTAGCGTAGACTGTTATCCTTGGTGACAAGCAGAAAAGGTAAACGGAGATAGCTTCCATAATATAATATCGTTTTTCTGGCGACTTTGTGCCCCTCGTTGACATTCGTGTCGCTGCTGCTGGTGACCGGGTTAACCAGCGACTGTCCTCTTTCTACCACTTTACCTCGTAGGCAAGATTAATGGCCTATCTCGCCATTCATTCTCACTGGATAGACGCCGTGTGCAACCTTAACAAGTCTGTGCACCAAAAGATAAACCCCAGCCTCGTATTTTATGTAATACACTGGGATTGAGTTCGAAAACCCTCACATCTTCTCTCAATACAAACATATTTCCCTGAATGCACATGCCATTTCTTTTTAGTATTCACAGCTCAGCTCTCGAAGGTTTTGCTCATCGTAACATCGCCCTGTCACAAGATGCATTCATGCATTAATGTCTACCAGTTTTTCTTCTCACAAATAGTAGTATTTTTGAAAATCAGAAACTACAATGTTTCAGTTCGTTCTTAAAACAGAGAAGATAGAAGTCAATAAATAATGCTTTCTACACATTTTCACAAACTGTTATTTTACCAAGAGAAAATTTAAACTAACTGTTTTTTTATCTGTTAGTCACAATAAATATCCACAAATTGGTTTCAGTATCACATGGTTGTGTGTTAAATGCGTGTGTAAATATATATGGTATATATTATATAAGTGTGTATGTATTTAACACGTTGACTAATCACTTCGTAAGGAGCCTGAAAGTATGAAAATAAAATATCAATGTGTTACACTCACATGACTTTCTCTACATCTCTACAATAAATTATTGATAAAAAGTTTATTCTTCTATTTATTTAATGCTAATCGAGAAAAAAATAGAGAAAGGGTGTTATTGCTTGCTTCCTTGTAAGTAGAAAGGAAATAAGGAAGTACCTACCATAGGCTAAATCTATAGTCAAATCTTTTAAAAGTTGGTTGCTATGTAATTGAAGTAACTTTGTTTGTATGGACAGGAGTTGAGAAATTTCCGTAAGAGAAAAGTATAAGTATTATAAAACTGAAATTAATAATAAGGAATATCTCAAAAACGGTCAACTCCTCGAAATAATGTATGTAGCATAAATTGTGTGTTTTAACGAGATCTACACCTTTTGTTAGTAAGTTTTTGCCTATTTCTTGCGGTTTACCAGTTATTCAAAATCCTGCAAAAATCATTATGAATAAGCATGTCTTCAGAGGCTATTCCCAGAAAATTGAAGATATACATTTTGTTTGTTATATAAATATTTTAAAAATAAGTGACTTTAATCAAAATCGTTAGTCATTTTTGAGGAAATCAAAATTTTCGAAATATTTTCCTTGTAAAGGGTAGTTGGGAGGGGAGGATATTCTTGAAAATCTTCGTGTTGCACCTTGAAGATACCGAACGGTCTTTTCGTTTTTGAACTATGTTACCCACAGACACATGCACACAGGACACACATGGACATTTTTCTAAAAATGCTTTATTTTTATTCAGGGGATCTCAAAACATGTATTTCCGATGAAATATTGGTATCTAATTTTTTACTACAGTAAAATAATATATTCTCTATACACTACATACATAGTACGTGTAGAGAAAGTAAAAATTAAATTGCAGTCGACTGCATTAGTTTTTAATAAAAAAAAATACAATTTTTTTACTTTGCATGGTTTTTATCCTGTGTGCGAATTAATGGGGTTCATAAATTGTTTCCCTGTATTATGATTATACTATTATTTTCTTTTTGTATAGCTTCTCACATGATGAGCCGTATAGACTACGGACACGACAGGTCGATAATAAGAGCAAGCGGTAGCACCGGTGAACCAGAGAGGCCGTTGTGCTAGCGAGATCGATTTGCTATTATTGACATCACCTATCCCATCCATAATGCGCACATATCCAAGTGATTTTTTTTTTAAGTAGGCCTTCGATTATACTAGTCTAGCGAAAAAAATATCATAATCGTGTTTCTGCAACCACGTTCAGTCTAATTATCACATTACAGTCATATCACTATACATTTTACATCCACTGCTGCCTGGAAGGGGTGGCCGCGTTTCAATGCCAGTGCTGGGAACACTGCTCGTTACACTGTTAATGATAGTTGCACTACAAATGTAACATCCCACTATCTTGTGATAATTTGATTGTTGTTTTTTTTTTTTTTTTTTTTTTTTTTGTTTTTTGCTTTTTTCACACAAGCCGTGTGTAGGACAGGAGTTGAGTACGTAGAACCATTGAGGTATATCATCTCAAAATAATTTCAGATCATTTTGAAGTTTATCGGGAAATATGCGGCATGTTGTTATTGTGGTTCTGTGGTTAGAGCAACAGGCTAGAGACCGAGATATATATGGTTTAAATCCCGGGTATGGTACTGAATTTTTCAGCCTGATTCTACCTATCCAGTGCCACTAAATTGTTTAACGGCTTTAGTTTTGAAGTTTAAACATAAATCCCCTATGTATAATAGATGCTATTAAAAGCTGATTCTTTTTTCTAATTAATACATTATATAATTATAGGGGTTTTAAAAATGTTCAACAAAATTAATGACGAAATATTTTTTTCTTAATGGCTACGTATGAACATAGTGGTGAAATATTCACCCACCCCTCCCCAAGAAGATTGATTCGTACTTTCCCTTTCTCAGCAAGAAGCTTAATTTACATTTTCCCTTTCTCAGCAAGAAAATTGATTTGTATTCTTCCCCTCTCAACAAGAAGCTTGATTCTATTTTCCCTCTCTTAACAAGAAGCTGGATTCGTATTTTCACCTTCTCAGCAAGAAGCTTGATTCTATTTTCCCTCTCTTAACAAGAAGCTGGATTCGTATTTTCACTTTCTCAGCAAGAAGCTTGATTTGTATTTTCACTCTCTCAGCAGGAAACTTGATTTGTATTTTCCCTCTCAGCAAGAAGCTTGATTTGTATTTTCCGTCTCCCAGCAATAAACTTGATTTGTATTATTCCTCTCTCAGCAGAAGCTTAGTTCGTATTTTTCCCCCTCTATCAGCAAAAAGCTTGATTCGTATTTTCCCCTCTATCAGCAAGAAGCTTGGCTCGTATTTTTCCCCTCTATCAGCAAAGAAGCTTGGCTCGTATTTTCCCCTCTATCAGCAAGAAGCTTGGCTCGTATTTTCCCCCTCTATCAGTAAAGAAGCTTAGTTCGTATTTTTCCCTGTATCAGTAAAGAAGCTTGGATCTTATTTTTCCCCTCTATCAGCAAAAAGATTGATTCGTATTTTCCCCTCTATCAGTAAGAAGCTTGACTCGTATTTTTCCCCTCTATCAGCAAAGAAGCTTGATTCGTATTTTCCCTCTATCAGCAAAAAGCTTGATTCGTATTTTTCCTCTTTCAGCAAGAAGCTTTATTCGTATTTTTCCTCTTTCAGCAAGAAGCTTTATTCGTATTTTTCCTCTTTCAGCAAGAAGCTTTATTCGTATTTTTCCTCTCTCAGCAAGAAGCTTTATTCGTATTTTCCCTCTCATAGCAAGAAACTTGATTTGTATTTGGATAGGTAAATTCACACTGAAAAATGTAATGCCGTAGAGAGATTATGTTGGCTGGTGCACTTCTTGAGCTTTCTTGCGCAGAACCACCGTAACACTTTTCTAATAACTGAACATGACGAGGTAAAGTGTTCACTTTTCCATGTAGTTCTAAAACCATTTCGTCATTTCGCCTTACAACATGCTAAATTACGAATATGAACTTCCTTGGATATTTCTTCTAAAGCATTCAAAGCAGTAGAGCATTTACACTCTTCATTGGTTTCTTCACCCAAAATAATTTTACCGTCACTACTATTTCCACAACAATTATGGCTATGTCGTCAATAGTTTGATAGTATTTGTAATGCAGTACTACTCACGTGAAATACATTCCTATATTCCAGGTATTTTAGCAGTTCAAACTCGACGGAGGACAATGGATTTTTTTTCGGGCGAAAAAGTCCTTAGCATGACTTCTTTCGGAATGGAAGTAAAGCCGTTAGTCCCGTGTCGTAGATTTACGGCACGTAAAAGAACATCGAGCCTGATGAAGCATATTAGTCCTATTTATATACGTAACTAGTTAGCTTCAAATGAAATATTTTTCTATTCGTCTATGAGCAAATTAAACGGTATTTTACGCCCAATATAGAATGAGATGCTGAGAGCTCCAGTAGTTAAAGAGTGTTCACAAATAAAACTCCATTTCATTTCAGGCATTCTAGGTTGTTTGCCATATTTTATTTACATCCTCTGCACAAAGAGCCAAATGTACAGCACACTTCTCCAGGCATTTTCGTACCTTGTTCACAGTCACCCTTCTTATTTCGCTCATGATTAGTAACTCAACATTTGCTTTAATTACATATTCATTCACTTAGTCACTGGAAATATCTGTTTTAATCAGTTAACTTTGCTTATTTCTTAATACCATATAATTTTAGAAATTATGAATGTATGAAAGTATATATTTTTTCCAATTATCAGTGAGTTTAAGGGAATGTGTCTTCATTGCCTCATTAAATTTCCAATTTCGATTAAACATACCTACAAAGATATAACAGTTATCTCAACGTATGTTCTTAAATTTAATTAATTTCAAACAGTATAAATTGTGCTTTTGGTGAAATACGAAAGCACAGTTTTGATGAAGTTTGGAGAAGGGGATGTTTAAATAAGCAGACTCGTGTGGTTTTTAGCGATGTTACCTGGATATTTACTGACGTGAAATTTACTCGCTAATCTCTTGTACGAAAGTAAATAAAACGTGCTATCTTCGTGGTTAATTAATTTCACCCATTACTCTGAAGGTCGGTGAGAGCCGAAGCGGGATGATAAAAAGCAAAGGGAGTGTGGTGCCTACAAGAGGTATCCGAGTTTGATAAAATAAGCCTATAAGAGCTAAAAGAGAATATGAAATGGAAGTTTAGAGCCTCTTCCCTGCAGGCAGTTATAAACGTTTGCACAAACGTTGTTCCATGACCAGAATCTTTGGTAATACACGAGGCAGGTTGAATAAGAAGCAGTGTTAGAAATGAAACGTCATTTTGTCAAAGACAAATTATTTAAAGAGATAGAGTCAACTGAAAATGTAATGTCATAGCCGGGATTTGGATAACGCTTTGGCCACATGCTGGCAAGTGACTGAATTCTCCAACTGGACTCGCGTTTTTTTTTTTTTTTTTTTTATTTCGATAAACCTGAAGGAGATTTCTGATAATTTTGAAATGCCATACCTCAACGCCGACCTACCTGTGATTTTCCGGGAAGAGCACGGGTCGGTGCAGAATTTGGAGCCGTGCTGGCATATTTCCAAGGAGCTCTGTGGTCGGAGCGACTGGACGGAGATTTGGAGGTCCGTGGTCCTGGTTTCGGCTGTGAAGAAACAATTGATTCACACAAATTATTTCTTTATTTTCTGATTAAAGTACCCTCTTTGGGCTATTTACTTCTTCCAACGTCCCTGGACGGAGATTTGGAGGTCCGTGGTCCTGGTTTCGGCTGTGAAGAAACAATTGATTCACACAAATTATTTCTTTATTTTCTGATTAAAGTACCCTCTTTGGGCTATTTACTTCTTCCAACGTCCCTGCCAATTTCTGAATCTCCCTAAACTAGGAATCATCAAGCCCTGCAAAATATACACCTTTATCACGAGTGACCTCATTTGATCTAAATGTTGTTCCCGCGAGCCATTTCATCATGTTTGGGAACAGGAAGAAATTTCATGGAGCCAGGTCAGACGAATGGGGGCAAGGGGGGTTGTGCCACAGCAATTTATAACGCAGTTAAATGGCGACAACTTCGGACGAATAAGCTGGAGCGTTGTCATTAAGAAATAGCTTTTTCTTCTTCGCCAAATGGAACCATGTCTCCCACGTCTTTTCGAATCTAGCCAATAACTCATTGTACTTTCCTCCAGTAATGTTTTTCCTTTTTCTAAACCTTACCCATCACTTTTGGCCAATGAAAATGTCATTAGCTTGTTTGGAGCCAATTCTTTGCAAACTACCCATTATTTTGTTTACTGCTTGTGTTTCGGATTATAATGGTGAATCCAAATCCCATCCACGGGGACAACCGATGCAAAAAGTTCTTCAGATTTCACTTAAATAGCGCCAAACACGGCATCGAAGTTTAAAGCCGCGTCAGCTTGTTTTCCACTATGATAAAGGACCCATCTGGAAGACACTTTCATCTTCATTTCATCACGAAAAATATTAATTGCTATTCACATCGACATACCTACGGACTCTTCCACTCAGCGAACTTTCGTTCGACGTGCCTTTTTCAATTATTTCAAATATTTCGGTAACCACATATGCTGAGTATTCTGGGCGCTTCTCATCGAAAACTGATATTCGACCATATTTTAAGTCGTTGAACCAATATCTGACTATTGTTATAGACAGTGAAAGGTCCCCATAAACAGCATCCAATTTTGCTTTAATCTCCTCTCAAGATTTCTCATCCAAAAGTAAAAAACGAATCACTCAGTGATACTGCACTTTTTTCATTTTAGCGAAAACACGTTCAACGAATAACTGAAATGCGTATAAAATCCAAACTAACCTATGAATCAGTACTTAGTTTGATTTGACGATGGGTACACCATGGTAACACCAACTTGTCTTCACAGCTCCATCTGGTTCGAAACACGGTTATTTACTAAACCGTGTAACGTTCCTTGATAGATATGCTGCGCATCTTCGAACTTATACGAAAGTTTCAGCTGTATTGTTTCCAGCACACTACAAAGTTATGTTAGAACATATGATAAACATTCAGAATATATTTACTGATAGATTATATCCAATCTGTTTAGGTTTAATCCTTCACCCACTTTTTGTTTTTTCTAATGATTACCTACATAGTAAATAGATGTATTACACGAAGGTATTCTATATCAAGATTTCAATGAAATACTTACTTGTTTTGGGACTCACTGAATAATAAATTACGTTTACATTCTCTATCATTTATCTCGTAGTTAGAAAACGTTATGTACTTCAGTAAAAAAAAAAAGAATTTTCGAGATTTCACCGAAAATACACGTTTTGAGGATCACCGAATAAAGAAATCTTTATTTTCTCTACTATGTATTTAATAGGCAAAATTTTATGTCAACATTTAAAAGTAACTATATTTTTTGAGGTTCCCTGAATAAAAACATTTTTGGATAAAGCTACGTGTGTGTATGTGTGTACCTCTGTCTGCTCTGTGAGTCTGCGTGTTTCCGTGTGCATGTTTTGTACAAGCATATATAAAATGTAAATGGCATGTTATTTATGGACGCTCTTTAACTAGTGTGGTTCTCAGCACCCCATTCTAAACTGGGCGTTAAAGACCGCTTAATTTTGCTCAGAGGCCTCTCAATCTGGCTTGAGGTTCTTTTACGACACGGGACCAACGGCTTTACTTCTCTTCCGAAGGAAGCCATGCTAAGGATGTTTACGCCCGAAAAAAGCCATCGCCCTTCGGTGGGTTTGAACCCGCGACCTTAGGTATATGAAGTTAGCATCGTAACCATTACACCACGGAGGGCGACTAGCACATGTATTTCAAATAATATAAGCTTAATGTGCACCTAAAACTAATAAATATACGAGGCCCTTATAACCTCACAGAAAATCACATATGAAATTTTAAATGTTAGAATTCTCAATAAGCAATGTTATACTTACCCTAAGCCAATTTCGTATAGTTTATTCCAAACAATAATCCAAAGCAGCTTCAATAGTTATATTGGAAATGTTATTTAATTGCGTTACATTCAGAGGGAAACGGGAACGCAAGCAGAGCTACAGATTCTTATCAGGGAGTAATTATAAAGAAATATAACTCAATATGACTCAAAATTTAATAATATTATTTCTCTACTTACAAAACCCGCACTGTATTGTCATTTTTGCCTTAACTAAGTCGTTTCCTCTCTTACTCCTTGCTTTATTCTTTTTCAGTGGCTATGTGCATGCCAGGTAGAAAAATGTCATTACATGAAATTCAAAACGTTGAACGTTTCACCTTTTCAGAAGTACTGTTTAGTATGAGGGGAAAATGGGAAAAATATGTGTCAGTCACTAAAACACGAGGGCATTGAAACGAAGTATTAAGTAAGAATCCCAGGCGCATATCTGATGTGCTGATAGATACATTAGAAAATATGTATAATTCTATGATTAGACCGATTTTGCTCTATGGAGGTGAAATTTGGAAATAATACGTAAACATAACGCAGATAGTACGAGGTACGTCCAGAAAGTAAGTTCCGTTTCAATTTATCTCCGCTGCAGCGCTGCGATCTGTATCAAGGAGAAGAAACGTACGCCATTTTGAGATCGCTGTCAGCCACATACGCTTTGTTGTGCTTGTTTACAATATCGGTGTTGATTGAAAATCCCGCCGCTTGTGAAATCAGATCTGTGATTCGCTTTCTGAATGCTAGGAAAGTGAAACCAATTGAAATTTATCGGCAAATTTGCGAAGTTTACGGACAAACTGCGATGAGTGATTCAATGGTGAGAAGATGGGTCCGTCAGTTCAATGAAGGACGCAGTGAAGTGCACGATGAAGAACGAAGTGGGCGTCCATCTTTGGTTACAGAAGAACTAGTTCACGCGATTGATGACAAGATCCAGGAAAACCGCAAGTTTACAATTAGTGCTCTCCTAGCGACTTTCATCTCTTCTTACATCTCAAGTCTTTCCTTGGTGGTCAACACTTCAACAATGACGAAGAGCGGAAAGAAAATGTTTCCAACTTTTTGAAGACACAGGCGGCAAACTTATATGAAGAAGGTATACAAAAACTTGTGCCACGCTATGACAAATGCCTGCAAAATTTCGGCAGTTATGTGGAAAAGTAGTTTAAGAGTTGTAGAATTTTGTGCAATAAATAATTATTCTGTATCTGTACACAATTTAATTTTATTACCAAACGGAACTTACTTTCTGGATGTACCTCATATTTCGGAAAAGACTCCTTGGAATTTCATAAGGCATGTGAAATGTTAGAGTACTGTAGGAGATGGGATGTTATGAAGAAACAGCATATTGTAAAACAAGAGTGGTGAAGTAATGGCGATGCTAATGCCCGGAGATAATTTCACACTACGTTCCACAGTGTGACAGTGCAGCCGCTCTCCTTGAGGCGTAGGAAGCCTTGGAATGCGGTAAATACAGGAAGCGACGCTCCAGTAATCTGAAATCCGGCAACTGGCACATGCTAGAATCGTTCACTCTCTTCGACTAACGTGCAGAAACGTCTTTGGCATCATTTGCAACTATTAAGGAAGAATTGCAAGCCAATTGAGTGAATCGACTGGAGGGTTAGCTCGCAGTGGCGTTAGAAAGCCATCAACAGTCTTCACGTAGAAGCGTCGAGTGAATTGTTTGCAACAGTGAATGAAACACCTTATTTGTAAGCATTTTTTAAATCAATAAACACATCCGTTACAAAATGCTATAAATATCAGCGGTAAAACCGAACTCGTACGTTTTGGGCAAGTGAACTCGAAAGAGGTTTGAGGAGAATAAGCATGGCATCAGTATGGCTAAGAAGCGAAACAATTGCCAAAAACAAATGGAAAAGTATCAAAAGAAAATTGTTAAACCTCAGTCGGTAGGAAATTCAATTAAGTTGTAAAATTAAATATTCTCTAGCTTTAGAAAACGCAATAAAATTGAATTGGGATATGCAGGCACATATACTTAACTTTGGAAGAAAAGAAAACTCAGGAATGGGATGGTGTATGGAGAGCACAGAAAATGACAGACAGTAATTCTGACAGGAGAATCTGCCTATTCTGCGGTTTGGATGAACACTGGTAAACATTTTGGCGGAATACGCACAGTAGGAGAACTAGCGAGAAATTAAATTTAAAGAAAGTTGTTTTAACTCCTGCTAGAAGGAAATTGACTTTTTTTTTTTTTTTTTTTACTTTTATAATTGGCTTTTACTACTTGTGGCACCGCAGGCGATGACACTGGTGACACAAGGAATGATGATGGCGCATCGGTGGAATGCAATGGCGGGGGAAAGCGGAGAACCCGGAGAAAACCCGTCTCTGCGCCGCCTTGTCCACCACAAATCTCACTTGCGGTCGCTTGAGATGGAACCCAGACCGTATAGGTGAGAGGCGAGTGGTCTAACCACTCGGCCTCGGCGCGGCCGGAGATTGGCATAATGGTGTCTACTGGCTAACCAGAGGAACTGACAAAACATGGGCAACTTTCTGGCTAAAGTGCACGAAGCTAGATAAAATTTGTTGATTTGATCAGAAGTAATTTATCTTTATTTTTACTTTCTCTAGCACGTATGTACATAGAATATACATAGTAGCTAAAGAAGGCATTGTATTCCACCCAAAAATTTGAGATTTCACCGAAAATATATGTTGTAATATCCATTGAGTTCGAAAAGAGCATTTTTAGAAAAACGTCCCTGTGTGTATGTGCGTTTGTGTGTATATGTGTCTGTGGACAGCATCGCTCATAAATTAAAACCTCGTTAAAAACCAAACTTGGTATTAATGTTTAGTATCACCAAGGGACGCGACACAAACATTAATCCCCCCCCCCCCTCCACAACAAACGAAGCTTTACATGGAAAACTGTTTGAAAATTTTGTTTTTCTCAAAAGTAGCTCTAATGATTTTGATTAAAATACCATATAAAGATATTTACATCACGAATAAAATGTATATTCAGAATTTTGCATAACGGTTAAACCGTAAGAGGCAGACAAAAACTGTAGATCTCGTTAAAACACGTAATTCATGTCATATGTTTTCTTATAGAGCTGGCCGATTTTATATATATAACGTGTTACTAGCTTCAGTTTTAAACTACTTAACTTTTCTCAAACGGGACCATGCAAAGCCAACCGAAGTTCAATTGTTTCAAATAGGGACCAGCTTTTAAAAGATTTGACTTCACTTTAGCATAATGCGTTTCCTTGCTTCCCTTCTACTTACAAGAAATCAAGTAAATAAACAAAATGTTCTAATGTTTATCTCGATTAGCACTATCAGATAAAAGAATAATCTTTAACGGGGATAGCTTGTATATGGAACAGCTAGAAAAAGTTATGTGAATGTAACACATCTGCTTTTTTCTATCATTTTCTCTCTTACTCTTTTGTTTTTCCTTGTCACCTTTAACTTGTGTCTGAAATGTTCACGTGCAGTTAACTACCCATCAGTAAACGTTGTGTAATAACTTTAAATTTCACACCAATACCGATACCGTATCCATCCACCAATCCATCCATCAGTCCATCCATCCAATCATCCACACATCCATCCATCTATCCACCCACCCATTCCACCATCCATCCATAGTCTGGGGTGCCATAATAGTGAAAGCGGGTTTTAAACACTCATCTGTCCGTTCCCCCTCCCCCCGCATGTCTGAGCGTCTGTCTTTCTCCATCCATCCGTCCGTCCGTTCTACCTTCGCGAGGCCTTTGGACGAAACACGTTTGAATCTTTATTGTTGTACTTTGTTGTGTTCACTGGTTCTCTGTGACGCCACTGTTATGTTGCCCCGAGATGCTGTCATGTACGCCGTAATTTCTGGCTAAACTAGACATGAGGTGAAATTTGTTCTGAAAATGATATGCTTTCGTTTCTACGGCAATTAGATCTTCAAATTGAGCATTGATACCCTAAGCCGTTTTAAAATTGCAAACGACCTGTCTTAGCGAGTAAAATTGCAATAGAATTATTTGTTACACCTATCATATAAATATTCTCTTAACCCATGCTGCATCAAGTAATTTCCAGACTGCATGTACAAACTGCAATATTTCCTATACATGTTTGTAATAATATGGCATATTTCAGTAAAAGAGTTTGTTTTGTTTTCTTTTTTCTACTTGTGACATTTATTGTGACTGTTGGGAATAAGTTAACTTGAGGTTCTGAGTTGCAGTCCTGAAAAGTTTCCGGAAAGCACTTAACATCTCTAGCAATTCCGGTTGACATTTTCTTCCAGTAGCTCACCAAGAAAAACAAATGACAGCGTCTTCCTGTATCCATCAAGTCCATTCCATTTGATTCAGTGGAGAACGCGCTTGTCACCTTTTTTTTTCCCCTTTTCTTTTTGTTTTTAAGAAAGGGTGTAATTCTTGGACTAAGAGTTGAAATGGAAACCTGCCAGAAGTTACCACAGACAGCACATTTGCGCAAATGTTCTTTCCCTACCTTTTTTTTCTCCTGCCTGGGTTACTTCAGCTTCAGCTTGTTCCATTATTATAATTTTATTCCCTCAGAGAATCAAGTTTTAAAACATCCAGACCACGAAATTACAATTATAAAGAGCTCTGTGCTAAAACGCATTTGAATGTGACAAAGACACAGCGGTGATTTAGGGTTAAAGGTTCTTGTATCTCATATCCGAGTTTGAATCTCTCTGCGGTTAAGTTCCAGGATTAAATTATTTTATAGTCTTTACCACCTACCAATATCAATACTGTATTCCGCCCAAATTTGAATACATATCCACCGAAAATACATGTTTTATGGACCTTGAATCGAAAAAAAAATATATTTAAAATAGGTGTGAGTGTCTGTGTGTGTGAGAATAGCATATCTCAAATATTCGTTTTTAATGTCCTGCTGAAGGAAAGAAATTAAGACTGACGGCAATTAAAGTGACTTTGTTTTGCGATCCGAAAAACGTCTACTGCAGATAGGCCAATCAGTGTTTAATCGGATATAATCCTCCCGTCAGATTTAATCAGCCGGTTTTTGCCGGTTAGTAGCTTGATCAGCAGTCAAGAGAGTATTCATGGATGAAAATGTCCAAAAACTAACTAATAATTGCATTAACTTTTGCTGAAGCGTGGTAAGTGGCGTTATTGTTAAAGCAACAAATTCTTGATTTCTAAATATATAAACATTGCGATTGCAATCTACATTTTTCTATATAACATATATGTTAAGGTGTATAACATTATATTATAAAATTATTTTGAGTCAAAAATATAGAAAAATAAAGAAAAGTATCCGCGTTTGTTCTAAATAACTTCAAAACTATTTATAAGCGTTTTTATTTTGTTTTTAGAACTATCAAATAGATACCGATAAATTAACCTAAAATTAAACAGGAATGATGGAAAGGAAACTTCTGTGATTCTATATTAGTAATATTTTATTTGAAAAAAAATCATTAATAGCATAGAATAATAGGACGATAAATTAACCTATTGATATTGCTTATTATCTAAAGTTAAAATAATGGATTCTTCTGATAAAACTTTTGAACATCGTGTAAATTTGTTATACTTAAGAGTATGGAACTTCAGAGAGAGACAAGAAATATTTTGCGTATAATGTGTATGTGTGTATGTGTGTGTGAGCGCGCGCGTTATGGAGGAGTATTCCACACTTCAGCCGTGGGCTTATTGTAGTCAAATCTCTGGAGGAAGGATGAGTCGGTTATAATTTTAGAGGGCGACCGACAGGCCGCCGTGGAAGGTCCCTAACAGTTCAAAAGCAGTTCTTCGTATCGACGCGGGGAGTGCCAGGAGCCCGTGGCTCAGTCCTGGATAGACTACTTGAGTCCGCAGAAAACCTCTAACGCCATCGCGCCGCCGAAATCTGCATTTCCAGTGCGCAGTCACCTCCACGAAATGGTGCTTCTGCCGCAGTTCTCGTCGACACTTACAATCTTGAAAGAGACCGATTGGGATGAAATGAAGGGACAGGAATTTCGAAGAAATGAAGGATTCTCTCCAGCATTCGTCTAGTGATCCGGAAAACCCATGAGCTAGAGAGGTCGGCCGCGGTGAACCGATCCCACGACCTCTCGAATGCCAGTCCCAGACGAAACGCCACCGGGCTCGCTTTGCGTATAGTAAAGGAAATTGAAAAGAGATTTAGGTTAGGTAAGGACTTAGTGTTTTTACTTTCAAACATAAAAAAAGTTTGGATAGACAGACTAATGGGCAGTTTCGACTTTCTGTGATGTTGCAGCTGCTAATCACAATGAGATATTATGCTCTCGGGGTCTTCAGGTCATGTTAGAAGCAGAGGCGTGAGCTATAATCCATTCTGGATTAGCTCTTTTTTTCACTTGGCGAATTATGTATGCACCTTTTTTTAGGATTTAATGAAAGGTATCCTTAAAAATGTTCACTCACTTCAATGAAATTTAATGCATACGTACAGCTAATACCAATAGGACGAAGAATAATGTAACAATTGTAATTACTAATTAACTAGACCTTTAACTAGACCGATTCAGTCTATTTTTGAAATGGATAATTTCTGATTTTGTGTCCATTAGGAAAATTAGAAACCTTCATCTTCAGTCATAAAATCACTAGATTGGCTATGTTGACACTTGTCGGCTTACTCGGGACTCGTCGTCTAAGCTTCGCATAGCAAGAGAGAAGACCTCAGTGTTTTGTTGTAGGGACTTCCTCCTTCATGTCTCTTCCTGCTAACGTGCCAGTTATATTATATCGATCAGGCATGTTACTCCCACTTGAGAAGGTAAGCTACATTATATTGCAAATATAATCTATTTTTATCACAAGGAACCCATTTTATTCCGTAACCTTAGGCTAGAATGTAAACTTAATAATACATTATTTGTTATTTATAAACTTAATAGAAATCCTTTATTCACAAATTTACCAGATGTCGCAGTTATCTTAGTTATCCCACAGGATACGCTCCATATAATTAGTTGGTGAGGTCCACAAAGGAATTGTTTGTTGCATGAAAGGAATGGTAACTCACGCATGAGATTATCAGGGCCTTATACAGTTATTCATTTTCACTATTTTAAATTTGTAATTAGTATGGAGATAATATCCCTTATCTAATGCTCAACAATTAGACAAAAATGCTCTACTTAGGTCTTTCCTCACGAAGCTTTTAACAAACAATGAGAGAAGCATCGTCTGCTGGTTGTTGTTCCAAAATGCACGGTGGTCAAATGTAGAGCTGAACACTCACTAATGTGTGATTAGCGTATATATAATCCAAAGAAAAATAAAACTGATCAGAGAATAATAGCTGTCAATCACTAGAATTGATTTCATGTGCTTTCTTACAACAGAGCAGAAGTTTTGTGTATGTCAGAAGATACCGCACGAAGATTTTCAAGACATAGCTCCCTTTCAAAGTACACTTAACATGGGGAAAATCTAATTGGCTACATCCACATAACTCCTCTACCTACGCTGCAACAAACAGTACATACAACGTTCAATGTACATCACGTTCGAGCTTATCAACATACACATTAGAGAAAAGATTTTATTGCATATTACCTCCTTCTACAAGAGAAATAAGGAAATACATTTTATTTGTCGAGTAAATATTTTTATACACGGTATTATAATTAAAATCGTTAGGTCCAATTTTGAGAGAATCAATATTTTCGAAAATTTTTCGATGTAATGGTTAGTTTTGGGAGGGGAAATTTTCTTCAAAATCTTCGTGTTGCATCCCTGGAAGATATTAAAATTGTGCGATAAAAACTTTTAAAAGCCGATCGCAATGTGATGATTTTGATAGTGTTTCGTTCATGAATATAACTGACACGTTGAGAATACTCAAACACTTGCCACTATCTTTCCCAGCACCGCAGCGTTGTTGTGACTTCTCATGCTGAAGTATTTATAAGCACAATGATAACATATATGTAAACCTTTGCCTGTGATATATTATAATATATATTAGTTTTCTCAAGCAGGTCATATTTCGTTCCAATTCTCTTTTGTTTAACTCTGATCGAGCAAAGCGAACTGCTTCATAAAGCGACCAGTTTTTTAAATGATTTATCTCGATTACCATGATGTAGGTAATGGAATAATTTTTGTAACAATAATTTGTAGAAAAATTCATGTAAATGAAATATATCAAATTTTTGTCTTAAAATATTATTTGTTACATCAATGACTTAAAATACATTTCCATCGACGTAACTGTTAATTCTAAATTAATATTAAGTTTTAATATTTCAGCTTTGTATGTGACAGTACTTTTCAATATTGTGTTATATATTTATAAAGCATTTATCTTGGTTATATGACTGTTCACGGGATACTATTCAGCATAGCTGCTGTAATTTTATTACCTTTATTTATTCTGTTCTTAATGCTATTTTCCTATCTGTATTCTTTATTTGTTCTTAGCCGAAATAATTAAATTCTTCACATCCTCTATGGAACACTTTTGTTCTTTCAAAATTAAATGTTTTGTTTCTGTTTAACATCCCAGATAATATGTTTTTCTAACTTTACTTTCAGACCCCATTTATCATATTCTTCTAGTAAATTTCTAAATATGAATTCCAGGTCGTCATACCCTTGTGCAATTAGAATCTGGTCAACTGTAAATAACAGTGTCTGCTGATCCATCTCCAATTGGAAATCCAATTCCTGAATATTAATAATAATAATAATAATAATAATAATGTTTGTTATAATAGTTTACAAATATAGTGCAGTAACTTGTACAACAAATTTTCGTTTACTTTTGTTTATCCTATGGTATATATGTGGATATGGTAATGATGTGTTTTGTAATTCATAAACATTGAGTAGATACCCCTGTGTAACGACTTAGTTCATTATCATCCCCTTTTTTGTTCTTGTATCATAAAACCCATAGAGCTGAATATTGCAGTGCCGAGCTGCCATAAAGCTGAGCTTTAGTTCTATGCAACATTAAAAGCTAACACACATAAACACAAACAACAATACCCCGCGGATAACGCACGCCGAAAAATTAATAGAATTATGCAACTGGAACGTGCCCTAGGGGAGAGAAACTTTCATCTGAGTTCGCAGCAACAACAAGAAAAGCAACACAAAAAGTTGAAACTACCCTTAAATACCTGCACCATTAAACGGCTACAACGTCTCAAGCCACTTGCATTTCATTTATTAAATCCTCTTACTCTTTTAAGTGGGGTGCAACAAAGTTTTGGGCAGGAAATTAACTGCAGTGAAAACGGCTGGCAAGGAACTTAAAGTAATTTAATATTGTAAATTAAGCCGGGACAGTATACCGTACGATTATATTTTCTGGAATAGTTCCTTGTTTTGTGTAATTTACCTGGATTGCTACATTAATGTTTCATACTGTCAGCAACTTTAAAACAATTATAATACACTTTATCTCTTTCTCTCTCTCTCGGGCATCTGCCTATAACAATAAATAGAGGAAGCACTTATCCCACTCGGATTGTTGCTATTAATATTTTTAAACCAACTATCAAGCTATTCTATTATATGGGTAATGGTCCTCCTATATTTAGATTACACTGGGCAATTATTTTTTTTACTTTCTCTACACGTACTAGGTACATAGTGTGTAAAGTTGTATTGGACCCAAAAATTCGATACCGAGATTTCACAGGAAATATTTGTTTTGAGGTCCCCCTGAATCCAACAAAAGCATTTTTAGAAAAAATCCTTGTGTGTATTAGTGTGTTTATGTCTGTGGGAAAATTAGCCCATAAACTTGATATTTAAGCTTAGTATATTCCAAGGATGTGACACGAAAATCCTTAAGAAAATCCCCTCACCCAAAGCTAACCTTTACATGCAAAAGTTTCGAAAATTTTTATTTTCTTAAAAATGGACTAACGATTTTGATTAAAATCTATTATTATTTTTAAGATATTTACTTAGCAAATAAAAAAATATATATATATATATATATATATATATATATATATACTTCTTGAAACAGCCTCTGAAGACCTCTTTATTCGGGTTAATTTTAACTGATTTTTCATAACTGGCAAACCTTAATAGATAAAAACTTACTGCACAAAAAATAATAGATCTCGATAAAACACACAATTTACGTCAAATACATTTTTTGTGGAGTTGACTGCTTTCGAGATATTCCTTGTTATTCATTTCAGTTTTAAAATACTTAAACTTTTCTCATAAGGGAACTTGTGAACGTTTGGCAACGCAAAAAAACGGATTTCAATCCCAAGGCCACTTCATTTTAAAACATTCGAATGCTACTTTAGCCTAGTGTATTTCCTTATTTCTCTTCTACTTACAAGGAACTAAGTAATAAAACGTTTCTGGTAATGTTTATCTCGATTAGCATGAAATAGAAGAATAAGCTTACTAACAATAATTTGTTACAGAGATGTAGAGAAAGTTATGTGAATGGAAAACATCAGATTTTTTTTTTACTTTCGCTACATATAATATGTACATAGTGTGTAGAGAAGGTATTGTATTGCACCCAAAAATTCGATACCGATATTTCACCGGAAATATACGTTTTCAGGTCCCCTGAGTCCAAAAAAGCATTCTTAGAAAAAGTCCGTGTCTGTATGTATGTGTGTGTGCATCATAACCCAAAAATACCAAACTTGGTATTTAAGTTGAGTATCTTCCAAGGATGTATACGAAGATTATCAAGAAAATCCCCCCCCCAAATATCCTTTACATGGAACATTTTTCGAAAATTTTTATTTCCTCAAAATGGCTCTAATAATTTTGATTAAAATACCTTATGTTTAAGATATTTTGTAACAAACGAAATCTCTATCTTGAATTTTCTGGGAATAGCCTCTGAAGACATTTCATTCTGGCTTACATTTATATACCTGACAACCGTAAGAGGTATACAAAAAGTTGTTACACAAAAAATGTAGATCTCATTAAAAAAACACCATTTATGTCATATACACTTTTTTTTGTAGATTTAACTATTTTCGAGATAATGCGGAATATTGGTTTCAGTTTTAAGCCACTAATACTTTTCTCAAATGGAAAGACAGCTTTTTTTTTCTCGTTTCTCGTTTGACATGTGAATGGAATATATCAGATTATTTTATTTATTAAATATATTAATTTACCCGAGTAATAAGTACTAATGAATGTAAGTCGCCATTAAGGTGTTCTCTGAAGGGAGATAGGCCGGTTGGTTGACCCGGTAAAAAACATATGAATCAGTTGGAGGATTGATGTCATTCCGGTATGTTGTGACAGAAGTTCAATCGTGAGAGCAACCGCACGGCGGAGAGCGGGAGGACCGTGTTCAAATCCCGTCTGTAACGTTGAATTCTTCAGCTGGTTCTAATAATAAAAAGTCTGATGTGTTCTATTCACATGACTTTCTCTACATCTCTACAGAAAATCATAGTTACTTGCTTCCATGTAAGCAGAAGGGAAATAAGGGAGTACCATAGGCTGAAGTGATAGTCAAAAGCTGGTTGCTATGTAATTGAAGTTCCTTTGTTTGTATGGGTAGGAGTTTAGGAGTTGACACATTCCCGTATGAGAAAGGAATAAGTATTTTATAGCTGAAACTATTAACAAGGAATGTCTCAGAAACGATGAACTTCACGAAAAAAATGTATATAACATAAATTTTGTGTTTTAACAAGCTTTACATTTTCTATTAAGTAAGTTTTGTCTATCGCTTACGATTTTCCAGTTTTGTAAAATTCCGCAAAATTCATACAGAATAAAGTAGTCTTCAGAGGTTATTCCCAGGAAATTCAATGTATACATTTAATTTGTCTTTAATATACGTCATTTCAATCAAAATCGTTAGAGCCATTTTTGAGAAAATAAAAATGTTCGAAAAATTTTCCACGTAAAGGGTAGTCGGGGATGGGGAATATTTTCTTGAAAAACTTTGTGTCGCATCTTTGGAAGATACCGAATTTAAATACCAAGTTTGACTTTTCGTTTTTGAGCTATGCTGCCCACAGACACATACAAACACATACACGAACATTTTTCTAAAAATGCTTTTTTTTTTTTTGATTCAGAGGGTCTCAAAACATATATTTTCGGTGAAATCTCGGTATCGAATTTTTGGGTGCAATACAATACCTCCTCTATACACTATGTACAAAGTACGTATAGAGAAAGTAAAAACATTACCCAGTGTAATATAAATACAGGAGGAGCATTTACGCATATAATATTTAGATAGGTTCGACCAGTCACTGTAAGCTCAGCAAAAACGATATTTTATTCAACGGCACCCCATATTAACTTTGGATGAATCACGCCAATGTTGAAATACAAAATAAGGATTCTCACTCCCCCAAATTCAGTAATTGTGTCCGCTAACTTTTGCTGAAATGTGGAAAGTTGACTCGTCAGAGAAACATATATGCTCTAAATTGTTTTCATCAATTTCGTCCAAAACACTCGCATCAAAATTTAACCTCTTATGTTTATTAACATGCTTGATTTCCTGAGTAATTTCAATTTTGTAAGCTCGAAGATGGAGTCTATTGTGTACAACAATGTCAACAATACTGCAAGGAATTGAAGCTATGAACTTGCTTTTGGATTGAAATTCTTGGGTTTCTTGTATGTGTTCAGGTTCGTATGTGTGCAATGTTCTCTTTCCTTAGCAAGCTTACCACTGCTTGACAACTAGCTTCCTGTTTGCTTCAACTTTGCATTCCAGGCCATTATTCATAGTCAGGAATGGGATTATGCCTTAAAAAGCTGTATTCCCGTTAAAATGATGTTGAACGTGCTTCACAGACTTTGTTTCTGCTAACCAGAGAAAAGACGAGGCTTTCTGCTGAACAGTTCCATTGTCTGGTGTCAAAAATTAGCAGTTTGTTGTTATTTATTTATTAATGTCACTTATCCATGACAACTGCTACATTGATACACGAATTTAAAGATCTGCACTACCAAATCTGACTATATTTATTTCTCTTTGGTTTTTACATTTCCAATTTAAGCATTTATTTTATCGATGTTTTAAGTGAAACACCATGTACTCAAATCTGTCGCTATGCCGTTGTCATTAAAATTTAGTTGTCTTTGCATGGCCAGAAGTAAAACAAAAGAGATATGAAATGGATAAGAAGTCCCGTTTGAGAAAAGTTTAAGTATTTTGAAATTGAAACGGATAACAAAGAATATCTCGGAAATGGTTAGCTCTACAAAAAAAATACATATGTATGTATATATGTGGTATATTGTGTGTTTTGACGAGATCTACATTTTTGTAAACTTAAACGTTAGAAAAACGTTTGTCTAACGTTTACGGTTTACCAGTTACACATAAGTTATTCAAAATGGAAGGACTTCAGGGACTATTTCCAACAAATTCAGGATATACATTTTATTTGCAACGTGATTATCTTCAATATACGGAATTTTAATCAAAATGTAAGAACCATTTGTTAGAAAATTGAAAATTTCATAAATTTCCTATATAAAGTGTAGTTTGGGAGAGGATTTTCATGTCTCACCCTTGTAATATACTGAACTTAAGTACCATGTTTGGCATTTAAGGGACGATTTATTTTTAAGCTATGCTAACCAAACACTCAAACACACATACACACAGAGGGTCACAGATAGAACTTTTTCTAAAAATACTGTTTTGGTTTCTGGGATTTTCAATACATGTACTTCCGGGGAAATCTCGGTCTCCAAATGTTGGGAATACAAGGGCTTCTCTACTTACTAAGTATTGTACATATGTGCTAGAGAAAATAAAATAAAAGTTTTTAATTTATACTGCAGATACGTTTAGAAAAACTATTGAAATGCTTAAATCGCCCTCTTTCAACTTTCTGTTTATTTTATCTTCATCCTGCCAAGTCTCATCAGAACTAATACACGACTTAAATAAGGAATGATCAAGTAAGCTCGTACAGTAAATGGGAAATTAAAAGACTTCTCTCACCAATGTTATGTCAAATAACATATATCTTAATTACAATGAGCTGTAGTTCTCTTTGTATGGTTAGGGTAAAACAAAAAGGAAATGACACGAATGGTGACTTCCCTTTTGAGAAGCGTACACGTATTTTGAAATTTAATAACAACAATGACAAGGAATATCCTGAAAATGGTTAGCTCTACAACAAATGTATATGATATAAATTGTATGTTTTAACGAGAACTAAATGTTTGTGCAGAAAGTTTTCGTTGGTCTCTTATAGTTTATATCAAAATCATCCAGGATGATGACGTCTTTGGAGGTTATTCCTAGAAGATTCAAGGTATATAGCTAAGTTGTCACGAAATTATCTTAAGCACCATTTCTGAGAAGAGGGGAGATTTTTCTGTCTTTCTTTGTATCGCATTCTTGGAAGATGCTGAGCTGAGATACCAACACACACACACACATGAAACTTTTTTCTATTTTTTTTATTAAGGGTCCTAAAACATGTATTTCCGATGAAGCCTCTGTATCAGATTTTGGGTGCAATACAATACCTTCTCAACCTATTGTGTACTTTTTACATACGTGCTATAGAAAGTATTATAATAAAGCCCTTGATGAGATTTATTTTGCGGAAGGAAGTACTTATCAAATTGCAAGTTTCCGGTACTATTCGTATGACAGTGTGCAAGAGTAGAATCCAATGTTACCTAACGTTCTATTGTTCAGAGCTCACGTAGATGGTTATAGAAAATACAGCATTGCAGCTACTGCCACGCTTGCATACCTCTTTTTGTTGCATGGCAATCATTTAGCAACCAACTATTGCCTTCTATCTCTATGTTCATATATGAATAAAAGTTTAGAAGTAAAAATATCGCCCTTTTGAAACAAGAAGTGTAAATATTACAGACATGTTCATCCAACTTCCCTGGCATTGTACAGCTTTAATTACGAGTGGTCTCCAAATGTTACGTAAATTCATTTTGAAACACATGTTAACAAATGAATCGGAACGGGTGTTTACTCCAGCGTATGATCATACAGCAAGTGGTGTAGGGCATCCTCAACAGAGTTAAGATTTGAGTGCACTCATAGAACAGAATGGTTGTCTATACTGAACTATAATAAAGCATAATAAAGTTCTCTCTATAATGCATTACTTTTTCATTTTACAATTTTATTGAAAATTTTGGTTGCCTGCATTTCATTATGCCAATTCTATATACCAAAGGCCTTCGTTCCTTTTGATTTCTCTTCCCCGTTTTTACAATGTACATAGCAGATAGAGAAGATATTGTATTCCACCCAAAAATTCGATACCACGATTTCACTGGAAATATATGTTTTGATATTCCCTGCATCCAAAAAAAAAAAAAAGGCACTTTTACATTCTCTACTTCGTCATAGTACATACATAGAGAACGCCGTGGCCGAGTGGTTAGGCTACTCACCTCTCACCTAGACGGCCGGGTTCGATCTCAAATGACCGCATGTGAGATTTGTGGTGGACAAAGCGGCGCCGGGTGGGTTTTCTCCTGGTTCTCCGGTTTTCCCCGCCATTGCAATCCACCGATGCATCATCTTCATTCCATGTATCACCAGTGTCATCGCTTGTGGTGCCACAAATAGTAAAAGTGGGCGTTAAACACTAACCAAAAAAAATGCATCCAAAAAATTTTATATCAAAGTTTCACTGGAAATGCACATTTTAGGTGTATAAAAATTACAAAAAATCCTTGCATGTGGTGAACAGGATAACTCAAAAACGAAAAGTTGGCTAAGTTCAGCATCAAACAGAAATATAATACGAAGATTTTCAGGAAAATCCCTCCACCCCAAAATAAGCTTTATATGGAAAAAATGTCTAAAATGTTTATTTTTATAAAAAATAATGATAAGGGTTTTGTTTAAATTCCGTACCTTAAAGAACTGATTTTCAAATCAAATGCAAATCTTCTATTTTCTGGGAATACCTCTGAAGTCCTCTTGGGTCGAAATGACAGTTATGACTATGGCATAACTGATAAACCGTAAGAGAGATGGAGTAAACTTGATAGACATACAATGTAGATCTTGTTAAAACATAATTTTCCACATGTACTTTTTTGGTAGAGCCAACAATTTTCGAGATACTACTTGTTATTAGCTCCAAATTTAAAGTACATGAACTTTAATCAAAAGGGAATGAGCAATTGTTTTAATTTGTTTTATTTACTTTTCTAGCACATATATACATAGGTATAATGTACACAGTAGCTGGAGAAGGGATTGTATTCCAGCCAAAAATTCGATGTAGAAATTTAACTGGAAATGTATGTTTTGGGGTCCCATGAGTCCAAACTATATTTTCTGAACTTGATCGGTGTGTGTGTGTGTCCGTTTGCGCCTGCGCGCGTGCGTGTGTGCTGTGTGTGTGTGAATAGATAAGAAAATCTCGCTATGGTAACTACCCCTTATACGGTATTTAAATTTTTTCGAACATTTGCATTACCTCAAAAACGCCCATAACAATTTTGATTGAAATACCGTATACTAAACAACATGTATATCTTAAATTTTCTAGGAATAGCCGCTGACGAACTCTCCATTCTGGATGACATTTACATAATTGTTAAACCAAAGTGATAGACAAAATTTGCTACACAAGAAATGTAGATCTCGTTAATTCAAACAATTTATGTCATATACACTTTTGTGTGGAGTTAACCATTTCCCTGATATTTCTTGTTATTGGTTTCAATCTTAAAATATTTGAAATTTTCTGAAATGGAAATTTTACATTCCTGCTTCTTTTGTTTACTCCTGGTCATAAAAAGAAAATCGAACTTCAAACACATAGCAACCAGCTTTTAAAGTATTTTACTTTCGTTTTAGTATATTGTATTTTTCTTATTTCCCTTCTGCTTATAAGGCACTAAGTAAAGAGACTGTTGCTGCTAACTTTTATCTTCATTGGCGTGAATTATATTGAAGAATTAGCTTTTGTAAGAATGTTATTACAGAATAGGTAGAGAAAGTCATGTGAATGGAACACATAAGAATTTTTATGTTGTTCACTGACACACGGATGGATGCATACGTAGATGTTTTTCTAAAAATAATTTATTTTTTGATTCAGGAAGCTTCGAAACGTATTTTTGGTTGAAAACTCGGAATCTAAACTATTGGTTTGAATATATGCTCTCTACTTAGTAGAGAAACAAAAAGAAAGGAATAAATAAAGCCAAACTCAAACTTAGATAAGTGAATGTAATGGAGACTATCATATAGGAGAAAACTTCTGAAATGGCTGGAACTTCAGAATATCGGCGTACACATGTGCGATATCGATTATCTCGAAGCTAGACAACACCTGTTGCTTATCAGTGAGGGATTATTTGAGCATCAAGGGACACCCCTGCATCCCATGTTCTCGTGTATTAGCACATGAACAATAACCAATGTAAATTAGGGCCTTGGTTGTGAGCTTGCTGCAAGTCTGGCAATGTGCGAGAGGAATACAGGCTTATAACATCAGTCAAGGCTTTCTTCTTACTTTGGTCGCTTTTTCTGTTCAAAACAGTAAGTAAAAGTTCTATAGCACTTTGTACTGCACGTTTGTCTATTATATTTAAATACTATAAGTGTGTGTGCATAAGAGAGAGAGGGAGGGAGGGAGGGAGGGAGAGAGAGACAGACAGAGAAGTTTAGGGAAGGATTGCTGATGCAAATCCCGTGTCAATTTGCCATTTTCAATTAAGAAACAATATAAGTCTATCAAACTTTTTTTCTATTTCTGAAGTTTAGTGACTATGGCGTTTGTAACTTTAAAAAACTACGCCGCTTTAAAAATCTAATAGTTCTTCTGAAAACAATTCTTACAAAAGATTATACTTTAATCCGCGTTTTTCTAATCAAGAAAAACTTTACCAGAAATTGTCTTATTACTTAGTTCATTCGTAGTTTCGTAGTCGGCTTACCCTACCCTATGTAGGACTAACACCACCTAGGACTTACAAGCAGATGTCTAGGATCAGAAGCCTGTCGGGGAGCCAACGGTACTAGCCACAGAATGAAGAATCTGGAACAAGTGATCGGTCCTTAGGAGCGTGAGGAAATGGATGATATGAAGTAAAAGCGAAATGGATGATGGGAAAGGTAATTATGGAGCAATCGGTGGAATGAGTGGCGGGAGAGACCCGCCCAGACGCCGTTTCATGCACCACAAATCCCCATGCTGGCGCTTGGGATTGAGCCCGGGCCGCCAAGTTGGGAGGCGAGCGGTCTAGCCACGGCGCTGCCTAGTTTTTTTATAAGTAAAAGAAAATTCAACTATATTATTTGGAAATAGTATTTTTAATGTGCATGCAAATAAAGTTCCCTGTATATTCTTGTATAATGAAAACATTTATAAGAATTTTTGTATCTGCAGTTTTAATTTTTTAAAGAAGATTATACATGTTCAATGTGCATTGTTATATAGTTGCTCAACTTAATAATTCTGATTATAACTGAGACCAATTATAAAATGAGGGTCATAAAGAGCTTTTGTTCTAAATTACATAAAGCTGGTCAAAGCTGCTTCGCAAAGGATTTTATAAGTACAAATGAAAACGTAATTTTGAGAAATGGAGAAAATGAGGATGCGGTAATCATTAAAATGTAGTGCACTCTAATGTATAAATGAGCACCTAGAGAATTGTAAAGGATGCAGAACAAAAATAGTACTACTTTTAAATATACACAGAAACAAAAACAATATATTAAAATAAATAATTCAACTTTGATATACAATTCGGATTTTCAGTTGACTACCCACTTAAGTAGCATTTTGGACTACTTCAAATAAAAGTTGAAAAGGTTGATTCAGACTGAAACATTCAATGCCATATCCGGGATTTAAATAATGGATTTCTTAATCTTCGTCCAGTTGCTCTAATCGCTAAGCTACCATGGCCGATAAGGCATTAAATTCCGCAGCTCTTTTGTGTTTTTCCCATAAACCGCAAAAGAAAATCTCAAATTATTTTGAGATACATAGCCCAATGGCGACTTACATGAAAGTACATTAAGTTTCAGAGTTAGTAGTTTTCAACCGTCTATTAGGTTAATGGTAGTTTTTTAATATATTTATTTTTTTCCAAATTACGATTCATTCATCATGTGAAACATGTTACATGGCATAATGAAAGTAAAATATTTTATTTCAAAAATATTAAATATATTTGCCTAAAAGTTTAAAAAGCCATACAATTTTCCTTCTACTTGCAAGGAAGCAAATAATAATACCAACTTTGCTAACGTTTATCTGATTAGCATAATGTAGACAAAAGAATATTATTTTGTAAGGATAGTCTAGAGAAAGCCATGTGAATGGAACATAGAAATTACTTTCTTTGCCTACTCCTTGTTTATCATTCATGGGCACTTATGTATGATAAACAAGAGAAAATAGTGTACTACATGCAAAAATACTGCTTGGGATTTCCCTTCAAATATATGTTTGAGTTCCCCTGCATTCAAAAGCAGTATGTTTGAATAAGACAAATATGTGGATGTCAATCTATCTTATGTGAGCATAATTAAAAACACAGATGTTGGATGAATACCTAGCTTGGAATTTGAATGTAATATTTGCCCCAAAAAAAAAAAAAAAAAAAAAAAAAAAAAAAAAAAAAAATGCGATACGAAGACATTCCAGAAAGTCTCCTACCCCAAACTTATTTTTACTTTGAAATATTTCGGAGGTTTGTATTTACTCACAAATGTTTGTAGGTATTTTAATTAAAATTCAACATAAATCTGATATTTGGCTGTAAAAGGATGATTTGGTATTCATTCTGAATTACTTTTGTATAGGTAACTAGTAAACCAAAAAAGGAATACAAAATAATTTTAAACAAAATATTTAAATTTCACTAAACCATAAAATGTGTGTCAAATGTTTTGCAATGTAAAGCATTTCTGCGACATTCTCTATATTTGCTTTAATTTTAAAATTACAGGCTATTGGTTATATTTCGTGGTAATGAAAAAAGCATGAAGTTTCACAGTCATCATTCTTAACGAGTCCCTTTTAAGAAACCTATTACTTTAGCCTACTGTATCTACTTTATAATCATAACAAAATATGTAACTTTTAAACTTTATAATTAAAGCCGCGCCTAGGTCATGTAGTTAGACCCGTCGCCTCTCACCTAGGCGGCCCGGGTTCAATCCCAAGTGACCGAATATGGGTTTTGTGGTGTACAAAGGGACGCTGGGGCGGGTTTTATCTGGGTTGTCCTGTATCCCCCACCATCACATTCCACCGGTGCTCCATCTTATTTCCAAGTATTATCAGTGTCATCGCTACGGTGCCCTAGTAGTAAAATGGGACGTTAAACACTATAAAAAATCTGATATGTTCCATTCACATGATTTTCTCTACATCTCTGTATTGTTAGAAAGCTTATGCTTCTATTTACTTTATGCTAATCGAGAAAAAATTAGCATAAATAGTATTATTACTTGTTTCCTTGCAAGTAGAACTGAAATAAGGGAGCACCATAGATTAAAGTGTTAATCAAAAGGTGGTTGCTATGTAACTGAAGTTCCTTTGTTTGTATGGACAGGAGTTGACAAATTCCTGTATGAGAAAAGTATAAGTTTTTCAAAGCTGAAACTAACAAAGAATATCTCAAAAATCAAATCCATGAAAAAATGTAGGTATACGACATAAATTGTGTGTTTTATTGTGATCTACATTTTTGAGTAGTAAGTTTTTGACTATCTCTTACGGTTTACCAGTTATGCAAAATTAAAAAAAAAAGCATCCAGAATAAAGAGGTCTTTAAAGGTTATTCCCAGAAAATTCAAGATGTACATTTTATTTGGCATGTAAAAATCTTAAATATAAGAGATTTTAATCCAAATCGTTAGATCCATTTTTGAGAAAATCAAAATATTCAAAATTTTCTCCATGTAAAGGGTAGTATGGGTGCGGGGATTTTCTTGAAAATCTTTGTGTCACATCCTTGGAAGGTACCAAACTTAAATACCAAGTTTGGTGTTTAACGGTCTTTTCGTTTTTGAGATAAGCTGTCCGCAGACACACACACTACAGGCACACACGGACCTTTTTCCAAAAGTGCTATTTTTGGATTCCCGAGGACCCAAAACATGTATTGTAAGATATTGCATTTCAACTAAAAGTTCGATACCAAGATTTCACTGAAAATATATGTTTTGAGGACCTCTGAATCCAAAACAAATTCATATGTGTCTATGTGTATGCGGGTGTTTGTGAACATCACAACTCAAAAAAAAAAGTTGGTTAAATACGATATCAACCTTAGAATTAAAGTTCAGTAACGTTAGAGGGTATGACACGAAAATTTTCAAACTCCCTTTACATGGGCATTTTTAGAAAATTTAGACTTTCTTAATATGGCTCATAAGGATCTTAATTAAAATATAATTTTAAGATACTCTTATTATGAACAAAATGTATATATATTTAATGTTCTGGGGATAACCGCTAAAGACCTGTTCATTCTGGATGACTTTGATACAAACTGGCAAACCGTAAGTCATTGTCAAAAATGTATTACACAAAAAATATAGGACTGCCTCAGTAATTGGGTGGTCAGTGATCTGGCTGCTCACCCGGGGCTGCTGGTTTTCTTTAACCAGAATTATTCCCTATCCTCCATAGAGACTGGAAGTAGGCATGTGACAATAATTGTACAAAATTAACCTATTATCAGTAACCTACAGTGAATATATGGGTTATTTCAGTAGTCAAAAGCATCCAATATGACCATATAAGTTAAAGGCGTCTATACAAATGAAACAATTAAGAAATGTAGCTATTGTTAGCTCAATTTATGAAATCAATTTTGTTCAAGAATTAACCGCTTCTAAAATATTTTTTGTTATTGGATTCAGTTTTAAAGTACAACTTTCTCATACGGGAATTTGTAAACACTTGGCAATGCAAAGAAACCGATTTCAACCCCACAGCAGCCAAATTTTAAAACATTTGACTGTTGGTTTAGCCCAGTGCATTTTCTTATTTCCTTTCTACTTATAAGGAAATAAGTAATAAGTCCATTTCTGCTCATGTTTATCTAGATTAGCATGAAGTAGATAGAAAAATACGCTGTTTAACAATATTGAAAGAAACACATCAGATTTTTATTATTTGTATTTGTACATTAATGTTACGTTTGTTGTTGTTTTGTATTCTTTTTGGTAACTTAATGTCCTTTAATCTGGTTGGTAATATCGGACAATGAATGAAATTGGTGAAATGATGTTCAAATGACCACGGAGTTCATGGAATTTAATCTCATTTCTAAAAATGAGATTAAATATATTTCATTTTTATGAAATAAACAGTCTAAATAAAAAACATAATTTCATCTTGGGTAATCTGAATATCGTCGAGGCATACCTGCTACTCCTAAAAATGTTGAGGAAAAAATGTTAAATTAACTCCTACAAATAGTGTTAAAAATTGAGCTTAAGTAGCTCGACATTCGCCTTCTCAGGATAAGGGAAAACCCTCAAATAAACCTTATCCGGGCAACTCACCCTAAGCGAGATTCGAACTCATGACGTTTTGAATGTGAAGCAGACACGCTACCACTACACTACCCAGGCGGGCTGTTACGTCTTTTGTTGTGATATTTACACTTGATATTAACTGTTATTATGTAATTATGCATATGTTACGTAACTGAAGTTCTAATGTGTGACTATAAAATAGGAATTCAAAATTTTGAAATCAATAAATAATAGGACAGCTATCTACTAAATTGCATATTATTTCCTATGAAAAGTTCAGTGTAATTACCTGCATGAATTTTTCTAGCAGTTTTTAAATATTTGTATGATGCATACAGCAATTAGCATTTATAAAAGCTTACTGCACAAAATGTCCCTACCTGAAATGCTCCCAGGGCACTTCGTATATTTTAGTTTTACCTTGCACGAATTTATATCAATTAGTTACCGTCACTAATTGTTCCCTGGGGTGCTCAGTTTGCCATTTATGATGGCTTAAAGCCATTGGTGAGGTAGCATTTATGCAGAATGGAGAACAATCAATATAAAATACCTTGCAGTCCAACAAAAACATTTTCTAATTCCATGGTCCAATAAACCCAGAATTGGCAGAGATGATTTATACACTTGCTTTAAACTAAACGGGGCCATAACTCCAGCATATTTGTCGTGTAAGTTTGAACAGAACAGCTTCGAAGCTATACTTGTAGACTATAATTATAGTAGCGTCTGTACAATACTGGCGCGGTGCCATCGTATATTAAAGAAAAGCATTAAACCATTCAAAATCTTAATATTCCTAACCTAAAACAAAATCTGATATGTTACACTCACATGGCTTTCTCTAGCTGATCTGCAAACTTCTTACAAAAGATTATTCTTCTTTCTACACAATGATAATCCAGATAAACATTAGCAGAACATTATTACTTAGTTCCTTATAAGTAGAAATAAATAAATAAATGGCGTGTTATTTATGGACGCTCTTATACTACTGTGTTTCTCAGCGTCCCATTCTAAATTGGGCGTGAAAGACCGCTTAATTTTGCTCAGAGGCTTGAGGTTCCTTTACGTGCCGTAAATCTACGACAGGGGACCAACGGCTTTACATCCCTTCCGAAGGAAGCCATGCTAAGGATTTTTTTACCCGAAAAAAATCCATCGTCCTCCGCCTGGTTTGAAACCGCGACCTTGGGTATATGAAGTTATCATGGTAACCATTACACCACGGAGGGCGACTTTGTAAGTAGGAGGGAACTAAGGGAATGCACAAGGCTAAAGCGATAGTCAAATGTTTTAAGCTATCGTTATGCGATTGTCAATGCAAATCCATTCTTTACTTGGCCAGGAGTAGAGCAAAAGAAAAACGGAAACTTCCTGTCTGAGAAAAGTTTAAGTACTTTACAATTGAAACCAATAACAAGGAATATCTTGGAAAGGTTACCTCCACAACGAAAACGGAAAGAACATACATTATTTGTTTTGACGAGATCTACATTTTTTTGTGTAGTAAGTTTTGTCTAACTCTTACGGTTTAGCAGTTAAGCAAATTCGGCAAAACTCGTCCAGAATAAAGAGGTCTTAAGAGGTTATTCCCAGAAAATTCAAGTTACACATTTTATTTGGAATTTAAATATTTTATATAGGGGATTTTAATAAAAATCGTTGGAGCCATTTTTTAAAAAATCAAAATGTTGGAACATGTTGGAAAGGGTAGTTTGTGGTAGGAGGTGATTTTTTATAAAATCTTCGTGTCGCATCCTTGGAAGATACTAAATTTAAATACCAATTTTGGTATTTAACGATCTTTTCGTTTTTGAACTATGCTGTCTACAGAGACAGACAGGTAGATAGACACACGGACTTTTTTCTAAAGAACTGATATGTTACACTCACATGACTTTCTCTAGCTGTTCTACAAACAAACTTCTTACAAAAGATTATTCTTCCTTCTACACAATGCTATTCGAGATAAACAAAGCAGAATATTCTTATTACTTGTTCCTTAAAAGTAGAAGATAGCTGGGAACTGCGCTAAGCTAAAGTGATAGTCAAATGTTTTAAAAGCTGTTGTTATTCGATTGTCATTGCAAATCGCTTCTTTACTTGTCCAGGAGTAGAACAAAAAGAAAACGGACATTTCTTGTTTGAGAAAAGTATAGGTACTTTACAATTAAAACTAATAATACGGAATATCTCGCAAATGGCAAACTCCACGAAACGATGTGTATGCCATAAATTGTGTATTTTAATGAGATCTGCATTTTTGTGTAGTTAGTTTTTGTCTATTTTTACGGTTTACTAGTTATGCAAATTTCATCCAGAATAAACTGGTCTTTAGAAGATATACCCAGAAAATAAATATACATTCTATTTCTGATGGAAATGGCTTAATATATGGTATTTAAATCATAATCGTTAGAGCCATTTTTAAGAAAAATAAAATTCTCGAAACTTTTTCCATGTAAAGGGTAGTTGGGGAATTTTCTTGAAAATGTTCGTGTCGCATCCCATCAAATACCAAGTATCCACACACATGGACCCTTTTTTGAAAATTCTTTTTTCGAACTTATATTCCCGGTGAAATCTCAACATCGAAATTTGGGTGGAATACAATACATTCTCTATACGCTATGTACATTGTTCATGCGAGCTAGAGAAAGTAATAAAATTAGCTTATATGCAGTGTTAAATTTAGGTTGGATCTCGTATTGTCTCAAATAAAATCCTTGGAATTTATTATTTGACCACACCATAGAAATGAAGGCACTAGAACTGATCTAGTAGGCGTAGAGGAAACCAATTCTTCACTAAGTACAATATTGAATATATTTCTTCTAAAGTAAAGTACTGTAAAAGTCTGATGTTAGAACAGCATGACATCTATAAAACATTTGATGTGTTCCATTCACATTACTTTCTCCTTCCGTTGCGCAAACTATTCTTACAAAAAAGATTCCTTTATCCACATCATGCCAATCAAGATAAGTGTTAGCAGAAATGGCTTAATTCCTCATAATCAGAAGGAAAATATAGCTGAAGCGATTGTTATTTCTTTTAAAAGCTGGTCGCCTTGTGAACAATTGGAGTTCGGTTCGCTTTGCAACACCAGTAGTAAACAAAATCGATAGGAAAGGAAAGATAACCCCGCTTGAGAAAAGTTACCGAGTTTAAATTTAAAACCAATAACAAACACTATCTTGGAAACGCATATCTCTAAAACAATAATGCATATAACATAAATTTGGTGTTTTCGCAAGATCTACACTCTTGTGCGGGAAGCTATTGTATATTTCTTACGGTTTACTAGTTATGCAAAATTAAGCAAAATTCAGCTAGAATGAAAATCGCTTTAGAAGCTATACCCATAAAATGCAATATATACATTTTATTTGTGGTGTTAATTTATATAATACACAATATTTTAATCAAAATCGTAAGTCATTTTTAATAAATCATTTTCGTAAAGATTTCTATGTAAACGAAAATTTGGTGTGGAAGGACTTTCTGGAAAGTCTTCTTTTTTTTATTTATTTAAGGTCACTTTATAACAACAGAGGTCATCAGCGACAACAATATTCTTACAAGATCAATGTATATACAACATTTAATACAAATATATGGTCATGAACTTAACTAATTGAACATTGGTAACAGTAAAGTATAATACATGTAAATTGGTAAACAATTATAATAGTATCAAACTGTGGTTATAACAATAAATCACATTATATAAAAGAAAACATTTGTGATATCTCCATTAACTTGATAGCTTTTCTGCATCCTTTGGTGGTGTTAAAGATGGAATACAGGTCACTCTTGAGGTTTAAGTTCCTTCTGTCGTTCAGTAAAGCAGGGCACTCGAGGATAAGGTGAGATGTTGATACGACTTTTCGGGCTGAACATTTTGGGCAAGGATCTTTGGTTGTTTTCTTCATCAGATAACCATGGCTAGGGTTGAAGTGGCCGATGTGCAACCTGGTAAGAATGACTTTTTGTTTTCTTCGGAATTTAAGGTGTGATATTGCCGGTTCTGTAATAGATTTCCTAACCAGTTGCAGTTTTGAGGGCGTAGATTTCCACTGTTTGTCCCAGTGGCCGGCGATATAGCTTTTAAACATCTTTGTTTAAAGTCTTTGTGTCGCATTCCTGGAAACTTAAATACAAAGTTTGATATTTGACGTTCTTTTACTTTTTGAGTAACGATGTCCTCAGATACACACACAGACACACACGGACCTTTTTCTAAAATCCTTATGTGTTCCATTTACATTACTTTCTCTAGTTGTTCCACTACAAACTTTCCTAACAAAACATTTTATTACCACCTGCTAATCAAGGTAAACGTTGCAATAATGTTTATAAATAAGGAAATATTCTAAGCTAAAGCGATAGATCTTTTAAAAGCGTTCGCTAAGTTAAACAATTGAAATTCGCTTCTGTTTGCTTGCAGGAGTAAACAAAAGAGAGACGAAAAGAAAGATGTTACCTTAAAATTGAAATCAATAATTTGAAATATCTCTTAATATGACTTAAATTGTGTGTTTTAAAGAGAACTATAATTTTTTGTAGTAAGATTTGTCTATCTCTTATGAATTACCAGTTATACTAATTTTACAAAAGTATACTGAAATGAAAAGGCCTTCAGAGGCTATTCCCAGAAAATTCAAGATAGTTATTTCGTTTGCCATGAAAATATCCTAAACATATGACATTTTAAGAAAAACCGTTAGAGCCATTTAGAGAACATCAAATTTTTCGAAAAATGTTCCATGTAAAGGGTAGTTGGGAGTGGGTGGGAGAATTTTCTTGAAAATATTCGTGTTGCATCCTTTGAAGGTACTAAACTTAAATTACGAAATTTGATATTCAACCGACTTTTCGTTTTTGAGCAATGCTGCCCACACACAGAGACATGTTTTTAACTTTTTTATTCCGGGATTCCCAAAACGTGTATTTCCAGTGCAATCTAGTTTTGAATGTCTGGGGGGGATACAATGCATTCTCTATCCACTATGTACGTACTACATACGGGAAGTAAAATGTATATATTGCATTTTCTGGGAATAACCTCTGAATACTTCATTCTGGAAAAACTTTCCATAACTGGTAAACCGTGAAACATACACAGTGCACAAAAATGTATATTTGTAGAATGTAGACCGTTAAATAACATAATTTATCGTATATATTTTCTGGTCATGCGCACATGCTATTTTCTGTAGTAGAAGTGTGGTAATCTACAATTCCAGTTACAACTTCTTCTTTACTCTCATGGGAAGCTTTTTCAGAAATTGTTCAGTCGGAAATTGATCATGAGTAATTCAGGTTAGATCAATTTGTGAGGAGTGTGTTAAATAAAAAAAAGAACAAATGCCTACTCTGCCAAAAGAATAAAATTTGCTAAAATTTGATTTTAAGAATATTTTACCAAATTGATAATTACTATTAGTATTATTTATAACTGCATCATTGCAAAACCAAGAGTTCTATTAAGATTTTAGTCCTTAGGCCTATTTATGCTGAAATCTTTGGTATCCGTAGTATTACTTTCGTCCCGTGTAGCATCTTCCATTTGTTACTGTTGCCATATTGTATACGAAAAACACGAAGAATTTTTCCACATTTCCAAAAAAGTTTTAAATATTTTGAAAACAATGCAATTCTATCAAAGCGTATATTGTTATGAAATTGTGATAAAAAAGATACTGCATATGGATTACTTCATTTTTTTTTTTTAATTTATAGTGCAATAGGCTTATCTAGACTTGTACGTGTAATCGATTGCTCTAGGATTTTATGGAAAGAGGTTTGACTGAACTCCCAAGTTCCGAATTCTTTAAAATATATTTAAGAACGGAACCAAAGTTGCTCTTTGAGTCAAGTGGCTCAGGCGTTTCGCCTAGGGCAGTCATTCGGGAGGTCGTGGGTTCGATACTCGCGGCCGACTTCTCCTGGGCATCAGGCCAATGTAATGTTGGAGAGGTTTCTTCTCTTCCCAAAATTCCTGTCTCTTCATTTCATCCCATTTCATTCCAACCGTTTCTTTTAGGGTTGAAAGTGTCGACGAAGATTGTGGTATTGGCGCCCTTCCGTGGTGGTGAATGCTTTATGGAAATACAGAACTTGGAGGTAGGGTCACGCTAGAGTCTTGTAGGACTTAAGGAGTTCGTTTAGGCACAGGAAGAGGGAGCTTAGCGCTCACCGTGTTGAGATGAAGAACTATTTTGACTATGTTAGGAAACTACCACGGTCTCCCCATGGTAGGTTTTGGCTGCCCCCCTGGGGCCTGACGCAGAATAGCTCTTGATGGATGCAGTGAGAAAACCCCCTGCGGAACATATCAAACATCCAACCACTTACTCTTAATTACCAGTTACTTTTTTAGTCATAACCGATTCTTTCAGTTACTTTTAATTGTTCTTACTAATTTATAACAAGCATTTTTACTATGTCGCTCTCCTTAGTGCAGTGGTTACCATGTTAGGATCTAAAACCCCAGATTGCAGGTTCTAACCTGGCGGAGGCTGATAGATTTTTTCGGATACAAAGAAATCCATAGCATTGCTTCCTTCGGAAGGGAAGTAGAGCCGGGGTCCCGTGTAATGTTTATTTGCACGTAAAAGAACCTCATTCTTTTAAAGAAGAAGGTTTCTGGACAAAATTCGGCTCTTTCGCTTCCTTAAATCGGGATTTCATCCTAAAGTGTCATTCTGTGGGTGACGAACTGATCCCTCGTCACCTTGGCGCATAGTGATGAACTCAGCAACTAGAAATACAAATCCGATCACGGAAATATTAACATGTCCTGCTTTACTTAGAATTTACAGGAAATAAGTAATTTTATACTTTACCGGAACGAAAGTATTAGGTTATATGATCTTCGTAAGATCCAAATAAAGTTGTGTTTGTAGGTGTTTTATAGCCCTTTACTGTTGCTGTGCTATTACTTTGTAAGAAACATGTAGACAAATCTTTTAGAGTCTGAAAAGGCTGAAACAGCTGGGGATTGCAGAATTCAGATGGCATAGAGAATTGATAAGGCTTAGTTTCAGTTGTTTACTTAGAACATTAATATGAAGAGTCACGAGTGTTTTGTGCTAATCCATGAATACATGACTGGAAGTGCGATTTTATTCTTAATAAAAACAGGATGAAGCAGATTTGAACTGTATTTCAGAAATAGTTCAGACTTCACCAAGTTGTTATAATTACAATCTATGCCCCGCTTTCCATTAGGAACGTAAGTAATTATGATGGCAATACCTAATGGCACACATAGACCCACATTATCCTTGAGCACAATTTACAGTCCCTAAATTGACAGGTATATTCACTCGCAGAAAATATGGCCGAAACCCTGTAGAATAGTATTTACTCTTCACGTATTTACTTCGATTCTCGGCTAAGGCGGGGAATTTTTCTTTAACCACAATAATTCCCTAAACTTCACAGAGTCTGAAAGTATGTATGTGGGAGTGAATGCGCCAGTTTCTGAAGAAAAATAAATGATTAAAAAACCCAATTTTCAAGAACCTAAGTCAACGAGATGTATCTTAAATCAGACCCACATATGACCATAGATGTTAAAGGGGTTCTATATAAATTAAACAACTAAAAAAATCTGATGTGTTCCATTCACATGACTTTCTCTACAACTCTGCAATAAATTATTGTTAAAAAGCTTATGCTTCTATTTACTTCCTGATAATCGAGAAAAAATTAACAGAAATAGTCTTATTACTTGCTTCCTTGTAAGTAGAAGCGAAATAAGAATGCACCATAGGTTAAAGTGATGGTCAAAAGCTGGTTGCTATGTGACTGAACCTTTGTTTGTATGGACACGAGTTCACAAAGTCCTGCATGAGAGAAGTATGTTTTATAGCTGAAACCAAAAATAAGGAATATCTCAAAAACAATCTACTCCACGAAAAAAATTAATATAACATAAATTGTGTGTTTTAAAGTGCTCTACATTTGTTGTTTGGTAAGTTTTTGTCCATCTCTTAAAGTAGTCTTCAGAGGCTATTCCCAGAAAAGTCAAAATATACATTTTATTTGTCAGGTAAATATCTTTAATATGCGATATTTTAATCAAAATCGTTAGTCATTTTTTAGAAAATCAAAATTTTCGAAAAAAGTTCCATGTAAAGGGCAGTTTGGGGTAGGGGGATTTTTCTCAAAATCTTCGTGTCGCATCCCTGGAAGATACTAAACTTAAATACCAAGTTTGGTATTTTACCGACTTTTCGTTTTTGAGTTATCGTGTTCACAGACACATGGACACACTGACACACACATACGGACTTTTTTCTGAAAATACTTTTTTTGGATACAGGGGACCCTAAAACATATTTCTGGTGAAATCTCGGTATCGAATTTTTTGGTGGAGTGCAATACCTTCTCTATACACTATGTACATAGTGCGTATAGAGAAAGTAAAAATATATTTCGTTGAATTTAGCCATAAAAATAAATTAAATGAAAAAAAAGTAGAACTGAACAAGAAAATCTTTTTATGTGCATCTCCATGTTGATGATTGCTCTCGCATGAATTGCGCAGCTGTCTTTCATTTTAACGACACACGCAAATAATTATTCAGCTCCTCCTCTAGAAAGCTGAGTTATGTGGTATTCATTCTACCGTTTCCTTTTTACCAATAATAGTGAAACTTTTCATAGATACGGTATCCTGCTCACTGCCTCATTTTACATCGATTGCAACATCGTTCATTCACTCGTATTTTGTCTGAATGGTTTTGAGGCCAATCACGTAGAATACTGTGACTACACTCTGCGGCCATAACCGCCGAAAATGTGTGTGTGTGTGTGTGTGTGTGTGTGTGTGTGTGTGTGTACGGCTTGCTTCCTAAGTCATAGCTGATTGTTGGCTGTTACACTGTGTTAGTGGACACCTGTGCCGCCGCAAGTTCTTTTGACATCGCAGATGTGATTGTTACATCTGTGCGGGTGGACACGTGTTCTGTTGGAAGGTTTTTGACATCGAAACCGCGCAATTTTAATCCCGAGTGAGTTTTTGACAGCTGTGGGGTTTTGCACGTGCAATTCTTTCTAGAATTTTCCAGTGATGTGACCAACGTGCATAAAAAGGGAAACGAAGCCCTGTCCAACGTTCAGTTTCTACTGGGAATGCAACGCGCGCAGTAGTTGAGTGAGTTCGACGGTTATTTCGTAGCGAGCTGTATCGTCACTGCAGCGAGCGTCCAAAAGAATACTGTACGGCAAAATTCTTATGAAAGACAATTATTTGTGTACAGATTGTGATTGTAATCATTTTGTGGAAGAAATAAACAGAGTTATTGTTACAATACTGTTGCCGGCTGGGTGGATTAACGTTTAGTTACCTCAAGGATGGAAAAACAATATCGCGATCTAGGGAAATAAACCACTTTTAATTCATTAAGTGTAATGGTAGAAAAATTAAAAATGTATGTATTATGTAACAATTTGTTCCTCAGCAGAATCGATGCTACCCTTGACAGAGTAGAATAATAAATATCTTCAGGAGAAAACAAGACTAAAAGTTATTAAGTTGACTGAGGCCACCATCAGCTTAACTAACCAATTATGTCCTGCTGAGATCCCATAAAAGTATGATCCTCTGCGACGACATCAACAAAAGCTTATCTCGCTCAAACATACACCATTCAGTTCAGTTAAAATGTCACCGTGAAGGATTTTGTTGCGCCTTCAAAACGCCACCTCATTCTTTCGTAGCTAAAAGCGCTTATGAATTTACAGCCCAAACTGTTGACTCTCCCATTAGAATGTTCAAAACGGCTTCTTAATGAAAGTTTGAAATAAAACTGCGAAAATGCAAATTCGTTATTATTACTAAATTTTAAATCTCCTGAGTTAAAAAGATATGTGTGTTCCATTCAAAGGACCTTCTATACAAATTATTGTTGTTATAAAGGATTATTAGTTTATCTACACATACATCGTGGTAATAAAGATAAAATTAAATAAATGGTTCTATTAGTTCCTTCTAAGTTGATGGGAATAGGGTAATACACTGGGCTAAAGCGATAGCAAAATATTATAAAAGCCGATCCTATTGAAATCCGGTTAGCATAAAACAAAAGAGATGAAACGAAACATGACCTGTCGTTTGAGATAATTTTAAGTAGTTTAAAATGTAAACCAACAACAAGAAATATCTCGGAAACAGTTAACTCTACAAAAAAATGTATATTCCATAAATTGTGCGTATTAATGAGAGCTATATTTTTGCCGAGTAAGTTTTTGTTCATTCAAACGGTTTAACAGCTACGCAAAATTCATTCACAAAAAAGAGATATTAAGAGGCTATTTCCAGATAATTCAAGATATACATTTCATTTGTCATGTACATATCTTTAATATATTGTATTTTATACAAAATTCTTAGGGCCATTTTTGAGCAAAACAAAATGTTCAAAAAAATGTCCATGTAAAGGGGAGTCGGGGTTGGGGATGCTTTTAAAATATTCGTGTCGTATCCTTGGAAGATAATAAACTTAAATACCAAGTTTGGTATTTAAGAGTCTTTTCATGTTTGAACTGTGCTGTTAACACACAAACATACACATACACACACAGGCCTTTTTCTAATTGAATTTAGGTACCTCAAAACGTATATTTTCTTGAAATCTTGACATCTAACTTTGGATGGAATACAATACCTTCTCTACCTACTATATGCATAGTTCGTGTAGAGAAACAAAGGATAAAAACTTCAAAATAGACATTAGAAGAAAATGTAGATAGAATATCTGGTGAACTGTATACATCACCTTCTTCAAAATATTCTTATAAAAGGTTATTGTGAAATCTATTTCTTCTTAATTGAAATAAGCGTCTGTTAGGCATTTTTGGATGGTATAAGAAGGTTACAGTAGACTAAAGCGATTGTCAGATATTCAAAAAGCTAATCGCTATGCTATGCTTTGAAATTTCATTTTATTTGCTTGACCACCAGTTAAAACGAATAGTTTTTGCCACTTGAAGATAAGTATAAGTATTTTAAAATTTACACGATAACAAAGAATAAATCGGAAAATTATTTTAGATAAATTGCCTGTCTTAACGAGATTTGCAGTTGAGGTTTTATATATATATATATATATATATATATATATATATATATATATATAATAAGAACTGAAGCTTTCCTGGCAACGTATTAATTCAAAATCTTCCAGGCCATAATATCACGCGAACCAATCAGATGTTAGCTTCATTCCAGCTCTTATAAATACCAGTCTCCGCAAGCTCAATCCATCAGTTCACCCTGAAGACGAGGAAGATGCACTCGAAACGTTGGTATCAAACCAAGTTTTTACCTGGTTATATAATGTTTGCCAAATTATACAAAAGTCACAGAAGGAATAGGACCTCACAGACTATTCTCATAAAATAAGGATCTTAATGATATGCGTTATATTTTTCATGCACATATATGCACATATATTAGAGACCCGTTTGAGAAAATAAAAAGCAACGAAACATTTTCCATGTAAAATGAGTTTGAGGTAGGTGGAAAATATTGAAAAATATCATGTATAATAACCGTCTCTTCTCTTCTTATCCTTATTCTTTATGAGGGAGCACTAGAAGTGTTAACGACCTTTAGTCTTATTGGACATATCGGACAATTAATGAATAAAGGAATGAATGGAATGGATGAGAAGATGTTCAAAAGAGACCGGGTAATTAGAAGTGAAGCTCTTTTGAGTAAAGGGAATTTTTCTGTAGAACCTTTCCAATATCTCTGCCTAATGGAGTTTCGAACTTAGAATCTCTTGAGTGATAGACAGTCATGCTACGCCCACTACACGAAGGTGGGATGTGCTTTAGCTGTGTTGTTTACAGACACATATTGAGTAGTTAAGACACGGACTGATAAACAGGTGTTCGGCGAAAAGATTCCCGACCAGGAATTTTTCAGGCTTTTTTTATTCCTCAGAAGGTGGAAATGATGGATAGACGCGCTTCAAATGTGTAGTTACTAAATTTACTTTTCCAATTATCATTTCATTCCATGCGTCATAAATGTGTATCGCCTATGGCAGGCTGTTCAAACTCTACTCGTCTGAGTCGGAGTACTCGTAGGTACTCATCACAAAGCTCGAAGCTTAGCTAGAGAGGAAGATAATAGCCAACATGTCACGGAAATAATCCTTGTGCTTCATTCCAACAACTGCTTCAGTTGTGACTAAGGTTGCCCTCAGTAGTGAGGCGTATTGTATGCTGTAGGCATATGCGTGAGTAATTGAGTAACTCGCTGCTCTTTGGTGCGCAGCCAGGAAATATGTAATTAAAGTATTAATGCAAATGAGGTGAACTATTAGAAGAATAATCCTGTTTAACAAGAGTTTGTTGAAGAATGCGTAGAGAATGAACATAGGAATGTAATATAGCATATGTTTTATACTTTATTTGCCTTTCTACTATTATTATTAGGACTTATACAAATATTTAAATAATTATTTAAATTATTTAATTTTTTCTTTAGTTTATATAAATAAGTTTATGAGCCTTATGAATAATGTGTTATTTATATTCAGTTGCTAATTACCTTTCTGTGTAAGCCTGCTTCTTGTATAAACCTTGTCATTTACAATATTCAATTATACATGTATATAGTATATATTATATTATTTAAATATTTATTTATATTAAATTTACTATACATACAATAATTTACAATTTATGTTTTCTCATTCTTTAATCTTTCATAATAGGATAGGTATTTAGTCATTATGTTGAACTTTGATGTGCTTCTTTCTGCAATTACTCTAATTTCTGTTTATAAATTTGTTTATATCTAACGTGTGGTAGCTGTACCCCCTGCATAACCTAAAATCGTACCCTATTTATTAACCTGACACTAATATCTTACTTTTTCCTTTGATGTAATGTTGATTATTCTATTTTTATTTTATTAGCTGCCTTGAAGTTTGCTTCTTAAAGCAACTGATTACCTGGAAACAAATGACCACAAGGTGGGGCCTTGCTTGTGCTGGAAACGCATGTCACGATTTTGTCGTGGCGTTGAGCACCCTTTCTCTCAGCGAGCATGTGGTGGTTGCGGTAGCTGCGCGCAACCTCGACCGAGCTCAACAGTTTGCAGACAACCTGGATATACCCACAGTCCATGGTTCATATTATGAACTCGCCTACGATTCCAATGTGGGTAAGTCCTAATTTACATGAACTTAAGGATAAGTAAACTCAGTTGTCTTATGAAAAGTCATTAACAGTTTCAGGACGAATTAGCATATTTTAGAGTAAAATGGAGGGCAAACTCGTTATGGTTTTCAGTACACCTCGCACCTCATTGCCTATCTTCTCAAATTACCGCGCCTGTAACCTACCCCAGTGGCTCGGGCGTTTCGTCTGGAGTTGGCATTCGGGAAGTCGTGGTTTGGATTCTCGCGGCAGAACTCTCTGACCCATGGGATTTTTGGGGGTTTCAACCGGGTCACTAGGCTAATACTAGGTAGGTTTCTTCAATTCCCCAAACTTCCTATCCCTTCGTTTGATCTTCATTTCGTCCTAGTGGTCTCTTTCAGAACTGAATTGTGTTGGTAAGTGCGCTTTGGAAATACAGCTCTCGGCGGCGGGGTGGCGTTGGAGTCGTTCTTAGGACCCAGCGATTCGGTCAGGCCTGGACTCTTAGCGCTCCCAATGTTGAAATGAACTGTTTGGATTATGTTAGGAAACCTCCACGGTGGCTTTTTCCCCGCAGTTCGGTTTTGACCGCCCGTTGATGTTACTCTCATGTCATCCTTCTTCTGGGGTCTGAAGAATAAAAAACCTTTGGTGGCTGGAGTGTGAGATCCTCGCCGGAATGACACGCACACACACGCACAATCAAGTTAGATGAATTATCCTGAACTAGAGTATGATCAGAGATTCTGATACACATCACCGAAATTACCTAAGGAATAAGCTTAGAGAAATAGAAATGAGCTCCAACAGTAAAGATAAAAAATATTTACTTTCACCATGACACAAGTTTATCGCCATTCCTCTTTATTAATTCTACGGCAAGTCTTTCAGGCAGCGAGAAAACTTTTGTGTTTCTGGAGAGCTATATCTCCGTTGTGATATATCAGTTTATTTTAAAAAGTTTTTCTTTCTGCTTATATACAGCCCCGTAATGCTCTTCTAAAAATTTCACATTTTTCCATGATGTTCAGTTTCGAAATAATTTTCCGAGTATATACAAGATCTATAGTAGTCGATCCTAATGCAGAATTTCAGCGCCATGTTTACATGGCGAAAGTAATAATCATCTTTGTCGGTCTGGAGGACGCTGGCCTTCAGTTGAAATCTTATCAGACCGATAGTTTTTAAGTGTTCTTAAAAGTGACAGCCCCAAGTCAGTAGATCCGGCATGTAAAATAACTCATGAGGAACAAATTGTGGCATATCGTGGTGCGGTTACGTTTCGTGAGATGCTCCGTTTGGTAATTTGGGATTTTTAATGATGGGTTTTGGGTCGCGACTAGATTTGGGCTGCATGGATCTTATGTTACATGGATCTCAAGGCTGGTTGGTTTCATTTTCTGTTTTAAATCATTTATTTCCCCTTTAGAACCCATTCTTTTATTTATTAGTTATTATAACCACGTCTAATCACACACGCATGGTGGTACTACACACTTTAATTTGTTGCATTATTTAGCAATAATACTTCACTACATCAATTTACCGACTCGACTTAATATTTCACCCCTAGATTTACTAACAGCACTGTTACGTGTCCGACTCTCCAACGTGGAGCGTAATGACGGACTTCCCGGCTAAAGTGGATAGCAAGCGGCTTTTCGACTCTAAGTGATTTTCAAAATGTTAACCCCTACTTGCTTCGAGCAAGTGTTCTGGCTTTACCACGTGATCATTATATCGTTTCCCATCGGTAGTTTTGTATAATTTTCGTTAAGGTAATTAACTGCTTACTTGCGTAGGCGCACTGAACTCCTTACAATAAGTTACAGTAAATATGCTAAAGATGTCCTCTTTTGTTTGGCTCATGGGCCGTAACTGGGGGAAAACCCTTACGGTTTAAATGTATTAATTTTAAAAAGAGATTTTGTGTTAAATTTACTTAAGTAGTACACCTTGCCTTTGCTTATAAACTTGTCTTTCGGATTCGTTTATTTCTGCTCTTGTTTAACATTATTACAACCAACACTATTTTCATTACAAAATTATATATTATGCGAAACGAAGTGTCTCAATCGGGAGCGCTGACATGATCCTGGCAATTGACAACGTCAACACAAAGAATAATTTAATTTCTAGTTGTCATTTCTCTCCGCATCTCAAGTTCTTCTCCTGTGAAAGACTTTAATCTGCATGAAAGCAGTCCGGATATTATATAGTATTCATAAAGTGTGTATTGCACAGCAAATAACATGTTTCAAGCTTCAAGTGCTATCTAACAAACAATCTGATGTGTTCCATTCACATTACTTTCTCTAAATCTCTGTAACAAATTATTGTTAAAAAGTTTATTCTTCTACTTCATGCTAATCGGGATTAACATTAGTAGAAATGCTTTCTTGTAGGCAGAAGGGGAATAAGGGAATACACTAGGCTAAAAGAACAGTCATATATTTTAAAAGCATAGCTGCCATGAGATTGAAATCCGTTTGTTTGCATTACCAGCAGTTGACAAATTCGTGAGTGTGAAAAGTTTAAATACTTAAAACCTTAATTTCCAAAATGGAAAACTCTAAGAAATAACTGTGATGTGTTCCATTCACATAACTTTTTCCTCATCTCTGCAACAAATTATTGTTAAAACCTTATTCTTCTATCTATTTAATTTAGCATAAACAGTCTTATTACTTAGTTCCTTATAAGTAGAAGGGAAATAAGGGAATACACTAGGATAAACTGATAGTCAAATGTTTTAAAATGTGGTTGCTATGGGATTGAAATCCGTTTCTTTGCGTGACCAGGAGTTGATAGGCTCCTGCATGAAAAAAGTTTAAAGTACTTTAAAGCTGAAATCAATAACAAGGAACATCTCTAAAACGGCCAACTCCACGAAAAAAATGTATATGATATAAATTGTGTGTTTTATCGTAATCTACATTTGTTGTGTAATAAAATGTTGTCTATCTCTTACGGTTTACAGTTATGAAAAATTTCGCAAAGTTCACCCAGAATAAAGTCTCCAGAGGCTATTCCCAGAACATTTAAGATATACATTTAATTTGTCACGTAAATATCTTAAATATAAGAGTTTTTAATAAAAATCTTTAGAGCCATTTGAGAGAAAATCAAAATTTCTAAATGTTTTTCATGTGAAGGGTAGTTGGGTGTGGTTGGTGGGGGGGGGGATTTTCTTGAAAATCTTCGTGTCGCATCCTTGGAAGATACCAAACTTAAATACCAAGTGTTTTTCGTTTTTGAGCTATGCTGTCCACAGCCACACACGCACACGCACGGACCTTTTTCTCAATTTTTTTTTTTTTTTTTGGATTCATGGGGACCCAAAATATATATTTCCAATGAAATCTAGGTATTGAATTTTTGAGTGGAATGCAATACCTTCTCTGTACACTATGTACATAGTACGTATAGAGAAAATAAAAACTCCCGTTGCTTAAGCACGTGTTTACACTTCGTGTAAGTCAAAACATCAGCGGATAAAGGGAACTGTAGATTGACGTAATTAGATTCTTTGTTGCCTATAAAATCTTACTTTGATGCGAACAACTCCAAATGAGGTCCAATGTGCACATTATTACATGATGTAATCGCCAAAGATAGTCAATTTTTCTTTTAACATTTTTGTGTTCTTTACACGTGCTTTATATATAGTGTATAAAGAATTTTCCTATTGTATTCAACCCAAAAATTCGATACAGATATTTCACCGAAAATATATGTTTTGATGTATCTGTGGACAGCATAGCTCAAAAAATAAAATACCGTTAAACACTAAACTTGGTTTTTAAGTTTATTATTTTCCAAGGAAGATTTTCCAGAAAATCCCCCCACCTCAAACTACCCTTTACCGAGAAATATTTGGCTTCCTTCGGAAAGGAAGTAAAGCCGTTGGTCCCGTGTCGTATATTTACTGCACGTAAAAGAACCTCAAGCCTGATAGAGAGGCCTCTGAGCAAAATTAAGCGGTCTTTCACACCCAACATAGAGTGAGACGCTGAGAACCACAGTAGTTAAAGAGCGTCCATAAATAACACGCCATTTACGTTTACAGGGAAATATTTTTGAAATTTCTGTTTTTCTCAAAAATGGATCTAATGATTTTAATTAAACTACCGTATATTAAACATATTTACATTACAAATAAAATGTATATCTTGAACTTTCTGGTAACATAGCTTCTGAAACCTGTTCGTTCAGGATGAATTTTGTATAACTAGTAAGCGGCAAGAAATAGGTAAAAACTTACTGCACAAAAAATGTAGAGCTCGTTAAAACATACAGCTTATGTCATATGCATTTTTGTTGTAGAGTTGACCGTTTCCAAGATATTGCTTGTTATTGGTTTCAAGTTTAAACTACGTAGCATTTCTCGAACGGGGTTACATTTCGTTACATTTTACTTTTGTTTACTGCTGGTCTGGCAAAGCGAACCGACGTTCAGTTGATCACATAGTAAGCAGCTTTAAAAGATATGAGCCAACGGCCATACCATGCTGAAAACACCGGTTCTCGTCCGATCACCGAGGTTAAGCAGTATTGGGCGTGGTCAGTACTTGGATGGGTGACCGCTTGGGAACACCACGTGCCGTTGGCATTGACCACTATTGACTGCATCCGTGGTCGAGTGGTCAGCGAGCTGACTTCTCACCCGGGGAGTCCCGGGTTCGGTTCCCGGCTGGGGCGGAGAATTTTTCTTTAGCCAGAAGTATTCCCTATCCCCCACAGAATCTGGAAGTTTGTGTGTGAATGTGTGCGTGTTTGAGTAAAAGTACCTACAGAAAACGAGTTGACCTTAGATGTTAAAGGGGGCTATATAAATGAAACAGTTAAAAAAAAAAAAAAAAAAAAAAAAGATATGACTATTGCTTTAGCCATATTTTCCTTCTACTTACAAAGAATCAAGTAATAAATTATTTTTCTATAGTGTACTCAATTAACAATTACTTACAAGTATCTTTAGCTATTTTATACTGTGAAATATAAAAAAAAAACTTACACAATTTACTTTAATTACAGAATTAAAAGCAAAATCCATAAACTTAAATATATCCCTATGAATATCACTGGTCCCATCACACCGGTTTTTTTTTTTGGTTTTTTTTTCATAGGTTCTGCCGTCCTTTACCATAGGCACATTTTGATTGCAGTCGCGAGCTTCCGATTTGAATGGATCGCTTGTACCATTTCGCCTCGCCTTAACGATCATAGTTATTAGGATGACCTTCATTAAGGTGCGTGTAACAGGAATTTAAAACTGGTTTAGAACTTACAAATGATCATTGTCATAGATATCGCAGACTGAGCTGCAATCTTTTAAGATGAAAATACATGGAAAGGAAAAAATACCTCTGTGTTGTCTCTCTCATAAGATCTTTATCGCCCTTCGTGGTGTAATTAATGGTTACCATGCTAACTTCCTATACCCAAGGTTACGGGTTCAAACCCGGTGGAGGACGATGACTTTTTTCGAGTGTAAAAATCCTTAGCATGGCTTCCTTCGGAAGGGAAGTAAAGCCGCTGGTTCCGTGTCGTAGATTTATGGCACGTAAAAGAACCTCAAGCCTGATAGAGAGGTCTCTGAGCAAAATTAAACGGTCTTTCACACCCAATTTAGAATGGGACGCTGAGAACCACAGAAGTTAAAGAGCGTCCATAAATAACACGTCATTTACATTTTTTTAAGATCTTTATTCGTCGGAAAAAAATCAAAAGTTTTAAGTTGTAATAGCTGAGTTTAGGACTGTCTTTCGCTGAACGATCAGTTGCCTCGTTGTGTGCCAGGCGCTGATAATCAATTTTGTCGACTCGAAGTTGCAAGGGTACACTTTTGTTCTTTTGTACTCAATACACCCCTCAGAAACCTATCAAGATATCGTGCAACCAAGATTTCATTTAGGGAAGAGAATATGGGCTGCATATATTTTCATTCTTCCCCTAGGATTCAAGAAAAAAAACAGGTGAAGAGATAAAAATTCCTCTTTTTGGTCAGTTCCCTCGTTTAATATTTTAATATCAATATATGCAAACAATGAGATATAATTAGTGAATTATTTTAATATGCAAATAATTTTATTTTTTCTACACTACTATGTATATAGTGTATAGAGAAGGTATTATAATGCACCCAAAGTTCGATACCGAGATTTCATCGGAAATACATGTTTTGTGACTCCCTGATTAAAAAAAAGCATTTTTAGAAACATGTCCGTGTGTGTGTGTGTGTGTGTGTGTGTGTGTGTGGTGTGTTTGTGTCTGTGGGTAGCATAGCTCCAAAACGAAAAGTCGGTTAAATACCAAACTTGGTATTTAAGTTAAGTACATTTAAAGGATGCAACACAAAGAATTTCAAGAAAATTCCACCAACCCAAACTACCCTTTATATGGAACATTTTTAAAAACTTTTGATTTTTCCAAAAATGATTAACGATTTTGTTTAAAACACTTTATGTTTGAGATAATTTTATGATAAGACGTATTCATTCTGGCTGACTTTTGTATAACTGACAAACCATAAGAGATAGGCAAAAGCTTATTGCGCAAAAAATGTAGATATCATTAAAACACATAATACAATTTTTTGAGGAATTAGCCATTTTCAAAATATTCCGGATTACTAGTATCAATTTTAAGCACAAACTTTTCTCGAACGGGAAGAAATTTTTCTGCTCGTTTCTCGTTTGTTTACTCCTGGTAAGAAAAGAGACAGGAATTTTAATTGTTTCACATACCGACCGGCTTTTAAAGGACTTGACTATCACTTTAGTCTTTGCATGCACTTACTTCCCTTCTGCTTACAAAGAAACAAGTAATTAGAACTAAATCAGCTTATATTTATTTTGATTAGCATATTGTAGCTAAAAGATTAATCTTTTGAATAAAAAGTTTGTTTGCACGTTCATGTGGATGGAACACTTCAGATATTTTTATAAAAAGGTACGTGTGTGTCTGTGAGCATGATAACTCAAAAACGAAAAGTCCACCCCAAAGTACCTTTCATATAGAAAAAATCTTATGTGTACCAGTCACATGACTTTCTCTATATCCCTGCAACAAATTATTCTTAAAAAGCTTATACTTCTATTTACTTTATGCTAATCAGAAAAACATTAGCAGAAATAGCCATATCACTTGCTTTCTTGTAAGTAGAGGTGAAATAAGGGAGTACCATAGCTTAAAGTGATAATCAAAAGCTGGTTGCTATGTCACTGAAGTTCCTTTGTTTGTATGGACAGCAGTTGACAAATTCCTGTATGAGAAAAGGATAAGTTATTCATAGCAGACACCAAAAATAAGAAATGTCACAAAAATACATGTTTAGGATCCCCCTGAATCCAAAAAAAGCATTTTCGGAAAAAGGTCCGTATGTGTGCGTGTGTGTGTGTCTGTGTGTCTGTGGACAGCATATCTCAAAAACGAAAATACGTTAAATACGAAACTTGGTATTTAAGGTTGGTATCTTCCAAGGATGCGACACGAAGATTTTCAAGAAAATCCCCCCACCTCCAACTACTCTTTACATACAAAAAATTTGAAAATTTTGATTTTCTCAAAAATGGTTCTAACGATTTTGATTAAAATGTCATATATTAAGGATATTTACCTGACAAATAAAACGTATATTTTGAATATTCTGGGTATAGCCTCTAAAGACTACTTTATTCTGGATGAATTTTACGGAATTTTGCATAACTGCTAAACTGCAAGAGGCAAACAAAAACTTACCACACAAAAAATGTAGAGCACGTTACAACACACCATTTAAGTTATATAAATTTTTTCCGTGGAGTCGATCGTTTTTTAGATATTCCTTGTCCTCGGTTTCAGCTATGAAAAACTTATACTTTTTAATACAGGAATATGTCAACTCCAGTGCATACAAACAAAGGAACTTCACTCACATAGCAACTAGCTTTTGACTATCACTTTAGCCTATGGTACTCCCTTTTTTCGCTTCTACTTACAAGGAAGCAAGTATTTCCGCTAGTTTTTCTCGATTAGCATGAAGTATATAGAAACATAAGCTTTTTAACAATAATTTGTTGCAGAGATGTAGAGAAAGTCATGTGAATAGAACACATCATATTGTTTTCTTTTCTAGCACCAAAGGACTTATTCTTTTTTTTTTAATACACAAATGTTCAGCCAATCGAATGTTATAGGAAAATAACGCAATTGTATGATGATAATGCAATGAACGGGTCTCCAGTGTGGAAATGGCGCATACTTTAAGAGTAATCAAGAAATAATCAGTGTGCACCACAAAGATCGGAGCTCATGGGGAGCTGAAAGCAAATGTTGATTTTGAAACCCGGTGTTTCACTTTGGACAGCGTATATGACTTTTTAGGCGGAAAATATTTCCCAAGCGATGAAGACCGTATAGTGACAATGACACCTTGACTCAGATCTTTAGCGGCGGAAGAGTATAACATCTGCATTGAAAATCACCACGTGACAATAAATACCTTGATAGCAACGGAGATTGCGCTGAGAAACAAAGTAAGGCACTATAACATTGTAAATAAAGTTCTGTGTTGATATCTTTCGTTGTTGTTTAGTTACGCCAAATCGTTCGTTACTTTCTGGCTGGCCTTCGTATTTTGAAGTTTCTGGGAATAGCCTCTAAAGAGCTCTTCATTCTGGATGAATTTTGTATAACTAGTAAACCGTAAGAGATAGACAAAAAATTACTAAACAACAAGTGGTTCTCGTTAAAACGCACAATTTATGTCATATTATTTTTTTTTTCTGAAGTAAAATTATTTTGTATATATTTCTTGTTCTTGGTTTCAGTGTTAAAATACCTAAATGTTTCTCATACGGGAATTTCCCAACTCCCAGCAATGCAAAGAAACGGATTTAAAAAAAATGGCAATCAGATTTTAAAAGATTTGACTACCGGTTTAGCCTAGTGTGATACCTTTGTTTCCCTTCTACTTACAAGAATGCAAGTAATAAATCCATTTCTGCTAAGCTTTATCTCGATTATCATGAAGCAGACAGAAGAATATGCGTTTTAACAACAATTTGTCACAAGGCATGTGAATGGAACACATCAGGTTTTTTATTGTCAAACTTGATCTGTGGGAGAAAGTCGAAATACGAATATTTTTTATTTTCGATCTACTTTCACTACCAAAACATCCCAGTTCAATTTGTAATATCAATATGACAAGAGCCTTATTAGAAAAAGATCAAAATAATTTATGTAATAAAAGTTTAACAAGTTATGTTTATAAAGAAATCAACATATAATTTGCAGAGGGTTGTGTATTAGCTGGCAATTTTAGGGAATGTGGGGTCGTTGAGAACAACACCGTAAAATCGATTTAAAGAAACCAATACGGAAAAAAGTATTATTATTATTATTATTATTATTATTATTATTATTATTATTATTATTGTTTTCAGTAGAAATTACACGTGACAATATGTCGTATATGACTCAAAGAGAAACTTTAAAATTGTTTGTATTTGTAGTTCGTTTGTAAAAAGTTTCGCAAAATGGATTATTTTTGTTGGTACTATTGTGAACGCCAGATTCTTCTTCCACACATGCGAAACGCTTCATTCCCTTTAATTATCTTGTGCGACTGCATTGCTGTGCTCTGCAGCACCCCGTCACCTTCCTTGTTTGCGAATTACTCTTCCAAAAACGGGGTTCAGGAAGGGAGATGACTCGGATTTGAGATTAAACAGTATTCTAGACGGTGATAACATATAAGTGCTTAAACACAGATTTTATACGACGTTTAAAGCTGAACATTCTCTTCGCTATACAGCACTGATATTATACATTAACCATTGCTTTTGAACAATCGCGTATTGTTACATCATATTTAACTGCACAGAAGAAAATTTAGAATTCTAATACATAAACTTGTTACTAAGGAAAGCATGTTTTCCAAAATATATTGGTGACTGTAATAAGAAATAATACATGTAAGAACGGGAAGTAAACAGCAATCCAATTTTCCTTGCCTAACAATATTATCTTTTGATTCATTGCGTCAATTTGTAACTTGTTTTATTACAAATAAAGGTGCTTTTCATGAGCTTAACTACAGCGTAGATACAGTTTAGTATTTAACAGACTTTTCGTTTTGAGGTTTGTTTGTAGTTGAATATATTTCAGTTATTGGTTCCATTAGTTTAATAATTAATTAATATTTATCTGAAGGATAATCATCAGGTCACATGTGGACACACTAACACACATATGCACACACAGACATTTTTCTTTAACTGCGGATATAGGGGGCCCTAAAACGTCTATTTCTAGTGAAATCTTGATTTTTGGGGTAGAAATTAATACATTTTCTTACCTTACAATGTACAAAGTAGGGAAAGTAACAATGTAATTGCTGAGAAACTTAGTCATATTCTAGAATGAAAGTAAATAATTGTATTTTGCTTAATAAACAAATTTACTGAATAAAATTAAGTGAACTTACAAAATCACTAATTTACATCTGTAAAAAGTTCAGTTTGATATCGTAATAGTTTTAAAGATATGTTAGTAAAATCCTGCTTTAATTAAGACAATAATAGTATCTTCCTATGTAATAAATAGAAATAATTCGTGAACTTAGAAGATATTCATCTATACCCTGTAAAAACTTTATTCTGATATCTTAAATAGTTTCCACGATTATGGGCTATGAATTCGACATTGACGAGATAGGTTTTCAATCTCTCCTGAGATATAATACACTATATTATTGACATACATATGCTGTCAGGTGGTAGATATACTCGACACGTTATTGCACGAGTTCATATTAGAAGCATCCTAATGAGAACCGCTGCAATGAGCCTGAATAAGCCACTTCTTCATTACAAATATGTTTGTAATCTCTAGTTGATGGCAAAGCAGAGCATAGAAATGGATTTTCATTCGGATGTATGTATATATACCTGTGCCAGACAGCCTGTGCATTGCTATGAACACTGCATTAAATCCTCTATCTAAATGATCCTGATATAACTGCTTTCAGATTTAATGGGCCAGACAAACAATAATAAGTACAACACAATCGCTTTGTTTTGGATTTAGGCTAGCTCGAGCTATTTCGTGGCTATGATGTATATGTATGTTATCTTTCATTCTCTTTGTTTTCTTTCTTTCTTATAGTAATGGTTATATAATCTAAATCACAAGTTATAATATGGGAATTAAAATAATGAATATAAATTAGTATATAAATTAAAGCTAATTTAAAACACCTTTTGATATTAATTATTAAAGGGTATTCTCCTGCATTACATTCCGATTTGTGAGATGAGTATTAGATCGGTTTGTGAGGTGAGTATTGGATCGGTTTGAGAGGGAAGTATCGGAATTATTTGTGAGGAGAGTATTGAGTAAAAGGAAACAGAGGCCTACCGTTCCATTAAGTCTAAGCTTAGCCCAAAAATTCGATTTAAATGCTGTTTTAAAGCATTGGTTTACATTGTTTCCCACATAATACAATTAATGCCCCTCTTCTACAAAAACAAACTCAAGAGTGTCGCTGTAGTCTTGAAGGTAATAATAATTGGCTCGCTGACTTGTATTAGCACATACCTTGTCAACTGCCGCTCATCAAGACGGACTCCCTGATCCAACTCAGGCTCAGCTCAGAGCTGTCCCACTATTTCCACTTCACTGGTCATTACCTCTCTCCGTTTCATTTGCTGACATCTCTACGCGGCGTGATATGACAGACTGCATGCTCATTTTCTGCAATGTTTGGTTGGACACATATTTGTGAGCAAATATTTTCAATAATGAATCTTGTGTGGCATGAATAAGATCAAGAATGCCAGATGCAGCTTTATAAGCATAAATCTGTGGACGATTAAATCGAAAGTAGCTTGACTTAATTACCTAAACCTACCTAATTAAAAAAATTGCTTATAAAATTATAATTTATTCCAATGAGTGTTAAGCATTTAATCAACGCTAAGCTTTCTTCCTGACATAACTAAACTAATAGAATCCAGCGAGGACCAAACTTCCACTTCAAAGAGATATTTAATTCTGGCATCTTGCTACTGTTGGATCTACCAGAATGTCTTGGTATGATTTGCTTTTAGTAGAATATGGCACTCATATATTTTCTCAATAATGCCTCATTGATGTTTCAACACAAATAAATGGGAAGATGTCCTGAATGAGCTTAAGTGGCTATAGCAATGCTCAGTCCGACATTCCATGATGATCTATTATGACAGCATATTATACAGAAGATAAATTACATTCATTAAAAGGAAATTTCACAAACTCAATTAGGCTATTGAATAAAATATTTCATAGTAATATTAAAGAGTTCAGATTATAGCTCGAGATTGCTCAAAAACGTAAAATTGCAAACACAGGTTCAGGGGCTCTGTGCACCATACATCGGTCCAACTAAGCTCGGCTTGGAACAATTCGCAGCGAGGAAGAACATGGTGAAGGTGAGGAAGAGGGAGACAGGCAGGGCTAGCGCGACAAGCGTATGAAGGAGAGAAACAGTGCTCTTGCTACAAATTGAAAAGTCAAAATGCATTTGAGACGCTCTATTTTAGCTGAACCCATTGGTCAATCGTTTGCATGTATATCAAAGACTGTGCAGAGTGAAAATTAAGTAAAATAGGCATCATAATTATCATATTGAGACATTACTAACTCTGTATTTTGAAACGTGATATCCAATAAAGAAGATCCTAACAGTATAATAATATAACATTTCCCATAGTAATATACCCTCCTTCCACTACTTGTATTAAGTTTATTAACATATTGCACCTCAAAATTGGTCGGCCCTTCTTTTGTAAGATATTTGTTTCACCATCCTCTTTGTTTATACCTTAAGCATACACCTATGTGATTTCATAAGTATTAAAGCCAGAATGTAATTTTTGACAGGCATTACTGGCAACAAAAGAAGCACTTATGAGAAATTCCATTTAAATATATATTTTTGTTTCGCATAAATGAATTAATCCATTCAATTTACTTATATAAAATCAAAAAATCTCTTATATTGAGCAACATGCACTATTTTTACTTTCTCCACTTAGTACATAGTATATACGTAAAAATGGTAATGCATTCCACTCGATAACGAGTTTTCACCGAAAATACACGTTTTAGGGTCCTCTGTATCCAAATAAAGAATTTTTAGTTAAAACTCCCTGTGTGTATGTGTGTGTCCGTTGTCTTGAAGACGATTACACAAAAACGAAAAGTCGGTAAAATATTAAACCTTGTATTTAATTTCAGTATCTCCCAAGGAATGCTACACGAGGATTTTGAGAAAAATCTTCCCACTCCAAACTGCCGTTTACAAAGCAAAAATTTACAAAATATTGATTCTTAAAAATGGCTCTATCGATGTTGATTAAAGTATTGTATATTAAAGATATTTACATGACAAAAAAAAATTGATTGTTTTTGATTTTTCTGCGAATAGCCTCTGAATAAAGCACAAAGCTTTAAAATGGTGTCCAAACATGACAGTCAAATATTGCGAATAATGGCGCATTTTGTGCACCAAAATAAAAAATGGACAAAGTCGCCATTAGGGTATGTAATTTCAAAAACATTTGAAATCACCTTGTGGTTTACGGGGAAACATGCGAGTCAGTTGAGGAATTTAATACCGGGTCGGCATGTTACATGGTAGCTCAGTGGTTAGAGTAACCGGCTAGAGACCAGAAGATCCGAGGTTCAAATCCCGACTATGATATTGTATTTTTCAGTCTGATTCTACCTACCCAACTCCTTTCCTACCACAGCTTGTGTGGAAAAAATAATTAATAATAATGACATTGTTTCAGATGTGGTATATGTTGGTTCTATAAATCCAGAACATGTGAACATCTGCCGAACGATGCTTGAAGCAGGAAAACCTGTCTTGTGCGAAAAGCCTCTTGCTATGAATGAACGAGAGGTCCGCGAGCTGGTGGGTCTGGCCAGAGAAAAGAGTCTATTCCTTATGGAAGCTGTGTGGTCCCGCTTCTTTCCTGCTTATGAGGAACTGCGCCGAGAGATGGAGTTAGGTGTCCTGGGGGACGTCACTCACATCATTGTACATATGGGAGAGCCGGTTGCGGAAGTGGACAGAATAAAGTAAGTCCGAATACATTTATGCTAAAATATGAGCCTAAAATAAAATTTCGTAGTTATTATTGCTTCAGACCAAATAATACGATTTAGCAAAACATAATACACACTTTAAAACATCTGATGTGTTCCATTCACACGACTTTCTCTACATGTTCTGAAAACAAAATTACAAATTTCTTACAAAAGATTCTTATATTTATATCATACTAATCGAGATAATAATTAGCATAAATGCTCTTATTACTTGCTTCCTTCTAAGCAGAAGAGAAATAAGGGGATGCGCTAGACTAAAGCGTTAATCAAATGTTTTAAAAGATGGTCGCTATGTGAAACAATTGAAGTTCGGTTCCCTTTGCACGGCAGCAGTAAAACAACAGAAAGATGAAGCGAAAGGCGACGTCCTGTTTGAGAAAAGTCACGTAGTTTGAAACTGAAACTAATAACAAGGAATGTCTCGGAAACGAGCAACTCTACAATAACAAAACAGATATATCACATAAATTTTTATTCTAATGATATCTACGCTTTTTTGTTTAGTAACCTTTTATCTATCTCTTATGATTTACCATTTATGTAAAATTCATCCAGAATGAAAAAGTTTTCAGAGTCTTTTCCCAGAAAATTCAAGATATACATTTTATTTGTAATCTAAATAACTTTAATATATGGTATTTCAAACAAAATTGTTACAACCATTTTTGAGGAAAATACATTTTTTCCATGTAAAAGGTTGTTTGAAGCAGCAGTATTTTCTTGAAAATCCTCGTGTCACATCCTTGAAATATATTAAACTTAAATGTCAAATTTTGAGTTATGCTATCCACATACACACACACAAACACGCGCACACAAACGTTTTTCTAAAAATGTTTTTTGGACCTAAAAATATATATTGCCATCGAAATCTCGGTATGGAATGCCTTCTCTATATACTAAGTAAATTATACATGTAGAGAAAGTAAAAACCAGTTTCTCTTTCTCTGGACTTCTCACTTTCTGTATCAGGCTGTTTCAACTCGACTCAACTGAGTCAGAGTACTCGCTTGAAACTTACCGTAAAACTGTACTGTAGCTTAAGGCTGCCCTTAATCCTGATTCGAAACTTAAGTTTAAACGGTGGACGTTAAAAGAGTTGCAGAACTCAACGCCAGTGAACTACTGGCGAGAAAACCTTATGCGTCTTGCTAGAAGATTTGGGGTTGCGCTCATTGCGAGAGGTGATAAGTAGGTCACTCTCGCCCAGTTTTCCACTGACAGGCTTTAACTTAAATAGCGCTGTGGAGTTCTACAACTCTTTTAACGTACAAAGGGATATCTGCTCACATCAACTACGGGTCTGTTGAGCTACGAACGTACATAGTATTTGGTAGAGAAAGTAAAAATAGAAGGAACATCTGGAACGAATGGACGAAGCAAGGATTCCAGAAATGACCTTACAATACAAAACCAAACGGAAGTGGGACATACGACGATCAGTTAAAAGATTGAATTGAGGCCAGAATAGGCCAAAAGGACTAACCTGAGAAAGGCAGAAGAAGAAGAAGAAGATCTAGATTAACAAGCGATAGAATAAGAAGCATTTGCAAGAATAATTTGTGGAAGTATGTATAGAGAAATGCATGTGAATACAACCATAGATTTTATATTTCCCTTATTTTTTTCTTTCTCTGTATTCTTTCCTCCTATGTTGGACTTACAAGCCAGCGAATAGGATCAGACACCTGTTGAAGAGTATTGCTGCTCCCCATGGCCGCGCTGGGTAAAGTGCCTGTATTTGGTGCTTCGTGGCGCAGGGGATCATGGGTTCGAGTCCCGCCTTAGGCATGGGTGTTTGTGTGTTTGTAAATGTCTGTATGTATACTTAAAAAGGAGACGTTAAATTAACAGGTCAACTAAGGAAATGTAGGAAAACTGGAAAAAATAGGAAAAAGGAATACAACGCCGCAGTCCTGACAAGCCTCCGGAACTGTATTTTTTTCAAAAAAAAAAAAAAAAAGAGCAGAAGCTTTGAATCAAATAGAAATTTGGAGGGTAATCAGCCCAATACCTGATATGAAAGTGATGAAGTGAGATATGAAATGACGGCGAAAGGATGACGGGAAAGATGATTGTGAAACAATTGGCGAAATGAATGCTTCGTGCACCACAAATCCCACATGTGGTCCCCTGGGATCGAACCCGCGTCACTTAGGTAAGAAGCGCGCGGTTTAACCACTCGGTCACTGCGCTATCTGTATTTCACTTTTACTTTCTCTGTACATACTATATACATAGTGTATAGAAAAGGTACTGTATTGCACCCAAAAATTCGATACCGGGATTTCACCGGAAATACATGTTTTGAGACCCCTGAATTTAAAAAAAAATTAGAAAAATGTCAGTGTGTGTTTCTGTGATATGTGTGTCTGTGGGCAGCATAGCTCAAAAACGAAAAGACCGTTGAATACCAAACTTGGTATTTAAGTTTGGTATCGTCCAAGGATGCGACGAAGATTTAAAAAAAAAAATCCCCCCACCCCAAACTACCCTTTACATGGAAATTTTTTCGAAACTTTTGATTTCATTAAAAATGGCTCTAACGGTTTTGATTAAAATATCGTATATTAAAGATATTTACCTGACAAATAAAATGTATATTTTGAATTTTCTGGTAATAGTCTCTGAAGACTACTTTATTCTGGATGAATTTTACGGAATCTTGCTAAACCGTAAGAGATAGACAAAAACTTGCCACACAAAAAATGTAGAGTACGTTAAAACACACAAATTATGACATATACATTTTTTTCTTTGAGCTGAGTTTTTGAGATATTCCTTGTTTTTGGATTCAACTTTGAAAAACATACTTTTCTTTTCTTAGTATGCAATTCCTGTGCATACAAACAAAGAAACTTCAGTCACATAGTAACCAGTTTTTGACTATCACTTTAACCTACGCTACCCCCTTATTTTGCTTATACTAACAAGGAACTATTTCTGCTAATTTTTTCTCGATTAGATGAAGTAAATAGAATAATTTGTTGCAGAGATGTAGAGAAAGTCAGAATGGAACACATCAGATTTTTTTGTGTTGCTTTTACTTTCTCTACACGTACTAGGTACATAGGGAATAGAGAAGTATTTGTAATGCACCCAAAGATTCGGTACCGAGATTTAATCGAAAATACATGCTTTGGATCCCCCTGAATCAAAAAAAGCATTTTAAGAAACAGGTCAGTGTGTTTGTGTGAGTCTGTGGACAGCATAGCTCAAAAACGAAAAGACCATTAAATATCAAACTTGGTATTTAAGTTTGGCATCTTCCAAGGATGCGACACGAAGATTTTCAAGAAAATCCTCCCACCCTAAACTACCCTTTACATGGAACATTTTTAGAAAAGTTTGATTTTGTCAAAAATGGCTCTAACGATTTTGATTATTATACCTTATGTTTAAGACATTTTTATGACAAACGAAATGTATATCTTGAATTTTCTGGGAATAGTCTCTGAAGACCTCTTCATTCTGTATGATTTTTATATAACTGGAAAATCATAAAAGATATACAAAAATTTACTACACAAAAATGTGTATCTCATTAAAACACGTAATTTATGCCATATACATTATTTTGATGGAGTTAACCGTTTTCGAGATATTTCGAATTATTTGGTTTCCATTCTAGCCACAAACTTTTCTCAAATGGGAAGACATCTTTCTTTTCGTTTCTCATTTGTTTATTCCTGTCAAGCAAAGAAATTGGGATTTCAATTGCTTTACATAGTGACCAGCATTTATAGGACGAGATTATCGCTTTAGCCTTTGCATTTTCTTATTTTCCTTTTATTTACAAGGAAGCTAGTAATAGGACTAATTCTGCTTATGTTTATATTGATTAGCATGATGTAGATAACAGATTAATGTTTTGAATAAAAGGTTTGTTTACCGAACAGCTAGAGGACATCTTGTGAATGGAACATATTAGATTTTTATCCCTTCTACTTACAAGGAATCAAGTAATAAGGACATTTCTGCTAATTTTTATCTCGATTATCATGAAATAGAGAATAAGCCTTTTAACAATAATTTGTTACAGAGATGTAGCGAAAGTCATGTCAATGGAGCATATCAGTTTGTTTTTGTTTTTTTTTTTTTTTTTTTTTTTTCATTATTATTGAAGCACCTAAGACATACACAATTAGCTGTTAGATTTTAGGAGGAGTGAGCGTTATAATTGTTAGCAAATTTTATATCACTTAAAGAGTTGAACGTTGTACTTTTATAGCCTGTATTTTACTTTAGTTAAAACTGAAAAGGACATTAGCTACGGATTCTGGGTTTAATGTACTTTTACTCTTCCGGTTTCCTCCACAGGGAAAATTCGTTTAATCAGGAACCGAGGGAGTCGCTAAGAGTTCTCGTGTCGCACAGTAATTAGACGTCTCTGCCCGATGCGCATCCGAAAAGAGCTCAGCAACAGTTTGCGGTTCCGAGGAAGGGAAGAAGAATAAACAAAAAGGAGAAACTCACCTGTTGACAGAGCTCTGTGAAATACGTTACCCTCAAGATATCTCTTTAATTTTCGTCTCGACGTCGTCTGCATAGTGGATTAGTTCCACAGGCCCGTTTTCACATCAGGAAAGTTAGTTTTGCCATTCCTTAAGCGACGTCAAATATTTGTTTTGCATCTTGTAACGGTTATATTTTGGTTCTTCATTTTGTTGAATATACTTCGTGTAGTGCTGATTATAGCTGTGCGTCGGCTCTAGCTAGATCAAAATGAGATGTGTTAAGATTTCGGTCTTAAAAGTTCGCCGGTCCCCATAACTAGCCACGCTAAAATGCCTAGCTTTGGTGCTTCGTGGCGTAAGGGATCGCGATTTCAAGTCTCGTCTCGAGAATTTGTAAATATGTATCTGTATGTGTAATTTGTAAACATAAAAAAGCAAAGAAATAGAAACTCAACCAAAAAAGAAGAGCAAATAGAAAAAAATCTGATGTGTACCATTCACATGACTTTCTCCATATCCCTGCAACAAATAATTCTTAAAAAGCTTATACTTCTATTTACTTTATGCTAATCAGAAAAAATTAGCATAAATAGTCTTATTACTCGCACCCTTGTAAGTAGAAGCGAAATAAGGTACAACCGTAGGTTAAAGTGATAGTCAAAAGCTGGTTGCTATGTCAATGAAGTTCCTTTGTTTATATGGATAGGAGTTGACAAGTTCCAGTATGAGAAAAGTATACGTTTTTCATAGCAAAATCCAAAAATAAGGAATGTCACAAAAACGACGAACTCCACGAAAAAAAATGTATATAACATAAAGTGTGTGTTTTAATGTGCTCTACATTTTTTGTGTAGTAAGTTTTTGTCCATCTCTTACGGTTTAGCAGTTATTCAAAATTTAGTAAAATTCATACAGAATAAACTACTCTTCAGAGGTTATTCCCAGAAAATTCAAGATATACATTTCATTTGTCAGGTAAATATGTTTCATATCCGAAATTTTAATCAAAATCGTTAGAGCCATTTTTGAGAAAATCAAAATTTTCGAAAAAAGTTAAGGGTAGTTTGGGGTGGGGGGATATTTCTCAAAATCTTCGTGTCGCATCCCTGGAAGATACTAAACTTAAATACCAAGTTTGGTATTTTACCGACTTTTCGTTTTTGAGTTATCGTGTTCACAGACACACGGACACACACACACACACACACACGGACCTTTTTGTGAAAATGCTTTTTTTTGGATATTGGGGACCCTAAAACATATATTTTCGGTGAAATCTCGGTACCGAATTTTTGGTGGAGTGCAATACTTTCTCTATACACTATGTACATAGTGCGTATGGAGAAAGTAAAAATCTGATGTGTTACACTCACATGACTTTCTCTAGCTGTCCTACAAACTTCATACATAAGATTCTTCTTCTCTCTGCACCTTGCCAATCGTGGTACTCATTAGCACAATGTTCTTACTATTTAGTTCCGTATAAGTAGGAAGAAAATAAGGGAAAACACTAGGCTAAACCAATAGTCAAATGTTTTAAAAGCTGTTGTTATGCGATTGTCATTACAAATAGCTTCTTTTCTTGGCCAGGTGTAGAACAAAAGATAAACGGACACTCCCGTCTGAGAAAAGTATAAGTACTTCACAACTGAAACTAATAATAATGAATAACTCGAAAACGGTAAACTTCACGAGAAAAATGTATATGACATATCTTGTGTATTTTAACAAGACCTAAATGTGTTGTGTAGTAAGTTTTTGTCTATCTCTTACTGTTTACTAGTTATGCCAAATTAAGCAAAATTCATCCAGAATAAAGAGGTCTTCAGAAGCTATTCCCAGAAAACTCAAGATATACATTTTATTTGTTAGGTAAATATCTTTAATACATGGTATTTTAATCAAAATCGTTAGAGCCATTTTTGAGAAAATCAAAATTTTCGAAAAAAGTTCCATGTAAAGGGTAGTTTGGGGTGGGGGATTTTTCTCAAAATCTTCGTGTCGCATCCCTGGGAAATACTAAAATTAAATACCAAGTTTGGTATTTTAGCTACTTTTCGTTTTTGAGTTATCGTGTTCACAGACACACGGACACACACACGGACCTTTTTCTGAAAATGCTTTTTTTGGATACAGGGGGTCCTAAAACATGTATTTCCGGTGAAATCTCGGTATCGAATTTTGGGGTGGAATGCAATACTTCTGTATCCCTATTGTACATATGGGGCTAGAGAAAGTAAAAAGACAAAAGTTATAATATTAAAACATGCTACTATAAATCTGCAAACATTTAATAAAAAAAAAAACTGATGTATTCTATTCACATGACTTTCTCTACATCTTTGCAACAAATTACTGTTAAAAAGCGTATTTTTTTGTTTACTTCATGCTAAATGAGAAAAAAATTAGTAGAAATGGTCTTATTACTTGCTTCCTTGTAAGTAGAAAGAAACTAAAGGGTACCATAGGTAAAGCGATAGTCAAAACTTTTAAAAGCTGATTCGTATGTGACTGAAGTTCCTTTGTTTGTATGACTTCGAGTTGATAGATTCCCATATGAGAAAACTATAAATATTTTAAAACTGAACCCTATAACAAGGAATACGGTCTTTAAAACGGTCAACTCCAGGAAAAAACTATACGACATAAATTGCGTGTTTTAACGAGCTCTATATGTTTTGTTAAGTTAGTTTTTGTCTATCTCTTACGGTCTACCAGTTATAGACAATTTCCACAAATAGTCATTTATGAGAAAATCAAAATTTTCTAAAAATTTTCCACGTGAAGGGTAGTAAGGAGTGGGGGAATTTTCTTGAAAATATTCGTGTCGCATCATTGGAAGGTACTGAACATAAATACAAAGTTTGTTATTTAACGGACTTTTGATTTTTGATCTGTGCAGCACACAGACACACACACACGCGCGCACACACAAACACACATACACACACGCACACACACACACAGACTGACAGACACACACGGGGCATGTTTCTAAAAAAAAATGCTTTATTTGGATTAGAGGGTCTAAAAAAAGGTATATATTTACGGTGAAATATCTATATAAGTTTGGGTGCAATATAAAACTTTCTCTATACACTATGTACATATTATGTGTAGAGAAAGTAAAAAGTGTAGTCGAGAGCTGTGAAGAGTCATGTACATCTCTCGGCGTGTCCTTGGGGATAGGTATTTCTTCTTATTATGTAAATAATTGCATGGTTTTTTTTGTTTGTTTTTTTTTTTACAAGTATTAAGTTCTTAACTTTGAATGATTGACTAGATTTCATTGCCCAAATAAAACTTGATACAATCGCGATGTGTTAGTGTATAAAGCCAGACAGCATCGGGCACCCGCAATAGTAACATATTAATATAAACATTTTAGACTTACTTGCATCTCCGTTATTAACAATGACAATGGTTTTAGTTTTACTTTATCCTATAGTGTCATCTATGGGCGATCAGTTGAACCCTCGTGCACATTGTGGTGAACACGTGAACTAGAAATTCCATCAAGAAACAACTGTAAAGGTAGTCCAGTATACTCCGGCAAAGCCTGATGGAACTTTAGTTTAATTAAATTGAATCGCATTGAAATAACGAATAAGGAACATCTAGATCTTTGTTAACGATCATCGTAATTGCTCGAACGTTGCCACTATAAGGAAAATAATTACCTACTTAGGCTTTTACAGTCTCACAAAATAACAATGAAACACTTTACATACTATTTTAACATAAATGGAGTAACAACACGTCCGCGCAGTGGCCGAGTTGTTAGACCACTCGCCTCTCACCTAGACCACCCGGGTTCAATCCAAAGCTACCGCATGTGAGATCTATGGTGGACAAAGCGGCGCAGGGCAGGGTTTTCTCCGGGATCTCCGGTTTCCTCCGCCATCGCATTCCACCGCTGCTTCATCTTTGTTTCATTTATCACCAGTGTCATCGCCTGGGTGCCACAAGTGGAGTAAAAGTGGACGTTAAACACTACCAAAAAATAGAGTAATATCACAGTCAAACAAATAATTACATTGCCAAATTTTTATGCTTGCAAAAATGCAAATATGCTATAATTACATGCCTGAAAATTTAACATTTCGAACGAAATCATGGTTTGCGGACCTGAAAATGACGAATTAAGTTCTGGAACCTTTACTTTCAAAAGGCAGGGTTATTTAAGTGCAAATAAGAACTACACGGAAGCGATGGTTTTACTTCCCTTAGCCATGCTAAGGATTTTTATATCCAAAATTGCATCATCCTCCGCAGGATTTGAACCCCAACCTTACGTAATAGAGGCTAGCATGTAAACACTACATCACAGAGAGCGACACTTGTGAAACAATCGCATGGGTCTCATAGTCGTAAAAGCTTCTCCTCTCCCTGGAAACTTGCGGTAAAGATGCTACTAATATCTACATTTGGTTTATCTACTAGTCTACTGACATAATAACATCTTGGGAGGTAAAGGGAAAAACATATCAGCAAATAGAGAAACATTGAATACTACAGCACAGACAGAAAAAAGAAGAAGAACAAATTCAAATGAAATAAACTTACAAACTTAGCATTAAATATTTACAATTCTATCACCCTTGCTCTTATGTAACTCCCTCCCTGTTTACGTTCTCCATAGCAATTAACTCACAAGCAAGCCTTCATTTCCATATTACAATCGAGTAACTGTGATGGTAAATATTGCTTTATCAATAATTTTGTTTCTCTGCCAAAATACCAGGTTGCCCTATTGCCCTGTATTTGGCGGGTGCAGATATTTCTTGTGCGTTAAAAGGGTAGCAGAAATCAGCGGGACTGCCGCACAGTGGCCAAGTGGTTAGACCACTCGCCTCTTATCAAAGCGGCCCGGATTCGATCCCCAGGTGACCACATGTGGGATTTGTGGTGGACAAAGTGGCACAGGGGCGTGTTTTTTCCGGATTCTCCGGTTTTCCCCGCCATTTCATTCCACCTGTGCTCCATCTACATTTCATGTATCATCAGTGGCATCGCCTGCACTGCAGTATGTAGTAAAAGCGGGCGTTAAACACTACAAAAAAATTAGCGATAAGATTTCAACCGGTAAGGGCGATGTTCCCGACACCGATAATTTCCGCCGTACCACAGTTTGCTAAACCTGGGTTAAACCATTACCTCGAATAACACGCAGCCCTTTATCCATCATTGTATTTATTACTACCGATTCCCAGCTTTGTTTACATTGCAAAATGCACGTCATTCTTGCATACTACATAACGAAACACTGAGAACATGGCGAAACATTATCAAAAACAAAAGAAATAAGAAATAACATATGAAGACGTTAATAAGGTTATGTGCATTTTTGTTAAGTTTCTGACAGATTTAGTTGCTGTAAACTATGGCAGGTGAATGGAAAAGAGAAGATGTTGCTTCTGAATTTGGAAACAGAGAATATGGAGATTGTAGAAAATAAAAACACTAGATGGAATAACAATACAGAGGGAAATAATTGCAACGTCATTTAATAATCAAGAACATGGACCTGCAAGGTATGCTGCAGACTAAAAACTGCTTGGGACAATAATAAAAATGTATCAAGAAAAGCATCTTCCGAGATGAAAATAGAGCTTCTCAAAACAGGTAAGAACGTTATTAAGATAGTAAAAATTGACCCTATTCTAAAAAAAAGCAATGTTATATTCATCACCACTATCATTTTTGCTTCATTAGTTAGATGTTCTAGTCGCCTATGTGTTATTTTAGTTACATAGATTATCACGGATTTCCTTATTTATCGGTCAAACATTCTGCGGTAAGATTTTAAATTGGGATAATGTAAAATAACGAGGAAGTTTTGTTGGTAGCATTGTCATTATCTTGGGTTTTAGTGGCTAAAAACGGAGGTAACTGATCAACAGGCGTTGATGAATACAGCCCTAAAACCCGGTAAGAAGGGAACTGGCTGAGCGACCTTCGTTTTATCCCTCTTTCTTATCGCGGAGACTGTGAGGCAGGTCGCGCTCATTGAGGGGAATAAAATGAAGGTATCTCTCGCTAGTTCCTAATGGCGGGTTTTAACATGAATAGCCCCGTTGAGTTCTTCATCTCTTTAAACTCAGAAAGGAATATCTGCACACGCTCAATACGGAGCAATTGGATCACCTGGTGTGTTTTTCACCTCCCTCCACAGCGTATCTTAACTTTTAGCGCAAGAGTTAAAGCGCTTAAGGCGTCTAATCTCAACTACGTTAAACCGCTTCTTTGTTCTCGTCTACATCTAAAAATCATCTACATCTAATCTGATGTGTTCCATTAACATGACTTTCTCTACACCTCTGTAACAAATTATTCTTAAAAAAAAATATTTTTCTTCTACTTCGTGCTAATCAAGATAAAGCTTAGAGATACGTTCTGTTATTGCTTGCTTCCTTGTAAAAAGGGAAATAAGGGTGTATACTAGGCCAAAGCGATAGTCAAATCTTTTAAAAGCTGTTCGCTATGTGGTCGAAATTCGCTTCTTTGCACTGGCAGGAGTAAAAAATGTCCTTATGAGAAAATTCTAAATATTTTAAAACTGAAACCAATAACGAGGAATACCTTGGAAATGGTGAACTCTACGAAATGACATAATTATGTGATTTAACGAGATCTCATTTTTTGTATAATAAATTTTCTCTTCGTGTACCACTTATACAAAAGTCATCAAGAATGAACAGGTCTTCAGAGGCTACTTCCAGAAATAAAACATGTATATTCCATTTGTATGCGAATATCTTAAATGTACGGTATTTTAATAAATATCGTCTGAGCCAGTGTTCAGAAAATCAAAATTTTGAAATGTTACGTAGTTAGTACATGGTAGTTCGGCCGGGGGATTTTCCTCAAAATGTTCATGTCGCATCCCTGGAAGATACTAAACTCAAATACCAAGTTTGGTTGTTTACTAATTGTTCGTTTTTCAGTTATCGTGTTCACAGTTACACGAACACACCGCGAACATTTCTCTAAAAATGCAGTTTTTGGACACAGGAGACTCCAAAGTTTGTGTTTCTTGTGAAATCTCTTGATCGAATTTTTGGGTGGAATGCAAACCTTCTCTACCTATGCACTATGTACATACTAAAAAGAGAAAGTAAAAATGAATTTCCACATAGACCCGCGTTATTTGATATTGTTAAGTGAAATTTCAGGCATAGAGTGAGATTTCAAACTCTATCGGCCAGTATAATCAATTGTTTCGGAATTATCTTACACCCACTGCACCTCAAATCTCTCTTGTAAGCAAAAATCCCATTTATAATTTTTTCTAAGTTCTTACGAAATTCCTTTGTCCAATACTGAAAACGTACCTGTTCCCTGAAGTGCACCGCATCTAGAGGTGTCTGAACTTTCCATTGCAGTAGCCAGTATTTAACTGCCCTTATTGCTTTCTCTACCACGTACAAATCATATTGTACGTAGAGAATTTGTTGCATTCCATCCAAAAACTCAATATCGAGATTTCAACGGAAATACGTGTTTTGAGTACCCCTGGTTACCCCCCCCCCCAAAAATTTCGTTAGTAAAATGTTCGTGTGCATGTAACACTACTTAAAAACTAAAAGTCGATTAAATACCAAACTTGGACATCTTCCGACAATGCCAATTTAGCCATTACATGGAAGAGTATTTTGGAATGTTCGATTATTTTTCAAAAATGGCTCTACTGACTTTGATTAAATTACCGTATATTAAAGATATTTACACAACATAAAATGTATATCTTAAATTTATTGGGGATTGCCTATAAGCCTGCTTCATTCTGCATGAATTTTGCATAACTGGTAAAAACTGAACGAGACAAAATGCTACTACGCAAATATATAGATCTGGTTAAAACAGATATTGTCAGATATGACTTTTTTAACCTTATACTTTATACAATACTAATACGCCACATCTTATCGGGCTCATTCTTATATCATAGAAAGTGGTAAATGTGGTAGATGAAATTCCTTTCTATCCTTATTTTACATTCAAAGACATTTTAGGATTCATTACTCTATTTATCTTCCTATCCTTATTATCCCTAAAAGAGTCACATATTTTAGGAGGCCCAGATAATTTTACCCCAGTCCACATTCATTAATTTTTATTTCTTTATGATATTTTATAATCCATTCTTAATAAGTGGTAAAGTGGTACTGAAAGTCAAAGCCATAACATTTTGCAGGGATTTCAAATCTAGCTAAATGCTGAGTAAGAGAAGAACGAGCTCGCCACTGTCAATCTATGTTCCATAATATTTCAGTAAAATGACAAATAAGTATAATAAAGTAATACGAGTAAAAGTTCCTTGTATAAATACAGGGTGCTTACAATTTACTTGATGATTTCTTACGGCTGTATTTTCACCAATATTAATTAACTAAAATAAATTATCATTCCAACATTTGAAGGAGAGAAATTTGATGTTTTGTGTTGTACATCATTTTCATCAAGTGAGAAACGTGTACGTTGTATTGTAGTTGTGGAATAACCGCAGTAACACCTTCTGCACATGGCCACCACGTTCACCTGATCTTATAGTGTGTGATTTCTTCCAAGGATAGTGTTTACATCCCTCCACTTCAAATGATGTTGGTGTATGAGAAGGCGCATTACCGCAGTCATTGAGAACATCACACAAGACATGCTTGAGAGGGCCTGGCATGAATGGGATCACAGGCTGTACGCTGCCGTATTACACGTGACGATCACAACGATGAAAACAAAACTTCAAACTTTTTCCTTTCAAGTGATGGTATGGTGGTTTATAAATATTAAGTATTAGTTAAATTATAGCCTTATGAAATAGTCCAATAATTTGTAGACATTTACGGAGCACATAATAGCAGATACGCTCTTTCTGACCAATGGAGGCTGAAACGTTGCACGCGAAGCGTCTCGAAATGCGCGATTGGCGGGCTCGCTCTTTTCATATGTGGTTTATTTGAATGACGGGAAGATAATCTACAGTGAGATCACGAAGTGAGGGTAACCCCCCTTTATTTCTGGTCATTTTGTGGAAGTTATATGTTAGCATTCATGTAGATAAGCATGATTCAGGCAGGAATAGGAACAAAATACCGCAAGGTGCGAGATCAGGCAGAATACTGACTACTGACAAACGCAGAGGACATTTAAGATGAATATTTCGTTCATGACAGTGATCGTAGGAATTGGCCAATCCAGTACATTGGTGCGTAAAATCGGAACTCATTATCTCTGCACTTTAATCAGTTTTACTTTCTCTACACGTACTATGTACATAGTGTATAGAAAAGGTATTGTAATGCACCCAAAAATTCGATACAAATATATGTTTTGAGACCTCTTGAATCCAGAAAGAAGCATTTTTAGAAAAATATCCGTATGTGTGTGTCTGTGTCTGTGGGTGTGGGTGTGTGTGTCTGTTGGCAGTATAGCTCAAAAACGAAAAGATCGTTAAAAACCAAACTTGGTATTTAGATTTGGATCTTCCAAGGATGTGACACGAAGATTTTCAAGAAAATCCCCCACCAACTACCCTTTACATGGAACTTTTTTCGAAAATTGTTATTTTCTCAAAAATGGCTATAGGGATTTTGATTAAAATATCGTATATAAAAGAACTTTACCTGACAAATAAAATCTATATCTAGCATTTTCTGGGAATAGACTCTTCTCGATGAATTTTATGGAATTTTGCATAACTGCTAAACCGTAAGAGATGGACAACAATTACCTCACAAAAAATGTAGAGCACGTTAAAACACACAATTTATGTTAAATGTGGAGTTAATCGTTTTTGAGATATTCTTTGTTTTGGTTTCAACTTTGAAAAACTTATACTTTTCTCAAACAGAAATTTGTCCATACAAACAAAGGAATTTCAGTCACATAGCAAACAGCTTTTGACTATCACTTTAACCCGTGATACTCCCTTATTTCGCTTCTATTTACAAGGAAACAAGTAATAAGACTATTTCTGCTAATTTTTTCTCGATTAGTATGAAGTAAATTGAAGCATAAACTTTTTAACAATAATTCGAGAAAGTTTTTTGAATGGAACAAATCAGATTTTTTTATCACACCCACGTGTAATTGTTTTTCTAAATTTATCGCACCCACGGGCATTTGTTTTCTCTCTGAACTATACAAAAATATCTAAAATTTATGATAAGAACATCAAGTTGCAGTGATTTCGTGCAAATATACGACAAGACAGATAGGAATTTGAGAATATTATTCTCCGTGTCTGTAAAGGTAATCACAGTTATTTTATTCACAAAATAATCTTATTAAATACAGCTCGAGCTACAAATTTTCTCTAGATAAATTCGCTTGCAACAAGTTGCTCGCGAAATAAAAGTTGGAGCTCTCATTATATTACTTATAAATTGTATAGGCAGCGCACGATCTCCTTGTAGCGGGTCATTTTAGTTCTCTTCCAATATATATAGTGCCATGTACAAAGTAGATCCAGGAGATATTGTGTACCACCCAAAATTTCGATGCCGAGATTTCACCGAAAATACATATTTTGAGGATCCCTGAATCCGAGAGAGAAGCCTTTTTAGAAAAGATCTGTATGTATGTATGTATGTATGTATGTATGTATGTATGTATGTATGTATGTATGTATGTATGTATGTATGTATGTATGTATGTATGTATGTATGTATGTATGTATGTGTGTGTGTGTGTGTATGTATGTATGTATGTATGTATGTATGTATGTATGTATGTATGTATGTATGTATGTATGTATGTATGTATGTATGTATGTATGTATGTATGTATGTATGTATGTATGTATGTATGTATGTATGTATGTATGTATGTATGTATGTATGTATGTATGTATGTATGTATGTATGTATGTATGTATGTATGTATGTATGTATGTATGTATGTATGAATGTATGTATGTATGTATGTATGTATGTATGTATGTATGTATGTATGTATGTATGTATGTATGTATGAATGTATGTATGTATGTATGTATGTATGTATGTATGTATGTATGTATGTATGTATGTATGTATGTATGTATGTATGTATGTATGTATGTATGTATGTATGTATGTATGTATGTATGTATGGGGAGAGGGGGGCAACATAAGTCAAAAACGAAAAGTAGGTTGAAAAGCAAACTTGATATTTAAGTTTACCATCTTCCAAGTATGCGACACAAAGATTTTCAAAAAAATCTCCCCACACGCCAAACTATCCTTAACATGAAAAAGTTTCCAAACGTACATATTCTCAAAAATGACTAATGACTTTGATTAAAATACCATATGTTTAAGATATTCATGATAAGCGAAATGTATATCTTGAATGTTCTAGGAATATGCTCTGAAGACCTCTTCATTACAACTCGTAAGCCATAGAAGAACCGCAGTTGGTGAAATGTAGAAATAAGCTATAAACACTAAGTAAGAAACAAGACCTATAGTATCAATGGCTGGTTCGAGGCATTTTTACAAGCCACCCTGCACAGTTGCTGTATTATGTAAACCTTTGTCACTGTACATATTGGTACATAAACTTTTGTAAATACTTCATGCGTTGATGTGTCCAATAACAATGTATCTTGTTCTTAAAGGGGTAAAATAAATAAATACATAAATAATCAGGAAGTTATTCCCCGCATCAGGAAGATATGGAGTGTATTATAAATTACAAATAAATCGGACTCTGATAGGAGCCTGAGATACAATATCTCATCCTATGATAACATTGTTCTGCATTTCAATTTTTTTTTTTAAATCGGATAGGTGATTCTAAACGGATTTTTTGTGCTGAATTCGAAAATGATCACAATTTTCTCCCATCACGTCAGGTTTTTAAAATATTCATCACCAACTAGAAATGAAATTACAACTTTGTGTGTGGAAAACTTGGCCAGAATTTGTTATTTGTCACTAATTTCATTACTTAATAATAATTAATAATTATAAACATGTTCATAATCTTACCTTAATATTGCATTTCTAATTTTCTCCTCTTTGACCTCATATGTTGTTCAGATCAGTCCCATTTTATAGCCAGCCATTATGTTAACACTCCACTTCCCTTGATACCTCATTTCCATATTTTATATTTTCCTTCATCCTCTTCCTCACTAAAATCTCCTAAATTATAAGGTAATAATCTGGACATTAATGAAGGAAATGTACTTTATTTCCAATGAAATTAAAAACAACATTTCTGAAAGAATTCTAGGCATCCTGCACTTCTCGACTCGTAGATTCTCGAACTTAACGTCCATTATTAATTTTCGAATTTGTGGGCCAACGAATATACCAACTTTCCTTTGTATAGGTTAATGAAGGAAATGTAGCACAAAGGTATTTGAAGCACTCATTATCTTTATCTAGAGTTTTCTCAAATTGTTCCATTAATACTTTTGAACGATAAATAAAGTGGTTCTCTTTTTATATTTTTTCTCCCGGCATTGAATTAGTCCTGCATGACCATGTTCCCCTCGCCAGATTCCGACCTAGCTCTCATATCTCATTCACATAAGAAACAAGGGAATTTTGTGAAACCAGCCTGCTGACCAAGTAACAGTCCAATAATCTTGAAATCTGCACAGATAAGGCATAGGTGGCTTTTCGTACTGCAGCTTTTGTAACAAAAATTTTACATTTACATATGTCTCCTTTAAAAGAAATAGTGGGCTACAGGAATGGAAGCACATGCAAACTTCCCCAAATATCTGGTGCCTGATCTAACAAGGGGCATAATACACAGGCACCGCAAAAGATTTTAAATGTTAAAATTAAGATAGGGGGTGGAAAACAAATATTCATAAATGGTGACTAGGAATATTCACTGAATATTGAACATCATTTAGGTTTTCTCACAAAGTAAGAAATATGCTCCTGAGACACTATCCATTTCAACTTACTGTTTATAAATAAGGTGAATGCGGATAAGTAAACTTCTTCAAGAATAACAACAAATATCTTAACCTCTGTTCATTTTAAGGGGAAGACACATTTTTGTACGGACCTAGGGAGGATATAGTTAATAGATTTTAATAAATATAAGCAGAAATATAATAAATAAATATAAACATAATATAAAATATAACATAATAATCGTTATATTATTTAACATTTTAAGTAATAAAGTTGAACTTATAAGCTGTTGAGCCTTTCTATCAAACGATTAGCAGACTGTAATATTACTACAGTACGTACATTACGAGTAATATTCAAAACATAAAATTTTGAATTGTAAAAAATTCTGACGTGGTACACAAAAACTGTTTTCATTTTTGCAATCAGTGTAAAATTGTGATTCAGAAACGCTCATTTATTTCTAAAAAAGAAATCCATAAAAAACGGTGTGATTTATACAAGCAATTTGTCATTAACAAGGCATGCTTTAAGAAACGGTGATTACCTGGTTACAGAATCTATTTTAATACCCACATTAGTTATTTCTACTTTTCTTCCTAATTCTCTCCTCTTCCCTCCCCACCTCTCATTTTCTTTTCTCTCTTCGTCACCTTTTCCTGGATTTTAAATTATATTTCAAGATTTGCATTTAAAGGCACTTTAATGTTAATATTAATTATACTTCTGTTTCTTCAATAATGTTTTTCTGCTTCAAGTTACATCAATATTTTATAGAATTTTGTGTACAGCATGTTTTAAATATTTAGACAACCTATTATTAAGGAAGCTGACTACTTATAAATATATTATCATTTATATCAAGTTACAGAATTCTTATATAATTCAGACTTTGCAAAGTTTTATCCATCTATTTCAAATAGTTTTCACTTTATTAATTTACAATTTATTTTTGATATAAAGTGCTCTCAAGAATGTTCTCAAAGTAGATACAAATAAAGTTTAGTCTGGATTTTCTGTATAATGAAAGAAAAATATGCAGGAATGTTTGGTATCTGCAATTTTTTTAATTTGTTGTAATAGGATGTATGTATTTTGAATATTTACTGCCACCAAGATACTCAACCGTCATCAAAATCCAGACCAAATTATAAAATCAAGGTCATAAAGCTCCTATAAGTTCCAAATGTAACAGCAATATGGTCAAAATTGGTCTACAAGGAACTTTTTACACAAAGAAAACTGTATTTTTGACAAAGGAATCGAATGGGATGCACTCAGCACTGAAAAGGCGTGCACTATCATGTTTAAATGTCAACTGCGGTATTAAAAAATCTGATATGTACCATTCGAATGACCTTCTTTACATCTCTGTAACAAATTATTCTTAAAAAGCGTATTCTTCTATTAATATAATGTTAAACTTAGACAAAAAACATTATTTATAAACATTAGCAGAAATTGTCTTATTATTTCCTTGTAAGTAGGAAGGAAATAAGGCAAAAGAGATAGTCAAATCTTTTAAAAACTGATTGCTATGTTATTGAAATTCCTTCTCCTTGCACGGCCAGGAGTACACAAATTCCCTCATAAGAAAATTTTAAATAGTTTAAAATTGAAACCAATAACAAGGAATGGTTAAATTACAAAAAAAAAAATTCACATGACTAATCGAGTGTTTTAATAAGCTTTACATTATTTATGTAAGTAACCTTTTGTCTATCTTTTACGGTTTATCACTTATGCAAAAGTCATTCAGATTAAAGAAGACTTCAGAGGCTATTACTAGAAAATTCAAGGTATGCATTTTATTCGTTCTAAGTGTATTTAATATAAGCATTTTAATCAAGATCGTTTTGCCATTTTTGTGAAAATAAAAAATTTCGATTTTTTTCCATGAAAGGATAGTTTGAGGTGGGATGATTTGTATCGCATCCTTATAATATGCTGAAATATAAAGTTTGATGTTTGACCGACTTTTATTTTTTCAATTATCGTGTTCACAAATACACGGACAACCGGAAACACACGCGAACTTTTTTCTAAAAATCCCTTTTTTTATACAGTGGACTCTAAAACGTGTGTTTCCGGTGAAATCTTGATCTCGAATATTCTATATACGTTATACATACGTGCTAGAGAAATTAAAAACTCACACGGTAAAAACTTAAACCACTTTGAAATAGGGAAAGAAACAAAGAAAGTTTAGTAATCCAATAAATAAGCAAAATTTGTTCCAAAACTTCGAGATTTCAGTTGACTGTCGCCTTAAAACGTAATTTAAGTCACTAGTTACGTAGTTGTAAGGGTAAATAATGATAAATATGTATTTATAAAGTGTTACTATATGTTTAATTTTGCAGAAATTCTTCAAAATTGAATGGTTAAAGTAAACTAAAACATTTTCACTACTGCAATGAATGGTTTGAATCTTCTGAATGATACTTGAAATGGCCTAGCATCATATGTTAGCCAATAAACAAACAACAACAAAAAATCCATTACGTTCCGAATGCCTCTTTCAATAGGTTGAAGGAGCTAGGTGGTGGAGCTGTACTCGACATGGGAGTCTATGTTTTGCAGTTTGTACTGTGGGTACTCGGTGCTCAGCGTCCAAAGCGGTTAGCAGCTGTAGGGCATCTCAATGAGCATGGAGTGGATTCGGAGGTTGCAGTCATTCTCTCTTTTCAAGATGGCGCAACAGCAGTGCTCTCCATTTCTACCCACGTCCATCTACCAAACGAGGCCATTGTTGTGGGCACCCGCGGCTCTGCCAAGGTATATGCCATATTCAAAGTTACTGTTATTAATGTTAATCTTCTAAACATCAAAAGTACGATAAACACAAATAAGGGCATATTTAATATGTTAGACCCGAAAGCTAAAATATTGACGAAACATTTGCTTTTAGCGATCCAGGTGGCTCAGGCAGTTTCATCTGTATCTGGCATCCGAGAGATCCTGGTTCGTTCCTCGTCGATCGCGCACTCTGGTCCTGAGTTTTTCCGAGGTTTTCCTGGGGCCGCTTAGGCGAATGGAGGGTTGTATATCTACCACGGTTCCTTTTCCTTTATTTCATTTTCATTCATCTTTCAGGTCGGTGGCAGGTGTGGCTCGAGGCTTTGCAGGCAGATGGCGCGATTACTTGCTCCAAGTAAAACATCTTCCCCCTGGTTGCGATTAGGTGACCTAGTGGCATTCTTACGAAGGACTCCCAGCGCCTGTATAGCGTCTGTGGCGCGCCAGGGTTGCCATCTAGTGATACTGATAGGGACTTCCGTGCGTCTCTGCGCTTAGCTCCGTCATTTCCTGTGTGCTGGTCTGTGGTTTCCCTTCCTCGCAACCCTTCCCCCGAGGTGTTAGACCGCAATAGATCAATACTTAGTCGCAGTTGTCGAGGTGCCCCCCCCCGCTAACATATACATACCTCAACGTTTGCTTTTTGTAGCAAAAGTGGCCTTGAACTTATTGTTTGAATTAGTATGACTTTATTTAAGGACTATTTTAGCCTGCCGATTTATATCGGCTTATAGCACCGTTATTTAGGGTTTGCGTAGGGGGCCAGTCAGCTACCAAAGTTTCGCTGAGTTCAATTTTATTTCTGTACAAATGCGTTATCCTTTTTAGAAAGGGCATAAACGATAGAGTCTAAAAGATATAGCCGAAAAGTATCTTTCTCAGTGTTTATTGAACTATACTGTTTGATTAGCGGAATACATTTAAAAATTATAAAGAAGTGAGAAGCCATGATTTTTGTTTTAGATATAGATTGAAAATACCTATACTTTTAACAACAATTTATGCCTTATTCATTAACAAAATAATATTCTAAAGCACTGAAATCTTCTTTATTCAAACACTGGCCACATTTTCTTGTGGTAACTGTTGGAGAACTTGGCTAAAACATGGCGGCCGTCCCGCCCTTTTCTTTGCTTAGCCACACTGTGGTGAATAGAGACACTGTAGTTCAGTCTAGTTGCTTTAACTATCTGTGGATAAATAGCAGCGCAGAGTCACTATCACCATATCCTTTCAGATGTTACTATACATAATGTTAACTGTCTCATGCAGAGATGTTTAGTGGGCTTCTCTCTTTTTAATTCACATCAACTGTTTTCGGAATATCTGTGACTTCCCATCAACCTATTCCTTCGTATGTTCCAAATGCACAAAAATACAGTTCTTTATCTTACTCTAAGTATGGCTCAGAGACTGATCACCTCAGTCCATTTGCATCGGTTATACCTTTTCCCTTCCTTAAAACCCAAGCTATTCTATTTATTATTCCGTTTTATATTATAATATTGGTTCATTTCAGATTTGCATTAACAATCGTTGACTAATAAGATATCGGGCTAGTACACCGTTTTGAAATTGCCTTTCGAGCATTGGGAGCAGCTCTGCCTCTATGATGTCTTCAAAGCATCCTTATTTTTCGCAACACCAATGTTCAAAGAAAGATTTCTTCTTTCCTTCCTTTATTCTTTCATTCATAACTTCTTCCTTCATTTTCCATACATCTAACTTCCACGCTGGATATTTCATCAGCTCATGTTGCTTTCTCATTCTTCATGTTCCAACAAAGTTTGAAATTAGTTTTTGTTACCAATTGTGGTTTTCCTATACTGTGTCTAATGTACTGGGCATTTCTCTCTTTCACGCAATTCTTTTAACATTTTTCAGTACTTTCATCGTTCATTGCCTGTGGGCTAGTTCGTGGTTGTTTCCTCTAACATTAGTCATAAATTTCTAATTTTTCTCTCTGAAGTCCAAATCGTATAATAAACTGTATTACAATTATCTCTAAAATATTTATATCAGAAATGTTCACCTCGTCGGTGTTAGCTTTAGTTAGTTTTCTTTTTTTCGTTCTTTCTTTTGCTCTCTATCGGTGTGCAATTTTTCCATATTTTCTGCTATTCTAAGGCGCTTGATAAATTTTACGTTTTCTATGTTCTGTGGGTTTTGCCGTCGTTAGCTGTACCAGTTTTTCAGCAGAATATTATTCGCTAATATAGGATGGTGAATAAACTCTTGACAATTTTTAAACCATCGGAACATTGTGTGTTTGGCCAACTACGAATGTTAGTCAGGTTGCAGTGTGTACAATGCCATGGAATTTCAGATGATATGTTATTTGTTTTCATTTTAATTATTAGGCTAGTAACACGATTGACTGACTTCCAGTTCAATTGGCTGGAGCGTTGTCGTATGTTGTAGCGTATTCACTCAGTAGAAACGTTTATTGAACAAACTCAGTCTATTGAAATATCTCCGGAATTCCCTAGAACAGCGGGTGATAACCTAATAGAGAGAATGAGATCCGCTAGATTGGTAAGGTTTTAACTTCTTGGGACCATTGGGGTTTAGCTTCATAGACCAATCGTATTATCTGAAACTTCATTTCATTGTGTACATTACAACATGACTGAACCATATCTTTGACCAGGCACACAGTGTTCCGATTGGCTTAAACATCGTCAGGTTTACCTTATATTTTTAACGTAATAATAAATTGTTATTCCAACACCGTATTTAGATATGTGTAATTCTTTATAAAGTTAATTATATGGTGGTTTTTAGCAAAGCTAAAAGCCACCATACATTTTAGAAAAGTTTCAAGGTTCAGGAGATTTAAACATTCTCTATATTTCCAGTTAGGAAATCCATTCTGGTGTCCTACAGAGCTAATCGTAAACGACAAGGTAACGGAGTTCCCGCTACCCACAGCATCGTTAGCTTTCAAACGCTTAGGGAACTGCGCAGGAATGAGATACCAGGCAATGGAAGTCCGCCGTTGTCTTCAGGAAGGTGAGCTCAAATCTTGTGCAGTTCAAATAGCTAATAATATTTCCTAATAGAGAAATGTCAAACCCTTCTTACCGAAGCCTATTTTGTAATTCCCTGGTATAAAAAGTCCAAGACTAAAAATTAAGTGCCACTTTCAGCCTCAAGATCTATTGAATGTAGTAGTAGAGGTGGGAATGGCAGTAGGAGTAGCAGTAGCAGCAGCAGGGGCGGCAGTGGCGCGGCAATGGCAGGAACAGTAGTAGTAGTAGTAGTAGTAGTAGTAGTATATATACTAGTTCTTCATCTAGACGCGGGGAGCGCCAAGAGTCCGCCACTCAATCTCAGATAGACTACCACGAGCGCCATCCCGCCGCCGAGAACTATATTTCCAGAGCAAAGTCACCTCCACGAAATGGCGCCTCTGCCGCAGTCTGCGTCGACACTTATAACTCTGAAAGAGACCAGTTGGAATGAAATGAAGAGAAAATCAAGGGACAGGGAGTTCGGTGGAAAGAAGAAGCCTCCCCAGCATCCGTTAGTGACCCGGGGAAACTCCCGAGAAAACATATGTAAGAGAGAAGATCATTGATTGGAAATCAAGATGTTAGGGCACAATTGGGGGATATGAGTATCGCGGATGAAATGTATCATTACAAAAAGGAAAGGTCATGTTATAAGAATGTATTTTGACAGATTTCCTAGGTAAGCTTTATTATAAGATTGGACGAAACAAGAGGTTTAGGAAGACCTCGGAGAAGATGGAGTGATCAACATGAATAATAAATAGCCTCAAAACGGATTGTTGTCTCGAACGTTGTATTGGAAGAAGTAATCAGATATCAAATATCTTTCTGGTTGAATATAAAGTGGGGCTACAAGCGGCTAAACAGGAAACCTGGAACGCCGCATGAATTTAGGAGATACGCCTTTTTTCACAAAATGATGGCCATTGTTCAGAGTCTTTCACCAGTTAGCATTAACTATTAAACAAACAATAGACGAATGTCATTAGGAGGTTGGGAAGCAACGTAACCAAATATATGTTTCCTGTGTTTGCTTCAGTTTTGTCAGGAGTCAAGTTTCGTGTTTCATGTTGAACGTTTGCAAACCAGCGACGGCGGGTTAGTGAATAATAAAATCTTCCTTTTCGACCCTAAAATCTCATACAGTAACCTGGACCTTCTTCACCAAAATTACCCGTAAAAATAAAAATGATCCCGTCATTTAAAGAGATGCTGGGTTACCTAAACAAACTTTGGCAATAGAGAAAAACGTAGATTCTTCTTACTAAGCGTTCTTGATAGAAGTGGTGTAATAAATAGTAGGTAATAATTAAAAAAAAAAAAAAAAAAAAAAAGGCCCAGCAGAGTCAATAGGCATTAGTTTAACAACAGAGCAAAAATATCTGGTGTGTTTCATTGACATGACTTTCTCAAGCTCTTACACAAATAAGCTTTCCTTAGAAAAGATTATTCTTTTATCTACGTCATGCTAATCAATATAAAAATTGCCAGAGTTGGAATTATTGCTTGTTTCTTTGTAACAAGAAGGAAAATAAGGGAATACACCAAGCTAAAACCATAGTCAGAACTGGTTCGCTAAGAGAAACAATTGAAATTCTGTTCTCATTGCTTGCTAGGATACACAAAAGATAGACGAAAAGAAAGTTGTCTCCCGTTTTATAAGAATGAAGTATCTTAAAACTGAAACCAAAAACTCGAAATATGACAGTTCTACAAAAAATGTATATGATATAAGTTGTGTGTTTTAATGAGCTCTGCCTTGTAAGATTTGTGTCTCTTACGGTTTACTAGATATACAAAACTTATACAATAATTCAAGATATACATTTCGTTTGTCCAGAAAATATCTTAAATATGTGACATTTTATTAAGAATCTGATGTGTACCATTCACATGACTTTCTCTACATCTCCGCAACAAATTATTCTTAAAAAGCTTATACTTCTATTTACTTCATGCTAATCAGAAAAAAATAGCAGAAACAGTCTTATTACTTGCTTCTTTGTAAGTAGAAGCGAAATAAGGGAGTACCATAGGTTAAAGTGATAGTCAAAAGCTGGTTGCTATGGGACTGAAGTTTCTTTGTTTTATGAACAGCAATTGACAAATTCCTGTATGAAAAAAGTATAAGTTTTTCAAAGCAGAAACCAAAAACAAGGAATGTCTCAAAACCGATGAACTCCACGAAAAAAAAAAATATATATAACATAAATTGTGTTTTAATGTGCTCTACATTTTTCGTGTAGTAAGTTTTTGTCCATTTCTTACGGTACAGCAGTTATTCTAAATTCCGTAAAATTCATCCAGAATAAAGTACTCTTAAGAGGCTATTCCCAGAAAATTCAAGATATACATTTTATTTATCAGATAAATAGCTTTAATATACGATATGTTAATCAAAATCGTTACAGCAATTTTTGAGAAAATCAAAATTTTAGAAAAAAGTTCCATATAAAGCGTAGTTGGGAGTGGGGGATTTTTCTAAAATCTTTGTGTCGCATCCCTGGGAGATACTAATTTTAAATACCAAGTTTGGTATTCTACCGACTTTTCGTTTTTGAGTTATCGTGTTCACAGACACACGGACACACACGGACCTTTTTCTGAAAACACTATTTTTGGATACAGGGGACCCTAAAATATATATTTCCGGTGAAATCTCGGTATCGAATTTTTGGGTGAAGTGCAATATCTTCTCTATACACTATGTATAGACACAGTAAAAATCATTGAAGCCATTTTTTATAAAATAAAAATTTTTAAAGAAGTTCCATATGAAGGATTGTTCGGTGGGGGGATTTTGTTGTAATGACATATCCTTGGAAGAACCTGAACTTAAGTACAAAGTTTTAACAGATTTTAAGTTTTTGAGCTATGCTACCAACAGGCACTGATCCACAAACAGACAGACGCACTCGGACATGTTTCTAAAAATGCTTTTCTTGGACTCAGGGGGTCTCAAAATATATATTTCCGGTGATACCTCGATATCGAATTTTTAGTGAAATACAATACCTTCACTATCCACTATGTGCATTGTACATACGGGTTAGAAAAAGTAAAAATTGTTAAGAAAAGTGATGTTTATTACCATATTCCAGCAAAAACAGTCTAAATAAAAATAAATGTATTTTAACTGGTTGCATTACTCAATAATAACAAGAACAAGAAGAACGCAACAGCAATACAACTTATGTAATTAGTTTTCAATTAATTGTAATTTAAAATTAAATTAATTTATTACTTTTGTTTTCAACCAGAATCAAAAAGACAGTAATAGAATGGCATCGCACAACCTTACCGAAGAAGAAAAAAATAAAAACTATGCCATCGGCAGAGAAAGTGATGGCGATAGTGTTCTGGAACGCACAGGGTGTGATTCTGGTTGAAGTTTTGGAGCAGGGATGTACAATAAATTCTGTCTGATACGTCAGCCCTTCAAAAAACTTAAAGCACGTCTTTGGTGAGCTCGCCCAACAAAAACCATGGCGGACGTTCTTCTTTTGCATGACAATGCAAAACCACACGCCAATCATCACACCGCTGAAGCGATGTGAAAATTGGATGGGAAGTCTTACCTCATTCCCCATACAGCCCTGACCTAACACCATCAGGCTACCATCTGTTTGGGCCGCTAAAGGAAACTAGTCGTGGGATTACAGTTTGAATATGCAGAGGCCCTGAAAACATCTGCGCGTTAATGGTTTCGGAAGCAAGATCGTGCATTTTACCACACTGGAATATATGCCCTTGTTAAAAGGTGGACCAAAACTGTGGAAAGGGACGGGAATTACATTGCAAAGCGACAATTTAATTCTCAATGTTGTAGCTTTCATGCTGTGTAATCAAGGTTTAATTTTCTTACTAATTAAAAGAGAAAAAAAAAATAGGACGCATTGGTTATTAACTGACCCTCGTACATGAGGTTATTTTTCCATATAGATTGAGGTACCTTTTGTTTAGTGGGATGAGTTTGAAAATTCACTTTTGGTAAAAAATCCTACCCTTGAGCGTTCAGTCATATTGTCGTGAAGTGTTGCACCTCCCATCAGAAGCGAATTGTTGACCTTCTAGGTCAGATTTCTCCAAAACTGTACTTGCGAATACAGCCCCTGAATGAGGGAGGACGGTGTGGGCTATAACGTTATAGTCCATTTACCCCTTCCGTAATACGTGCACTCGTATGTCGAGTGAAATGGCTTCTCCAAATCATAATAAGAAACCACGGAAACGTGTATACGTCATTATATATGTGTCTCAAAAAGCACTGAACATTTCAGGGAAATAATTTTAACAAACTGAACCAAGCGTAAGAACACTGATTATCATACCCAACCATATTATTATTATTATTATTATTATTACTAGTAGTAGTAGTAGTAGTAATGAAGGTGATAATTATTATAAGCATTATTATTATCACCTTTACTAATATTATTATCATTAAATACTATGTGCGAGTATAATTTAATAAATCCATCAAGTTTTAAATATACTTTTGAAGGTATTGTAATGGAAGCTTAATATTTTTTTAGGGATATAGAAATGTAATAGTGGATAAAAGTGTATAACTCTGGGATGTGCAATACAACTTCAGGAACTGAAGAATTTTTCAAAATTGAAAACAGTAAAATCGCATTCACGATCTCAGATACTAGATGCAAATCTATGTTCTCAGATAAAAGTAGTCACATGTAACAGTGAAGAAGATTTGAATACTCTTGTGTCATAATTCCTCTACCAAATTCACTCTTCACTGTGATATATTGCAGGTATTTACAGTGCAGCACTGCGATTCTGTCCCCTAATGCCAACTGCCCCCCCCCCATACCTTTATAATGCGGTACACCGCAAATGTAGAGCTAGAAGCATGTTGGACGCTACTGGCAGGCACAGACAGGCTAGGTAAATTTAAACTTAAGGCAAGACAGCTGAGATCTGAGAAGGCTGATAACAGCGAAGACAATAAGAATAGATAAACAAAAGTGATTATAATGTTTTACATACATATATATTATGTCATATTTATGTCATTGTGTTGTGGTGTTAAATATTGTGTATATGTTATGTGTATATATTTCTCTTAAGTGTATTTATCCATTATAATAGTGTACAGTAATGCATCTAAATAAAGTATACTTTGTGTTGTAAATTTAAATCGCTGTATTTAAATATGTTTGTCCTTTTACTGTTTCAATTTGTTGTTGTTGTTGTTTTGTTTTTCTTTAGTGTTGCTTACTAGGGAATAAACTTCCTGGTACTGCAGAATATCGTGACCAATGTGATGAATGCTTCCAAAAGACATTTCCAGTTCTATCGTCATATATCGTAACCTGATTCTACTGTTGTCCTGAATCAGCTCTTCCACGCGAGCGTGTTCAACTCTGTGGACGCCGTGCTGGTCGGTCACAGCGATCCTCGTCGGTGATGTTTCCTCTACCGCAAACTTTCGATACCGTTCTGTGACATGTTGGAGAGACATTGTAGTCTCTCCATAAACTTCTACCAGCTGTCGGGTGAATGTCAACCGTGGTTACATGTTTCACCCAGAGAAATCGATTAACTAAGGGATTTCTTCGCGAGACCAGTTTTTCAAACGAGTCGCTATTCGTGTTTACCTTGCAGTAGCCCTGTAGGTGGCAGTTGGCTGAAACTCAGCACAATTATTGTCAACCGCCTGTATTGGAATTACTGCACACTACTATGTTTGCTATGAAAGAGGAAACATCAAGGATATGGGTCTTGTAACCTTAGTTTCTGATCATCCCTCGTAGCATTTAAAAGCCTCACATTAAATTTTTTGCACGTAGCATTTATGTGACATGTCACTTTCAAAGGAGTTTCAGCGTGGATGGTTTGATGCATTCCTTGAAAGTTCTTGCTAAAACGGACTAAGCAAAAACTATCTCCATAACCACTGAGGTTGCATAATAGTACGCGAAATACCTTCTTTGTTACTCAAGTTGCAGGATAGTGCAATTGTAAAATTGGATTTTCGCATTGTTTTCAAAGAGACGGATACAAAGCAAAATGTAATAAGTGTTTTGAGGCAGAAGGAATTAGAAGTTCGTAAGTCGTTTGTTTCTTCTGTTTGCCTCTCTGTGTAATTTTATTTTGAGATCTTGTTGTAGCGCACATACATAGGTAGTAATATTATAAAACTTTCTGGGGAGCTTAGCTGCGAAGGAAAAAAACAAACTACACAAGTTGACCATGTTGAACCACGAAAACAGAAAGCTAAAATGCATCGTTCTTGTGATCATATGTTGCAAGCTGATTTTCTGAGCTGTGTAAAATATGGTGTGCTAACAGAACTTTTTTCTTTTTTTGGCACGCGGACTGCCGTTCATCTCCAAGGAATACTTTTTTTACTTTCTCCACCACGCATCCGGTTGGTAGAAGTTTTGATTTCACCCAAAAATTCTCTATTGAGATTTCTCACGAAATTATGTGTTTTGAGACCATCTGGATTCAAAAACAAGATATGCTCATAAAAATGACAGCACAATTCAAAACCGAAATGTTGCCCGCCTACATAGTGTGGTGGTATAATTCAAAAATAAAATTCTGTAAATACTAAACTTGATATTTAAGCTTAGTGTCTTTCAAGTAGGCAACACGAATATTTTCAGGAAAATCCGCCACCATAAACTAGCATTTACATGGAAGAATTTTCGAAAATTTTTATTTTCTTAAAAAAATAGCACGAGATTAAAATATCGTACGATTAATATATTTTCATGAAAAATAAACAGTTCATTTTTAAATTTCTGAAACAACCTCAGAGAGCTTCTTAATGTTGGATGATGTTTGCATTATTGATAAACCGTAAGATATAGATAGAAGCTTGCTACACAAAAAATGTAGATCTGTTAAATCACTTAATTTGTATCACATACTTTTTTCTGGAACTAATAATTCCCAAGACATGCCTTGTTATTGGTGTCAATTTTAAAATACCTAAACGGAAAATTTTGTTATATCTGTGTATTGTGTTTTACTCCTTGCCATGCAAAGAGATCCAAATTTTAATCACTTACATACCAGCTTTTAAAAGATATGGATATCGCTTTAATCTGGTGTATAATATTTGTTCCCTTATACTTACAAGGAACTAAGCCTTTGTAAGAATAGGTTGTTACAGAATAGAAAAAGAAAGTCATGTGAATGCAATATTCATCAGATGTTTTTCAAGTAGTAGTCGCTATTAATCATTCATAGTCATGCAAAGAGTATGGGATTCAATACTATCACATAGAAATCCGAGTGTCGCGGTGTAAATGTCCAATGACATTTTGTCTAGATTAAGAAGAATAAAATAGACAAATAAGACAGTCTAAGAATATTTTATGGAAAAATGGGTATTCATGTGAATGTAACACATATGTTTCATTAATGTGTACTTACTAATATATGTATACCTTGTTGCAGGTTTACTGGAAAGCCCCAAGATGTCGCATGAAGAGAGTATACTTCTTGCAGAACTGGAGTACACCATTAGAGATCAACTTGGTGTGCGCTTTGACCAGGATAATCAATAGCGTCTTGTTATCACTTCTGCAGAAATAATGTATTATACCAATTTTTATGTGGATGTAACATTTATATCTAGAACAGCTTGTTGAGCGGTGGTTAACATAACCACACCATGAAAAAACTCACTTTTTTCCTTCTGAATTTAATTGGAAATATTTCAATACGTATCATAAAGTATTTTTCTCGTTGATACTTGATACGTTGCAAATTGCAAGCATTTAAAGTATATTTATTTACTGTATGTAGCATTTAAGTAGCTTTTAGAATTGTATAATTTGCTAACCAACTATTCTTGTGATAATTTTTCTTAAAATGTCCCACTTATTACTTCCGGATAGTTTTAGAATATGTTCAGCCCTAAATCACATATATCAATATTAAGGTATTCATTTTAATGTTTGTTTTATCGAATATTCGTTTTTTCTCCAAGTAGAAACGTTTCATTTCAATTGCATGAATTTTTTTCATTATGTGGCTAGATACTTGTTAATCTGAACCACAACTTTTACACTATAGTCATATATTTTGTAGAAGTTTTAATATGACTATTTTGTTCATGACACGTGGTCGTAGGATGTGGCCAATCTAGTACATTAGTGCGTAAAATTCCAACTAATCTGAACACATTATCCTTGCATTTTAACCGTTTTTTTTTATCACTCACAAGCAATTGTTTTTTTAAATGTTTTGCACCCACGTGCATTTGTTTTCTCTCTGAATATCAGTGTGCAGTGATATTTCCGTACATAATGGGGAAGTTCCAATAGACATATCAATTGCAATCACACTTTACTAAGGTAAAATAATAGAATGTAGCAATGCAAAGAGATTTGTGCTTATTTTACGCCACAATAATATAATGTAACAATACAAAGAGATCTGAAATTTATGATATGGACATCAAGTTGCAGTGATTTTGGTGTAAATATACAAGACAAATGGGATTTTAGAAATATTATTCATGTCCACATAGGCTAATCATTGTTGTTTTATTCACGAAATAGTCTTATTAAATGTAACTCGAGCTACAACTGTTCTGTAGATAAATGTTGGAGCTCTCGCTATATTACCTGTGATAAAATATTTATGTTTTATCGTAATTTGAATTTATAAATAAAATGGTTTAATATAAAGCGAATTGTCTCCATTTAGTGGTTCAGATACTTCTGAGAATATTTTTAATAGGTTATATAAGTACAAAATTCCTAAAATTATAGCATTAAGTGAGGAAGATAATTAAAATAATATTGCCTAATTGTCCATACCAAATTTTAGAAACAAGTACCGGATAAACTATTTCTTTATCAGTTAACCGTCCTTAAATATATAAATATTAGTATGATGTAGATTTGCTCATTATTACGTAATTTTGTTTATGCTTTGTGACTAACGCTCAATTCTTTATCCGCATTAAAGAATACTTAGCGTTCCAGTTTTAAATCAATGAATTGTCTTTAAAAACAGATTTAACACAGAATTAAAATGCATTGTTGTACGTTTTCATTGCATATCTATTGACTTTGCTTGTATTTACACGTTAATTTAATTTTCATTAAAACTTGCACATAGAGGTAAGCTGTTTTCTGCCCCATTGTTTTATTTTATAAATACCTCTTTCAAAATCTTCTCGGGCTTCTAACCAGGTAAAAAGTAAAAACTTGGCTTGATACCAACGTTTCGAAGAAGTGTATCTTCCTCATCTTCACCCTGAAGACGAGGAAGATGCACTTCTTCGAAACGTTGGTATCAAGCCAAGTTTTTACCTGGTTAGAAGCCCGAGAAGATTTTGAATTAATACGTCGCCAGGAAAGCTTCAGTTCTTATTTTAAATACCTCTTGTTTCTTTACTGTTTAGTTCCAAATTAATTAAGAATATAATGAACTCTATTGCACACTAGAATTTCTTAATGACAAAATGCCTCCTAGAGAGCATGGAAAAGCCTCTTGGTTCGAGCCTGGGAACCTTGCTCTCATCCGTATGCAAAAATTGCCACCCCTTCCTTATGTGCCTGCTTAGCTGTGCACATGGCGAATAACAACAAATAATGGGTAGTCTGCGACGTTACACTGACAGAAATCATCAGCATAGAAAAATATATGCAGCTATTTTGCAACATATTGCGGTACAATTAAAACTATTACAATACATAGCACTACTTCTCTAAAACAACAGAGAAACTCAGCTTATAAGTTTACCAAATGTTGCTAGCCGATGCATGCCCAAATTCAGAGATTTTGCAGACCGTATTGTTGGAATATTTGGTTGAGTAATTCTTTTCTAAATTGAACAATACTAAAAGAGACGCACGCTCCAGTTTAAATAGCATACACTTCTATCAATACTGCGTCTCTCTGTGTTTGCAATTAAGCCTGACATTAATAAATCAGTGTCGAGAAAAAGGTATCAGCGTTCTACCACACGTCTGAAAAATGTTTCTAAAGCCTCATTTGAGGAAAAAATTATACTGAAAAATATACTTTGGTACTCGGCCACCCGTCGAGTCAGTATAAATCTTAAGAATATTCGAAGACTTCTGTTGGTTTAATTATTCGTTAAAACTGTTAAAAGAAACTAAAATTGGATGGATATATGTACATCTGTATAGCTTGAAGAAGCGTGCTTGCACATTTATTATTTGAGTATATAAGAAATAATTCACTCGTCCTAACACACACATTTATATGCACTGGATATTGTGATAACCAATACATATAAGCACATAGTTCTAACCCGTCTTATTTAAAGTTAATAGCTATTACAAAGTGCAATTAAAAATATTAATGTCTCAAATAAATATACTCAGACTGGATAAATGCTTCTGATGGGCCTAAAGACCTTTCATACTGTTAATTGAGCGCACTACAGTGAAATGAATAAAAATAAGCTAAAGCTTTCTTGTAGTATTTTTCTTTATTTAATGTTGGCAAAAATCTCCTTATCATCTGTGTTCCTCGTCGCCACTAATTAATCTCTTATTAGTTTGAACTCAAGTCCGAAACACATACATTAGCCTATGAACAAAGGTCAGGCTTAAGTGAGCGGCGAAAGGGGAGGATTGCAAAAAAATTTAACTTCATAGCTGGAGAGCATGCTTGGCAACGGTGGTTATAGTCCCCACATTTCTCCTAATTTTTATCTCGATTAGCATCCCATTAATAAAAAATATCTATTGTAAAAAGAGTTTGTTTGCAGAACAGCTAGAGAAAGCATGCCAATGGAACACATCGGATTTTCTTCACTGACATGTAAAACAGCTTGAAATCCAGTTATCGCGTAGCGATCCACTTTTTAAATATATCACTATCGCTTTAACCTACTAATTCCTCTTACACCACAAAAATTCATAACGTAACTTCGTCGGTAACACACCTGCCTGCTGTGTGAGGTATCTCGAGTTCAATTCTAGGCTGGTGGTAGGAATCTAAGGTAAAATTATTTCCCATCTTCTTCAGAGTGTGGAAGTATGAGTGAAAATTTGAATGAGTGTTTAATGTTAAAGATAAATCACCAGATATAAATACATAAAATAATGAATAATGTTATGAGCATTTGTTCCAAAAGAGAAGCTGCCTAAATGACCTATATGCTAAAGGCGACATATAAATGGAACAAAAAAGAATCATGAAATTTTACTTGGATTAATAAGAAATGTATAGAAGAATTAGTTTTTAAGAATAATTTGTAGAAGAATGAGTTGAGAAAATATTGTAAGTGCAAAACATACTTTTCTCCAGACATAATGTGATCAGATTAAAGTATTTGTCATACTCTTATAGATATTTTCCTCTTTTCGTGATAATAATGGAGGTCAAACACGCGCATCGCTTTCGTCCCTCGGTTGTCTCCTCGTCCCACTTTCACATACAAAAATTCTCAGGATTTTGCAGCAGTGATTTGTGACAGTGACACTCGTTAGGTTTCATCTTCTCCTTTTCTGGTGTCAAAACATTGTGTTGAGCTTCCGGCTTTAGTGTACTCTAAAGAGTAAAGGTTAGTAATAGGTCCCCACTTTTTTTAACTTTTAAGTCTCCAACATTTCATAAAACATTTACTGCATGGACCTGAAGCGTACTAGTAAGAAGTTACGAATATATACAGTCAGAGAAAAAAGAAATCTTTTCCATTTACTTTCCTTTGGGGGTTTTCTTTATTTAATGGTAGACTCTACTCACATCTACCCGTATCTTTTTGGATTAAACAATGTGAGTGCGAAAGGGAGTACGAAAACGGAAGTATTTGGCCTTAATGGCTGAAAGATGCTCGCTAAATGAGCACGTCTACTATTGGTTGTGTATCGAAAGCCTATCACTGAAATCCTAACCAATGAATAGAGGTCGGTTTTCAGGTCAGGAGCAAAGGAAAGAAGAGCATAAGGCAACCATTATGTAGAGAGAAATTGCCTTGTAAAATTACTCTGTTTATTACATATGCCATTTGAATGGAACTAAGGACATTGACAATAAACTGAAAACGATTGCCCTTATTGAGCTGCAAAGCTGTATGGACTATTTTCAAGAACAGGATCAAACTGGTGGAAGAAACACCATAAACAGGATACTGCACAAGTTTGGTATTACAATCAAAGTAGAAAAGCATATAAGGAAGTTAATTATATAGAAATGAGCAACATAAAACCAAGAATAATTTTAGAATCGTTGTAATTTCGCATGAATTGAAAAGGACTGACATTCTTCTTTATACCCATTTTCTGCTAAACCCCGATAATAAATGTTATTAAAATTCCGAAGTAAATTTGGAAAGCTAGTATCTGAATTACCAACATTCTGTTTCCCGGACCGCTGTTCCTCCATCTGAAGTAGGATTGCTCTAGCAGATTAGAATGTTCCACTGATTAGAATTTTACCGGTAAAACGAGGCGTTGTCAAATTCTCTTGAGATAACATACGCCATTGTCGACTTACATACATTTTTATTCTGGTTTTACTTTGCCAGCTTAATGGTACAACAATTAAAATAATAATAAAAACGAATGTATTATGTTTTCTTAACGAATCTCAAACTGCCTTGGGCCCAAAGCTCTGGTACTTATCCGCCATCGCGAAAAAAGGCTCAAATAGTCTACAACCAAGTGGAGGTATGAATGTAAAAGGAGCTTCCATGTAGAAGGTGCTAAATAAAGTCTTGACAACTAACACACAACTGCTTATATCGTCACTGTTTGCTTTGTACAACATACATAGTATCTAGAGAAAACATTGTATTCTACCCAAAAATGCTATAGAGAAATGTTATTGGAGATACATTTTTGAGATCCCCCGAGTCCGATAAAAGCATATTTTAGCAAACGGTACGTGTATGTCTGTAAGTGAGTGCGTGTCTTGGATAGCATATCTCAAAAACACCGCTATAAACAAAACTTGGTATTTATGTTCAGTTGCTTCCAAGAATCGGCACGAAGATTTTCAACCCTCCCCTCCCCCACAAACTACCCTTTACATGGAAAAGTGTTTGAAAATGTCGTTTTAATCAAAAATGGCTCTAACAATGTTGATTAAAGATATTTGTAACACAAATAAATTGTATATTTTGAATTTTCTGAGAATAATCTCTGAACACCTCTTTATTGCGGATGATTTTTGAATTAAATTGTAAGAGATAAACAAAATCTTAGTAAAAAATCTTATGTATTTCATTCACATGACTTTCTCTACATTTCTGCAACAAATTATTGTTAAAAAACTTATGCTTCTATTTACTTCATGCTAATTGAGAAACATTAGCAGAAATAGTCTTATTACTTGCTTCCTTGTAAATAGAAGAGAAATAAGGGAGTACCATAGGTTAAAGTGATAGTCAAAAGCTGGTTGCTATGTGATTGAAGTTCCTTTGTTTGTATGGGAAGTAGCTGAGAAATCCCTGTATGAGAAAAGTAACTTTTTCAAAGCTGAAACAATAACAGGGAATATCTCAAAAACGATGAACTCCACGAAAAAAAGTATATTTAATAAATAGTGTGTTTTATCGTGATCTACATTTTTTGTGTAGTAAGTTTCTGTCTGTCTCTTACGGTTTACCAGTTCTGCAAAATTCAATACAAATCATCCAGAATATAGAGGTCTTTAAAGCTTATTCCCAGAAAATTCAAGATATTCGTTTTATTTGTAATGTAAATATCTTAAATATGAGAGATTTTAGTCAGAATCGTTAGAGCCATTTTTGAGAAAAATCAAAATTTTCGAAAATCTTCGTGTCGTATCCTTGGAAACTTAAATACCAAGTTACACTATGTACACCGATGCTTTACACTATGTATATAGTACGTATATAGAAAGTATAAAAATATATCTCGTTAAGGCACATGAATTATGTCATACACATTTTTCTTGTAGATTTGACTGTATTTGAGATATTCCTTGCAATTAGTTTTAGTTTAAACTACCTAACTTGTCTCAAGCGGGATCATGCAAAGCAAACCTACCCTCAATTGTTTCCCATAGCAACCAGCTTTTGACTATCGCTTTAGCCTAGTATATGTCGTTATTTATTTTCTGCTTACAAGGAAGCAAACGTTCAATGACAATCGCAAAGCGATAGCTTTCAAAAGATTTGACTGTCCCTCTAGTTTAGTGTAGTTATTTATTTACCTCGTAATAAGACTATATTTGGGAATGTTTATCTTGATTAGCATGATATAGATAAACGAATGTCTTTTGTAAGTATAGTTTTTATGCAGAACAGATTGAGAAGCTCATGTGAAAGGAACACATCAGATTTTTCTCGGGTATACAGAACATAAAATAGTGAGGCTGTTAATATAAGAATACACTGCCCTTCTTTATGTTCAAAATTGCTATCTCAACATTCCAGAGACATCCTATATACCGTATGCTGGCATAATACATAATTAACATATTTCACGTATTTGCATGTATACGGCAATTATTCGCCTTCATATTCTTAAAGTGGCTGTCCACTTCCAGTACCCCATTCATTGCCAAACTACTCAATTCGGGTTTATCTTTAAAGAAAAAAGTTACTGGTTTTTTAGACCGTTCTAAAATTCATCCTGAACAAAGAGGACTTCAGAGGCCATTCTCAGAAAATTCTTGATATAAATTTTATTTGTCATGTAAATATATTTAATATACCACATTTTAATCAAATTTGTTAAAGCTTTTTTTTGAGAAATTTATAATTTTCTAAAATGTTTTCATGTAACGGGTAGCCTGGTGTGGGAGGATTTTTCTCAAAATCTTCGTGTCACATCCAAGTTGGGTATTTTAACGACTTTTCTTTTTATGTTATCGTGTTCACAGACATGCGGACACACACGTAGATCTTTCTCAAAAAATGCTTATTTTTATACAGGGGATCTTAAAATGTTTATTTTCAGTGAATTCTCGTTATAAAATTTTGGGGTGGAATGCAATACCATCTCTACCTACGTACCACATCTATGTAGAGAAAGTAAAAATTAAAGGATGATGTAGTATACCAAGATCGACAAGAAGGTATATGGTCTTAAATATATAGTTTATTAATCAAAATCGTTAGAGCCCGTTTTTGAGAAAATCAAACTTTTTCGAAAAATGTTCCATGCAAAGGGTAGTTAGGGTGAGGGGATTTTTTCAAAAATATTCGTGTTACATCCATAGAATATACTGAGCTTAAATACGAAATTTGGCATTTAATGGACTTTTCGTTTTTGACTAAGTTATTCACAGACACACACGAGCTATTTTACCTTCTTTAGCTTGCATGTACAGTGTACATAGTGGATAGAGAAGATATTGTATTCCATCTATAAATTCGATGTCGATATTCCACTGGAAATATATGTTTTGGGATCCCCTGAGTCCAAAAAAAGCATTTTTACAAAAAGGTCCGTGTGTATGTGTCTGTAGACAGTATAACTCAAAAACAAAAAGACCGTTAAATATCAAACTTGGTATTTAGGTTTAGTATTTTCCAAGAATGCGGCACGAATATTTTCAAGAAAATCCCCCGACCACAAACTACCCTGTATATAGAAAATGTTTCGAAAAGTTTGATTTTCTCAAAAATGGCTCCAACAATTTTGATTAAAATCCCGTATATTAAAGATATTTATATCAAAAATAAAGTGTATATCTTGAATTTTCTGGGAATAGTCTCTGAACACCTCTTTATTCTGGATGGCTTTTTCTAAATCTTACTGAACTGCTACACCGTAAGAGATAGACAAAAACTTACTACACGAAAAATATAGATCTCGTCAAAACACACAATGTATGTCCTTTACGTTTTTGTTGTGGAGGTAGCCATTTCCGAGATATCCCTTGTTATAGATTTCAATTGTGAAGTACTTATACCTTTTCTCAGACAGGAGTTGTGTTCCGTTTTTCTTTTGTTCTACTCCAAGCCAAGCAAAGAAGCGATCTACAGCGACAGCCGCGTAAAGATACATTTTAAAACATTTGACTATCACTTTAGCCTAGTGTATTTCCTTAGTTCCCTTCTACTTATAAAGAACTAATAATAATTATAATAATAATAGTAATAATAACAATAATAATAATAATAGCATTCTGTTAATGCTTATGTCGATAAGCATTGTGTATAAAGAAGAAAAGTCTTTCGCAATAATTTTGTAGAGCAGTTAGAAAAAGTCATGTGAGTGTAATACATCGGATTTTTTTTCAATAAGTGCCTTTTTTGGCTTCATGGAATCCTAAAACGTGCCTTTCCGGTGAAATCTGGGTATTGAAGTTTTGGATGGAATGCAAAGCCTTCTCTGGCTACTTTGTACACTATATGTAGACACGTGTTAGGGATATTAATAAAGAGAAATAAGTAATAACGTAATACGGTAACGTCTTGCTGTTCATCAGTAGCAATATTCATCTTTTACTTATTTTACTGTTGGTGTATGGAGCTCTGACCTTCCACTTCGCACGCGGTATATATTCAAGAACAAATAGAAAGCCAGATGTCTCCTGAATGTAGAGCTATTATGGCTTCTGAGGTAAGGTTTCAAGCTTTGCGTGTTAGTTGTTACCATGTTGACTTGAAAATGGTAAAGAATTAGTGCACTAATTCTGTTTATTGTTTTGTCTACATCGTGCGTAGTAGTACAGAAGGTATTGCATTACATCCAAAACTTCGATACCTTTCATTGGAAATACACGTATTGGGGATCCCTGAATCCAAAGAAAGAATCATTTTTATTTTCTCTAGTTAGCACATAGTACATACGTAGAGAAGGTTTTGCATTTCATTCAAACATTTGATACTGAGATTTCACTGGAAATATACATTATTGGGTTCTTTGCATAAAAAAAAACATTTTTAGAAAAAATTCCATGTGTGTGTATGTCCGTGTGTATGTGAACATGAAAAGTCAAAAAAGAAAAGTAGGTAAAATACCAAACTTGGTATGTAAGTTTAATATATTCCAAGGGTGCGACACAAGTATTTAGAGAAAAATACCCCCAGCTCAAACTACCCTTTAAATGTAAAAAATTCGAATATTTATAATTGCTCTAACAAATTTTGATTAAAATGATATATATTAAAGTTAGTTATAGGGCAGATAAAATGCACATCTGGAATTCTGGGAACAGCCACTGAAGACCTCCTCATTCTGGATGAATTTTGCATACTGGTAAACCGTAAGAAATGGACTAAACTTACTTAAAAAAATGTAGAACTCGCTTAAACACAGAATTTATGCCAGATACATTATTGTTATGGATTTAACCATTTCTGAGATATTCCGTGTTATTGGTTTCGGTTTTAAAATACTTAAACTATTCTTATTAGAGAACTTGTGAACGTCTGACCATACAAAGAATAGGATTTCATTCATTAGCAACTATCTCTTAAAACATTTGATTATCGCTTTAGACTTGTATTCCCTTTTTCCCTTCCACTTACAACAAAGCAAGCAATAAGCCATTTCTGGTAATGCTTATCGCGATTATAATGAAGTACATAGAAGAATATGCTTTTTAACAATAATTTGTTACAGAGATGTAGAGAAAGTCATGTGAATGAAACACATCGGATTTTCAGAAACGGGTTCATATGTGTGCGTTTGTGGGATACAGAGGTCGTGCGCTATTGTCCATGTCACCGTATCTCTGTGAACAGCATTAACTACGAAAAGTCCGAAAAACACCAAACTTTATATTTCCATGCAGCATCTTCCAGGGTTAAGAAACGAACATTTTCAATAAAATCTTGACACCCTAAACTACTACGCTATACATGGAACATTTTTTAAAAAATTGTAACTTTCCAAAGTGGCTCTCACAATTTTAATTATAATGCTGTATGTTTAAGCTATTTTCATAACAAATAAAAATATATCTTGAATTGTCTCGGAATAGGTTCTGAAATTCTCCTAACTCTGAATGAATGGTATACCGTAAGACATAGACAAAAATTTACTTCACAAGAAATGTAGATCGTATCAAATAGATTTTTTGTGGGGTTAAACGAAGGGTTCTGGCACATGTGTATATAAATAGTTTTCTTGTTTCGATATAAGAAGCCTGTCTTCAAACTTTTTAAAAGTATTTTTTAATAATTCTATATATACATAGGGGGTTTGAAATATGAGTATACGTACTTGTTATGCAGCTATAACGTCACCAATAGTTTTCGCCATTTCTAATAGCCCAAGTTCGTAAATTGGTGATCTGATTGCCCGAGCAGTATGCTCATCCATTAAAACTTGAAAATAACAAAGGTTAAAGATAGAAATAAAAATTTTCGAGGTACGTGTGAGTGAAAACAAAGGTTTATAGTTTTGGGAAGTTGTAAGATAACCTATGATTTTTTCCAGTCCTATAATGAAAACTACACAATCTTACTTTCTCTATCCTGTACAATGTACATAGTAAGTAGAAAATATATTCTATTCCACCCATAAGTCGATACTGATATTTCACCGGAAATATATGTTCTCAAATCCCTGAGCACAAAAAAAAAACATTTTTAGAAAAACGTCCACCTGGGTGTGTAACTTTAAATTGACTTTTATTTATGGTCAATCTTTAACTGCTATGGTTCTTAACGTCCCATATTGGGACTGTAAGACCTCTTAATTTTACTCAAGGGCCTCTTTAGGAGGCTTGAGGTTCTTTTGTGTGCCGTAAACCTACAACAAGTGACCAAAGGCTTTACTTCCCTTCAGAAGTAAGCATGATATGAATATTTTAACACCTGAAAAAAATTCATCGTCCTCCGCCGGGTTTGAATCCGTGACCTTGTAAACCAAAAGGTTGCATATTACCCTCAGGCCACGGAGGACGTGTGTCAGTGGGTGTGTCTGTGTCTATGAACAGCGTAACACAAAACTTACCACACTTGATATTTAAGTTCTGCACATCTCAAGGATGAGACACGAAGTTTTTGCATATAATCCTCCCACCCCAAACTATCCTTTCAATGTCTATTCCAGCTTCGATTCGCGTCAAAGAGAAGCGAGCAACTCGTAACTCACAGGGGTTTTACCTTCAAAATGTAATAGAGCGCAGTATTGAGGGTAAGACATCATCACGGCTGAATCTAGTGTTAGGAATAAGTGGCATGACGTAAGTATTGTGATATGACTTTGCCCAGTAATGCTACCAAGCTCCCCCTCTGAGTTTTATCGTTGAGTACGCGCGTATACTCTTCTAAGAAAAGGCAAGTTAGAAAACTCTCCTTTCTCTAACTACCCTTTAAATGGAATATTTTTTCGAAAGTCTTAGTTTTCCCAAAATTGGCTGTAATTTTTTGGCTTTAAAAACCATATAATTAAGACATTTTCATGACATATAACACGTATACAAGATGGCCCATCTGTCCCGTTCATGACGTGTGTTCGAGTTGCAGAACTCGTTGGGGCTATTTCAAACTAAAACCCGCTATAACTGACAAGCGTCTTCCCGTCTTACTTATCAGCGGGAATGGTGGGTCGCGCTCATTTCTAGGGATAAAACGAAGGCCTGCTAGTAATCCACTGCAGGGCTATAATTTGAAATAGCCTCAAATTTGTAACTCTCCCACATTTGACTTGTGCAGATATCATTTCGTGAATTAAAAGAGTTGTAGAGCCCAAAGGGGTAACTTTAAGTTAAAATCGGTGTGTGAGAAATTGGTGTGAGCTACCTTCAGGAGAGTGGGAACTGTAATCGTTTTAAGTAATTTTATTCTTGTTTCATTTATAACCTTCTTTCCTAATGTTATTTCTATTCTTCTATAAATCGCTTGGAATTTTCATATTCCTTTCTGGATGCATTTACGTTTTATATAACTAATATAGCACCCTAGATAATTTAAATGTGATACCTGTTCAATTGCTTTATTTCTTATTATTATTATTATTATTATTATTATTTTGAATCTTACTGGGAATTTACCACTAAAGTCCATAACTTTGGTTTTCTGTATTGATATTTGGCAATTATAACGTTCACATGGTATTTGGAACTGGTATATAATTTTTGGTGATCATCTTCATTTTCAGCTACCAGAACATTGCTATCTGCAAATACTATAATATTTAACCTAAAATATTTACTAATTAAAATTCCCTAATTCCTAATATTATTTTTCCAGTCATTTATGACTGCATCTATTGGATCTCCACCTCCGTATACAGATTTCGTTCTATTAAAATTGCAGTAATAGCTTCTGCTAAGACTGGAAGAGTTGATGATAGTAATAATAATAATAATAATAACATTTTACTTGTTTAAAATATTTACACGTTTAAATCTAAATATTTAAACATGTAGGGGAGAGAGAACGTCCTCCCTAATTTATGGAAACGAAAGCCGCTTCTGAACTTTTAGGATTCTGTGCATAAAGTTTATTAAAATATAAGTTTTTGTGCATGCTAATAATTGTTTAGGCATGCTTTCTTTTCCAGATGCTGGGTTTTGGGCAGCAAAGCAAATAAATATGATAAATAAAGTAAGTGAACACTTAGCCTTTGAATGGCGCATCTTAATGGAGTGGTGAAATGTTGTTCTAAGACAGTGTGACAGACGTGGATCGCTTTAATGGCAGTATTATGGTCTCACACAGAGCTACTCCATCAAATTACCTCCCTATGTTCCACATGAACTCTGTTTGTCGCTGCTCATTCCATGAAACGCTTTGAAGCCTGCTGCTCTCAAGTTCTGTCGAAACTGTTGTGCTTCCCCTTTACGTTATTAGGCAAGTGCTGTAACCACAGTACCTTAAGGTACCATGGAATTACTGACAAACCACCAAGGGAGATGCTCTGTGATGGCCACTATGGCATCATAACCAGTACTGATACAATTAGGTAGGATGCAACCTCGATACCGTTGATATTTCGATACTCGGTGCTGTCGAAGTACATCTAATACTTTGAAATAAACGTTCGACACTTTTTCGTTAGTTTTAAATTTTAATTTTGCATTATTATAGCAGAAGCAGGTGGTGGTGGCGGTGGTAGTAGTAGTAGTAGTAGTAAGTCGTAGTGGTGTTAGTAGTAAGACATTCAGAAGAATATTAATACATTTAAAGCTATCTGTGCAACAACTGGAAGAACTTTGGGAAGAAAAAAAATCGTGTTTCACTCACCTGACTTTATCGCTAATCGAGATAAACATTAGCAGAATTGGCCTTATTATTTGCTTCTTTGTAAGTAGAATAGAAGCAAAAGGATATACTAGGCTAAGGCGATAGTCAAATCTTTTAAAAGCTGATCGCAATAGAAGTTCAGTTAGATTTGCATGACCAGCAGTAAAACTAGAGAGACGAAACGAAAGGAGGGTGTTTGTTTAGTAAGAGTTAACGTAGTATAAAATTGAAACCAATGATAACAAAATATCTTGAAAACGGTCATCTATACAAAAAAATGTACATAACATAAAGTAGGTATGTGTTTTAACTAGATCTATATTTTTATGTAGTAGGTTTTTGTCTATCTATTACGGTTTATTGGTTATGCAAAATTCACCAAAATTTATTAAAATATTGAGGCTTCAGAGGCTATAACCAGAAAATTTAAGATATACATTTTATTTCTGATGTAAATATATTTCATATACGGTAATTTCATCCAAATCTTACGAGCCACTTTTGAACCCCCCTCTCTTCCTCTCCCCCGTCTCCCCTCTCATCGTCCTCCTGTCTCCCCTCCCCGCCTCTCTCTCTTCCCCTCCCTCTTTCCTCCCTATTCATTATCCCCTCCCTCTCTATATCTCTCCTCCCCTCCCTTCTCCCCCTCCCTCTCTCCCCCTATTCCTTCTCCCCCTCCCTCTCTCTATCTCTCTCCTCTCTCTGTCTCTCTCCTCTCTCTCTACCCCATCCCTCCGCCTCCCTCCCCTTCCCTCCCTCTCCCTATTTCTGTCATTGTATCTCTCTATCTCTCTCTCTGTCAAAATTGAATCACATCACTTTGCTTTGTACGGTTTTACGAGTAGCCGCTCATTTAAAACTATATTACATCAGAGCCACCCATCGGAAAACAATGAAACTTCGTGAGGCTATAAAGACAGAGTGGAAGATAATTTATCTAAAGTTTCGTTTATTTTCAATGAAACATTGTAGAGAAATAAAATTGTGTGTATTGCTTATTAAACCACCTATAAAAATCATAAGTATACACAAATATCTTAAATATATTTTCAGTAAATAATAGTTGGTTTTTGAGAAAACAAAAAATAACTGATTTTTATTAGTAAACGGTAAGTTGTGATAGCGTATTTTCGAGGCGCATTCTTGGAATACGCGAACTTAAATATTACAGTTAGTAGCGAAAGTTTCGTTTATACTTTTCATTTATAAACAAAATCACACACATATACACACACAAACAAACACACTGGCACATGAATTTACATATGGCGATTTTCCTAAAAGTACCATTTTTACTTTCTCCAGCACGTATGTATATGGAATGTATATAGTAAATAGAGAAGATATTGTATTGCACCCAAAATTTCGACACTGAAATTTCATCGGAAGTAATCGTTTGAGATATCTTGGGTCCAAAAAACATTTTTAGAAACATTTTTGTGTTGTGCCAGTTTTAGTGAGCATGTGTGTGTATGTGTGTGTGTGCGCATGTCTATGGGAGGCAGAGCTAAAACAGGAAAAGTCGGTTAAATACCAAACTGAGTAAAGTATCTTCCAAGTATGCGGCACGAAGATTTTCAAGAAAATACCCTCACTCAAACTACCCTTTACCTGGAACATTTTTTTGAAATGTTTTATTTTCTCAAAAATGGCTCTAACAATTATTACTAAAATGTCATATGTTTAATATTTTCACGACAAACGAAATGTATAGGTATCTTGAATCCTCTCGGTATAGCCTCTGAAGACCCCTTCGTTCTGGATGGTTTTTTTGTAACTGTAAAACATGAGAGATGAACAAAGACTTACTACACAAAAAATGTATACTTCATTAAAACAAACAATTTATGTCATCTACATGTTTCTGGAGAGTTAACCGTTTTCGAGATATTCCATGTTTCAATTTTAAACTGCTTAAACTTTTCGCAAGTGGAAAGTCAATTTTCGTTTAACACCCGGGAATGAAAATGGAGCGATATAGTGATTAGCTTTTAAAAGATTTGGCTATCGCTTTAGACTAGTTTATGATCTTATTTCCATTCTGCTTACAAGGAAACAAGTAATAAACCATTTCCCCTAATGTTTATTTCGATTAGCATGACGTAGATAAAAGAATAATATTTTATAAGGAAAGTTTGTTTGTGGAGCAGCTAGAGGAAATGATGTGAATAGAAAACATATTATTTTTATTTACGGAGACTCAAAACATCTACTTTTGGTGAAATTTTGGTATCAAATTTTGGATGGAATGCAGCAATTCCTTGACTTATTCTAGATAAGTAGATCATGCGAAAACAAAGTATTCAGGGAGTCTAAAAACGTACATTCTCAGTGAAATATTCATATCCATTTTTTGGATGGAATATAATATTTCCTCTCCGTACTATAACTAATTAGTAGGGAAAGCTAAAGTCTCCTAATGGATCTTAGAACTCTTTATATTCCTGAAATTATGTTTCTCTTACGAAACATTACAATAAAAGCGCCGCCGTCTGCTTATCTGCGGACCAAAGTTAAAATTAATGGAGTATGCTTTGGAACGGTTCTGTTTCAGATTCTGAATTAAATCTTCTCTTGCATGTCACTTTCTTTCTAGTTCTATTTGATTTTGACCTCTCGTCGGTTTATAAAGCAAAGAATGCCATGGAATCTGTGTCTTTTAGCTCTTTGAAGAGAGTATAATCAAATAAGCTTCATGTTTAGCTGGCAATACGTTAATAAGCATATATACCATGTAATTATGTATATCTTATAGTTATTTGGTTTGCTATATCTGAGCATACTGTGATGCAGCTTAAATAAAAATTTGATGTGTACCATTCACATGACTTTCTCTACATCTCTGCAACAAATTATTCTTAAAAAAGCTTATGCTTCTATTTATTTCATGCTAATCAGAAAAAAATTAGCAGAAACAGCCGTTTTACTTGCTTCCTTGTAAGTACAAGCGAAATAAGGGAGTACCATAGGTTAAAGTGATAATCAAAAGCTGGTTGCTATGACACTAAAGTTCCTTTGTTTGTATGGACAGCAGTGGACAAATTCCTGTATGAGAAAAGCATGTTTTTCATAGCCGAAACTTCAAACAAGGGATGTCTAAAAAACGATGAACTCCACGAAAAAAATGTGTATAGCATAAATTGTGTGTTTTAACGTGCTCTACATTTTTTTGTGAAGTAAGTTTTTGTCCGTTTCTTACTGTTTAGCAGTTATTCAAAATCCAGTAAAATTCATCCAGAATAAACTACTCTTCAGAGGCTATTCCCAGAAAAATCAAGATATACATTTTATTTGTCAGGTAAATATCTTTAATATTCGAAATTTTAATCAAAAACGTTAGAGCTATTTTTGAGAAAATCAAAATTTTAGAAAAAAGTTTCATGTAAAGGGTATTTGGGAGTGAGGGGATTTTTCTCAAAATCTTCGTGTTTCATCCCTGGAAGATACTAAACTTAAATACCAAGTTTGGTATTTTAGCTACTTTTCGTATTTGAGTTATCGTGTTCACAGACACATGGACACACGTCACACACATAAACACGGACCTTTTTCCGAAAATGTTTTTTACTTTCTCCATACGCACTATGTACATAGTGTATAGAGAAAGTATTGCACTCCACCAAAAATTCGATACCGAGATTTCACCGGAAATATATGTTTTAGGGTCCCCAATATCCAAAAAAATCATTTTCACAAAAAGGTCCGTGTGCGTGTGTGTCCGTGTGTCTGTGAACACGATAACTCAAAAACGAAAAGTCGGTAAAATACCAAACTTGGTATTTAAGTTTAGTATCTTCCAGGGATGCGACACGAGGATTTTGAGAAAAATCTCCCCACCCCCAACTACCCTTTACATGGAACTTTTTTCGAAAATTTTGATTTTATCAAAAATGGCTCTAACGATTTTGATTGAAATTGCTGATATTAAACATATTTACCTGCCAAATGAAATGTATATCTTGAATTTTCTGGGAATATCCTCTGAAGAGTAGTTTATTCTGGATGAATTTTACTAAATTTTGAATAACTGCTAAACCGTAAGAGATGGACAAAAACTTACTAACAAAAAATGTAGAGCACTTTAAAACACACAACTTATGTTATATACATTTTTTTCGTGGAGTTCGTCGTTTTTGTGATATCACTTATTTTTGGTTTCTGCTATGAAAAACATACTTTTCTCATACAGGAACTTGTCAACTCCTATCCATATAAACAAAGGAACTTCATTGACATAGCAAGCAGCTTTTGGCTATCACTTTAACCTAGCCGGTCCCCATGGCCGCGCTCGCTAAAGCGTCTCGCTTTGGTGCTTCGTGGGCAGGGGATCGTGGGTTCGAGTCCCGCCTTGGGCATGGGTGTTATATGTTTGTGCAATGTGTATATGTTTGTAAAAGAAACAGTAAAACCAGTAAACCAGTAATCAGTAAAACCTACGAGGGGGGACGGGGCGGAGGGGGAAAATGTAAATAGGGTTACAGTACTGGAGTCCTGATCAGACTCCGTTACTGTTTAAAAAAAAAAAAAAAAAAAAAACCTACGGTTGTCCCTTATTTCGCTTCTACTTACAAGGAAGCGAGTAATAAGACTATTTCTGCTAATTTTTTCTGATTAGCATAAAGTAAATAGAAATATAAGCTTATTAAGAATGATTTGTTGCAGGAGAAAGTCATGTGAATGGTACACATCAGATATTTTTAGATAAAAGGGACCCTAAAAGATATATTTCCGGTGAAATCTGGGCATTCAATTTTTGGGTGGAATGCAATGCCTTCTCTATACACTATGTATACATAGTGCGTATAGAGAAAGTAAAAAGTCTGATGTGTTCCATTCGCATGACTTTTTCAACATCTCTGTAACAAATTATTGTTAAAATGCTTAAGCATATATTTACTTCATGCTAATCGAGATAAATATTACAGAAATGCTTTCTTGTAAGCAGAAAGGAAATAAGGGAATACACTAGGCTAAAACGGCATTAAAAGCTAGTTGCCATGTGGATGAAATCCTTTCTATGCATTGCCAGGAGTTAACAAATTCCCCTATGTGAAAAGTTTTAAGTATTTTAAAACTGAAACGAATAACAAGCAATATCTCAAAAATGGTCAGCTCTACGAAAAACATGTATATGACATAAATTGTATGTTTTAATGAGTTTTATATTTTTGTACAATAAGTTTTTGTCTATCTCTTATGGTTTACTAATTATGCAAACTATAGCAAAATGCATCCAGAATAAAGAGGTCTTCAGAGGCGATACCCAGAAAATTCAAGATTTACGTTTTATTTGCCGTATAAATGTTTTAATTTACGGTATTTTAATCAACATCGTTAGAGCCATTTTTGAGAAAACCAAAATTTTTGAATATTTTTCCATTCAAAGGGTAGCTTGGGGGGGGGGGATTTTCCTCAAAATCTTCGTGTCGAATGCTTGGAAGATACTTAATTTTTTACCAAGTTTGGTATTTTACAAACGTTTCGTTTTTGAGTTATCGTGTTCACAGATACATGGGTCTTTTTCTAAAAATTCTTTTTTTGGATACAGGTGTCCCTAAAACGTTTTTTTCCGGGGAAATCTCGGTATCGAATTTTTAGTGGAATGCAATACCTTTTCTATGCACTAGTGTATATAGTATGTGTAGAGAAAGTTATAATGTGTTTTCATAAACCTGTTTCATGTAGCAAAACACAAATACGTGAAATATTGGCAAAATACACACGTATGCACTGAATTAAAGTTTCCGAGGTTTCATTCATGTTATTGTAACAATATTTTTATTTGCTTAAAAAATCTGATGTGTTCAATTCACATGACTTTCTCTAGCCGTTCTACACACAAACTTTTCTTACAAAAGATTATTCTTTTATCTACAGCATGGTAATCAAGATAAATATTAGCAGAAATGGTCTTATTACTTGCAAGGTCACCCTCTGTGGTGTAATGCTTGCCATGCTAACTTCATATATCCAAGGTTGCGGGTTCAAACCCAGCGCAGGAAAATGTTTTTTTTTCGGGCGTAAAAAAACCCTTAGCTTAGCTTCCTTCTGAAGGAAAGTAAAGCCGTTGGTCCCATGTCGTAGATTTCAGCACGTAAAAGAATCTCAAGCCCGAAAAAGAGGCCTCTGAAAAAAATTAAGCGGTCTTTCACGCCCAATATAGAATGGGACACTGAGAAGCACAGCAGTTAAAGAGCGTCCATAAATAAAACTACATTTCTATTATTTTTTTTTTGTAAATAGAAGGGAAATAGGGAATACACTAGGCTAAAACAATAGCCAAATTCTTTAAAAGCCGGTCACTGTGTGAAACAATTAAAAATCTGTTTAGATGATTTTCCGTTTGAGAAAAGTTTAACCAACTGAAAACTGAAACCAATAACTCGAAATAACTCGAAAAAGTTAATTCTAAAAAAATCGGATTGTTCCATTCATATTACGTTCTCTATATCTCTGTAACAAATTATTGTTCAAAGCTTATTCTTCTATTTACTTCATGCTATCGAGATAAGCATTAGCGGAAACGGTCTTGTTACTTAGTCCCTTGTAAGTAGAAGGGAACATACTGGGCTAAACCGGCAGCAAAACGTTTCAAAATATGGTTGATTTGGGATTGAATACGTTTCTTTGCGTGACCAGGAGTTAAAAGAATCCCATATGAGAAAAGTATAAGTATTTTAAGCTGAAACCAATAACAAGAAGTATATTTAATAAACTATCAGCTTCACAATAAAAAGAGCGTATATTATATAAATTGTATGTTTTAACGAGATTTACACTTTTTGTGCAGTAAGCTTTGTATATCTCTTACGGTTTACCTGATATGCAAAATTCATCAAATTTTGTTCATATTAAAGAGGTCTTCATAGTTATTGTCAGAAAATTAAAGATATAAATTTTAATTGTCATGGAAATATCTTTAAAGCATGTTATTTTAATCAAAATCGTTACAGTCATTTATGAGTAAATCAAAATTTTCGAAAATCTTCCATGTAAAGGGTAGCATCCACGTGTGGCATCCTTGGAAGATACTAAACTTAAACACCAAGTAGTTTGTACATACGTGCTAGAGAAAGTAAACATTGCTTACAAAATAATTTTCTTTGCTGTACAACAGTTTACTTGATGCGTAGACAGTTGACGGCTCTCTCACGCTATTGCTCTCACGTCATTGTGCACGAACACTCCAATCGAAGACTGACTCACGATTCGTCAGTTGGTTTACAACTCTTCCTTATATACCCATGAAATACGTTATGGAAGTTTCTGGAGACCGAAGATTCCGGTATGTGCCAGTTGCGTCAGTGTCTCGTATCCCAAGGCTTCCAGTTACCGGCGCGTCACTTCCTGTATTTACCACATTCAGAGGCCCCCAGCATCGCCGCCGCACATTTCAAGGTGAACTAAGAACGACCACACACGGACGGCACTGTCACAATCTTTAGGTTTGTTACCAGATGATCGATTCCGCTTTAAGTGGCACTGGGAGTGAAATTTCAAATCTCTATATTCTTGTATACGTTTTTCTAAAACATGTAATATTGTGTTATGTTATTATGAATACTTGTTATATTAACAGAATACCACATTCCATTCAAACTCGATAAACAAAGACAAATTATTTCAAAACTTGTATAGTACAAATATATTTCTTAATGCTCCACACGCCTCAAAATTTGATAAGATTAGTACAACTAATTTGAATTGCAACTTTGAATAACACACAAAACTTTGATATTTCAATAGCTTTGATTACTGAATTATGGTAATTTCTTTACAAAGTAAGGACTTTAAATTTATAAAAATAGTAAAATTACTATTGTATTTGGAATAACTTTGTGGACTAATATTACAATAGATACTTTTATTTGAATAATTTTGGAAAAAATTAGAATACAAATATATTACAAAGAAAAAAGTTAAATCCAAAGTTATACCTTTACAAATTTTTTCAGATATCTTGAGACGGTAATTTCTGATATCACTGCATGATAATAGCAGTTGTCTTAATATCAAAGATACCTTAATTATCTTAATTACATGTTTATAGGAAAACATACTGTATTATTTCGTATTAATATCTTAAATTGTAATATTGGTTATGTTAGCGTATGCCAAGTTAAAGCTATGAAACTACGCAAAAGAATATTACGAAAGGCTCCCTCTTTTGGATGTTAGAATCTTGAGAATTTGCAGGATTGCTTTATTTTACTTGCGTGCATCAGAGGCATAAGTGTGAACTCGGGAAAAGTCATAATATTCTGCAAAGAGGATATTTTTCATCGTGTTCGTTTATCACATGATGTTAGTACAATAGAACCACGTGACCTGATGCCGCCGAGTGTAACTTCTGGCTCAAAGTGTGAGCCATTCAACATTGAGGTCATCTTCCTAGTATGACTATTTAAGTTGCCACAAACTCAGAATCCTGTCTTTCAGGAGCGTGATCCACGCCACTCGTGGTAACCAAATGGGCTAAAAACTTAAAGTGCGCGACGAGTATACTTTATAAGTAAGTTCTACTGCAGTGAACTCAATGATATTTCAACATGTGTTAATAATATTTCTCAGAGTATACAAGTTTTAATAGTTAAATGTATAATAATTGTTTGTCGAGGTGACTTCGCCATAAATACTTGATGTTAAACAGCAGAATATAAACATCAGAGTGACAAGTATCCTGTTACTTCAGTGATTAACTACCCATTATCTTTACCTGTACTCTTTCCCTGTCTCTACCTCGAGATCAATTACTCTACGAAATCAGAACCAGCTACGCCGAGGCAGAGGTAATCTTCATCTGGTAATAGGTAAGTGCATACTAAACAGGTCCTGCATCAAATATGGTGAACTCATCCTAATTTGCTATATACTGTCTGCCGTCACTCTACAAACATGGCCAAGATAAGTATATAGACAGTGTCAAACAACCACGACACACACAACGACGAGAATCTAATAAATTGTTATTGCTAAATGAAATTTGCACTAGTTTTTCTCAAACAACATAATCTCAAAAATAAAACAAAAAGGAAGCTTGAAACCTATGACGTATGGTAACGGAAATAAGAGTAATATCTTATAGATTTGCAAGGGAGGTAAGGGGGGTAGCGGGATACGCATCGGGAGGGATTCAGGGGACATCTGATACAGTATAATATTTAAATGAGTACTAACGACTGGTACATAATTCAGCTCGTGAATAATTTCTTCCAACATTGCTCCGTTTTGACCTTTTTACTTTCTCTACACGTTCTATGTACACAGTGTATAGAGAAGGTATTGTATTCCACCCAAAAATTCGATACCGAAATTTCACCATAAATACATGTTTTGGGTCCCCTAAATCCAAAAAAAAACATTTTCAGAAAAAGGTTCGTGTGTGTCTGTGGATAGCATATCTCAAAAATGAAGAGACCGTTAAATACCAAACTTGGTATTTAAATTTGGTATCTTCCAAGGATGCGACACGAAGATTTTCAGGAAAATCCTCCCACACCAACTACTCTTTGCATGGAACTTTTTTTCGAAAAATTTTATTTTCTTAAAAATGGCTCTAACGATTTTGATTAAAATATCGTATATTAAAGATATTTACCTGACAAATAAAATGTATATCTTGAATTTTCCGGGAATAGCCTCTGAAGATTACTTTATTCTGGATGAATTTTACAGAATTTTGCATAGCTTCTAAACCGTAAGAGATGGACAAAACTTATCAAACAAAAACTTTAGAGCACGTTAAAACACATAATTTATATTATGTACCTTTTTTCGTGGAGTTGGTCTTTGTATTAGATATTCCTTGTTTTTGGTTTCATCTTTGAAAAAGTTATACTTTTCTCATACAGGAATGTGTCAACTCCTGTCCATACAAACAAAGGAACTTCAGTCACATAGCAACCAGCTTTTGACTATATAATATGGTATTCCCTTATTTCGCTTCTACTTACAAGGAAGCAAGTAATAAGACTATTTCTGCAATTTTTTTCTCGATTAGCATGAAGTAAATAAAAGCATAAGCTTTTTAACAATAATTTGTTACAGAGATGTAAAAAAAGTCTGTGAATGGAACACATAAGATTTTTTTTTTTTTTTACTTAGAATGGGTATCGCTCCCAATTCTTAGAAAAATGCTTCAGTTTGTCCGCGACGATTTAATGGATCCAGATAATGAGTTCCGTTTTTGTCCAAATCTGGGGTGAACACATCCTAACCCAGATCCGTTACCTTTGTGAGTAAAATATGAACAATCAAACTCCATCCTGGAGCATGAAGTACGAAACCGTAATAATACTCTGAGCTTTATAGTAAAGTGCAAAGTGGTATGGTATTCTGCCACGAAAAATAGACAGCGGTACTGAGTACAAGAAATTAGTTGCAGCGCTGGTAGCACTTCAAGATGGAAGAAAGAAGGCAGGCTATCCTCAGTCAGCGGGGAAGCTCACGCTTCAACTTTAGTTTTCGAAAGTCTCTCCAATCGCGTAAACGAAGATATAGTACATGGGGTTCACATGTAAATTAGTCACTTAAGTGAATCAAAAGGGGGACATATTATCACAACCAACGCCATATAGATGTCAGCAATGCATTCACTGAATGCGGCAGCTGCTTATAAGAGACCCAGGAAATTGCATTATCAAGAGCTACATACGGTGATTGTAGAAAGCGTTCGGTCACACTTAAGAACTTCTAGCGTATATTAACGAAGCAATTACACAATAAGAAAACCGTCATTACATATCAAGTATTTTGGAGTTTTTCAAACTTTCATTTGATTAGAATTATAATTGGTTGAATAATACACAAAATTTCCAACTAAGTTGCATTAGGAGGTTTAACTAACATCTGATTTTTTGTTAAAATCCTTTTGATTAAACTTCAAATATATTTTGCAATCACTGTGAACCTCCCAAGCGTTCTAAGTCGACGTGGGGATAGAAATTAAGCGTTAGGGTCTAGACAGATTAATCTCCTATAGGACCAAACAAGGCAGTTTACATTATGAAAGACGGAACCGAGTTAAGTTGTTTACATTTTTGAGTGGGGACCTATAGAGACTGTCATCTTCTTTGGATACTAGATCGAATTAGGATATAAAAGTATAAAATGGAGTTCGAGAACGGTTTCATCGCTTGAGATAGGTAGATACATACCAGATACAAGACATTATCTAACGTAACAATGCTGATGAATGACACCTTGATCAACTAATTTTGATTCATGTTCACAGTCAGGAAGAATCAAATGGAAAATTGACTATTCGTGGATGAGTATTTGGGAAGTAAACAGATTTTTCATAAACATGCATAACTGTCACCCAAAGAGATGCAGGATAAAATGCCGTGAAGGGTAGAACAATCGTTGAATTCATTCGTGCGTAAACCGCACCCACGAGAAAGACGTAATTAAGTATCTGAACAAAGAAAACGGATGGTTCACATTAAAAGAATTGAGCTGAGTTTAGAAGGAGTGAAAAGAAGGAAGGAATATATCTCGAAGGACTACAAAATGATACGAAACAACAAAGCAGTGAGGAGACAGATAAACTTTTAAAAAAAGTTCTATCTCTTTATCTGAATAGATTAAAATGAGAAATGAAGATACCAAATACTGATATAAGAGATTTGGCAAAGCTAATACCTTAATATGGTTTGTTAATAAAAGGATATATATGTATAACTTATAAAATGACGGCTACTAAAATTAAAGTACACTTATATACCTGTTTTTATATCAAGTATTTCTAGTAACGCATTATAAAGAATAAACCTACAGTTTAATTTGTGGACTACACCTAAAACTTTAAGACCAAGTGCGATAATTCCATGGAACCGTAAAGAATTTCAAGTACTACAAAAAGTAAACTAAAAATACATGGAATATCCGTGCGATCCTATAGTGTCCGGGGTTACCTGTAATATGCCAAGTACGAAGCTGCACGTAGTTCCACATCTATTTTCATAAAGGTCCTGACTGCTGCTAATAATAAACTTTATCGCACGAAATTAAGACCCAACAAGAGATTTTTTAAAGCGTCATTAGATGCAGGTCTTGAAACGTTAATTGGTTGAACCGTGAGCTACATGTTCCTGGAATTCGGACAAAATGTAACACATTATAGTCATATTCATTGATTCGGTTTTCTCTAACCTCCATTGTCCATAAAAAAAAGATTTAATAAAACTATTTTCTCCAAAGTTTATTTAAATTAACATGAAGTAAAAAAATTATGCATATTTCGTACAAGCAATATAAATATAAGAAACATGGAAAGTAACGGAAAAAATAAACAATAAATTACAGACTTTTGTAAATATTTGCTTGAGAAAAAATTTGCGGATACGTTGGCCGGATATTATAACAAATGAAGCTGAAAATGGGCACGAGCAAAACAAGCTGAAATAAAGATGCAAATAAAAAAGAGAAAATTGAACTGGATAGTTCACACGCTCAGATAAGCAGAAGGTGCTATTGAAAAGCATGTGATGCATTGGAATCCTCAAGTACCAAGGAAAAGAGGTAGACCCAGAATGACATGGAGAAGAACCACAGAGGGTGAGATCATGAAGAGCGGCGGGAGCTGGAGGAAGGTGAAGCGGCTAGCTAATCATAGAGGAAAATGGAAGACGTTTATTGATGCCCCATGTTCCATAAAGAAATAACAGGATCTAAGTCAAGTATGTCAAGTCATATAAATATAAACAAATAGTACGTAGAGAAAAATTTTGTAAATATAATCATTAGGATATAGCTTTTAATTTTCAGCCTTTTTGTTTTAATTCCTGTTTTTAATCCCTAGATCAAAACTGTGGTATTGCTGTCCGAACAATAATACTATCTTTCGATCTCACACGAAATGATTTTTTTTTCTTTTTATAAATTGCAAATGGAGAAATTAATTGGTTTTAAATTAGTATCTAATATAAACTATTATCTTAGCTACCTGACTATATCCTGCTTTTCCCATTAGTTGGCTATCTCACTCACTTTTGTAATGACTTTTGTAAGGACTTCTACTTTACAAGAATAAACTGACAGCATAAAAGTGTGTGTTACTTTTTGCAGGTTTGTTACTTTAGCTGCCTCAGCATCTAATGGTAGAAAAGTCTCATTATAACTGCTACTATCCTCAAGTTTGAATGAGTTCTCCACTTGAAGGTTATTTAAAAACTGCAGTAACGTTTTCGCTTAAGCTTCGACGAAAGAACAAGTTTGGAGGGCTGTGGTAGCCGGAAAACTCGGCCGAACAATTTTTCTGCGGATTGTCAACAACGCAGCCCGTAATGGCGTAAAGATGGAGAGCATTTCCGTGTTCATGGAAGTGGACATCAGCTCCGTGTAAAGATCGTGGGTAATGAAGCCTGTTATCCCAAGGCGCCACCGCTCAAGCAATTTACTCTTGATAAGCGCACTCATGTTAATGAAGGGCAAGTTTTTTGAGGGAATTTTACTGAGAGAAATTCAATGTAATGGATTAGTTGCAGATTAGAACGAGCTAATTTTATTTTAAGGAACGTTTACCAATTTTACTTAAAATAACATGAACAGAAAATTTTCGAGGACAGACTACAATTATTCTTTGCCTCCGCATTATTATATTTGTTAATGTTATATTGAGATTGTTATAATCAAAGTTATGGTAAGTAAATAACCGAGGGGGATGGTTTAGTCGGTTTTGTCTGCGCCTCGCACAGATCGCGGGTTCATTTCCCGCCCATAGGTTTTTGGGGTTACCAGATGAATTCATCCTCGGAACTTCATGTCGCTCAATGTCGTTTCCATTGTTATTTCATTCATCCTTAATTCCGTTGGTTTCTTTCAGGGTTGGAAGTGTTGGCGATGGTACTTGGTGCGGCGTGGTAGGGGAAAAGGACGCTCAAAGTGACTATCTCCGTCTCCAACTTCGGTTGGTTGCCGAAATAAGGACTGCCCCGGCGGGGGCGTTGGACTCTATGTGGGGCGGGGTCCCGGTCTGCCTGCCGAGTGTCGGAGTGCTTCAATATGGAAACCATAGGGAGATCCTATCATTGCTGTAACGCCGCTCCTGGTTCCGGCCACACGGTGAATCCCCTCACCTCATCCTTCCCTCCCGGAGGAGCCCCATTGTGGGACGTAGGTAGAATAACTCAGGTTAAGTACCGAGATCCCTCCGACTGTCTCCTATCCTACCCTGTAGTAAATAGGTGACAGTGTCATCTCCTGCAGTGATTCTCACGTTCGTTTTGGTATACATGAGTCATCGCAGTTAGAGCCTTTGGAATGCGTGAACAAGGAAGCGTGTCGTGACGAAATAGGAGACTTAGGGTCACTATTGCTGTTCGAATTCGTCGTAACTGGCTCACACTTCCCTAATTCCGTACCGGCCTGGATGTCCCGATCGGTGTCCATCATGAGTACTTCCTCTTGTCAAGACAACAGTGTTCGGGCAACACATAATCCATGCAATGATCTTGTGTTGTCTTCCGGTCCAGTATCACATTCCTTTACCGTTGGCCCTCCAGCTGCGCCTTAACTATCGTCTCGCTTCTTGCGGGCAAAACTGCATCCAGGATCACCCTAGATATTCCACTCCTGATACCAGTGTAACAAATGTCTTCTTGACTCAAACAACTATTTACAATTAAACTCTTAAATTCACTGCTATAAATAACTCACTCGGCGTTTCGATGCGTAGACAGTTTAAGGCTGCAAGCCAGTGTTGTGTTGTGCATTGCAATTAGAGGTGAGTGATTGGAGTGTTTAGACCGCAATGGTGTGCCAGCCATGCATGGCGAGCATCCTTTAACTGTATACGTTTCGAAACGGCAAGTAATTTATTTTTAGCAGTGAATTTAAAACTTATCCGACCTCGAAAGGGTATATGGGAGAGGAAAATAATAATAATAATAATAATAATAATAATAATAATAATAATAATAATAATAATAATAATAGGCCGCGCCGTGGCCAAGTGGTTGGGTTCGAAATCTACAAACTGTAGTTGGGATTTGAGGTGGACAAAGCGGCGCATGAGCAGGTTTCCTCCGGGTTCTCCGGTATCCCCCGTCATTGCTCTATCTTCATTTCATGTCATCGCCTGCGGTACCACAAGTAGTAAAAGCGGGCGTTAAACACTACCAAAAAAAATAAAAAAATAATGATTTTAAAAACTTTCATTGTAAACAACTTTTGAGACAAAAAATATATTTGTTACAATATAGTAAATAGAAAAATCCCGCAACAGTTGGTACTCACAAAATCGAGAGTGTGCACTCCTTCATGGTGTGGAATGCATATTCATATCTGCTTTATATTCAGGAGGTCATAATTTTGAATCTAGTTTGGGGTGACATGAAGTTTATCAAGGTTTTCTCCAATCCTGAGAACACAAATAAATGGACACCAGATATATTTGAGCAATCATTTTATATATGTATTTTCGTTCGCAGTTATAACCTGCCTTGTAAACTTACACCTGCAGCAAAAATTGAGTTTGTAAGTAAAACAATTAGAACTAGAAATAAACAGTTTCGTTCGACATATAAGCCAAAAAATTGTTGCCTTTCAAGTGGCCAGGTTACATTAGATGAAGTGTTTGCAATTGAACGGAATCATACCTCATTTGAGTTTACTTTTCTTGGGAATCATAAAATTGGAAGGTCGCTTCCACCACCCAAGTTAGAGGAGAACAACTTTTGCGGATCTTTAACAACAGAGGGAGGGATGAGTATCTGCATCTCTTTTCAACACACATATGTATTTACGTATGTACGTACGTATGTATGTACTTAAGTATGTGTGTACGTGTTGTATGGGTGGATGGATGGATGGACGGATGCTCAAAAACGTATTTTCCTTTAAATTTCAGTATAAAATTTTGGTCGGAATGCCTCCTCTGTTTTCTGTAAGTAAGTAGAAGCTTAGTTAAATGCGAATTAGAATATGTGTACTTCATTATGCTCCGTATTTTCACTTAAATAATCACTACTCTATTTTACTAGTTAGCCTGGTAAGTAGTTTGGGACTGACATGTTTCTTTAAAACATGTTTATTTAAAGACATATTTCTTTAAAAGAAATATTTCCTTTTCTCTCGTATTTGATTCAACTCGATGTATATACATCAAATTAGAGTTTAAGGTATTATACTGGCATTTCACTAACATGACATTAGTTGCAGTTTACTTTGGGGTTTATAATTAACGTAATTGGATGCCCTCAACATGGCAGTCGATATCAATAATTGGGGTCAATCCAGTTCGAGTTAACGTAAGTTGCTCTGACCTAAGCACATTAGCTTCTGACCTCCAGATACCATAATTTACCTCACTAAGAGAGCGTAAAATACGACCTGCAGAACATGCTTAATTTTTGGACTCACATAACTGGAAGAGACTGTTTACAAAAAATAATGTCACTATCCTCTATAGTAAAACAGACATTGACCAACTCTTAGTTAATTGCATGTAATTTCGAAGCCCTCGGAAGATTCAGTACATCCGTCATTCCAATCCAATCCCATCCGGTCACATCTAATCCATTCATACTCCTATGTGTCTGTTTTAGCGCACATAACTATAGCAAAACTAGTTTACACTTGAATATAAGTACTTATAGGCATACTTAAATACTGGTAAACGTCTCTTTCTTATTCGGGAGGTCATGAGTTTGCTTCCGCGCCCGACCTTCCTGACCCATGGATATTTCGGTGTTTTCCTGAGTGAGCAGGCGAATGCTGGGAGGTTTCTTTCATCCCCCGAATGTCTCGTTCCTTCATTTCGTTTTGTTTCATCTTTCAATCCGGTCTTTCTAGGTAGAAGTATCGGCGTTGTGCTGCGGCCGAGATGACACTTCGCTTTGTAACTGCTGCCCTCCCCGCTGGTCATCTGTCCTTGCGGGGGCGGGGGAGGAGGCCAGTGTCGAAACGCGTTTGAGCTGGCGGCTCCCTGGCGAAACCTGGTGAGGGGATGAAGAACTACCAGCATCGTGTAGGGCCCACCTCGCCCGCGCGCTTGCTGGGCACACCTAATGGCTCCCTTCATCTCGCGCTTCCAACCAGGATCTTTTTTTTATGGTATTTAACGCCTGCTTTTACTACATACGGCACCGCAGGTGGAGATGTTGATGATGCATGGAATGAAGATGGAGCACAGTTGAATGTGATAGCGTGGAAAACCAGAGAACCCGGAGAAAACCCGAGCCTGTGCCGCTTTGTCCACCACAAATCCCACATTTTAATACACCGAACTTAAATTCAGGTTTGGTATTTAATGGAATTGTCCTTTTGACTTCCTTATGTTGTGCATACACATAATGTACACATGGACTTTTTTCCTAATGTTTTTTTTTTAACTCAGGGGGTCTCAAAAAGTGAATTTTCACTTAAATCTCTATATCGAATTTTAAGAATAATACAATACTTCCTCTGCTTAATGTAAATACGTAATAGAGTAACTGAGAAAGGAAAAGTCCTATAAATATTAAAGTTGACATCTAAGTTTAGCGTATTCCGAAAACGCATTCCGAAATTTTAAAGCAAAACACCCAAGCCCAACTACTTTTTACATGGAATCGTACTTTATTATTATCTTGAAACTGCCTTATTCGTTTCATTAAAATAATATATACTTAAAAACATTCATATAACAAATTATATATCTCGATAATTTACATCACTCGGAAGGAATGGTTGTATAATTTTACATGGGTAAACATAGACAATAAATTAAATAACAAAAAATGTTTATCTCTTTATAAACTACAATTTATTTCGAATATTTTGTGTCCCCAGAATCTAAGAACTTAGCTTTGCCATAAGCAAAAAGCATTTCTAGATACTCTTGATTTGTAAAGACTGTTAAGTTCAAAATTAAATTAGCTCGTCTGGAGCAATAAAAGAATCAACTATAGTGCAAGCTGTCCAAACACAATATTGATGTCAACATTCATGACCTTCCGCTCTACACACCAATGTGGTGTAGTTACCAAGCGTATGACCATGACTTTATTCAAGTAGACACGCCAATTCTTTAATATCATGTTGTGGCTAAACGACTCATTTTAGCAAAAAAATGGTAAAAATTCGAATAACTCATCTTTTGCAGCTCTACTTCGCTAGCTAATTGCAGAAGTAAACGATAAAGAAATGGTGACATTCGAAATCAAAATTTGACCAATTTTATTTTTACTTTCTCTACACGTACCATGTACATAGTGTATAGAGAAGGTATTGTAAATCACCCAAAAATTCGATACCGAGATTTCACCGGAAATACATGTTTTGGGTCCCCCTGAATCCAAAAAAAATCATTTTTGAAAATGGTCCGTGTGAGTGTCTGTGTGTGTGTCTGTGTGTCTGTGGACAGTATAGCTCAAAAACGAAAAGACCGTTAAATACCAAACTTGGTATTATTATTATTATTGTTATTTGAGGAAATTGTTTTATTACAAGCGGGAATAAGAGAGTACAGTAGGATTAAGCGATAGTCAAATCTTTTAAGAGCTGGACGCTATGTTATGGATTCAAAAATCCCTGTTAATGGTCACAATTTTAAAATAATAATACTTTTATCAAAATTATTTATTTTTCTTTCTTTTGGACAAGCAAAAAGAATGCAATTTCAAATCCATCGCATAACAATTAGCTCTTAAAGTTTTTGACTATCGTTTAAGCCTAATTTATTAACTATTCCCGCTATATCTAGAAATAAATATGAATTTAAAGCATTTCTGAAAAATGATTGTTTAGATTAAAATTCTTCACCAATAACAGAACAACTTATATATACATCATTCAATTCTTATTATTAGTTCAAGTATATGAAGTAGATAGAATAAAGACTATTTTATTGATAAATGTGTAGAGAAAACGTGTGAATTTAACAGATCATATTTTAATGTGGTTTGTGAGCTTCATCTTAGCGCTATTCGCTGATGTGGTTTCTATATTTTGACTATTTTCACTTTCTCTAGCACGCATGTACAACGTACATAGTAATAGAGAAATATATTGTATTCCACCCAAAAATTCGACACCGAGATTTCACCAGATTTGGAGCACCCTGAAACCAAAACAGAAAAATGTCCGTGTGTCTGTGGACAGCATAACTCTAAAACGAAAAGTCGGGTAAATACTAAACTTGATATTCAAGTTCAGTATCTTCCAAGAGTGCACACAAAGATTTTTAGGAAAATCGCCCACTTCCAAGTACTCTTTACGTGGAACATTTTTCGAAAAATGTTTATTTCTTCAATAGTGACTAACTATTTTTATTAAAATTCCATTTGTTTAAGATATTATCATGACAAACGAAATTTATATTTTGAATCTTCTGGGAATAATCTCGGAAGATCTCTTCATTCTGGATGAATTTTGTATCACTCGGAACAGTAAGAAATAGAGAAAAACACAAAAAATGTAGATCTCATTAAAACACAAATTTGATGTCATAGTTTTTATTTGTTTTTTGTTTTTTTTCAGTTAGCAGTTTAACAAATATTCCTTGTTATTGGTTTCTGTTTTAAATTATTTAAATGTTTCTCAAGCAGGAAGTCAGTTTTCGTTTCATATCTCTTTTATTTTATTCCCAGGAATGAAAAGAGAACGAAATGTCAATTGTTTTACATAGCGATGAGCTTTTAAAATATTTGACTATCACTTTAAGCTAGTGAATTCTCTTATATCCCCTCTGCTTACAAGGAAGTAAGTAATAAGACAATTTCTGTTAATGTTTATCTGATTAGCATGATGTAGATAAAAGAATAATCTTCTGTAACAATAGTTTGTAAAGAAAGTCATGTGAATGCAGAACATCAGCTTTTATGGATAAAACTTTCAAAATCTTAAAATTGGAGTGAATAAATGAGACTCAGGGGATTAAAACTTTAATATTTCCTACTTTTTGACCATTTTGTTTAATATTGATACCATTGGGTTTTTCGTCCCTTACTACAAATTAGGCTAAGGTTTACAAAATGGATGTTCTATGAGATAAAATCGAGATTAAAAACGCAATAACTCGTTGAGTATATGTACTTAGCTCAGAATTAGTCTGCCAGTTTGCATATTTCTTTCGTTACTGCACAACCCATTCTGTTGCTCAAAATTTGGAGTTCTAAAATGTATCAAATGGCGGAGGGATAAGAAGTTTAATAGTCCAATAATTCTGAATGACTTTTTATAACTGATAAATCGTAAGATATAGACAAACTCTTACTGTATAAAAAATGTAGATCACATAAAAGTACACAATTTAGGTAAAATAAGATATACTGTGCCGTGCCATTAACCATTTTCGAATTATTCATTGGTTATTGACTTGAATTTTCAAATATTTAGTTCTAAGTTCTAAGTCTCTATTCGTTTTCTTAACGAACACATGCAAAGAACATAGCATTTCAAACCCATTTCATAGCGACCGATTTTAAAAATCTGAAATATGTATATGTGTAATGAAAGTTTTATATGGATTATCAAAGAAGAAGTTAGAGATTCAGCGGAATGGATAGAGTAATCATGTCTTTGGTCTATGTTCTGAAAGTCGAGGGTTCTAATCCCGTCATCTGGCCATTTTGACTGGTGTTTTTCGTGGTTTTCCTCAGTAACCAAGGTAAATACTGAATTGGGTTTCGTTACACGACCTAAAGCTTCACCTTAATGCGATGCATATGAGAAATTTGGAAAACCCATATAAGATATTTTATTGAAATGTATACTAGTTATTGTAAATAAAGTGATATTTTTTCCATTTATCTCAATTCTAACTTACATATTTAAATAATAATTTTAACTGTCCAAATTCATTAGTCCAGTAAATATGAGCCACGTGATAAAGTTTTAAAAATATTCACATAAAAAGACCAGTTTTACTGTATATAAATTTATAAATAGATTTTTATATTATATTTTTATATTAGTTATAATTAAATTAGAAATCATTTTACTTTTTATACTCTCCGAAACTCATCATTTTTCATAATGTAATAATTTATTTATCAAAATTGGAGCATTATTTCGAAAAGGTAATATGAGTATTTTCTTTAATGTGCTTTTGAAAGGAACTTAAACATTTTAAAACAAATTAGGAAAAACAACATGGTGTGGTACATTTTGGAGAGAGAGAGAGAGAGAGAGAGAGAGAGGCGGGGGGTATAGAAAAGCGTTAGAAAATGTTTGCTAGAAATCAAGGTTTGAAGTTGGGTGTGCCTATTAATAAGCATGCACCTACTTATTCATTTATACCTTCAGTTAATTGAAGTTAAAGTTCACCAAGTGATAAAAGCTACATATTTGCTTAAACTTTCAAATTTATATCATTTTATTGTGAACAAAATATTTTATTTTCATAATTTTAGTCATATTTCACAAATGCATTATCTTAAATATAAAACACTACTAAAATTGAAAATAGATGCTAATACTTTATATCTATTTGTGTATAAAATCGCTTTCTAAAGAAGAGGAGCTCGCAGAACATTCCCAAAAAGTTCATAATATAAATGTTATTTGTTATCTAAGTATAAAATATAGAGCAGAATAATATGCAACACATAAATATGGCAATATACCAAGACAGATAACTTTAATCAAAATCGTTATCCATTTTTTAGAAAATTAAAAATTTCCAAAAATATCCAATGTAAAGAATAATTTTGGGAAAAGGAATCTTTTTAAGATCTTAAAGGTCATTTTAAGATGGTGAACTTAATTACCAATATTTCCATTGATACAGGAATTTTTCGTGTTTTTAGCATTAAATTCATAATTATTTTAAAGAAAAATAAGGGGAAATAATTACGATACTTAAGATCGTGTATTAAACTCAATGAATAAGTAAAAAGCACAAGTTATAGTTTTGTTAGAAAGTAAGGGTGATTAGTCATTAGTAATTTATATGTTGAACTAAAGTAACTAGCTAAAAGGTAGTAATTAGGTATCACGACGAAGTCATTCCACAAGAAATTCATTAGTCAAAAAGTTTAGTTCATTAGAATTAATATGCTCCAAAATGTAAAGGTGGTTTGAAAACGCACGTAGACAATTTCTGGGAATCAGTAAGGAAAATAATACTTAAAAATTAGCAAAGCAGTGAGTATAAGCTGTATGTATGACATTTTTAAAAAATTGGCGACAGAATATAGGAAGCTCGGTGGGGTAATTAAAAAGTAGGCGGGGCTTAAATTAATAAAATTTATTATTACGTGTATTTTGATAATTTAATTCTACTGCGTCTTGTGCTTCTTCATTTTGCAGTTGTTACAAGCTAATGCTTAGGCACAGTGAGTGGATCATCACCTACTTAGCGGTGACCATTAGGTGATTTGCCGTATAACATTTAGCAAGTCATTTTTACTAGCGAAACACATTTTTCCTAAAGCGTAAATTCTTAATTCTCAGTAAGTCAGCATATTCAATAAGACGCGGTTACAATTTATCATGTCTTTAGATTAAATTTTAAAATAGTCGAAACGTCTTCCAAACAGATCAGCTATTACTACGCCCCGAATTCATACGTAATTATTTATCCTATGCAATAAATATGGTGGCACAAGGTAAACCTAGTGAGGGAAATAAATTAAATTTCATTTAATGGCTGGACTTCTAATGAAATTTTAAATGATTTCTTATTGACATATTTTTAGACATTACATATTTCATTCTATATTTTACTACATATTTCTCAGTTTAATATTATATAATAATCCAGGTTACAATCCTCCATACAATATTCTCAGTAAATTTATCTGGTGTTGTCCTAATGACATTGCCGTATGGGGCCACTCTCAAGTTTGCTCTAGTAAGCTAATCGACGGAGTTGGAGACCTTGGAACGCAAAAACATGAAATACGACGCGACGATAACCGGAGGCTATGGAGCGCGACACGTGCTAGAATCGTCAAATAGCTCCGATAAACTTCCAGAAAGTTCTGTGACGTGATTTTCTAGCTATTAAAGGAGGAAGAATTACAAGCCAGGTGTGTAGTGAGTAGTGAGCTGTAGTGAGTTTCGAGTGACTGGGGTGTTAGGTACAGTGGTATGCAAGCCGTCAACTTGTGTGAAAAACAATTAAACCAATACCAATTGACCATAATAGTTGGCTATACTATGAATCCTGGGACCTAAAGTACTTACAACATTGTAAATCGCCATTGTGGTTGTCATCTCAAAATAATTTGAGATCAACTTGTGGTTTACCGGGAAACATGCGAGTCAGTTGAGAAATTCAATGCTATGCCGGCATGTTGCCATGGTAGCTCAGTGGTAGAGCAACTGGTTAGAGACAGTGAGATCCGTAGTTCAAATTCTGGCTATGGCATTTGTTTTTCCAGTCTGACTCTACCTACCCAACTCCTGTCCTACACACGGCTTGTGTGAAAAAATAATTAAACCAATACCAATTGACCACAAAAGTTGGCTATACTATGAATCCTGGAACCTAAAGTACTTACAACATTGTAAGTTGCCATTGTGGTTGTCATCTCAAAATAATTTGAGATCAACTTGTGGTTTACCGGGAAACATTTCAATTGAGAAATTAATGCTATGCCGGCATGTTGCCATGGTAGCTCAGGGGCAGAGCAACCGGCTAGAGACCGGGAGATCCGTGGTTCAAATTCTGGCTATGGCATTTGTTTTTTCAGTCTGACTCTACCTATCCAACTTCTGTCTACACACGGCTTGTGTAAAAAAAACAATTAAATCAAAGCCGACAACTGTCTACGCGTCGAAACCTCGAGTGAATTAAACACTATTTGTAACCAATTTTTGAGACAGTAATGAAATTTTACAACATTCTAAGCCACCCATGCACATCCGTAGAGAAAGAACGTATAACTTACCATTGGAGCAGCAGTCAGCAGTGAAAGGAGACAACTTCAATATTTATCCAGCATTTCGCTTCTGAATTATCGTGAATTTGATACGTGCAATAGCAAGCAAATTTTCGACGCTAAATTTTTGCATAAAATACCACACTTCCTCTTATCAACCATAAATAGGTAGATGGTAGAGAAAGAAAACAAGAACTCTCAAACTTTGAAGAGCAGAAGGAAGCTTTTACACAGGCGTTAAAGCCTTAAAGCGACACTTTATCTCACTTGTCATAACAAACCCATCTAATTGATTTACCTACCAACCATTCCAGATTTCCTTTCCGTTTACTCCGTAAAAATTGCCCGCATTCAATGGTAAGAGTGAAAGAATTCCGACAGGTTTTCCTTTTGCAACGAAACGTGTGAAAATTGACGATCGCTGGTCGAAGAATAGTGGAGCGAACAAATGACGACCTACACGGAGGGAGCGCTGTATGCACGCCAGACAAAGAAGGAAAGAAGCAGCTCTCATCCGCGCTCTTCACACTTACTAAAGTTTGAGAATTACGCGCCGTAGAAACTCCCAGGGTTCGCGAGTCTGTAAATGGAGTTTAAAACCTTATTTACTGGAAGTGAATCCGCTCTCGACCTCAGAGATGTTTGCGTCTCACTTCTCGGTTTTCTATCTATAAGGTCCTTGCAAAACTAACGGCAGCTTAAATATCAGCATTCTGCTTTTGTGTCTAAATACATAGTTTTCTCTTTTCTAACTTCCTTGAGCTTGGGCTGATAAGACATCTATTTTAATTTTAAAATTCTCAATTTAACTAATTAACAAATCGTCTCTTCATGCTCCATACAATGTTATTTATTTTTATTAAACTGCAATACTACTTTTACAATGATAGTGTATTTTTTTCTTTTTATCCACTCTACTGTCATAACTAGAAGGTGAATTTTCTGCATTTTATGCTGTTAACTTAACCTACCTAAGTGTCTCGCCTTATATGCTCCACATGAGAGCATTAGCTATATTAAATCCGCTATATGTTAGCACATTTATTATTCTATACACGGAATGACTATATTTCGTAGTTGAATTTCACTAATCAAATACTCTAAATCCTTACCTCCTCTTATTTGCTAATTTATCCATTATTTAATTCATGCAGCGCCTAAATAAGAGCTGCAAGTAATTAATTTTTTAATATTAACAACTGGCATAATTAGTCAACCGCCATTTTGTGTAATAGTAATAGTAATAGTAATAATCATATCATATACGAGTTTTGCTCTTAATTCCGTGAATTTGTATTTATTAGGAAAACACAATGAATATGAAATAACGTTCATTTCGCATGCATTTGTTAAAATTTAATTGCTTGCAGTTTCAATGTGTTCTAATATAAAAAATGTTATGTGACCCAATCACATTACTTTCCCTACCTATTCTGCAACAAGCTATTCTTTAAAAAAATATACTCTTCTCTCTATTCCATGCTAATTGGGAAAACCACTTACACAAAACAGTCTTATTACTGGTTTCCTTGTAGATACGAAGGAAATAAAGCAATGCACTAAATTACAGCGATGGTAAAATCTTTTAAACGCTAGTCACAATGTGATGACATTCAAATTCGGTAATCGTTGCATGGTTAGGAAGAAAAGAAAAAAGAATGACGATTCTTCATTTGAAAAAAAGATATATGGAAATTTTAAACCAATACTAAGGAATATCTTGCCAACAATTAACGACACAGGAATGCATTTAATACAAATTATTTTAACAAAATCTACATTTTTGTGGAGTAACTTTTTGTTTATCTCTTACGGTGAAAAAAGTATTTTAAAAGTATTTTAAAATTGAAACCAATAACAAGAAATATCTCGAAAACGTCAACTTCCTGAAGAAGAAAAAAGTGTACGTGACTTAAATTGTGTATTTTAGCGTATTTTATTCTGTAGTAAGTTTTTGTCTATCTCTTAAGGTTTAACACCTATGCAAAATTCAGAAAAAATGCATCCAGAATAAAGAAATCTTCAGAAGCTATTTCCAGAAAATTCAAGATAAACATTTTATTTATCATATAAATATCTTAAATATATGAGATTTTAATCAAAAGCTTTAGATCCATTTTTAAAAAAAACACATTTTTCGAATTTTTTTCATCTGAAGGGTAGTTGGGGGTGGCGGGATTTAGTTGAAAATCTTTGTGTCGCATCCTTGGAAAACACTGGACTTAAACATCAAGTTTGGTATCTAACGGACTTTCCGTTTCTGAGTTATGCTGTCCGCAGTCACAGACACACACACACACACACACACACACAAACACACTCACACACATACAGACAGGCAAACAAACACACGAACATTTTTTCTAATTTTATTTTTGGGCAGTGGGGGGGTCAGAGGATCCCAAAACATGTATTTCTTTGAAATCTTGGTATCAAATTTTGGGGTGCAATACAATATCTTCTCTATACACTATGTACATAGTACGTATAGAGGAAGTAAAAGTTTTTTTTCTGGACTCAAGGAGACCTCAAAATATATATTTGCGGTGAAATCTCGGTATCGAATTCTTGGGCGGAATACAATACTTCCTCTATGCACTATGTATATAATACGTGTAGAAAACATTAAAGATGCTTCCATGGGACAGAGAAAGTAACGATGCGGCACCAAATCTGAAAAATCTTATGTGTTCCATTCACATGACTTTCTCTACAGCTCTACAATAAATCATTATTAAAATCTTGTTCTTCCATTTCTTTCATGCTAATCGAGAAAAAATTAGCAGAAATGATCTTTTTACTTGCTTCCTTGTAATTAGAAGGGAAATAAAGGAATACACTAGGCTAAAGTGATAGTCAAATCTTTTAAAAGCTGGTTGCCATGAGATTGAAGGGCCTTTGTTTGTATGGCCAGGACCTGATAAAATCTCGTATGAGAAAAGTTGTTTTAAAGCTGAAACTATTAACAAGGAATATCTCAAAAACGGTCAACTCCACGAAAAAATGTTTATAACATAAATTGTGTGCTTTAATGAGCTGTACAATTTTTGTATAACATGTTTTTGTCTATCTCTTACGATTTACCAGTTATGCAAAATTCCGCAAAATTCATCTGAAGTAAAGCTCAATTTTGTTTGTCATGTAAATATCTTTAACCAAAATCGTTAGAGCCATTTTTGAGAAAGTCAAAATCTTCAAATTGTTTTCCATGTAAAGGACATTTGGGGGGATTTTCTTGAAAATCTTCGTGTCGCATCCAAATGGAAATGGCGTGTTATTTATGGACACTCTCTAACTGCTGTGGTTCTCAGCGTCCCATTCTATTCTGGGCGTGAAAGACCGCTTAATTTTGCTCAGAGGCCTCTCTATTAGGCTAGAGGTTCTTTTATGTGCCGTAAATCTACGACACGGGACCACCGGCTTTACTTCCCTTCCGAAGGAAGCCATTTCTAAGGATTTTTACGCCCGAAAAAATCCATCGTCCTCCGCCGGGTTTGAACCCGCGACCTTGGGTATATGAAGCTAGCATCGTAACCATTACACCACGGAGGGCGACTATCGTGTCGCATCCTTGGAAGATACCAAACTTAAATACCATGTACACACACGGACCTTTTTCTAATTTTTTTTTATTCAGGGGGATCCAAAACAAGTATTTCAGGTGCAATCACGGTATCAATTTTTGGATGCATACAATACTTTCTCTATACACTATGCACATTGTACATGCGGGCTAGAGAAAGTAAAAAGTTCCAGGACGACGCTCTGGTCCGCCTTTGCACCTTTGGGGAGGAGATTAATTTCGCTGGTCTTTGGTTGGTTACCATGCTGGTCTCGGTTGGTTGGTTCTTTCCTTTGCGCCTACTTCCCCAGGCGCATTAATTAGGTTCAGGGTCGAAAGGGAGATTATAAATTAATGATTACATCACATCATTGTTTGAAATTTCTCGTCTGTTTAATTCCTATCTTTGTTCCCCTACCGCAATTATGCCTTTAGGATATTTCCCGCATTTTAACTAATGTCTATATAACCTGCGAGCTAATATTTTGCCCAAAGGTATGATGTAACACGCGTCATTTCATTCCTAATCCTGGATATTGTTTTGTATGCTGTGCTCCGGAGTAGTGGACATCAGACTTCCCTGCCTCAAAGACACCGATACACCTACTCCTCGGCCAGGTTTACGTTGAACTCTCAAGCTCAAATCGGAATCTACACACGGAATGTTCTTTTTTCATAGGATATTTTAGTTTTTGAACAGCTGATTGGAAAGGTTGCCATAAGGCGACACTGACCTTCAAAGGTTGGAGAGTCATCCGGCTTTTACTCCTATCAATCTCTGTTATGAGAACATTATTGAGAATCAAAATGTTCGACAAATGTTCATGTAAAGGGTAGTACGGGGTGGGGGTAACTTTCCTGAAAATCCTTGTGTCCCATTCCAGGGATATACTAAACTTAAATACCAAATGCTATATTTAACGGACTTCTCGTTTTTGAGTTTGCTGTCTCACACACTGTGGCGGTTTTTGTTTGTGGCTTTGAAGGCGGAGAAGGAAAAGGTTGGATTGCAAATAGCTTAGGAAATGGTATAATTATCTCAGGGTTTGCGGGGAGAAACCTGAATGAATTTTTCTCACTGGTTTCTGAGTGCTCTTTACTGTCCCGCACTTGATGTTTCACAAGTCCCCCTGGCCGTCCAAATTTCAAGAACTTGTCTCAGATCGAGCCTCGCCAACCACTGTTCACAAACTACTATTAACACTTTAACACTCCTGATTACACATTCTGTGTTTGGTGGAGCGTGAATTTCGTCTGGGTTTTTCCCTTCATTGTCTGCAGCTCGGAGTTGCTAGTGTTTTAAATACCAGCTCCTTTTGTTCCTTAATGGTTGTCTTGGTGTCCCCTTGCTGGAACCTTCTTTCGCATTTCGAAGCGATTTTATTTCTGATTCCGTTTACCTTTTAATATAGCTAGCTTTATTTTAGAAGTTTTGGTTCTGCTTTTAATCGTGATTTCATTCTATTTATTACTATATTTATCTCCTTAAATTCCCTCTGTTTATTTGCATTATTTTTTTCTTATTTATTTAATTTGCTATATTTCATTCATTTCTTCTCATGTTTTATTATTAAATTACTCTTATTTATCTCTCGGGTTTTTTCACTTTTAAAAATCTTGTTATGGACTCAGGGGACCTCAAAACATGCATTTCCAGTGAAGCCTCAAATCGAATTTTAGGGATGGAATACAATACCTGCCACACCTACTATGTACATTGTAATACGCGCTAGAGAAAGTAAAATTACTCTCCCAATCCATCTGGGAGTTCTTCCATCGCCAAAGGCTATGCAATATCTTCAAAACTTGAAAGACTGTCGGAGAAGGTTAAAGAAGTCAACCGTTACACTGATGTTTCACTCCATTTGCATGACTGTCGGGAGATTTTTCATCCATTATTTGGATTAGTCGATACTTCACAAAATTAGAGATATAAAGAGTAAATGCGGGATAAATATAAGAAAGTCTAGTACAATAATTAAAGGAACGAGGGTACATAAAATTAAAAACTTATTTAAATATATATTTTATTTTAAAAAAATCTAATGTGTTCCATTATATCTGTTCCACATACTTTCCTTACAAAAGATTATTCTTTTATCTACGTCTTGCTAACCAAGATAAACATTAGCTGAAACGGTCTTCCTTGTAGAAGGGAAATAAGGAAATACATTAGACTAAAGCGATAATCAAATCTTATAAAGTTTGTCGCTATATGAAACAACTGAAATTCAGTTCCATTTTGCATTCCCGGAAGTAAAACCAAAGAGATCAAACGAAAGTTGACTTCCCGCTTGAGAAAAGTTTTAGTTTAAAATTGAAACCAACAACAAGACATAATTTGGAAACAGTTATTGCATTTTGTCATAAATTTTGTGTTTTAACAAGAACTATATTTTTTGTGTAGTAAGTTTTGTCCATCTCTTACGATTGCACAAAATTCATCCAGAATGAACAAGACTTCAGAAGTTATTCCCAAAATTCAAGATACACATTTCGTATATTATGAAAATATTTTAACTTATGGAATTTAATCAAAATCATTACAGAAAATTCTGGGAAAATCAAAATTTTCAAAAATGTATCCATTTAAAGGGTGATTGAGGCGAAGAATTTTCCTGAAAATCTTGCAAGGCACTGAACATAAACGCGAAGTATTTCCTGAGGAATGAATGTTATAACCTTGGTGATTGAAGTTAAAATTCGGCACATGTATGTTCTAACTTTAGTTGGAGAGCAGTTAAAGGTTGAAGTAGCCAGCTGATTCTGGAACGTTCAACAAAGAATGATGCCAGTGAATGTTCCCTAATGGTCAAGGGCTCCCCTGATGGGCGGATGCACGTCAAGTGTAGTAGTAAGGGAGAATGAAGACTCGGAAGATAGATGACTGGTTGGACAAATTGAGAAACTTTTAAAATGGCAGTTAGGTTTGAGGGGTAAAAAGCAACTCCATATAGAAAGAATGAAAAACCTGAGAGCTAAAGAGACCATTTAGAAGATAAAGGTTTTTCAAAAGCAACTTGTTTTAAGACTCTTCTTTTGCAGTGAAAATATGAATTACTAGAAAACGATTTGGAGAAGACCGGAATAAGCACATTCATACTCCAACGTAATTTCATTTTTTCAAGTAAAAACTTCTTTAAACATATAAAACGTCAATAATATACTTGATAAAACCATGTTTAATTATTTATTGTTTCATATATTCTATTACAGTTTGAAATCCTACATGTTTGGTTTGTTTGTATATGATATTGATCTTTGTATTATTCTTTAAACATCAGATATTATTAAGTATTAAATTATTACATTCGCCAGGCGGCCCAATTGACCCGTATTTAACTGTGCAGATATCCCTGGCGCATTAAGAGTTGCACAACTCTACAGGGTTATTTAAAGTTAAATCCCAGCAGTGGAACACGGGCGAGACCAACTACGTTTTACACCTAACAGTAAGCGCAACCCTCTCGCCGTCCCTGCTGATAAGACGGAGAAAGCGAAGGTCACTCTCACCACTTGCGGGTTTTAATTTGAAATAACCCCGTTGAGAACTGCAATTTTTTTAATGCACTAAGCGATATCTGCATACCAATTACGGTGCATTTGGGCCTCTGGTACAGTTATTGAATTGTATTACTATATCAATAGCATTCACATATTGTACATATTCTTTTACGTATTTTTCATTAATTCTGTTTTGGTTGGTGATCAAAATTTGTCTCTTTGAATTGGTTTTCTTCTGAATGTGTTTCTTTCCTCCTCCAGTCTGGGACCCACACACACATATATGTATATGTTTTCCTATGTGTAGTCATAAAGAACCTTGACGGTAAGAATAAGATGAACACACACACACACACACAGATATATATAATATATATATATATATACATATACCCACACACACACATATATGTATGTTTTCCTATGTGTAGTCATAAAGAACCTTGACGGTAACAATAAGATGAACATATTTATACATATACCCACACACACATATATGTATACATACACACATTTACCAGGTGGCCCAACTGCCCTGAATGTAGCGTGCGCATATATCCCTTTTAGAGTTAAAAGAGTTGCAGAACTCAACGGATCTATTTGAAGTTAAAGCCTGCCAGAAAAGAACTGGGTGAGAGTGACCTTCGTTTTACCCCTCGTAATGAGCGCTACCTTCTCACAATCTGTACTGATAAAGCAAAGGTCACTCAGACCACACACACCAAAAGAGTACATCTTTGGACGGTAAAAGATTTCTCTTTCCTTTTTGCTCCCTTTTTTTATCTTTTTCCCATCATTTCTTTAGTTTTAATGCACAAGGCGGGACTCCAACCCTCGATCCCCTGCGTCGCGAATTACCAAAGCAAGGCACTTTAGCGAGTGGGGCCATGGGGACCAGCATCCTTGATATACATCTTTGAAGCATAATTCCATAATCACGAACCAAAGACCTTGCAACACCGTGATGCTATAGCAACTTCTTTGACATGTGTGTTGTGCGGGTAACCGTCAATCAGGGACTTCACTGTAACCAGCGCCGTGACTGTAGAAATATTTCATAAAATGACTCCTTTTTTTGGTGGACACAAGCTCACGATGCAAAAAAAGCGATTAAACTTTCCCAACGACTGTTATATGAATTGAAACAACAGCGAGTCATAAGGTTTATTTTATGTGTGTAGAGATGTTAGGGGAGATTTTGGAGTAGCAAACTCCCTCCTTTATTTCAAGTCTTCACAAAGAAAATCTGAAAATAAGAACCACTGTATATTTAAATAATGTAATGCATACTGTTTACATTCTTAATTATACTAGTTTAGAAATTATCCAAAATGATTTGTGTACGTTAGGGAAAAAGAGTGTTCGCAAACCGTGAGAAAAAATGCAAATGGCGTGTTATTTATGGACGCTCTTAACTACTGTGGTTCTCATCGTCCCATTCTAAATTGGGCGTAAACGACCGCTTAATTTTTGCCAGGGGCCTCTCTATCAGGTTTGAGGTTTTTTAACGTGCCGTAAATCTTCGACACGGGACCAACGGCTTTACTTCCATTCCAAAGGAAGCCATGCTAAGGATTTTTACACCCGAAACATAAGAAAAAAGTAAGACACGTTTTCAAAGAGGCTTTATAAATGCCTTCGACATTTAGGCTTGTAAAAATGATTATCAATTCACTTTACAATTATTTAAATTCATTTGATATCCTTGATTTCATTCACGTTAAAGACTAGTTGTTAAAGCTATAAAAATAGTATTTTAGACCAATAGTAAAATAGAAAATAAAGTATTAGCTAAATATGTACTACAGATGTTTCTAAGTATATTAATGTGAGCAAATAAGGTATCACATTGAATTGTATAATTTAATAACCTCTACATATTTTAGTAGAAATTATCAAGTGCTGTATTTGTATCTATTTTCCAATTGACAGAATTATACAAAATTCATTCACATTGAAAAGAAAAGCATGTATTATTAAGAAACTCAACAGAGACACACATTTTATTAGTCATATACATATCATAATAGTTCATAAAATAAAAAATAACCAACCATTTTCTAGAGAATGTTTCTTTGAAATATAGAAATTTACTTAATTTCTTGGTGTAGTATCTTTGAAAGATTCTAACTTTTATTTTTGAATTGTAGTGTTCGCACGCTAGAAAACCTTTATTGATTTTGCTAACCCCAAATATGTATTTCTGATGAAATCTATATATCGATATTTTGAATAAAGTACAAAACTCCTCATACAGAAATTAATAAAATATATTTTATTAGAGAAATGTAAGCAAGGGTTTGATTAAGAATAATCTAAAATTAATAAATATGTTTCCAAATGCCCAGCACGCTACTGAATATTTTAATGTACGTTCCCTATAACACTGGTACAGGTTCATTTTGATCTCAAAGGGACAGGGAGCTTTCATAGCTGCAGAATAATACGGCTAAGTTTTAGAACTTATTTATAAGGTTAACTACGACGAACTTAAAGCTGACGCAAATGGCTTTATCACTTGATAAAAATTATTTAATTTTTTCCGAAAGAAAATAGTTCTCAATTACTTTAACAGCTAGAGAACGAAACACAAATTCAAAAATACATTGTTTGCAACAAAACTTAAAAGTCATTCAATTATAAATGTCGATCTATGCGTAACACGAATCAAACTTGATTTGAATTAGTGATGCACAAAAAGGGAAATTTTTCTCTTTGTTTTTTTTTTCTTTATTTTTCAGTTTTTCTGGCTGCTTTACCTTATGTGCTACAAACACACACGCGCGCGCCTTCATACATTTTCCAATTTTCTCATCAATGTGTAGTGAACAGGCAAAGAATTCTCAGGAAAAAATAGTGTAGACAAGGATATTTGCGTGTGTAATAGTAATTTTAAAGACACATCCTAGGCAAAACGTCTATAAATGTCTGCATTTGCACCGACATCAGTGCAACTTGATGTTCATATCATAAATCATGATCTCGTTGCTTACGGAACTCGTTGAACAGGTTCCACACACTCTCTTTGTTGTTTTTTGTATTTTGCGGCTAGGAGTTTTCAATTAATATGTCTATTTCAGCGATAGATCCTTCCTCAAAATGTTTTTGAACTTCCGCCATTATGTACGGGAATATCACTGCACACTGATACTATTATTATGAGACGAACATTAGTTCAGAGAGCGATAAATTTAGAAAAACAATTGCATATGAATGTGATAAAAACTACAATTAAAATGCAGAAATAATGAGTTCCGATTGGTTGGAATTTTACGCGCCAATGTACTGGATTGGCCACTTCCTACGATCACGTGTCATGAACGAAATAGTCAACAAAAACCACAAAAATGACTCCACCGTAAAACTGTTTATACAGTAAGCAAGTATAGTCAGTACAATTTAATACTACATATATTGCAATATATTTTAGTAAAGAATACATGGCACCATAAATGAAAATATGCTTAACAATTGGGAGTGTAAACTAAATCAGGCCCATTAGCATAACTTGCTTCTTTTCTGTTCTCACACATACTGAGAAGGAAATAATGGTTGATATATTCCAAGTGTCAACAGAGCACTCCGATCAAGAAGATGCTGCCACCTATCGATATTGTGCAGAAGTTTTTTAATTATTTGTCTATTACCTTAGTAATACAAACAATAATACAGTGTTGTGTTTCTTTTTAATTACATATTAATTTTATTACATATTTAAGTAAACTTAAAACAAGAACCAATTGCTGTTGAATACATATAAGCATTGATAATGTGCTCCCAAAGCAAATAGTTACTACACGTTTCGCGAAGCTTCTGTTTCCCAGAAGATGCCGCCAACAATGATCATGCCTACAATTCTTTTATCCACGATGCCATGTTTTATAAGCAGTCATTTGTTTTTCAAGTATTAACTTTTCTTTCAGTTACGTTATTAAGATATACATTTAAGATTTTGCTGTCTTCCAAACAGGTAACATCAAATTTCACATTTTTTTCAAATACATTAGTTAAAAAAGCTTTCATGAAATGATAATTCGTTCTCACTGACTTTTGGGATGAGTGCCCTAACCGGGCCCCTACTTCATCTCTTCTGTCACCCCACGGCGTTGTTGAACACGTTTTGTTGCTCAAAAAACATTCTCTGGATCTATTGGCGTATTGTGGACGTCTTTACTCTGCGCATGGTGGTAACTGAAGATTTCCCGCCTCTTTCATAATTTTATAAATATGAATATTATTTAACATGAATTATGAAACATATTTAGAATTTATTATAGCATTGAGTCGTTAATACCGTCTCAGAACTGAGTGAACTGGCGAGAGCGACCTTCGTTTTACTCTAGGGTGCCCAACCTGTGCTCTTATGAGCTAATTGCGTCACCTAGTCGTATTACCCCACCTCCTTAGTTTTCTGCATGACCAGGCAGGAAGCATTTCCCCATCAATCATTCAGTGGCATTTAACTGGGTTTGACTCTCGGCACGATGGCAGGTTTCAAGCGAACCAAACATATCGTATTCCAGAAAGAATGGGAGGAAGAATGTTTTTGTTAAATGTGAAATGTCTTCTTGTTTGTAAGCATCACTTATTTTTGGGTTCCCGGTGTAATATTAAACGACAATTTGAGAAATACCAAAATACTGATTATGTCCAAACACTTCTTATCATGTATGTGATAAGTAACAGCACTTGGATTAGAGTTAATTTTGGCTGCAAATACGCTCCCCGTGATCTTCAAATGCAACTAAGTATTTTGCAAAACTCTACAGTCATTAAATATTCTCAGAAAAAAAGATTGAGATTTATTTAAATATGTTCCTATTGAAAAATTTCCAAATTGCGAAATTTTCTTGGAAAATATAAATCAATATTTGGTTCTACATACATTTGTGAATAGATGTTCTCAAAATGAATCAAATAAAAAGCAAATATTACAGTAGGAACGGGAGAACAGGATCATTTGGTCTACCTTATAAGAATGTGTTGTTCATCCCTGTTGGCAATAATTGATGGACTGATTACAAGTAAACAGTGCCAACCAAATCACAAACAAGAATAGCGTTCCAGAAGGACTTTTAGTATTTGTACCATCTCATATAACATTAACGTTGCTGAAGCCCCCGCCACTGATAGAAAGCGACGTCATAGAAAGAGAGGTTTTTGCCTGCCACTACCAAACAAATGGGTAGAGGTAAATCTGCCCTCCCCCTCTTCCGCCGCTGGTTTTACCCATCGCAATGACCTGTTCACTGTCTACGCTGATAACCAAGGTAAAGCAAAGGTCACTCTGGGTTTTAACTTGAAATAGCCCGATGAGTTCTACAATTCTTTTAGCGCTCGAAGAGATATCTGCACACATCAAATTGGGACAGTTGTTAGAAAAGTTTTGTTTCCCAATGACGACTTATGATTATGTAGGATGTACTGTTGTATCTTTAGATGATTTGATTGTTTCATTATGAAGCTGTAATGAGATTTCATACAGTTGTTGCATAATTTTTTAGAGTATTATGTCGCTGTTGCCTTGGTGGGAGTGCGATAAAGTAACCCCAATGTGGATGATTTGTGTGTGAGTGATGATTAAATAAAATTTTAGTGGTGTTGCCGAAGAGTACCCGCTAAATGGGGTGTAAAGTTTCAGTGACGATGATTCTACAGTGATGCTGTGATGTGCCTGTGGAGGACTGTAGAGATTCAGTTAGTGTACCCACTAAGTTAGTATGTGAAGAGTTAATCTGTGAGAGATGAGATGGTACTTAGAATTTTGAGGTTAATAGTAACAATTGATGTTAGTATTATGATTATTTTCGCAGCTTCATATTGATTGGAAGTGTTAGTGCCGATGACGACTTATTATTTATAATAAATCCTGCAGTAAAGCAATGCTATGAATGCATAGGAGCAGCATTTGGAGCGAGTAATTATGTTAGTGTGAAACGCTGTTAGACCCTGGAGCTTTTTATTCTTTTGAAGAGAGTCCAATAGTTGGAACAGGAGATGAGCTGATTTATGCGCCGCACACGTTTGGTAGCAGTGGAACTGTGGCTAGACCAGAAAACATTGTTGTTGCAAATCGCTACACGCGGGGAATTCGGCGTCAAAAACACGGTAAGAGACATTGTTCACTAACCTCATTCTCTGCTCTGTCACCGGGCAGCATTATGCTTCATGATACCACGCGCATATTATGCTCCGTCTCTTATATACACGGCAAACCCGAATTCTAATTACAAAAGCGGATGATTTAAACAACCTCATTAATATTTCATGATGCAAATTGTAGCATCACTCTTGCTGGATCACGTCAACGTATCATTTTTGTTTTCCCACTTTTTCCCTCCTATTTCTGTTTCTGTTTTTCATTTCTAACTTTACTGCATCGAACAAGATGGCGCCGCGGTAATGTGTGCGAGTCCCATTTCAGAGGTTCCGGGTTCAGTCCCCAGTGACCGCCCAATCAGACCCATGGCTTTATTCGAGGGGAGTTCCGGCTTGCAAGCGAATGCTGGAATGGTTTCTTTCATCCACAAAATTCTTATTGAAACGACATTTTCGCAAAAGAAATAGAGGGAAAGAGAGGGAACTTTAAATTGTTACACCGTTTTTTCAGTTATGTCACCTCCACGTGGGTCTATGCACGGTCATTGGACAAAACATGAATAAATTTTTGCTGCTGTCGCTTGCCCACGTTCACTTATGTGTACTGAAGTCATTGTCATGTCCTACCTCATTCTTAACACCGCGGTACACTGGCACGCACGCTGGCTTGTGGCGTAGCCAAGTAGGTCTGAAAGCAACAATTAATATTTCAGCGTAACGTTGAAATATCAATTTATGGCTAAATTCCTAAACCTGCGAGAAAAAAAAAGGTTTGTGAAATGTGTTCTGAAAATGGTACGCGTTCGTTTCTGCTATAACCAGTTCTTTATTGTAAGCCATTGACACGATAGGCCATTCTAAAACTGTAGTATAAATTATTGCTTATTTATTACTTTCTCTACTTCTCTACTTTTTTCAAGAAAATCCCTACACCCTAAATTACCTTTACATGGAAAAATTTTCGAAAAATTTTATTTTAATAAAATGGCTCTAACGATTTGGATTAAAATATCACATATTAAAGCAATTTCCATCACAAATAAAACGTATATCTTCAATTTTCTGAAAATAGCTTCTTAAGACCTGTTTATTCTGAATGAATTTTGCATAACTAACAAACCGTAAGAGATAGACAAAAACTTACTACATAAAAAATGCAATCTCATTAAAACACACAATTTATGTCAAATACATTTTTTTCGTGGAGTTGGCCGTTTTTAAGATATTCCTTGTTATTAGTTCCAGTTTTAAAGTACTTATACTTTTCCCATGCGAGAACTTGTTAACTCCTGTCCACGCGATGGAACGGATTTCAATTCCATAGCAACCACATTTTAAAACATTTGACTGTCGGTTTAGCCTGAAGTAGAAGAATAAGCTTATAAACAATAATTAATTTGTTACAGAGATGTAGAGAAAGCCATGTGAATGGAACATCATTTTTTTTCTTGAAAACAATGTCTTAGCGAGTAAAATTTCAATATAATTATTTGTTACATTTATTCTTTAAAATATTCTCCTAATGCATGATGCATTAAGTACCTGAAAATCTGTATAGTGACTTCACGAAAAATACATGTTTTGAGGTCAACTGAATCAATAAAAATCCCTTTTAGATTAAGTCCACATCTGTGTTTTGAGCAACGTAACTCAAACACAAATCTCGGTTAAATACCGAAATTAGTATTTAATATCAGCTTCTTCCAAGGATTTAAAATAAATGCATGCAAAATATTTTCTCGTTTTTCTTTTTCAAATATTATTTTTCATATAAGATACTATATTTAAGATGACAATTAAAATATGTACCTTATCTTGTTTCTGAATGACTTTTATATAACTGATAAATTACGTTTCCGCAGCAAAACAAGGAAGTCAAAGCTACTGGTGTTAATGCAGCATCTGTAATATAACTAAATGTAAGCTAAGAAATACAGTCATATCAGAAAACAGCACACAGTTTCAAAAAACTTTGCATTAACACTTACAGACAATCTATATAACTGTATATAACTCTCAGAATTATGATTACTAACATGTTATACCTAATTTAAGTGTCACTGTTTGTTGTAATATAATTTTAATATTGTTATATTTTTATACCAAATTATTGTTTTCATGTGTCATAAGCATTAGAGGCATATTTTAATCCCTGAGTATATAATGATTTACTTATGTTCAAAATTTTCATTGTTTTAGGGATGTAAAACTGTAAAACAAGATTTTTAATGTGGTCGCTTTAAGACCTTGTAGTTCTGCGACCTAAAATAAAGAATAAATAAAAAAAAATAAAAAAAAAAGGCTTTGAGGATTCAGCACCTGTTTTCATATGCAAATAAGTTTAATCAATATGATAATTTAATTGCATTCAGTATTTTCATACCACAAAAAGAATGAACATTTTAAATATTAAATTATAATTAATTTAAATTTACAATGTAAATAAGGTTAATAAATCATTCGTTCAACTAAAGTAGGATTTATGTCTCAAAAACTCCGCTAGAATTACCGAGACAAAATCTCCCTTATTTTCAAGTTCAAAAGTTACTAGTATATACGTACACCCTCGTTATATGTTGTATTCGCACACTGTGACCTGCGTGGATTTTTTACGGCTACCATCACCAGGAAGAGGCGAAGGGACCAAAGGAGGCTACAGGATGCAGGCAGACAGACCACAGAGACTTGCGGAAGACCCTAATAGGCCTGGCTCGAAGACCCACCACAGTATTGGAGCTGCCAAGAGAGGATGATAAACGATCCGTCGACCAAGCAGCACGAGTTGTTTCTTTAGACAAATTCCGCGTCATCTGTTGAGCATCACCATACACCTAAAACCACACCTGAAAGATGAGAAGGAAAGGGAATCAAATGAGAATGGTGGAAAGGAAACCACGGTAGGTCAGGAACCATGTCAGCATTCGTTTACCGACCAGGGAAAAGCACGAAAAACCCAAAGTCAAAGCTGAAGGTCAACAGGAAACGAATCCGGGGCCTCCCAAATGCGAGTCTCACAAGTTAGGTAGTGTCATCTTCCTTGGTTCACTACATCATCATTTATTGTTTAACATTTTCAATAAACAAAAAAATAAGTGATTGAAGAAATATTAATAGTCTACTAAATGGAATAAGACATTGTTTTCAAATCTAATTTTTCTTTGCGGAGCTAACGCGTTTCATGGTTGTACACAACCAGAAAAGCTAACATTTATCGAAGTTGCTAGTTATAGAAGAATACAAATGAGCAATTAGTGATTTCATTACGTATTTAAGATCGATTACATCAGTATGCCATGAACGCCAAAAAAGCCTCACTAAAGATCCAAATATAAATACAAAACAAACGACCGTATTGTTCACTAGAAATGCGAAGCATTATTTTCACACTACCTGAGCTGTCAATCAGTTTTGGAATGAGAAATACCAAGTGTCCCAACTGCATCGCATTTGATGTGAGCAGACATTCCTTTGTGCGTTAAAAGAATTACAAAACGCAATGGGGTTATTGCAAGTTAAAACTGGTAAGTGGGGAACTGGATGAGCAACCCTCGTTTTACCCCTCTTGCTTAACAGCGAGTCACTTTCATTGTGAGGGGTGAAAGGAAGATCGCGCTCTTCAGTTTTAACTTGAAATCGCCCCGTTGAGTTCTGTAGCTCTTTTTAATACACAAACAGATCTGTGCCCACGTCAAATATAGAACATTTGGGCCACCTGGTAATCCAAGTCTAAAAATAACACCCAAACTCATACGTCATTCCATGCTAAGTTTATTTTAAATTGTATTTCAAGCTGTCTTTAAGATATTCATTTCAAGATAACATTAAAAATGTGCAATATTAGCGTATCTTGGCACGTTGTTCCTCTCTAGCCCGGGCGTCTCCAACTGGTTGCCCTTTAAGTAAAGCAGAGAGAAATAGCAAATATGCTCGAAGCTCCTGCGAATTTCCTACTTGCACTGCGTGACCAATTGCGCGTAAAGCAAGAACAGATAATTCCGTTAGTGTTGTAGAGTATACATTTTGCGTTTAGACTATGTAACTACCTTACCTTAATAATAGTATAGGTTCATGATTGGTAAAACAATTTCTCCATTATGTCTCTTGCATTAGTGTTTATACTTCGAATTTGAACATGTACATATTTTCATAGGTTTGATGGTAACTGATAGTCGTAACATACAGGTGATCCAACAGTGCCTTATTTAATGTGTGCATATAACCTTTTATGCAATAAAAGAATTGCAAAACTCAACGAGATAATTTGAAGCAAATGCCAGTAGTGAAATGGAAATGGCGTGTTTTGTTTTTGTTGTTGTTTTTTTGTTTTTTTAAATTTATGAACGGTTTTAACAACTGTGGTTCTCAGCGTCCCATTCTATATTGGGCTTGTAAGACCGCTTAATTTTGTTCAGAGGCCTCTTTATCAGCGTGAGGTTCTTTTAAACCAACGGCTTTACATCCCTTCCGAAGGAAACCATGCTAAGGATTTTTACGCCCGAAAAAAGCCATCGTCCTCCACCGGGTTTGGACCCGCAACCTTGGGTATATGAAGTTAGATACACACCTTTTGCAATATATGCAAAAGATGTTTAACGAAGATCGTTCACACTATTTCCTAACACTGACTGGTGTTTACTTCGAATTGGCCTGTTGAATTCTGCAACTTTTTTATCGCTCGAAGGGCTATCTGCACACATTAAATACGGCAGAACTTAACGGAACTATATCAAGTTAAGCGGAGAACTGGCAAAAGCGACCTTTGTTCTATCCCTCTCAATGAGCGCTCACCACTCACCGTCTTAATTGATAAGCAAGAAGGGCAAAACGAATGCCGCTCGGCCAGTTTCCCACTAACCAGTTTTAACTTGAAATGATCCCAATGAGGGCTGCAGCTCTTTAAACGCAATAAAGGGAGAGGTATCTGTATATATCAAATGTGGTGGTGGTGGTGGTGGTGGTGGTGGTGGTGGTGGTGGTGGCAGCAGCAGCAGCAGTAGTAGTAGTAGTAGTAGTAGTAGTAGTAGTAGTAGTAGTAGTAGTAGTAGTAGTAGTAGTAGTAGTAGTAGTAGTAGTAGTAGTGGTGGGGGTAGTATTGATTGTTCTTGTTCCATTTCCATCTCCCTCCCCCCGCTTTAACTGTAATGTTCATAATGGCGGTTCGCTAATATTGTACGCTAAAATGCACAAATCGATGATTTAAATGATGGAAACTAATACAGTTGCCTTATTTTTAATATTCTCTATTATGAAGCACACATATTTACATTGGCCTCCCCACACATCTGCTTTTGTTGAAATTATTAATGACACCAATGAAAATACAACATGGGAAACAAAATGCATATTGTGAACTCTTTCCACAACATAAATCGTGGCAATAAACGCTCCTTCTAATTCCTGTGCACACACGTAGCTCTATAAATGCTGACACCATAAAACCGTGAATTGCCCATAAAGGTCGGCGGTTGCTTCTGAGCTAAGTGTATCAACACGAAGGTTCCTTTACAGTGTGACACCCTTCCCACGTTGTTGCCAGTGGCGCCCGTTTCACGGCATCGCAAACATGACAACGTTGCACGCGGCACATGCTGCATACAAACAGCGCTCGGTTATCAGAGGTCACGTAGGCCAGGCGCAGAGATTAAGGGGAAGCCCACCCTCGCACATGGGACCAGAATGCTTCATCAAGTTCGGGAAATGGGACAATGGAAGCGACTAAAGTGAGATTTAGTGTGCCATAAACGAAGAAATAATGCCCCTCATTAAGAAATACAAACACAAGGAAATTCATGTGCTGCACAGTAATTAGAATGAACTATCACAACAATGTTTAAGGAATGCAACTGTGCGCCACTTTATAAGGTACATAAACGTTTGACAGTAAAATGAAATAATTAAAGGTGAACATTTATTCGCTTAAAGCGATTGTAAATCAATAGTTAAATTACTGTTCTTTACCACAACACACACTTAAATTATGTACTAATATGCAGCATCCTATAAACAGTAGCAGTATTAATTATGAACATTTTTACTTTTTCTACACGTACTATGGATATAGTAGGTAGAGAAGGTTTTGTTTTCCACCCGAAATATATGCTAAATAAAATAAAATACAATAAAAAAAAGCTTATGTGTACCATTCACATAACTTTCTCCATATCCCTGCAACAAATAATTCTTAAAAAGCTTATACTTCTATCTACTTTATGCTAATCAGAAAAAAATAGTAGAAATAGTCTAATTACTCGCTTCCTTGTAAGTAGAAGCGAAATAAGGGACAACCGTAGGTTATAGTGATAGTCAAAAGCTGGTTGCTGTGTCAATTAAGTTCCTTTGTCTATATGGATAGGAGTTGACAAGTTCCTTTATGAGAAAAGTACACGTTTTTCATAGCAGAAAAAAAAATAAGGAATGTCACAAAAACGACGAACTCCACGAAAAAAATGTATATAACATAAATTGTGTGTTTTAATGTGCTCTACATTTTTTGTGTAGTAAGTTTTGTCCATCTCTTACGGTTTAGCAGTTATTCAAAATTTAGTAAAATTCATCCAGAATAAACTACTCTTCAGAGGTTATTCCCAGAAAATTCAAGATATACATTTTATTTGTCAGGTAAATATGTTTAATATACGAAATTTTAATCAAAATCATTAGAGCCATTTTTGAGAAAATCAACATTTTCGAAAAAAGTTCCATGTAAAGGGTAGTTGGGAGTGGGGTGATTTTTCTCAAAATCTTCGTGTCGCATCCCTGGAAGATATTAAACTTAAATACCAAGTTTGGTATTTTACCGACCTTTCGTTTTTGAGTTATCGTTTTCACAGACACACTGACACACACACACACACACACGGACCTTTTTGTTAAAATGCTTTTTTTGGATATTGGGGACCCTAAAACATATATTTCCGGTGAAATCTCGGTATCGAATTTTTTGGTGGAGTGCAATACTTTCTCTATACACTATGTACATAGTGCGTATGGAGAAAGTAAAAATAGAAATACGGCTGTAATTTTTGTGTGTGTGTGTGTGTGTGTGTGTGTGTGTGTGTGTGTGTCTGTCTGTGAACAATATATCTCATAAGCTAAAAGTCTGTTAAGTGGATTAAAGTTCAGCATTTATCAAGGATGTGACACAAGAATTCGACATCTTACTACCTTTAACATGGAAGTCTTTTTTCAAAAATGTAGATTTTCTCAAAATGGCTCTAACAATTTTAATTAAAATACTGTATATTTAAGATATTTTTAGACAAACGAAACGTATATCTTGAATTTTTTGAAAATAGTCTCTAAAGACCTCTTCATTCTGGACGACTTTTGTATAATTGGAAAATCGTAAGAGATGGACAAAAATGTACTTCACAGAAAATATAGAACGTGTTAAAATACACTATTTATGTCATATGCGCTTATTTTAGAGTTAACCGTTTCCAATATAGTTACTTCTTTCAATTCTAAACTACTTAAACTCTTCTCAAATGGAAAGTCGTATTTTGTTTCATTTCTCTTTTGTTTTTATTGAGAATGCAAATCCAACTGAATTTTAATTGTTGACACAGCGGCCACTTTTTAAAAGGTTTGACTATCGCTTTAGCCTAGTGTATCCCGTTATTTCAATTCTGCTTATAAGGAACTAAGTAATACGACTATTTCTGCTAATGTTTAACTTGATTAGCATGAAGTAGATAAAAGAATAATCTTTTGTAAGAACTGTTTGTTTGCAGAACAGGTAGAGAAAGTCATGTGAATAGAGCACAACAGTTAATTTTGCAAAAAAATACCTGCACCGCAGCACAATATCGTCCCTGCCAAAATCACGATTTCTGAATAAAAATCCAAATCCTTTTTCCTTTCAGTAGGTTATAAGGGAAAATTGTTTCAATTCTGCTAAATCAGGCTCATTGTTTACAGAGCTTTGTCAAAACTTTTTTTAAGTTGGTAGATCATTATTTGTACAAAATATATGCGCCTTGCGAAAAACTTCAGATATCACAAATTCATGGAAATCACATTCAACAGACCTTATAGACCTTACTTTCTCTGTCACGCATGTACAATGTACATAGAAGGTTAGAGAAAGTATTGCATTCCACCGAATAATTCTATATCGAAATGTCCCCTGAATAAAAAATAACATTTAAAAAATGTTAGTGTGTGTGAGTGTGTGTGTGTGTGTGTGTGTGTGTGTGTGTGTGTGTGTCTGTAGACAGCATAACTCAAAAACGAAAAGTCCCTGAACCAAACTTGGTGGCGACTTACAATGTTGCAAGTACTTGTCCTCCGCCGGGTTTGAACCCGCGACCTTTGGTATATGAAGTCAGCATGGTAACCATTACACCACGGAGGGCGATAATTGATGTGCGAGCTTAGATTCATTTTTTCATCTGAACTATACGATAATACAAGAATAGGCAAGCAGTTGCCCTCAATGCTTGGCAGGTCAAGAAAAACATGGCTTATATTAAACTGTGGACAGGAGTGAAGGCTTGCATGTGGTTTAGAAAGGGAAGGAAGATATGGAAACCTGGCTTAACGACTGTTACGATGTATTTATTACCTTATGAAACGACATACTAATGCATATTACTATCAAATATGTTATTTTCTAATGTGCCATTCGTTTATGCCAAAGCCATAGCCGCCTTATATGTGAATCTCTCGAGACAGCAGTGTCCTCGGTATTGTTCACTGAGCATAGGTGGCGAGGGACGTGTCAAGTGTACGTTTATTAGCTGTAAGCTGTCTCTGTCGTTGATTTGTCTTTGGTTGTGAAGTTTTTAAGCATATTGTGTTGTGGGTGATTTTCTTAGGAACTGTATTATCTTCTGCCAACAATTTCAAGTTTGAACAGCGTATTTTTATTTACGATACATACGTGAAAACTGAATCTTTTAGACAGATATGTAAGACAATTTTAGGAGCAATTTCCTGGTCATCCAGTTCTGTGTAGAAACACTCTGAGATGTTTGGCCAAGAAATTTAGAACAGGATATCCAAATGCTAAACCAAAGAAGCGAAAATGATCTCGTCCTTGCTAGCACACATGATCATCCGGTTCTGGTCGCCGTTCGGGTCTTCCGTTCATTCCTTCCTCACAAAGGTCATGTTGGAAGGCAAAGAAAACCCACTATAGCCTACTTGCGGTTACTGGAGGCTCTTCCTTCTGCCGACTTCTAACAGCATCCTTAACAGTGGTTGAATTCTTGCCAGATTGCACAAAGTCGCGGATTGGGCTACAAAAACATCGACTTTGGGACATTTTAATTGAAGTAAATGCTATTAGTATTCACATTCACTTTATTTGCCACTAAGACACTCAGTGTAAAGCAACACTTTACACTTGAACACTAACATCACACACTTCGTATACACAAAACAACTGAATCAGTGAGTCACAACTCACTGCCAACTGCAGTGGAGAGTGCATAATGCTTATTCAATGTGTTCACTTTTCTGGTTTAGCATTTTTACTCGCTAGATTGACTTTCTACACTCTTTCATTCACTTGACGAATTTCCATTGGCCTCTTAAATACCTTCCCATAGAAAAGCTTCTAGAAGTCACCGCCCTAGAATTAGCAAGATCGACGTCTCGAGAAGTGTTTTGCTTTGCTCGAAGAAGCATGCCTTTGTTTGCCTAGCGATTGTATTCTTGACGCGCTATTGTTGAAGAATCGGTGATTAGGACCCTGGCTGCTTAGCCATGCAGGTAGATCTCTATATGCTGGTTGATGGCCGCCATAATATGAAAATATACCACTTGTAAAATACCTGTAGTCAAAGTTCAAGAATTGCTATACTGTTTTTCTTTTTGTAGCATCGAGTGGGTGTGAAACACAGCGTATTCCAAGTAAGGCATTCGAATCAAGTGCACCAGTGTTCCTTGAGCTCAAATACATCTTAATGTTTTATCTAGTGGTGCTAATGCTTTAATAATATTTGTTAGTGTAATTACAGTTCAAATGAAATATATAAACATTAGTTTGGGTAAAATATAGGCGAGAAAAGTGTGATAAATACCTTAGCAAGAGTTGGCTGTGTGATTCGGAATCCTGAAGTAAATAAATGACTTCAGAAAGTTCAAATGAAAACAATACTTTTTTTTGTTTTTTTGTTTTTTTTGTTTTTACAATTTCAATATGAATTTTGCAATTTTTAAAAATAATCATTGCGAAATTATGTTGAATAAGACAACCCTGAGTGGTTGTGTACCTATGTGTTATGGAAGTGAGACAGGGTAGTTCTTAGTTTATAGCTCAAGAAACTAGAACAATGAGAAACCAAGCAAAGTATAGAAGAGTCGGGTCAACAAGGTAAATGTCAAAATTTGATTTAATTAAAATATCTATATCACAGAAGCCCCCAAAACTTTTTAAGAGCTGTGCGACAAATTGTGAACATATTATTTTCTTTTACTTTCTCTCACCCCTATGTGCAATGTATATAGTAAGATATTGCATTCCAGCCAAAAATTCGATATTGAGATTTTACCGGAATCATGTGTTTTAGAAATAAAAATGGCGTGTTATTTATGGACGCTCTTTAACTGCTGTGGTTCTCAGCGTCCCATTCTATATTGGGCGTGAAAGACCGCTTAATTTTGCTCAGAGGCCTCTCTATCAGGCTTGAGGTTCTTTTACGTGCCGTAAATCTACGACACGGGACCAACAGCTCTACTTCCCTTCCGAAGGAAGCCATGCTAAGGATTTTTACGCCCGAAAAAATCCATCGTCCTCCTCCGGGTTTGAACCCGCGACCTTGGGTATACGAAGTGCCGGTCTCCATGGCCACGCTCGCTAAAGCGTCTCGCTTTGGTGCTTCGTGGGCAGGGGATCGTGGCTTCGAGTCCCGCCTTGGGCATGGGTGTTATATGTTTGTGCAATGTGTATATGTTTGTAAAAGAAACAGTAAAACCAGTAAACCAGTAATCAGTAAAACCTACGGGGGGAAATGTAAATAGGGATACAGTACCGGAGTCCTGAACAGACTCCGTTACTGTTTAAAAAAAGTCAGCATGGTAACCATTACACCACGGAGGGCGACTACATGTTTTAGGATCCCCTGTATAAAAAAAAATATTTTTAGACAAAGTTCCATGTTTGCGTGTCCGTGGGCAACACAACTCAAAAACGGAAAGTCGGTACACGAAAATTTTAAATAAAATTGCCCCCACCCTAATTACCCTTTACATGGAATCTTTTTCGTAAATTTTGTAAATTGTCTCTAACAATTTTGATTAAAATGCCACATATATTTAAGATATTTTCATGACAAAGGAAATGTATCTTGAATTTTAGCAAATAAAGAAAAACGAATTTCAATTGTTTCACACAGCGACCGTCTTTTAAAAGATATGACGATAGCTTTAGCCTATGCATTCCCTTATTTAGCTTATGCTTACAAAGATGTAAGCAGCAAGTCACTTCTGTTAATTTTTATATCGATTATCATGATTTAGACAGAAGAATAATCTTTTGTAAGAAACATTTGTATGCGGAACAGTTAGACAAAGTCCTGTGAATGGAACATTTATAAATGTTCCCTAATATTCTTTCACCACTTAAATGAATTTAGCCAGCTTCATTTGATTTCTTTGCAGATGTTGCGCACTGCTCACAAAATATATGGTACTTAGCGATTTAAAACGCTTTATAAAGGCACAGAATGTCGCTTTTGCTTGCCTGAGTTTCCGTTCTGCAGCCCCAACTTTCCCACAAATTTAAGTCTTTAATTCCGATCCCTACGATTACCAAGCCGGCTTATACCCTCTTGCGGCAGTGAAGCATATTAAACTCGACAGGGAAACCAATGAGAATCTTGAATTAATGTTCTTATTATGCATCGCAATATATTGGAAAAGTTGGAAAAGGAATATGAAACTGTCTAGCAGAAAAATAAATTATTCGTGAAGTTCTTTCAATCTGGTGTCACGTTGTTACTTAAATGTCTCATTTCAAACTTTCATTAAAGCTATAAAATTTATAGCCTCCTTCTCTATTTTTAATTTCTCTACACGTACTATGTAAGTGTATAGAGAAGGTATTGTAATGTACCCAAAAATTCGATACCAATATTTCACCGTAAATACATGTTTTGGGTCCCCCCTAATCCAAAAAGATCTTTTTTGGAAAAAAGGTTCGTGTGTGTGTGTGTGTGTGTGTGTGTGGACAGCATAACTCAAAAAGAAAAAGACTGTTAAATACCAAACTTGGTATTTAAGTTTAGTATTTTGCAAGGATGCGACGCTAAGATTTTCAAGAAAATCCCCCCACCCCCAACCACCCTTTTACATGGAACTTGTTTGTAAAATTTTTATTTTCTCAAAAATGGCTGTAACGATTTTGATTAAAATATCGCATATTAAAGATATTTACTTGACAAATAATATGCATATCTTGAATTTTTGGGGAATAGCCTTTGAAAACTACTTTATTCTGGATGAATTTTACGGAATTTTGCATAACTGCTAAACTATAAGGGATAGACAAAAACTTACCACACAGAAAATGTGGAGCACATTAAAACACACAATGTTACATAAATTTTTTTCGTGGAGTTGATCATTTTTGAGATATTCTTTGATTTTGGTTTCAGCTTTAAAAGACTTATACTTTTCTCATACAGGAATTTGTCAACTCCTATCTGAACCTCAGTCACATAGCAGCCAGCTTTTGACTATCACTTTAACCTAAGGTACCCCGCCCCCTTATTTCGCTTCTAAAAAAATGAAATGGTCTGTTATTTATGGACGCTCTTTAACTGCTTTGGTTCTCAGCGTCCCATTCTATATTGGGCGTGAAAGATCGCTTAATTTTGCTCAGGCTTGAGGTTCTTTTACGTGCCGTAAATCTACGACACGGGACCCACAGCTTTACTTCCCTTCCGAAGGAAGCCATGCTAAGGATTTTTACGCCCGAAAAAATCCATCGTCCTCCGCCGGGTTTGAACTCGCGAACTTGGGTATATGAAGTTAGCATGGTAACCATTACACCACGGAGGGCGACATTTCGCTTCTACTTACAAGGAAGCAAGTAATAAGACGATTTCTGCTAATTTTTTCTCCATTAGCATTAAGTGAATAAGCTTTTTAAGAATAATTTGTTGCAGAGATGTAGATAAAGTCATGTGAATGTAACACATCAGATTTTTTCACTCCAAGATACCCCAGAATGCGAGATTTCGAAATCATTTTCGATATCGCTTTCGTAGAGGAAGTATTGCATTCCACACATAAATTCGACACGGAAGCCTCTGAATACAAAAAGAGAATTTTAAAAAATCCGATGTGTTCCATTCACATAACTTTCTCTAGCTGTTCCATATACAAACTATTCTTACAAAAGATAATTCCTTTATCTACGTCATGCTAATCAAGATGAACATTAGCATAATTTTATTGGCCTAATTACTCGCTTCCTTATAAGTAGAAGGGAAATGATGGAATATATTAGGCGATAGCTTTTAAAAGCTGGTCGCTATGTAAAAGACAATTTGATACGCTTAGCAGGTCCTGTTTGAAAAGTAGGATGTGTTCCATTCACGTGATTTTTTCTTAATCTCTGTAAAAAATTATTGTTAATAAGCTTATTCTTCTATCTACTTCATACTAATCGAGATAAACATTAGCAGAAACGGTCTTATTATTTAGTACCTTATAGGGTAGAAGGGAAATAAGGGAATACACTAGGCTAAGCCGACAGTCAAATGCTTTAAAATGTGGTTGTTATGGTATAGAAATCCGATTCTTTGCGTGGTCAGGTGTTGACAAGTCCCCTTATGAGAAAAGTATTTGTATTTTAAAGCTGAAATCAATAACAAGAAATATCTTAAAAACGGTCAACTCCAGAGAAAAAATGCATATAACGTAAAATGTGTGTTTTAACAAACTCTGCATTTTATAGTAGGATTCTGTCTATCTCTCACGGTTTATCAGTTATACAAAATTCATTCAGAATAAAGATGTCTTCAGAGCCTATTTCCAGAAAATTCAAGATATACATTTTGTTATGTAAATATCTTTAATATTCGATATTTTAATCAAAATCGTTAGAACCATTTTTGAGAAAATCAATTTTCGAAAATTTTTCCATGTAAAGGGTAGTTAGGGTTGGGGGATTTTCTTGAAAATCTTCGTGTTGCATCCTTGGAAGATACTGAACTTAAATACCAAGTTTGGCATTTAACGGACTTTTCGTCTTTTCTGCTGTCCACAGATACACATACACACAAGGACCTTTTTCTAAAAATGCGTTTTTTTTTTATTCAGGAGGTCCCAAAACATGTATTTCTGGTGAAATCTCGGTATCGAATTTTGGTGCAATACAATACCTTCTCTATACACTATGCACATAGTATGTAAAACTGGAAATGGAAATGGCGTGTTATTTATGGACGCTCTTTAACTGCTATGGTTCTCAGCGTCCCATTCTATACTGGGCGTGAAAGACCGCTTAATTTTGCTCAGAGGCCTCTCAATCAGGCTTGAGGTTCTTTTACGTGCCGTAAATCTACGACACGGGATCCACGGCTTTACTTCCCTTCCGAAGGAAGCCATGCTAAGGATTTTTACGCCGAAGAAATCCATCGTCCTCCGCCGGGTTTGAACCCGTGACCTTGGGTATATGAAATTAGCATGGTAACCATTACACCACGGAGGTTAGGTAATTTAAAATTGAAACCAATAACAAGGAATATCCCGAAAATGGTCAACTTTACAAGAAAACCCTATATGACAAAATTTGTGTGTTTTAACGAGATCTAATTTTTTTTTTTTTTTTTTTTTTTTTTTGTAGCAAGTGCTTGTCTATAACCGTTATACAAAATTCAGCAAAACCCATCCAGAATAAATAGGTCTTCCGAGGCTATTTCCAAAAATTCAAGTTATACATTTTATTTGTCTTTAATATAGGATATTTTAATCAAAATCGTTAGTCATGTTTGTGAAAATCGAAATTTTCAAAAATGTTTTCATATAAAGGGTGGTTGGGGTGGGGGGATTTTCTTGAATCTTGGTGTTGCATCCTTGAAAGACTCGTAATCGGCTTACCCTCCCCTAGGACTCCGCCTGCGGTGCCATTAGTAGTTAAAGCGGGCGTTAAACACTACCAAAAAAAAAAAAAATTCGTAGGACTGACGCCCCATTAGGACTTAACAAGCCAATGCCTAGGGGTCAGAAGCTTGATCCTTGAAAGATACTAAACTTAAATCCCAAGTTTGGTATTTAATAGACTTTTCGTGTTTGAGCTATGCTGCCCACAACCACAGAGAGAGGGGGGGGGGGGAGAGTCAGACAGACACACGAATATTTTTCTAAAAATGCTTTTTTTGGATTTAGGGGTTCTCAAAACATATATTTGCGGTGAAATCTCGGCATCGAAAAATGTTGGGTGCAATACGGTGCCTTCTTTATACACTATGTACAATGTAGGTGTAGAGAAAGTAAAAGTAAAGAATTTTATCAATTACATCTGAACTCCAAGCAGCAACATTTATTGTAGTGGATACACACAGCGCCATCACCGAGTTACTTGTCCACTGTGTATTTTTAACCTCTCCAAATTTATCGTTATTTTGGCTAAGTGAGCTAGCTATAACTTCAGCCGTTTTTGCGGAAAAACACTTCTTAATATTAAAATTAAATCTGGATCGTTTCTTACTATGCATTATAAAAAGTGTTAAAATATAAACACGAAAACGAAACAAAAAGAACAAGAAACTTTAAAATAAAACTATAAGTAATGAAATATAAATTAAGCTTATAATGAAACAAAGAGACTTACGTAATAAGTGCAATCAGTACTCCCTCGAAGCGAAGGCGACTGAAGAAAAATTAATATGCTCTATCGTTTAATACCGTTACCAAATGCGTTTAATTTGTACAACATTGATTAGGTATACAAATTAGTTTCTCAATGTAAACAAGGAGTGCATAGTAACGACATACAGGAACTGTATTCAAATGTTTCTTTCGTAAAAACAAGCACTTGTGATGAACTGCATTCAAATGTTTATTTCCCCCGGTGCATAAATTTCCTTACTCCCTCCTGATGGCCAACTAGTTTACACCTAAAGGTCAATTTAAAAAATATTTCTTTCATTATTTGCGATGAGAGAGAGAGAAAGACAAGAGAAGATCGTAAATTCTGTTCACATGTCCGTTATATAACAGACATCAGAAAAAATATAACAAATTGCTAACACTACAAAATTAATAATTCTATTTCTTTTCATCGTGTTGATGTGTTCCAGCCACAGGACTTTCTCCATCTGTTCTGCAAACAAACTATTCTTAAATCAAAAGTATTGTTCCTTTATCTATATCATTATAATCGAGATAAATACTAGCAGAGATTGTCTTATTACTTACTTCCTTGTAAGCAGAAGGGAAATAGAGGAATACATTAGACTAAAGCTGGTCGCTATGTGAATAACTGGAGTTCGATTCGCTTTGCATGGTCAACAGTAAAACAGAAGAGAAAGGTGGCTTCCCGTTTGAGAAATGGCCAACTTTACAACAAAAAAATGTAGGTATGTGACATAAACGAGATCTACCTTTTTGTCTAGTAAGATTTTATCTATCTCTTACACTTTACCAGTTATGCAAAATCCATTCAGAACAAAGAGGTCTTCAAAGGCAATTCCGAGAAAATTCAAAACATACAGTTTATTTGTGATGTAAATATCTTTAATATGCAGTATTTTAATCAAAATCGTTAGAGCCGTTTTTTTTAGAAAAACAACATTTTTCCATGTAAAGGGTAGTTTGAGGTGGAGAATTTTCTTGAAAATCTTCATGTCGCAACCTTGGAAAATATTGAGCTTTATACCAAGTTTGGTATTTGATGGTCTCTTCGTTTTTGAGCAATGTTGTCCACACACACAGAGAGAGAGAGAGAGAGAGAGAGAGATTTGGTAATTATTTACAAGTTGGGCCGTTAATTCCCTCTGCTGCGACTTATACCAGTTTTGCACTCGAACGGGACCGGTGTGGTTAGAGGGAGATTAGGGATGGGGAGATGGTTTAAAAAACCAATGTTGCTACCTGTTTATATACACACACTAACCTAAACGAATTGGAACCTAACCTCGCGCTAAATTTGAAATCCACAGGCTTTGAAATTGTCATCATAAATACAAAGTCAATCAATCGCTCATTCGATTTTAGAGTGGCTGAAGTTCTGCATAATAAAATTCACTGAACAGCTGTATCTGCGTGAAACTTACTTGTCATACATCAGCACAGCGTCTAGCGACATATGCCGGTGTTGCATTCCACAACACTGTTCGCCTGCTGCCGACAATGAAACTCAGGTTTTAGGCACTTTAGTGTGTAGTATTATTATATATTTACATTGCAAAAGTACTACAAGACTTCTTTATTTATATTCTACTCCGTCTAGGCAGCATACTTCATAAATATTCACAAAAAAAGATCGCTACGCGCACGTAATCAATTAGCGTTTAACTTAATTACGGAGCTTTTCCGATAAAAAAAATTGGTGAAAACGTAACAAGTATAAACCAAACTTACAGTCAAACCACAATTTGTTTAATTTCTAGAGGGGCCCAAGTTCTCTATAATTACCAGATATTTTTCTAAAAAAGACTCAAGGCCCCACAAAACATGTATTTCCGGTGAAATCTGACATCGAATTTTGGATGGAATACAATACCTTCTCTATACACTATGTACATAGTACATGTAGAGAAAGTAAAAATGACTCTAACAATTTTGATTAAAATACCATATACATATATAAAAATCAGCTTTCAGAAAATAGTTTGTTGCAAAATCGGTAGAGAAAGACATATGAATATTACACACCAATTATTTTAAATGATGAGAATTTTGGGACAGCGATGTTTACATAAGTATTGTTTTGAGTCAATTGTAATACATTTCCATCACTTACAATGTTTTATAATTAAGGACATGTTTCAGATGTACTGTTGCTTCCATTATAAACTTTTTGACTGCCAGTGTAGGATTAACCAGTGTTATAGTAGATGACTCTGGTGGTAGATTCAAGAACTCCTGGACAAGGATGTTTCCAGACAGGATTTCAAAATTCATCAATTGTTCCTTGTTCTTCCAGATGTGGATGCTCTCCCAAATTTCCAACTCCTGACTTTTCCCTGTGGCTTTTAATAACTTTCCGGTCTTCTCTGTTATGAAATTTTCTCCAAAAATGCCATGCCACTGCTAATTTATTTTCCAATTTTAATGTAAGCAACATACTCCCAAAACGTGTCCTTAATAATAAAACAATATGTTACAATCAACTGCCTCCGTGGACGAATGGTCAGCGATTATTATAATAATGATTAACCTAACGTTCTAACCTACAGTAATACGAGTTGTTTCACAAATCAAAGCCCACAATATGGGGGGGGGGGAGCTAAAAAAAAAAAAAAATGTGTTACAATCAACTCAAATCAATACTTAACACACCAGATATTCATGCTCAGGAAGTGCTTCACTTCTCCATCTCCATGGCAACCACTGTTGTGCTAATTGCAAGATTTGCATTAACAAACCCTGGGTAGTGTGGTGGTAGCATGTCTGCCTCAGGGTGAGAGGTGATTTTGGGGGTTTTCCCTTACCCTGAAAAGGTAAGCTCCATGGACCCCAAGATCATTTGAGCATCATTTCACCAATTTCATTCATCTTCTTATGACCAACCAGGTAAAAAAAACTAGATAACTTTATTTCTATTTGGTTAATATATTTTAAATTGTATTAATTTAAGGTATGTTAGCTTTATTTTCATTGGTGTTTATTTTGTAAATCAGAACAAAAGAACATTTTCAGTATAACTCTACCTTCCAATGTCCATGGTTTGTGCGAAAGAACAATATTTCCCAAAATGTATCCTATTTTTAACACTTCCTGGGTTTAGTAAACTCCAATACTAGGAAATGGTTTCAATATACTCTATTGCTAGCAGGAATTGGCTCCTTCAGTCCTAAGCATCTGGTTAAAATATTTTCATTTGCATTTATTCATCTACATGAACACTTAACATGGCAAAAAAAACTCAAGGGCAATAAACATGATATTAATTGAATTACTGCTGTATAAAAGCCCTTAGAATATTTATTGATAATGTATTAATGTTTTGTATATTAACATTAAAATGCAATTTAAATATATACCTTTATAAATTATTTGCCAAAAACATCTTGCACTTTTGTTAACTATAGTTTACAGAGGAATGTCCAGAATATGCAATTCTACTTCATCTTTCCACTTTTCATGTCAGAAATTTCATCCCTTCTTAACAGCATTGCTTTTATTCCCTCTTCTTTCATCATCAGCTTTAATGCTGTCTAATAAGTTCTTTGGTACTTCCTTACTTTTATTTATATGTAGAATTTCATGTGAACTAAAAATTAATTATTATTTATTCACATTTTATTGTAACAGCCATTCCACCAGCTCACTGATTTCAATATCTAGTAGCCGGAAAGGTTTGCTGCATTTAAAACATTGTTAAATGAATGTCTAATAGAGCAGGTGAGATATAGCAATCCTAATTCACTCCCTGTAGACCTAATACTTTATGTAATTTTATTGTTTATATAACGAACATTTCTCCAACCACTTATAACACTGATTCCTATTATAGTGATTTACTGTCATGACGAAATTGTTCTTATTTGCTTACTTTGCTTTTAAATGAATACTATACTTTGTAATAAGTTCCATATTGTGACTTGAACTTGTGACAATAAATGAGTCTCCAACCAATGCTTCAATCAAACCTTGAAACAAACTGCAAATAATTGAGTATAGCAAGCAGCTGTTTGTGATTATAATTGTGTATAGCAATAATCTATTCTGCATGCATGCGAGTCTGGTAGGCTCGTGGTGAGCCTAGGTGTTGTTGCTGTGTACCTACCCTGGTAAGGGTTTAACCACAGGAATGAGGTGAAGGTTGAGATTGTAATTTTGAGGTTTCGAGTGTAAGCTGTTCTGATTAATTTTTATGGGGGAAAGGAACATCAAAATATTATTAATTATGAGATTATTTTCTTAAAATGTATAGATTATGATATTATTTCATTATAAAAGTGTTTTGTGATTCAATTTCAACCATTAATTTTAAGAAAGTTGGTTAAAGGATTTCATTGCTATTAATTTTCATGTATTTATGAATAAACTACTCACCGAAATTCAAGGTATCTCAATATAAGATTCTTACATTGCATGCACTAAAACTGACGAATATGTATATCAATTACATTACAATTGAATCCAATACTCCAGCTATGTTATTATTCACTATAGTTGAATCTTTTTCAATATATAATTTAGTTCTTTTGTTAACACTAAGTTTGAAGCCTGATAGATTTTAAGCATTCCATACTGGTGTTCTCCTAAAGGTGACTACCAATGCTGTATTTGCCTTTAATTTCTGCTGCCAATGAATATGTTTAATCTATTTGTTGCAATATTTTCACTGTTATTTGAAAATAGAAACCAATCAGTTTACTAAAACTGCATATGCTGAGCGTTTGGTGCACAGAGCAATACAAAAGTAAGTTTCTTGAGCATGTCCAGTATAGCAGTTCTCATCCATCCTATGGGCAGTTGTGAGAGATATGTTGGCACATCCTTGCCACAGACCAGGACTGTATCAGTTTGCAAACTAATTATAAGTGTTTTTCTTGCAAGCTAATTATAAGTGGTTTTTTTTTTAAAGTCAAACAATAGCCCTTCCTTAATCAACTTTTAACACAAATAAAGAAATAAAAATTAAATTTAAAAATAATCCTTTAAATATTGTTCCAGATACTATAACAATATATTTATTTTATTTGTTTTTTTCCAGACTCTATCTTGCTTACAAATAGCACATCAATAAACACTGGAATATTACCAGAGCACATTCCTAACAAGAAAATCAAAATGACTTCATTGTCATTGGATTTATTTGTTGTGAAATCCTCCTCTGAAGAGAAATATGCATTATTTACAGGTAACTTGATTTTATATGCTATCAATCCTGCTTTTCACTGTGTAAAACCCCTTGATTTTTCTAGCTATATAATGCTATAGCTATTCCTTAAATAGATAAAAAAAATTGGAGCTCATTGAATGACAGGACACTGTGGTAATAATGTTAAAAAATAAAGTTGGCATTAAAAGCAATATGTGGTCATCTTGCTTCCCACTATGAACAGACATTCACTTTAAATCCGTCATTATACAATGCTACCATCCAAGAAGCTGAAAAAGAACTCCATGCTCCGCGACATCAACTCATTGCACCACAGAGAATCTCCTTCATGACCCCCAGTGAACTCTGATATTTGATTAAATGTCTTCCTCTTAAAAAATCTCTGGGACATGTTCTGCTACGTAATGTAGCACTAAAAAACCTGACAAGTAAAGCCCTTGTGTACTTATCATCCATCCTGAATGCCTGTCTCTGATTCAGTTACTTTCCACAGAATTGGAAGTTTGCTCACATCATAGTATTCCACAAATCAAACAAGCCCAAAACTTTTCCAGGTAGCTACCATCCAAGTAGTCTATTACCGACGTTATCCAAAATCCTTGAAAAGGTAATATTTCAACATCTCCTTAAATATGTGTCTCAAAACAACATAATTCCAGACTTCCAGTTAGGGATTCAATCTAAGCACTCTACTTTGCATCAACTGTTTCATATAAACAAGCAATTATTAATGGATTTGAAAAGTGTCAGCACACAACAGCCCTACTTCTAGACGTAGCATAGGCCTTCAATAAAGTATGGCACGATGGCTTAGCATTCAAACTCTACCGCATCAGCTTTCCTCAATATCTGATCACTACAATTTGCAGTTTTCTATCAGAACGCATCTTTATTGTTCATATTGGTGGTACTAAGTCATCTCAGCGCTCTGTTAAAGCAGGAGTTCCACAGGGTTCGATACTCACTCCAATGTTGTTCAACTTCTGCACCTACAATCTTCCTCACATAGCCTCCACTTCCATAACTTTATATGCCGACGATACTGTATTATTCTACTCACATACAGATCTCTCTGAAGCTATTCACACACTTAAATCTTCTCTCAATCATCTTGCAGAATGGTTTTGCACTTGGCGAATATTTCTTAACACCGAAAAAACAGAAGCTGAGATTTTTTCATTACAACATATCACTAACCCTTGTGCCCTGAATATCTACAATAAACAAATCATCTGGTTACCTTCTACCACACCTGTCAAGTATCTTGGAGTAATGTTGGACACCAAACTCACTTGGCATGCCCATGTCGATCAATTTATTTCATTGACATCTGGAAGACTTTCTAAACTCTACCTACTATTTTATAAACACACAACTCTTGGTCTTGAATGCTCTCTTCTTCTTTATAAATCCCTTGCTCGACCTATCCTTACATATGCTTCTCAAATCTGGGGCACTGCTAAAACCACTCACATATGCTGTTTACAGATACTCCAAAACAGATTCCTGAGAATCGCTCCTTGGCTTGCCAGGAATCAGCAACTACTTCAAGAATTTAGTCTGCTTCCAGTTCACAAGTCTATACGCAAGATCGCCTCTCGCTTCTTTTTACACTAGCTGGACATTCTAGGAGCTGTGACTTACAACATCAGCGAGTGCACCCGCCAGCCAACATGCCTAAAGAGACGACTGCCACAGGATCAGCTACTCAGTAACTTCGAAGATTCCTATCACTAATTACACTTTACTATCACAATATCACTTTTAATCACTATGCAATTCTTTATCCATATTTCATAGTTAAAAGAAACCTCTTAGGTTTTCCTTAGATGTTATTATTAATTATGTATTTATATTCTAACATTCTCAGAGATCTGTAAACTATGTAATGCTGATCGATCATTAATAAAAAAAAAGTCCATGAACCAGTTGAGTACAAGGATGTGTAAAGGCTCAAAAAACCAATGTTTTATTTTTTTTATAAAAAATCAATGAGATTTTCTATACTCAATAATGTATCGTATTGTAGGCATTTTCACTTTTAAGTCCTCTAAACAGTAATTGAAGTTTAGCATATGGATCATAGCCCCACATTACTTTAGTTTTTGGCATTTTTCTGCAAGTTTAAATTTTGGAGTTTTAGGTGTACTTTGCCCAGAAACTACTAAAGTTAGAGAGCTGAAATTATTTTTATGAAGTTAGAGACTGAGTAGTTTAACAAAGTGAGTGGAAAGATATTTTCAAAATGCAACATTGATTCTTTAAAAATTTTAAATTATGTATTTTAAGAAGAATAACATTTTCTCTCTATTGCCATTTTGTTTATAAAACAAAAGAAAATAATCAACTCAGTTTATTCATCATAATGTTGTTTATCTCTCATAAAATGGAAGATCTGTCAACAAAATTGTGGCAACTAAGTGTACCTAACTATAGTCTGTCACAAGCTTAAAAGACAAAATGGAGTTAAATGGGATATCTCTGTAACTTCTCTGTAATATCTCCTGTAACTTCTAGCAGTCATTGTTTATATCAATAATTAGTTATCTATCCATTCAGCTCACAGTCACCAAGCAGCAAGCAAATAGTGTATTACAACAAAAGTTATAAAAGTTTGTAAGGAAGTGCATATAGTATGTGGAATACTAAATAATAATGTAGGGTATGTATTTTATGTAACTACTTACAGTTATGGAAGGAGAAGCTTGAAAGAGACAAAATGTTTGTAAACTAAGAAGAATCATAATAATGAATGCATTAGATTATTCAGGTAAAATTAGTGTTATTAAGGGAATAAATAAAACAGCTAAAACTGTTATTTGTTCAGAAACAGTAAGGTATAGGATAAAACAGAGAAATGAAAGGACCTGCCATTAAATAGAAAGCAAAAAGGTGAGAGAAATAAAAACATTATAGACTAAAGCCATGTTACAATGAAATAGTGCAAAACATTGAGGCTCACAGTTCATTCTTTCTGTTTTAAAACAGTCCATCCATCTGAATTTAATTTTGTTAAGAGTGAACAATGATAATGACCTAAAATCTTTATTGTTTTATATCTCCATATGTGATACTTTTATGCTATAAAAATGTATCTTGAGGTACTAAAACTATAAAGAAAACAGATAAAGAGTCGGTGAAAAATAAATAGCTTGCAATAGCCTTAAATAACAGTGTAGATATTTCACTATTTGGTGATATGTGATCACATCATATCATATCATATACTTTTCACGTTTAGATCCTGTACAAAATAAAAAATTTACAAACTAAATTAAATACATAAAAGGCATTACATTAATGATGTGCATAAGACAAAATTTTAGGAAGCATAGTCAAGAGAAATTGCAATTTAAATATGCTTCTACTGAATAAAAGCAGCCTTCTATTAAAAATTGACATTGAATTGTAGACCTATTGCAGTTGAGCACCAAAGTTCTCATAGCATATGTATAGTGCATGTGGTATTAGTATGCTCCATTTAACATATACTGTCTTCTAAGGTTGAGATCTACTTTAATAATGTATACTTTTTAGAATTTCATTATTTGACCTCATTTTAGGAGCTTTCTGACTAAAATTATGAATGGATACTGATATTTTCATTATCATCATGTTAAAAAACAGTTGTTTGATAGATTTGTGCTATTTATGTTATCCAGCACAGAGAAACCCTTTGAATTTTGATAGGGAATCCATAAGTTGAACATAAATATTTTGCTATGCACTTGCCCCACTGTCCTTAACTGTAACAATAGCAAGAAGGACTACTTAATAAGGCTGCTTAGTATGATTTATGTTTATTTTTAATGTACAGGTCACATCTCAATTGTATACAGTCCTTCAAAGTGAGCTTTGCTCATTGAGATGTTATCATAAATAATAGTAACGAAAAAATGATTTAGGCATGTTTATTTTTCAGACAAACAGCTAACATGTGAAGTTTTTTCCACCAGAAAACAAATGAATGAACAGCACAAAAATGTTAGCTGACGACTAAATATCACAAAGTAACTAATCTTGGCAAGAAAGTCCCTAAAACTAAAAAAATTAAAGCCTAAAAAAAAGTCAGACATCTGAGAATGTAAAAGGGATGACTTAACATGCACACAGTTATTTAAGCTGTCATTTAGGACCTTTAAATAAGCTTATGATTCCAAAGTCATTTATATTCCCATAAAACACACCTCAAACTATGAAATTAAGTAATAAAATAAAAATTGATGTTTTGACCTTCTGCCCTTTAGGGTAATATTTTGAGCTTGCAAAATCAACTGCCAGTTTCTTCTCATCATTACTCAGTTATAGACTGACTTTGGATCATGAATGTAAACAAGAATGCATGAGCTAGAGAAAAATGAAGCCATATTATATTTATTTAAAAGATTTTTCTTCAGTTTTTATTTTAAGACAGGTCAGTTACATCAGTTATTTTTAATTTGCTTTCAGAAACATACAGGATGAGAATGGAAGAAAATTGTTTCTGTGTTTATTAAGTCTCAGCAATAGGCTTCAAAGTGGAAATCATATTTTCACCATTACTCTTAAGCATAAAGTTGACAATTTTATTTGAACATGTCTATTAATTTTGTTCCCTATTATCTTCACAGATCTTCTAAAGTGTAGGCCAACCAAAAGGTTTTGGAGCACCTTATATTTTATAAAGAGCAAAGCTGCTTATCTTGTACAGGAAAAGCTGAAGTTATATTCCAATGAATAATTCATTAAGCTGGTATTTATATGCCACAAAATACAAAAATCCCAATAATCTCATTCACAATTTTGAAGTCATTTTAGCATCCACTTACAAACGTGTGAATGTGACTTGTCTCACAGAACATTGGCTTAATGAAGATGAATATCCCTTGTATAGTATTCCAGGTTATACTTTTGCAAATATATATTGTCGTTCTAATAAAAAAAATGGAGGTGCTGGTATCCTTGTTAAAAATAATACACATTCTAAAAATAAAACACACACAGCATATCTAAATGATGAAACAAATTTTGAACATGTTCTCACAGAACTAAATGTGGGAAATATAAAAATTCTCCTTGTCTGCTTATATAGGTCACCCAGTGGATTATTCACCAGTTTTGTCCAGAAACTGGACATGCTTCTGTCCATACTCTCACGCGAGAAAAAATATATTGCTATATGCGGAGATCTAAATGTCGATTTTCTTGTTGACTCGGCAGAAAAACATAGTTTAATTACTTTGCTTCAAACTTATAATCTGATGCCTATTATAAATACGGCAACAAGAATCACAAGTTCCAGTAGAACATGTCTAGATCAGATAATTATTAACACTAATGCTCTACCTTTTACAACCAGTAATATCGGGATTGGTATATCTGATCATAATGCTGTCTTTCTTCAACTGCTGCCACCACCAAGCAAAATAAATGGTCAGACATATCAAAATGAAGCTTTTCTGAAGCGGTGTCTCTCAACTCGGAATATAGATTACTTCAACTTTTTATTGAGTAAAGAATCCTGGGAGGATGTGTCGAATGAGCAGGACACTAATAAAAAGGCAGATATCTTCATAGGCTGTATAATACTATTACAACATAGCTTTTCCTTATAAAAAATATAATTCACCACCAAAGCACTCGCAGTCTAGAAATTGGATAACAAAAGGAATTATTAAATCTTGCAACAGGAAAAGATTCCTTCATGAACTGCATAAAACTAGTACAGATCCTGCCTTCAAAGCTTATTTTAAACAGTATTGTAGTATTCTCAACAAAGTGGTTATAGAAGCAAAGAAAAGGAGTAACAAAGAATTTATTTTAAATAGTGATAATAAGGGCAAGGCTCTTTGGAATGTTGTAAGAAGGGAGGTAAACACATCTAACTATTCAAATAAAATCATGTTATCTCATGGTGGAGAACTAATCTCAAACTCTCAAAAAATCTCAAATATATTCAATGAAAACTTCACTAATATAGCTAAAATCTTATCAAGCTCAATAGGTAGTGCTTCCTTAAATCCAACCAACAATATTGCTGTAAATAGCAACACTATGTTTCTCTATCCGGTCACAGAGGATGAAATTCTGAAAATAACAAGGACCTGAAAAACAAAAACTCTTGTGGCATCGATGAAATTCCAGATTCTCTGATTAGACAATATGTACACCACCTCTCAAAGCCACTAATGGATATTTGTAATGCCTCACTTGAAACAGGATACTTTCCAAATGTATTTAAGACAGCTAAAGTAAAACTTTTATTCAAGAAAGGGGAAAAAAACAATGTAGAAAATTATAGACCCATTTCCTTATTATCTGTCTTTTCAAAAATCCTTGAGAAAATTATGTACAATAGAATTGTTCCATTCTTAGAAAAGCATAAGATTATATCAGAAACTCAGTTTGGCTTCAGGAAAGGAAAATCAATAAATAGTGCAATTTTTTCTTTCATAGAAAATATCCTTAATGCTAAGGACAAAAAAGAGCAAGTGGCAGGTCTATTCTTAGATTTAACTAAAGCATTTGATGCAGTAGATCATAAAATTCTGATACAGAAGCTTGATGCCTGTGATGTCCGAGGACTAGCCAACAAATGGTTTGTCTCCTATCTTGAAAACAGATACCAAATTGTTGAAATAGAAGGTGTATGTTCAAATTCTCCTGCTGTAGAAAGCGGCGTTCCCCAAGGATCCATACTAGGACCAGTTCTATTTTTAATCTACATCAACGATCTTCCTTCTCACTTATCACCCATTAGTAGTGTTCTCTTTGCAGATGATACAAACCTTATTTTCAGAAGTAGTGCAAAAAGACTTATGCAGGCAGAAATCAATTATACTACCACTGAATTGGAGAAGTGGATGACAAGTAATAAACTTCATATAAATATAAATAAAACTGTATCTCTTAGTTTCAATCAACAATTGGGAATTCATAATCCTGTTCAAATTTCAATTTTTAATACATTGATTAATGAGAGTCGTTCTACCAAGTTCTTAGGGATTGTTATTGATTCTCAGCTCAGTTGGACAGAGCATGTCAATTTTCTTACTAATAAATTAAGTTGTATATGCTATGCTATAAGGCTACTAGCTAAAGCGTGCAGCTTAGATATCCTAAAAACAGTGTATTTTGGTTATATATACTCATTACTGACATATGGAATCCCCTTCTGGGGATCTGCCAACAATTGTATTAAGGTGTTTAAACTGCAGAAAAGAATAATAAGAATAAGCAAGCAAGTGAACCAATGTACCCCAAGTAAACCACTTTTCTTGGATTTAAGAATTTTACCATTACCATGTATTTATATCTTAGAGACAGTTTCCTTTATACATGACAATAAGAGAATTTTTAAGCTCAACAATGAATACCATTCTTACAACACAAGAACATCAACAGCAATCCATCTCCAACAACACAGATTAACTAAAAGCTTAAATTCAGTTTCCCACAAAGGTGTTAACTTATATAATAAACCCCCCTGATGCGATCAAAGTTCCACAGAGCAAAGCATTTAAGAAGAAGGTTAAAAATCTACTCCTAAACTATATGTTTTATTCCGTTGATGAATTCATGAATACATCTTTTTGATTATGTGCTAAAAATGCTTGTTTATATGGAAAACTTTGCCACATGAGCCATCCAGCTATGTATGTGTAAATAAGTTGATTCTCTAACACTGAAACATTGTTTGTTGCATGGGTCCTGTTCATCTGAGGATGTGCTTTGGCACAAGAGAAACCTTAACGACTGCCTGAAGACAAGATTAGCTTAGCAACAATTGTAATCGTTTTGATCAATACTGTAAAATATAATGTATATAGAAGTGTAAGAGATTTGTTAAATTATGTATTATTTGTTTTTGACAAAGCCATGAATTCATTGTATTTCTTAAGGTGAATAAATTCTATTCTATTCTATTCTATGTAGATAAATAGAAGAGCAAGCGAGACAAACACAAAACATCTCTATCAATATTTGAGAGAATAATTGGCGGGTAACAGAGATCAATATCCAAGAATAGTTAGATGCCTTTATAGAATAAAGTCAACCTCCATGGTGTAGTGGTTACCATGCTAGCTTCTAAAACCCAAGATTTCAGGTTCAAATTTGGCATAAGGTGATGGATTTTTTCGGGTGTAGAAATCTTTAACATGGCTTTCTTTGTAAGGGAAGTGGTCCTGTGTAATGTTTATTTGCCCGTAAAAGAACCCCATACCTTAAAAGAAGAAGGTTACTGATTAAAATTTTCTGCCATTTTGCCTCTGTAAGTTTTTTTATATATATAGTGTTAAATGACTGATTTTACTACCTACTATGACATCACAGGCAATCTGCAAGTCGTGATTTCATCCTACAGTCATCTATCTGTAGGTGATGAGTTGATCCTTTGTCACCATGGTACATTATAGCAAACTCAGAAACTAGAAATTCAAATCCAATCATGGAAATATCATAATATGCCCTTTGCTCCACTTAGAAATGGTATGTTATCTATAACTATTGTGGTTCTCAGCATCCCATTCTCTATTGGGCATGAAAGACCACTTAATTTTGCTCAGAGGCCTCTCTATCAGGCTTAAGGTTCTTTTACATGCTGTAAACCTATGACACAGGACCAACAGCTTTACTTCCCTTCCGAAGGAACCCATACTAAGGATTTTTATGGCTGAAAAAATCTATCGTCCTCCACAGAGTTTGAACCTGCGACCTTGGTAACCATTACATCATGAGGGCAACTTGATTCACTTAGGAAATCCAAAAGTTTAAAATACATTAAATAGAGTTTAGATGCAGCCTGAGAATCAATGAAATGGTCTACAGAAACACCCATCAATCATCTCATTAGCAGAAATCCGTATAGATGATTTAGGTCAGCCCTGCAATTGCAGTGTTTCTGTAAAAATTCTTAAATTCAAGTATTTGAAGTTCTCCAGATATGTTCCCTGCAGTCATATACATTTCTTTGTAAATTTCACTATTAAATGATATTGTTATTTGTTATTTATTTATCCTTTTAGAACAATTTACATTGTTATTCGGACATGTCAATGGTATAAATCTTCCACTAGCTTTATACATGTGTACAGTAGTACTGTAGCTAAATAATAAGACAATAAACAATTTTCAATTATACATCATTAAATTATTAAGAGCTAGTAATTCACATTATATTTTGAAAACACACTATAACACAGATTTATTAGCTCATGGTATTTGTACAATATGATACATACTCATCTATGGAATAAAATGTGTACAGTAGTAGGAACAATTTTAAACGTTTTAGTAATTACTTTGATATTCTGAGGCAATATGTTAAATAGTCTAATGCCCAAATTCTTTACATTATTTTTAGTTATGTTGGTTCTGTAGAACTGAATATGCAGTGCATTCTTTTGTCAAGTGCTATATTGATGGAGGTTTTGATAAAGAAAATTGTGAAGCTAAATCAGAATCAAAGGTATGTGGTAGTAGAAAGGAATCAATATCCAACAAATTATGTGTATTTCATCAAAACTTACAAAGTATAACAAATAAAATAACACAACTAGAAGTACTATTAAACATGGACCTGCTGGATGTAGAGGTCATATGCATAACTGAACATTGGTTAAATTTAGAGCAGTTATCAGCAATTAACTTCACACAATACAAGCTAGTAGACTCGTTCTGTAGGAAAACATACAAACATGGGGGGTCGTGTATATATGTTAGATCAGACATAAAAACTAAAAATATAGATATATTTGAGGACATCAAGGAAGATAAGAACTTTGAGTTATCTTTAACTGAGATAAGTAATCTAAAGGCAATTATCATATGCATTTATAGGGCACCAAACTCCAAATTAGACGTTTTTTTAACTAAATTGGAAGCTGTTCTTTCTCGCCTAACTAGAAAGTATAAGATAATTATAGTTTGTGGAGATTGGAACATTGATTTTTTGGAGGAATGTAATACGGTAAATAAAATAAAAGATTTGTTCACAGTATATAACTTGGTCAACACTGTAGAGGTACCAACTAGGGTAACAGAACATAAAAAATCACTGTTGGATGTAATGATCACTAACAAATCTGAACCCCATAAACAATCATTCGTTGAGGATTTGGCCCTATCTGATCACTATGGTCAATTATTAGTAGTTGATGTACAAGTACCTAGGCAAACTGAGAACACAGGAACTTGTATGAAAAGAACCTTCAGCCCAGAAAGCATAGACATGTTTAAACTTTTGCTAAAAAGGGAAAAATGGGACAAGGTTTATCAAGAAAATGATACCAATGTAAAATTCAATACCTTTTTAAATATATTCCTGTACTGGTTTAACATTGCTTTCCCACAAAAACGTTTAAAAATAAAAAATCGAAACCTAAAGGGATGGATTACAAAAGGAATAAAAATTTCGAGTCATAGGTTAAAATTTTTGTGCAGACAATTAAAACAGGGTAATGTAAATAATAACTTTAGGGAGTATATAAAGAAATATAAAAGCATATACAGGAAAGTAATTCTTGAAGCCAAAAGACAAGAAAATGAAAGAATCATACAAAATGCGAATAATAAATCCAAAGCGCTATGGGAAATAATAAACCAAGAAATGGGGAAAAATAGTTCAAAACATTCTGTAACAGAATTAATTAATGAAGGAAACAAACTTACAAGTCCCCAACAAATAGCAGAATGTTTCAATACGTACTTCTCCGAAATAGCAGAAAACCTTATTACCTTAAACCAAGCCCAACAGAGCCAAAGTAAATCCGTAAAAAAGATAAAAAACTATAGTGAATCTATCTTTATACATCCTATCACAGAAACTGAATTACATAAAATAGTCTGTGAAATGAAAGGTAAATATTCCTTTGGAATAGATGAGGTCCCAGAGTGTGTCATTAAACAGTGTATAGAATATTTAAAAGCCCCTTTGGTTAATATATATAACTCTTCACTTGACTCAGGGAGCTTCCCCGATAATCTTAAAACGGCAAAAATTATCCCCATACACAAGAAAGGAGAAAAGACAAAAAAAGAAAATTACAGACCAATAAGTATATTGTCATCATTCTCGAAAATTTTTGAAAAATTAGTATATAATAGATTAATATCTTTCTTAAAGAAATATAACATCCTTTCGGAAGCACAGTATGGCTTTAGAGAAAATAGGTCCACAGAAACAGCCATAGCTAAATTACTGGATAAAATCCAGCGTGCAGTGGACAAAAAGATACCAATGGTGGGAATATTTTTAGATCTTACAAAAGCATATGATGTCTTAGACCACAAAATTTTAATAACTAAGCTATATAAATATGGAATTAGAGGAAGCATGAATGCATGGGTTGAATCCTATCTTACCAATAGGAAGCAAGTAGTAGATCTACAACACAGTATACAATCGGGAACAAGTAATTATCGATCTACCACAAAAGAAACTACACGAGGTGTTCCCCAAGGTTCAGTACTAGGGCCTCTTTTGTTCCTAATATACATAAATGATTTACTGAGCAACATTGAGCATGCTGATGTAGTCCTTTTTGCAGATGACACTAATATTCTTGTTGAAGGAGACAATGAAACTATACTCCAAAATAAAGTAAACACCATAATGACTAACCTCAGCAACTGGTTTAAAGCAAATGAACTAATTATAAACAAAGAAAAAACTATTGCAATGGCTTTTCGCGCATGGCAGTGTAAAAACATCGTCAAACCTCAAATTTCCTTTGATGGAAATAATGTTGACTACAAAGGAGAAACAAAATTCTTGGGTATATACGTGAATGAAAACCTTAGATGGGATAGCCACACTCATCAATTAGCTACTAAACTTGGCTCCATATGCTATATGCTCAAATGTCTAAAAGATACACTAAATTTAGTAGGACTGAAAAATGTATATTTCGCGCAGTTTCATAGCAGATTAAAATATGGTATTAAATTTTGGGGAGAAAAATGTGAGAGAATATTTATAATCCAGAAGAGAGCTGTAAGAATATTAAGTGGAATAGACAACAATACATCCTGTAGACCATACTTTAGTAAACATAAAATTTTACCATTAGCATGTACATTTATAGCAGAAGTTGTAAAACATATTAAGAAAAATCAAAGTGAATTATGCACAAATACAGATATCCATCCTCATGACACAAGAATAAAAAATAACCTTCATGTTCAGATATGCAGAACAAACATTCTAAAAATAATGTCACAAATTTAGGAATTAAACTATATAATAAACTACCAGCAAACATTAAAAAAATAGCAAACATGAAACAATTTAATAAAGAAGTAAAATCCTTTCTACTACAACATACCTTTTATTCAGTAAGTGAATATATGACAATTCAATTGTAATTAATATACATTATAAACCTTGTATAAGTACTGTGCAAATTGTATATAATTATTGTTCTATTGACGAAGCCCATATCATGTATCATGATCTAAATGGTGAATAAAATTATTATTATTATTATTATTATTATTATTATTATTATTATTATTATTATTATTATTATTATTATTATTATTATTATTTCAAGCTTATTGTACATCTTTTTAATATAAGTTAATGTCTGCAATATCAATATGTATGTAAGAGACAACATTTTTTGTTCTTTGAAAAGAGCTCTACATGGGCACTAACTATCCTGGCTACTTATTATTCTAATTGCCCTTTTCTGTAGTTTAAATATTTGTTCACTCTCATAGCATGTTCCCCAGCAAATTATGCCATAGTGCATTAGGCTGTGAAAATTTGCATAGTAAACATTCCTTTGGATTTACTTCAAAATCTTCTCGGGCTTCTAGCCAGGTAAAAACTTGGCTTGACACCAACGTTTCGAAGAAGTGTATCTTCCTCGTCTTCAGGGTGAACTTGCACCTCTTCGAAACGTTGGTGTCAAGCCAAGTTTTTACCTGGCTAGAAGCCCGAGAAGATTTTGAAGTAACACGTCGCCAGGAAAGCTTCAGTTCTTATTTTAAATTCCTTTGGATATTTAAGTTTACTTTATTTTTAATAGATCTTAGTAAGTAGCAAGCTGAGCTCAATTTAAACGGTAACTCTTCAATATGGTTCTTTCACTTTAGGTTCTCATTAAAATTATTCCCAGAAATTGTGTATCTTTCCTACACTTAATGTTGAGATTGTTATAATAAATTTGGGGTACAAGATGTGCTTTATTTTGTTATGTGTGGAAGGATATTGCAGTAGTTTTGCTTTCATTTATTACTAGTTTGTTAACTTGAAACCAGGAATATAATTCTGCCATTACCTGAATTACTGTATTTTATAAACTATCTTGATTGTTACCCTTTACCAGCACATTGGTATCATCAGCGAAAAGAATTATGTCCACTTGTTTGACAGATGATGGTATGTCATTTATATAAATTAAAAATAATAACAGACCAAAGGATGCTTGTGGGATACCCATAAAAATTTCCCTGTCTTTTGACATACATCTGATCATTTTATTACCTTTCAAGAATTCCAATTCTACAATTTACTTTCTATTTGTTAAATATGATTTTAATAAGTAATTTATTTTTCCACGAAAACCATATTTTTCTAATTTTGATAACAATATATTGTGATCTAAAACATCATAAGCTTTGGATAAATCCAAGAAAACACAATGCTTGGAAGTTTTCTGTCAACCAACTCTTCTACTATATCTAATAACTGATAAATTGCTGATTCTGTTGACCTGTTTCTTCTAAAGCGGAACTGTGCATCTGAAAGAATATTATATTTGGATAAAAAAGAGACCATACACCTGCATATTAACCTCTCATCTTAGAAAATATTGATGTAAAGGATATGGGTCTGTAATTCTCCATTTCTAACTTATCCCCTTTATTGAACAAAGGCCTTACTTAATCAATTTTTAGCTTCTGAGGAAATTTCCCTGATTCAATTGATAAACTGTATATATTTGCTAATGGACACTTTATGTAATTAATACATTGCTTAATTATCCAATCTGGTATGTCATCCATTCCTGATGGCTGTTTATTTTTCATATGTCCTACTACTTTTATTATTTCTAATTCTGTAATTGGTTCTAAAAACATACTACTATTTACTCGTATTTTCTCAGTTACATTCCCATAATTTGCATGATATGTATTAGCTTCAGTTAATTTGCTAGCTATTTCTAAAAAACACACATTGAAAGAGTCTACAATTAATTGAGGTTCTGTTACGTTCCCCTTTGTGCTCTTTATTTCCTGTATTGCCTCTTTGTCAGTATTTTACCCAATTTCTTTGTTTACTATTTGCCAAGAAGCTCTAACTTTATTATTTGACCTTACTATAAACTTGTCATTTTCCATTTTCTTTGCCTGTCTTATAACCTGTCTATATATCTTTTTATATTTGTTCACATAATCTTGTTTGTCTAAACCTTGTTTTTGAAGAGTATTTAATTGTCTCAGCTTCCTACTAGATATAGTTATTCCTTGAGTTACCCAACCTTTTTTATTATATTGCCTAAGATTCTTACTTCTTAATGGAGGGACCATATTAAACCAATACAAAAAGATATTTTGAAATGAATTAAACCTACTATCTATATCATTTCCCTGGTATACACTTTCCTATTTTGCAGTTTTTAGTAAATTCCTAAAATTAACTATATTCTCCTCTCTAAGTTCTCTTTTCAAAACTCTAAGGTTTCTAATTTGATTCAGTTTTTGAATCTTAAGTTCTAATACTTGTGCACAATGATCTGAGAAACCTGTATCAATAATTTTTGCTAGGTCCTTTTCTGTAGCTTTTACGATTATTACATCTAATAAAGATGATTTTTTCTCAGTAATTCTGGTGGCCGCAGTCACTGTATTTATAAACCCATATAGAATTAACAGATTTTGTAATCTAACCAATTTCTCATTATTTACTAAAAAATTAATATTCCAGTCCCCACATAACACAAGTTCTTTCTTTTTCATTGCATAGAATTCCATTACCTTCTCCAGTTTTCCCAAAAAATAAATCAAAATCTCCATCTGGGGATCTATAAATACATGCAATTATTACATTTTTATTTTGTATTTCTGTTATTGATAATTCAACATTTTGTCCTCTCTTAATGAGTTAAATGTATTAACATTTTTTGTTTGTATATGCAATCGCACAAATATGCTTGATCCCCCACACTGGTATCATACCCTAGAATATGCACTTACTAATTTAAATTGATTGATGCAACAAATTGGTATTTGTGAATCTAATAACCAGTGTTCAATGGTATACAGTATATCAACATAAGTGAGACCCCCATTTAGCAATACTTTAAGTTCTAGTAACTTATTATTTAAATTTGCACATTTTGATGAAATATACATAATCTACCTGCTATTGAATAATCTGTACTACTGCATATCCTGGATTTCATGACACCTTGATGACCTCTGTCCATAAAAAATGTTGATCTCTCATTGGTGGTTTACGATTTCTCTTCTCACGGCTTTTTTCTTCAGATTCTGGAGCTTGCAGATCCCTCATCCTGCCATCCACGTCCATCTTGTTTGTTTCTTCCTTTCCAATTCCTTCCTGGTTTTCTACTTTCCAGCTTACTGCTATTGATGCTTGCTGATTTACGTCTGCCCTTATCATTTCACGAGCCAATGTTGCGATTCCCTTGTTAATCTTTGTTTTCCTTTTATAGTTCATGTGCAACCCATGTCTTGTGAAATCACTTCTTTCCAACACTATGTCCATTATCTTTACATGGCTGTAATTCACCATTCGTTTCTTTAATTGTCTATTAAAACATGGACCTCCTTATTTTACACACGAATATTCTGGTAAATCAAAACATTTCGGTGTGGCCATTACAATCACATTTGTGTTGTTAATTTTTTCTGCAAAGTTGGTAATGTACTTCAATCCTACCTTGGAATTGTTTCTTGCAATGTCATTAGTACCACCCCACACAATTACATCATTCTTGTTCATTTCTTGAATTTCTTTATTTGCTGTTTTAGTTATTAGTTCTAGGCCCACTCCAGGTCTAACGTAACTGCATACTTCAGCATCCTCTGCCATTACATCCGTTAATTCAGCTGCCGAACCTCTTGAATGGCTGTCCCCTATCACAATGATATTGTGCCTCTTCTTATTCTTCTGCCTCTTTGGTTATTGCCCATTTCATTTACATTGGTTTGCTGACTAATTACCTCATCTGTTTTATCAACTTTATTTTCCTCTATTAGACTCACAAATCTATTGCATGCTGCAATGGGATTTTGAACCTTTCGTATGGTTGGACGATTACCTTTCACCACTTTAGTCCACTTGTCATGCGCTTTATGCACATGGCATCCTGCATCAGGTAACTTCTCATTTTGCATAACACGAATTATCTTCCACATAGATTTTAATTCTGAGGTTATTTCCTGGAGCCTTCTCTCCAATTCTATACACAAAATGCACTCCACACTACTTCCATCTTGGTTATTATTACAATTCCCACATGAGCTACTAACACGCTGAACCGATGTGGCCCCCATTTTCTTACTGTCCCTGCTATTGTGTGTTATCCTTCATGGTCTACAGGTAACATGCTATCCTTTGGTTCTTAAGGTTACAGGTTCAAATCAGGCAGAAAGTAATGGATTTTTTCATGCATAAAAATCCTTAGTATGGCTTCCTATGGAAAGGAAGTAAAGTCGATGGTCCTGTATCACAGATCTACAGCACGCAAAAGAACCTCAAGCCTGGTGAAGAGGCCTTTCAGCAAAATTAAGTGACTTTTCATGCCCAATTAGAATTCCCACTGCTGAGAACCAAAGCAGTTAAAGAGCATCCATAGATAAAACTTAATTTAATTTTAACTGCTACTGTATAAATAGTACCTGCTTCTTTGAGGTAACAAATTGTATATTTTTAAAATGCAGATTGCTTTGTAAATGCTGTTCAATTTGATATATATGTATAAGTACATCGTAACTTTGGCAGGGGACTTTATCATGTTTGTGAAAGATGATACTGAAACTCCATGTTTTCAGATTTGAAAACAAAAAGACATTGTGGATGCCATAGTTAATTTAAACACAACTGTATGTTACATATGGTCATCCATTTTGAGAGCAAAAAAGAAAAAATTTAAAATGAGTCATTGTTATTTTCATAAACGCATGCAATTTTGCTGTGAATGCAGCAAAAATGTATTAGATTGACAGCAACATTTGGGTAGAACAATAATAAAACCTGTCTGCTGTGTAAGAGGTCCCAGGTTTGATTCCCATCAAGGGGGTGTTAGGAATATTTCTATAGCCAAGATTATTTCCTAGAGTCTGGAGGTATAGAGAGAGTTGAGAGTGCGAATGTGTACATGTAAAGCTAAAGATAACCCACTAAAAGATGAACATCTACAGTAAACAAGGGAATGGCATTGCTATGAGCAATGGTTCTAAAGGAGAGGCCGCCAATATGAACTAGATGTTAAAGGTGGTTGGTTATAGAGTGAAACAAAAAATAAGTTAATTAATTAATTAATTAATAATAATAATAATAATAATAATAATATTAATAATAATAAAATGTTCAAAATGTCTTTATTCTTTTTCTCTTTCTTTTTTTTTTTAGCTTAATGTCCTTTAACCTGGTTGCTCATATTGGACACTGAATAAAATTGGTGAAATGATGCTCAAATGACCTCGGGGTCAATGGAGCTAAAACCTACTCAAAATTCATCTCCTCAGGATAAGGAAAAACCCCAAAAAAAGAATAAAACCTTATCCGGGTAACTCACCCTAGGCAAGATTCGACTAGCAACCTGTTGAATGTGAAGCAGACATATTACCAGAACACTACCCAGGTGGGCTTTCTTCTCTTGATATGCGACTAAACTGTATTGAATTTATAATAATGTATGAGTAGCACAATAATGAAACATGGTGATGCTGTATGTGAGTGGTTAGACTGCTCGCCTCCCATCTAGGCGACCCAGGTTCGATCCCAAGCACCTGCATGTGGAATTCATGGAGGACAAAGCAGTGTTTGGGCAGGTTTTTTCCAGGTCCTCCAGTTTCCCCTGCCACTTGAGACTGTTAGTTTACATCATCATCATTATTATTATTAATTATTTATTATTATTTAACATACAAATGTAATATCTTCCAATATGTGTAGAAAATTAGCTTGAAGCAACCTCAGATTAGGTTGTTTATGAAACTTGGTCGCTGCATGGGGGGAAAATTCTATTGTTAAAGTAGAAAGTTAGTTAAAGTCACATGCTCATTTATGTATGTGCATGCAATAGAGTAACAAGTGAAAGTGAGCTGAAGGAAGTCTCCCATGTATCAGAAGTAGGTTCTTTTCCATTGTATGAACGTAGTCACAAGGTATTTATAGTGTATTATTTCATGCTGCTGTGGTTATTAGTGTGACTGTGAGCCTCCTTAGAAATGGGTTGTGTGTCTGAGCTTTGTCAGAATTATGCTACACTGTAAAGTAGAACAACGTGTCAACATTAAGTTCCTTACAAAACTTGGAAAACCCACCACAGAAACTTACAATTTGTTGAAACAAACATATGGGGTTCAGTGTCTATCTCCTATGCAAGTTTTTGAGTGAGTTAAGAGGTTCAAGGATGGTAGGGAAGACATCAAAGACGATTCGAAATCAGGCAAAACTGAAGAGAATGTGGAGAAGGTCGGTAGAATTGTTTGAGAAGACTGCCTCCTAACCATTCTAACAGTTTCAGAACTTGCCTGCAACAATAAGGAAACTATTAGACAAATTTTGCACGATGATCTGGACATGACAAAGGTTTGTGTGAAAGTGGTGCCAAGAATCCTCACAAACGAGCAAAAACAACATCAAGTGGACTGCTGTGCTGAAACTCTTGAAAACATTGAAAATGAGCCTTATTACCTTCGCAAAGTAATTAAGTGTGATGAAGCATAGATATTCCAGTAGGATCCAAATCTAAGCAATAATCCAAGCATTGGAAGAGCCCTCAATCCCCTAAGAAGTAAAAGTGTGACGGAGACCAACAACTATAACAAGTTTACGTTCACTGTATAAGATTACTAGAGTTGTTTAGTGAGTTTCATTAGTCACTGATGTAAAGGATGTGACTGATAGCTGCTAGTGTAAAGTTTAAATTCTAAATTCCATGGAAACAGCATACTGGTAAACTATTGAATTCAGCACTTTGGATGATTTGCAACCTCAACAGTTTTAAGGCAACATGCTGATTGACAACACCCCTCCACAGCTTTCTCATGAATACAATAGTACCTTGAACAATAATCACAACAGTCACAACAATCATCAACTCTAAACCACAATGTCTTACAAGATAGCTCTAATAATACCACTACGGTGAATAAACCTCTGCTTTGACGCATCTATGTTACAGTACAATTAGCAATTGCCGCTACATCAAATAGTATATATGACAATAACTTAATTGAATCTACCCTAAATTGGGGTCCACATGATGTGAGTCAAGCAACGCATCGGTTTTGCCCACTCTCTTCACCCTTTAAAGAAGTCAATCTAAGGGGCTATATGCTTTAGATTTATCCAAAGCACAGCAAACTAGTATTTGATGTTAAGTAGTTTCAATACAAAATTTCTTTCAGCTTCTATCAAAAAATACACTGATTCATTTCATACGCAAGCTAAAGAATACAATCCACCCATAGGCCTCAAAAATGTTCATAATTATCAATTACTTCTAAAGACATAAATCACCCTCCAAGAACATCTAGAAAACCAACTTCAACCTATTATTCCTGATAAAATCTCCTTCACCAGTTTTAAAGAATTATCATTTTACATCATTTGCCTTCCTATAAAGAAATATCCTGAACATGATCTTGTGATCAACGCTGTATACTAAAAAAGTTAACCAAACAGCCTCTTGTCTACCTATCCAACATTCTAAATGCAAGTCCTTGTATTGGATTATTTTTCTTTTGTTTGGAAAATTTCAGAAATCATAATATTCCAAAAATCAAATAAGCCAAAACCTCTTCCTTCTGGCTATAGACCTATAACCTATTATGCACATTATCAAAGCTTACAATTATTTTATTTGTTAATATGCATCAGTGCCAACCAATATACCAGAATTTCACCACACAGGTGTTCTTTTTCATGCCAGTAAATCTACTGAAATGAGACACACTTAAAAACTATTAATCTAATCTATGCCAAGATCTTGGAATCAGAAAGCCAGCATCTAATATCAACTGAGTCACCCAGACCACCATAACTATGACATTACATTGGTCAGTAGTATGGCAGCAAAAGAATTTCTGCATTAGACTTCAAAATTACACTTAACACAAAATTAATGCTGTAAATGAGTGATAAATAAATGAAACCAAGGATGAATATGAAAACATAATTAGATAGGTAATATAGATTACAATGCACATGCAAAGATAGTTATTTTGTTAAGCTATTTAAAGAAGCCTTAAATGCCATTTAATTTGAGGAAGTAAATTCTTATTATTAGAAAAACTGACAAATAACAAGTAATTTAATGTGTAAAAGTTCATGAAGGGTGCATGGGTAAAATAGTAACACTTCATCAAAATTAGAAATGGTTTAATAATATTCTATAGTTGAAAGAATATATTATAATGTGGTCATGTTCATTTAGCATTAAATCAGTCATAGACATAAAAAAACATATATGTGAATATTTTTGAGTTGGTTTTGTAACACTTAAGTATCACTTATGTATAATTTCTCCAGACCTGTTTCGAAGCCATGTGGGCATCATTGTCGATTGTTTCCAACTGAGTTTCCACAGGGTGTTCTATGTTGAGGTGTGACGGTCCCTGGTGTCTGAATGACGAACCTCCACAACATATTTTGTAGCAGCAATTCAAAGTTGAATACATGGTATTGGTTTTTAATGATGTGAATTTTTTCCCAGACGTCGAGCTCTGCCGCATATCTGGCCAGTTTTATAAGGTGTATGTTAGGTACTACTTCATGGTTAGTAGTCCAAAAGTGGTGTGCAATGGCTGATTTGTCAGTTTGTTTGTATTTTACTGCTCACATGTGTTCTTTAAGTCTTGTTTCAAGGTGTTTTTTTGTTTTACCAATGCAAAATTTGTTGCAATCAGTGCAATTTAATCTGTAGATTCCTGATTGTTTATGTTCTGGGGTTTGGTCCTTTTGGTTGTTGCAGAGCATTTTTTGTAGGCTAAACTTATTCTGGGGGACAAGTGTGATTTTATGTTTTTTGAATATTTTTTTAAACTTGCTGGGCTCAATTTTGTGGCTTCTATAAATAATTTCCATTGTTTGATTTTTTTTTATTTTTTTATCTATTAATTTTTGGTTGAAGCCATTGTTTCTTGTAGTAGTTATTATGTGTTTGTATTCTGTGTTGTATTCTTCATCTTTTAATGGTGTGAAAACAAGTCTATGGGTGAAACTATTGAATACTGCATGTTTGTGCGCTATAGGATTGTGGCCATAATCCTTTATATAGTTGTCGGAGTGTGTGGGTTTGTGATAGATACCAAAGGACAGTTTGTTGCCTTCTCTGATTATTTTCATATCTAGAAATGGAAGGTAGTTAGTTATCTTTTTCAGTTTCTATTGTGAACTGTATTGTTTTCTGTTGTATGTTGAGTAATTTGAGAGAGTCCTGTATGAAACATTTGGGGACTATGGCAAAGATGTCATCAACATATCTATGCCAAGTCTTGAAGATGTGTGGGAATGCTGAGGTTATGTGTGTTTCCAGGTAGCTAATGTGAAGGTCTGCCAGGAGTGGTAAAAATTGGGTTACCCATTGTAAAGCCTGTAGTTTGTTGGTATGTTCTGTTGTTGAAGGTGAAGTAATTTAAAAATTATAAAATCCGCCAGATATGCAGCAGAGCTCGATGTCTGGGAAAATCCACATCATTAAAACCAATACCATGTATTCAAATTTAAATTGCCGCCACAAAATATATTGTGGAGGTTCATCACTCAGCCACCAGGGACCATCACACCTCAACATAGAATGCCCTGTGGAAATTCAGTTGGAAACCATCGACAATGATGTCCACATGGCTTCGAAACCAGCCTGGAAAAATTATACGTAAGTGAAACCAACTCAAAAATATTCATTTCATACGTATCACTGTTCCAAAATACCTTTTCATTAAAATTATTCTTAAACATATATGTGTTGCATTCATATGATTTATTTTGCATTCGACTTCTATATTTATGAAAGCTTATAGTTATATTTACCTCATATTAATCAAGATAAATATTAACAGAAATAATAGTTTCATTATGCTTTTGTTGTAGGTACAAGGAGGATACAGTATACTTTATTGATAGACGTTGCTGGTCTTTCCACATGCCTGCATTGGCATCACAAGAAACAGCAGTTTAAAAAAGTGACAAATTATACTTGTTAACAATGGTAATCTTAAATACATAACTTCTGCTGATTCTTATGCATTTGCATCTGCCAAATCCAAAAATGAATTCATTAATGTTCAATCACCCACCAATTTTTTTGTAATATTAAAAAAACTGTTTTCATGTTTATTAACATGGAGTGGCAAATGTACTGATTAATAAAAAATCCTTTTATTTCATTAGGTCAACAAATGACATATTTGCTTTAAGCAATTGATGTCTGTGGGTTCAGGAATAAAAATTTTGAACAATGAACTTCTTACAAAACTATGGCTTTCTTGCCCAGGTCCATGTTTACTCCAACAATAGGTAAGGAAGGTATGTTACAGATGGTAAGGGTCCTGTATAGTTAGTTACCAGAGGAATAAAAGCTTTGTTTAATGAAAGAGCTAATCCTGTGTGTTTCAGTTGTGGATTAAGGAGTGTAATGTCAGCTAATAGTGTGCTTTCTTAAGTGTTGTGAATTAGGAAGATAATGTTTTGCAAATGTGCAAAAAATAAAAACAATTTTTCTTAAATTTGTGGTGAGTTCACTATAAAAGTGAGATTAAAACAGCTTAACTATGGGTGTTATATTGACCAAAGTTCTGATGTACTCCATTCATATGACTTTCTCTACATCTCTGTAACAAATTATTGTTAATAAGCTTATACTTCTATCTGTTTAATGCTAAAACATTGGCAAAAACGGTCTTATTACTTAGTTCCTTTATAAGTAGAAGGGAAATAAGAAAATACTCTAGGCTTAACTGACAATCAAATGTTTTAAAATGTGGGATGGAAATTTGCTTCTTTGTAAATGTAAGTGATGTGTTATTTATGGACACTCTTTAATTACTGTGGTTCTCAGCATCCAATTCTAAATTGGGCGTGAAAGACTGGTTAATTTTGCTCAGAGGCCTCTCTATCAGGCTTGAGGTTCTTTTATGTGCCGTAAATCTACGACACAGAACCAACTGCTTTACTTCCCTTCTGAAGGAAGCCATGATAAGAAATCCATCGTCCTCTGCTGGGTTTGAACCTGCGACCTTGGGTATATGAAGTTAGTATGGGGAGCGACTGCTTCTTTGTGTGGCCAAGTGTTCTCAAGTTCCCATATGAGAAAAGTTTAAGTATTTTAAAGCTGAAATCAATAACAAGAAATATCTTTAAAATGGCCAACTGCGCGAAAAAAAAAATGACTAAATTGTGTGTTTAGTCGAGATCTATATTTTTTGTATAACAAGTTTTTGTCTATCTCTTACAGTTTACCAGTTATGCAAAATTCAAAAAAAATCATCCAGAATAAAGAGGTCTTCAGAAGCTATTCCCAGAAAATTCAAGATATGCATTTTATTTGTTATGTAAATACCCTAAATCTAAGAGATTTTAATCAAAATCGTTAGGCAATTTTTTTCATGTAAAGGATGGTTGGGAGTGGGGGGATTTTCTTGAAAATCTTCGTGCCTTGGAAGAAAATCCTTGGAAGATACCAAACAACAATATTTTTGTTTTTGAGCTATGCTGTCCACTGACACACACAGACAGACACACACACACACACACACACACACACACACACACACACACACACAAACGTACGCATGTACACATGCAAACACACACAGACCTCTTTCTGTATGCTTTTTTTGGATTCAGAGGGACCCAACACATGTATTTCCGATGAAATCTCAGAATGGAATTTTTGGGTGCATTACAATATCCTCTCTATACACTATGTACATAGTGTGTGTAGAGAAAGTAAAAAATAGACCAGAATAACTTTTGGGCTTTGGAACTCTGTGATGCCAATGTGTAGCACTATTAATCGGCTAGTTAAAAGATTCCCATTATATTTTGCAATGCCTGTGATATGGTGGGAACCTTAGAATCATATAAAGATTGTAACTTATACTTGACAAACGTATATGGAATATGTTCAGAGATTCAGAGACAAAAATATATTGTTAAATATCCATCTTTAGAACAGCAATTCAACCAGTGCTTCATGTGCCAGGCCTACTCCACCAGATGACAAAAATGTGATTGAAGATTTTGAAAGTGTTGATGACATCTACGAATTGCAATGCAGTGATCCAGATTTTGTGGAAGGAGTTACTATAAACGAACTGCACTTTGTAACACAGGAAAATCTAAATGATTAGTTTTGAGATGCTAGGTTATCCAAAAGTAAAGCCAAGTTAATTGCTTCAAGATTGAAAGGCTAGCATCTCCTGCAGTATGACACAAAAGTAAGTCTTTCCAATAGATGACACTACTGCTGTGTGCTGGAGTAAAGCCTTAGAGGGCCTAAATGCATCCCTCAATAAAATGACTTCTGTGTTGTTAAATGATTTTAAGTCCATTAATCTACAGTGTAACATGCTTAAAACTACCATAATGCATTATATGTAGTATGTTGAATAACAGTAGTAATTTAACTCTAAGTTTTTCTTTGAGTACCCAGGGTAGTCCCCACCCAGAGATCTGATTGGGGGACTATTTTATCTCCAGAATGTTTTACACTGGGAAACATGTTCATTTGAGCTTTAATGTAACTGTTTTGGAATGAGCACCAGTTTTACGTTTTGGCAGTTACAACACTCATTCACAGCCCCCAATTTGAATGGAGGACCACACCCACCATTGGTCAGTGGATCACTTTGACCTAGACCAGTTTAAATCTAGAGAGTATAAATAAACAATGGAAAACCTTGTTGAACAATGCAATGATAATTCCAGAATGTCCATGATCAAAAGCTGTTGCTTTATTTCGATTACATACAGAACATGATTCCTTGGCTGTCCATCTACATAAATTAAACATCCTTCCAATTTCAAATTGTATACTTTGTAGAGAAGAGGATTCTACAATAAGCATGGCTCATCTTATGTGACAAAATTTAACAGCTACAAATCTCTCATTGCACTACTGGGAAGCAAGAAGGCAAATGGAAGAACTCCAACATGCTGAGCATTAGCAACTAACCAACCAACCACTCTAAAAGTTAATAACAGTATTCTACAAGAAGTGAATATACAACATTTTTGGTACTATTGTAATCAGTTAACATGGGCACAACATATTGAGTATGTAGAATAAAATCAGCGTCTGTACATTTAATCTATGCAATTGAAATATGGGGGGCTGCTGCAAAAACAAATATAGACAAATTACTTATATATCAAAAGAAAAGTGTTAGAATCATGTTTAATTTAAAAACCAGGGAATCATGCAGAGAGACATTTATTAATAAAAGAATACTAACCATTTACTCTCTGTATGCTTATAGAGCAGTAATGTTTGTGATAGAGAAGTATGAATAAATAAAAAATAAACAAATGTATGAATACAATACAAGAGGCAACATGAACTATTACAGATTTAATGTAAATAAAAATGTATATGTGAAAGATGTACTATATCAAGGAATTAAGCTAATGTATACGTGAAAGATGTACTATATCAAGGAATTAAGCTATTTAACAAATTACCCCCACAAATTAAAGCAGTCGCAGAGGTGTCAAAATGACAATTTAACTTAAAATTAAAGGTATTTCTATTAAACAGACGCTTATACAATTTGGATGAGTAATAAATTGTGATTTTGTATAAATGTATATATGTATGTAATGACATGTCCAAAATCAATGTATTGATAGACTGAATGAAAGCATCATCATCATTATCATCATAATTTATTATTATCATCATAATTTATTATTATTATTATTATTATTATTATTAATTATTATTATTTATTATTATTAATATTTTTATTTTTTTATCTTCATTATCATTATCATCAATGAGCATTTATTTTTACACAGTATCTGTAACAATATTGATTCTTGGATGGAGTTCCTTTATGTTCAACCTAAACCAAAGATTGGCATTTGTTCAGTGATTTCTTGAAAACAAGCTTGAAGGGAGTGTTATGCTACATAATGGAAACAGGTTTTCATTCCTATAGCCCATGCAGTTGGTGTGAAGGAGAGTTATGTTAACATGCAACTCTTGCTATTCAATGTCAAATGTGATGACTATTCATGCCTGATATGTGCAGGTTTTAAAGTGATGGCTATCTTACTTGGATTACAACTTGACTATACAAAAGTTTGTGTCTCTTGTGCATGTGGGATAGTAGATGTAAAAACAATCATAATACATCTGATGTGTTCCATTCACATGACTTTCTCTATATCCCTATAACAAATTATTGTTGAAAAGCTATCTACTTCATGGTAGTCAAGATAAAATTAGTAGAAATGATCTTATTACTTGCTTCCTTGTAAGTAGAAGGGGAATAGGGGAATATACTGGACTAAATCAATAGTCAAATCTTTAAATTTGAAAAAGTTGTACTATTATCTGACTCTAAAGCAGCTATTATATCCATAACATCTGATGTAACACCTAATAACTTAAATATTGCAGAATGCCGCTAAATCATAAAACAACTAATGAATTTAAATAAAAGATTAATACTTCAATGGATACCAGCACATTGCGGAATACAGGGTAATGAAACAACTGACTTTCTAGACAAGAAAGGTAGTAAAATTACATCAAATTCATCAGATCCAATAAGTTATCATTCTATGAAAAGAATCATTATATCAACAAATAATAACAAAATTAAAGAAGATAATGTATTACAAACAAAAGGAAAACCATGGGAAAATTTATGTAATAACACGACCAGAATCAGTACATTATCAAGAAAATCCTCTGTAGCAACTTTGACTCCTAACAGGCTATGACTGTCTCAATAAACATTTATTCAGGATTGGTATAGTGAGATCTCCTCTGTGTCCTTTCTGTACACTTAAAGAAGATATAGATGGAAACCATCTACTGAGCTGCCCAACCTTGAGTCGACATGATAATATGACATCAAAATACTGGAATGCAAGAGAGCGAATGGCATTATGGGGGGGTTGTAATAAAATGCATATGCAAAGGGTTCTAGTGCTACAAAAGAAATGTATCAGAACTATGTTTAAAATGGGGTGTCGAGAATCATGCAGGGAAGTTTTTAAAAGAGAAAAGATGTTTACTGTAGTATCTCTATACATATACAAAGTAACTTATTTAATTAACCAGAAAAAAACCAAAACTAAATAGTGAAATACATAACCATGATACTAGATGCAAACTTGACTTACATTATACCAGCTACAATGTAAAATCTGTAAATAAAGATCCCTATATAATAGGATTACAAATGTATAATCTACTCCCTGAATATGTAAAAAATGAAAATGCTGTTAAATTTAAACAATGTCTCAAGACATATTTACTGAACAATCCTGTGTATGATATCAATGAATTTTTAAAATAATTTATGTAGACTATATTAATACTTTGTTAAACCAAACATCCTGTATATATTAATGTATTTTTATAATTTATGTAGACTAAGTTTATTTAATGCTAATTTTGTTTAATGTAAACTGACAATACCCGATACTCGAAAAGAGTCTATAGGCTGCTAATAAATTACAATTACAATTAGATACCAACCAACCAACCATATTTTAAAAGCTGGTTACTATGTGATTAAAAATTTGTTTCTTTGTATTGCCAGGAATTGACAAATTCCCATGTGAGAAAAGTAAAACTATTTTAAAACTGAAACCAGTATCAAGGAATATCTTAGAATTGGTGAGCTTTACAAAAAGAATGTATGAATAAATTATCTGTTTTAACAAGATCTATATTTTTTTGTGTTGTAAGTATTTGTCTATCTCTTACAGTTTATCATTTATGCAACATTCAGCAAAGTTCATCTAGAATAAAGAGGTCTTCAGAGTATTCCCAAAAAATTCCAGATACCTATACATTTTATTTATTATGTAATATCTTTAACACACAATAATTTAATCAAAATCATTAGAGCCATTTTTGAGAAAAACAAAATTTTCAAACATTTTCCAATGTATACATTAATTAGAGGTGAGAGGATTTTTTTGAAAATCTTCATGTTGCATCGCTGAAAGATACTTAACTTAAATACCAAGTTTGTAATTAATAGACTTTTTGTTTTTGAGTTATGCTGTCCACAAACACACACATGCTGGCTCTAAAAGGGTTAGTTTTTTCAATTCAGTAAATCTCAGAACGTGCATTTCCGCTAAATCTTGATATCAAAGTTTTGGGTGGAATACAATACCTTCTTTGTAACTATGTATATAATAAGTGTAGAGAAAGTAAAAATTCTATCCAGGGAGAGAGTCATTCAATCAAGAACAGACAAATATTGTTCAACAACCACTTGGAAGTGCTGACAAAATCATATTGCCTTCATTAAACAACAAACTAGATTTGATTAAGAACTTTGTGAAAACAATGGACCATAATGGGAGTGCATTTCCATTCCTGAAAACTAATTTCAAAAGATCAGTGAAGCGAAACTAAAAAGAGGGGAATATTTGTTGTTCCTTATATTACAGAATTTTTTAAAGATTCACAATTTGAAAGCCTATTAAGTATGCAAGAATGAGCTGCATGGTTGTCCTTCAAAAACTTTCTGGGAAACTGTGGGTCTCAACATTACAGAAACCCTGTTAGTGATCTGATTGAAAACTACATAATCATGGGATTTAATATATCTTTGAAAATACAAAAGTAGGAGTCCTATCGTGACTTCTTCTCTGAGAATCTCGAGCTGCCAGCAACAAACAGCAAGCCTTTCCATCAGGACATTGCTAAAATTAAAAGATGTTACAAGATAAAATGGACTCCAAATATATTCGCAGGCTACTGTCAGGAGAGATGTTCCTCAAACAAAGTACAGTTTCACTTTCAGTTTAGGTACATAAAGGATATTCTAGCTAAGGTGTTACAATATTAAAATGTACAATTACCAGAAATGTTATTCATTCAATTACCCAAAAACTATGGGAGCTAGGAAAGTTCTATAAAAAGACTTGAAATCAGCACAAAAGAAGTCAGTAAGCATCACCTTGTTCTTCTTTTAACAATAAATATCTTAAATTTTGTTGACCAGTGTCATTGAAAAATTCAAACCAATGACACCTTGAAAATAGCTACCACAAAACAAGAAGAACAAGAAGAAGAAAAGAAGTTGTTTGAAATAAGTGTCCTTTAAAGAGATCTGAATTGTTTGTGCATGTTTATTGTTTATCTCTTGTCACTTACCAGCTATATAAAAATTCCTTCCAAATGAGGATTTCACAAGAAGTTTTAGGATATACACTTTGTCATGTAAATATCTTAAAATAATATGGTATTATAATAAAAATCCTACGTATTCCATTCAAATAACTTTCTCTAGCTTTTCTATATACAAACTACCTACTTCTATATTCTTTTATCTGCATTGTAATTATCAAGATAAACATTAGCAAAATTGGTCTTATTACTCACTCTTTGTAAGTAGAAACGAAATAAGTGAGTATATTAGGCTAAAGCGATAGTCAAATCTTGTAAAGCTGGTCGCTATGTAAAACAATTGAGGTTTGGTTCTCTTTGCATGGTTCCATCTGAGAAAAGTTAGATAGTTTAAAATTGAAACCAATAACAAGCAATATCTCGAAGACAGTCAATTCTACAAGAAAAACATATATTATGTATATACGACTCATTTTAACAAGTACTACATTTTTTGTGCTGCAAGTTTTTGTCCAACTCTTGCAGTTTAACTGTTATGCAAAATTCTGTAAAACTAAATCCAGAATAAAGAAGTCTTGAGGCTATTCCCAGAAAATTCAAAATATGCATATTATTTGACATAAATGTCTTTAAAATAAGGTATTTTAATAAAAAACATTGGAGCCATTTTTGAGAAAAACAAATACTAAGTTTGGTATGTAATACTCTTTTTTACTTTTGAGCTATGCTATCTGAAGACACATACAGACCTTTTTCTATTTTTTTCAGAATCATGGCAACTCAAAACATGCATTTCTGGTGGGATCTCTACACCAAATTTTTGGGTGGAATACAAAACCTTCTCTAGCTAGAGAAAATAAAATCATTAGAGCCATTTCTCAGAAATAAAACATCTCAGAAATGTTCAACATAAAGGGTAATTTGGTACAAAAGAATTTTCTTGAAAAGTTGGTTGTACCTTTGGAAGCCACTGAACCTAAATACCAAGTTTGATATTTAACGAAGCTTTCATTTTTGAGTTATGCTATTCACAGAAACACACAAAGAACTTTTTCTAAAACTATTTTATTTGTACCAGAAGGCTATAAAACATGCATCTACACTAAAATCTTCATATGAAATGTTTGGGTGTATCTTCTCTATCTGCTAAGTATGTTGTAGAGAAAGTAAAACTATATTTTAAAGTTTACACATCCTTCAGAGAGCCACGAAAGTTCTTTCATTATTAAAAGTGAGAAGAACCACAATTCAGCCTAGAGTCTAATCTGTTACTTTCCTTTTGGTGATGGCAATATAGGATGAAATCATGACTTGCAGATGTAAAACATGGGTGAATTTATCCCAGGGACCTTTTCTTTCAAGGTATGGGATTCTTTTAGGTGCACAAAAGAATTACACGGTACCAAAGGTCTTTACTTCCCTTTTGAAGGAAGTCAAACTAGGGCTGTTTGTGTCAAAATAAAAAATCCATCACCCTAAGTTGGGTTTGAATTCATTTCCTTAGGTATTAGAGGTTAGCATGGCAACCACTACCCCATAGAAGGTGACATTTATGCAAATATAAGGTGAAAATAAATCATAGTAAAATTAACAAAAACACAATGTATTTCCCTTATGCAACAAGAAAACAGAACTAAAAGTATAAATGCACCTCTACATCTGGCATTGCTGTCATTCCCCTTTTTATAAGATATTTTTGCAAAAACTACTGAAATTTAGGGAAAGCATGAATAATTTCATGTATGCATCAAGCATCATTATAATGAAGCAATTTCTAATTATTTTACCAGATTAAGAGGGATAATATGAAAGAGCAAAATCCCCTTGCAACAACAAGCTGTAAAGAATTTAAGACCCCCTTTAGACTTGAATACCATATTCATATTAAAGGGCCATAAAATGTCAATATATTCAAAGTGGTACAATTTAGGGAACATAAAATACAACTGAAACCTCACTTTTAAAATTTTTAGAAATATTTTATAGCCTGTATCTAACAGGATGAAGAATATTGAAATACAGACTATTGGCCATCCTTGAGGAAAGTATTGTTGCTATGTCAAAATAACTGACTCATTGGTGATGCAATAGTAGCATGCAGAGCAAAATTGCCATTTTCCCCTCATTTTACATTTGACATCTGGAAAGTGTGACCATTCTTGCAAGTGTAATGGAGTTTCAGAAACAGCATTTTTGTGCGATGATCTTGCATGACTTCAAATATGGCTTAAATGAAATTCAGTCACTTGAGCATTTGAGGGGGCTTTTGGGGACTATTCTCTGTCACATGTGTTCCATTGGTTTGGAGAATTCAAAAGGGGACAGCAACCTCTTAAAGATGAGATAAGCAGCAGACCAACAACAGTAGTAACTGAGAAAAACATCACCACTATGGAAACAATGATTAAGGAGGACCCAAAACTAACCTAAAAGGACATTAAGCTGGCATTAGTGATTAGTTCATCGAATGCTTCAACCATCCTTCATGAACACCATCATGTAAACAAAATTTCAAGATTGGTGGCCCATAATTTATCTGAAGCACAGAAGCTCCATATGGTGGAATGGTGCCAACAAATGCTGCAAAGATTTAACTGTTGAAAGTCTCACACTATATTTTGGAAATTGATGTGGGTGACAAAACATGATGTATAAGTTTGAACCTGGAAAGAAATGACTACTTCTTTCTTCTCTACAGGTGGTCACTTGGCAACATTGTGCTCGAAAATCAGAAAACTGTTACTGCATAATAGTACCGCTAGTTTGCCTTCTGAAAGTGTTTTAAAAAAATCCAAGAAAAGCATCCAAAGGCAGGGCTAAGGGACATTTTGTTGCATAATAACAATGCATCACCTCACACTGCTAATGTAACAATGGAATTTCTGTAATGAACTGAGGAAAAACTAGTGACTCATTCACCCTATAATCCTGATTTGATACCATGTGATTTCTTCCTGTTCCATATGATTAAGAATCGGCTTCAAGGATTTTCTAACCCTGATGAAGCTAATGCAACATATGAAGAGGAGCTTTCTGTAGTGTTGGAAACTGAGTGGTGTGGATGCTTCCAGAAGTAATCCAGAAGATGGAATGCTTCATGCAGTGCCTGGAGTAATACTGGAATAAACAAAATGTTTCTATGAGTATTCATTTTTTGCTGTCTCAATACTTATCTAGTAACACTTGTACTTGCCAATGGTGAAAGAATATAAAAAAATCTGATGTGTTCCATTCACATGACTTTCTCTACATCTTTGTAACAAATTATTGCTAGTATGCTTGTTCTTTTATTTCATGCTAATCAAGATAAGCATTAGCAGAAATGGTCGTATTACTTAGTACCTTATAAATAGAAAGGAAATTAGAGAATATACTAGGCTAAACTGACAGTCAAATGTTTTAAATGTAGTTGCTATGGGATTGAAATCTGTTTATTTGTGTGGCCAGAAGTTGAAAAGTTCCTGCATGAGAAATGTATATTTTAAAACTGAAACAAATAACAAGGAATATCTTGAAAATGGTCAAATCTTGAAAAAAAATGTATAAAACATAAATTGTGTGTTCTAAGAGATTTGCATTTTTTGTGTAATAATTTTTTTTCTATCTGTTACGGTTTACAGTTACGCAAAATTCATCCAGAATAATGAGGTCTTCAGAAATTATTTCCAGAAAATTCAAGATATACATTTTATTTGTGATGGAAATGGCTTTAATATGTGGTATTTTTATCAAAATCTATATAGCGATTTTTGAACATTTTTCCATGTAAAGGGTAGTTTGGGTGGGGGGATTTTCTTGAAAATCTTTGTGACGCATCCTTGGAAGAAAAAAAAAACAACAACAACAAAAATGCATGCACACACACACACACATGCCTTTTTCTGCAAATGCTTTTCTTAGATTTAGGGGGTCCTAAAACTTGTAATTCCGTTAAAATCTCAGTATCGAATTTGTGGGTGAAATGCAATACTTCCGCTATATACTATATACATAGTATGTTTAGAGAAAGTAAAAATTAATTACTATAGAATGAAAAATGAGTGAGCAAAAAGCTTCTTAAACTACCAGCAACAAATGAACAGATTAAAAAGGATATTAGGTTAGCCAGTTTTCTAGAATGTCTGGTTATGTTAGACAGGCATAGTTTGTCAGAAAGCAGTTACAGAGTGCTGTAACCATTTAACCATTTGTTGGAAGAAACCAATTTTCAAAATGTATTTGGTGCAAACGTTGAATCCTTCAAGTATTCCAAAAGCAAGCAGATCAATTTAAAATGCTATTCTATACGAAGATCTCTGGGAAACAAAGACTGACAAAGAGAATTTCAGCTTAGGTATGATAATGAAGCATAACGTTGAGTTAACTTATAATTTCCCCGAAATAAAATTAACCACTCTTGTATGTAGATTTCATGATACTAAATATGCACATGAGAATAATGCAGATTTGGCTATGGGTTATAAGGATGGCCAAAGTTTACCATTCTTGGGCAGTTGCTCAAAAATCCTAAACCTGAAATAATGAATTCATGCAATATTTTATTTTTGTTACATGTCTGGAAAAAATATCTACATGTTCGGAAGTAGTTCTGAAAAGTGCTAACTACATCTGTTAAGGTGCAAAACATATAAATGATTTACAAAATAATCACCAACAATGAATATCTTGATAATGTACCATGATATTGCTTAGTAAGGTTTGTAAGTAATATTCTCAAGAAGTTTTCCCCATTGATAGAACCTATCAAAATATTCCTTAAAATAAGAGGCAAATCTTGATACTCAGTGGATATTGATATATTTTTCACATGTTTAACATTTGCAATCACTAACCTTCTTCTGCAAAGTCAAATTAAGTTTCTATTGCTTGAGCCCTGTCAAGAGTAAAAGAAACTCTCTTTCAAAATGTCCTTGAGATTAAAACATTTGAACCTTTGTTGAACATTTTTTCTGAAACTGAAGTAGTACTGTGCACATATCTTTTCTTGGGCACTAGTTCTATGAGAAGTGCAGGCCAGAGAGAAAAAGAGAGAGCTTGCCTGTTGAGTGTTGTCAACCAAGCCCTCTCTCAAGAGTGTTGAGCCTCAGTCACTATGATGCATAGATTATCTAAGTAATCATGAACTAGCTGCATCATTAAATGAAACATAGCACATGGCAATTATTATTAAAAGTGGAATTATAATTATATTATTTCAAGTTCTATTTTTTGTGCATGTGAATTCAGGGAAATATAGACAAAATTAAACTTATTATTGACATCACTGGATATAATGTACTTCACATCTCAATGTTGTTGCTCTACTTCTAAAATAGCATGAAACCTACTAAGGAAGACTAGGGAGTGGAGCACCCAAAAAAGGGCACACATAGAAACAGAATGTAAATTAAATGTTGTGGTGAACTGAGAGGCAGGGTTTGTGATTTTTAAAGAGTACTTAAACCTCCATTTATTTTTTTGGAAAATCCCAAAATGAAAAATGATTGACCTGTTTTTTGTCCAATTATGGATGATTCTGCAGCTCTAGAGTAGGAGCAACTGAAAATTAAAGATGAAGAAAAATGAAATAGGCAACAAACATTCAATTTTGGAAATAAGTAGCTGATTGAAAGTCCAAATTAAAATAATGAGCTAAAGAACTTATCTCACAGTCTACATGTGAGATTGTATTCAACACTTACTAAATATCCCATCTTAAATCATATACATTTAAGTGAACTTGTTCAAACTGCCTTAGTCACCAACCAGATTTCAAGAGGTTGCAAGCTGAAATAAGACACGTGAAGTATTATGTAATTTGCGTTGTATAAAATCATTGTGGAGTGTCTATTCAATGAATCATGGTGCATTACTTAAATGTTTGCAAATTAAAAATACTATTAATGTGCGCTTCATTCTACTCTGCAGCACCCCAAATTAAGTGTCGGTCTGTTCAAAATTTCCCCTCGGATTGCTATTTCCAAATGTCAGGCACTTGGCCACTCCTGCCTTATAACATGTTTATTAGCACAGTACTATACTTTGTTTGTTTGAAATGTTTGTTCTGATGTACTACTCATCCCACCTCTTGTTAAATGTGAATGCTTGCATAGTTACATTATATACTGGACAGGTGCTGTGAAAAATCAGTACACATTAAACTAGTGTTCGAGTACAGTGGTGCATTAAACAAATGTATTCCCTCATTCTGTACAGTGTACTATTACAGCAGTGCTGACATTACAGTAAGCGCATTATAAACAAATATTGTCTAGTGTTAATGAGGTAAATGGAATGTCAACATAATTTCCCACTGTTTACAGCATAATATGATGGACTGTGTACCATACACTCGATCTGTGCAACTCCCCACAACCCCTCAGTAGTCCACATTCTTTAGACAACAGAAACTCTAGCAATACTGAACTGGAATAGGCTACAAGATGTAACTCTTTGATAAAGTTTGTCTCAGGAAACATACAATGTAAAGCCAAAGCGGAATTGGTTCAATATCCTGTGCTTTTATGAAAGAAATATTCCCTTCTAACCTTACCACCCTCTACTCTACCATTCTGTACTGCACCACTTACCAAAAGAATCTACACGACAATGTTAAATATGTACTTTTAAATGCACATTGCATTGAGATTGAACATAAAAAATTTGAATATTACATATGCAATTATTGAACTTCTAAACAAAGAATAGTTCTTGATTATCCAGACCAAGAAAAATTACCTCTTAAGTTTTGCTGCACTTGATCAAGTACATTTTTAGCTAGGTGTTGGGAGAGCTGATACATTTGATATATAGTTTTCACCAGGTTTTGAGCTTGATGTGCAGGGATGGTAAAATTATTTTATCACAGTAGAAATATCAGTTTTAGTATTATCTCCAAATGCTAAAGTGTATTATCAGCAAAAATGAAATACTGATTGAATTTGTTGATTAAATACTATATTATATATCTCCAAATGCTAAAGCATATTATCAGCAAAAATGAAATACTGATTGAATTTGTTGATTAAATACTATATTATATATCTCCAAATGTTAAAGCATATTATCAGCAAAAATGAAATACTGATTGAATTTGTTGATTAAATACTATATTATCTACCTCTTGTGGTAGGGGGTAGAGAAGATTATAATTGTTTCAAATGCAGATGTTTCATTTCTTGTTTAAAAAGAACTGGTATTTTTTCTATATTTGCATTACTTGTACCTCTGGATTCCAGAACTCTTGCAGTGAATCTGAAATGCTGAACTTTCATGAGTAAAATTATGACAAATACAAAACTTAACAGATAGCAGATCTGCGAGTGCAAAACCTAAAAGCAGTATTGTCAAGTTTAGGCACTGTGGACTGCTAAAGAAAAACTATCAATAAAAATATCATATACCTATAAAATTAATTGGCACCTCAGGGAAGAAAATAATCTGTTGTTAAACATTTTATTTTGAAGATTACAATCCAAAATCCAGCGTTTTATGTTAACTGCTTGCACAGTTAAAATATACTTCAACTCATTCTTAAACAAGGGGGTGCTGTTATGAACCAAACCTTCCAGTTTTTTTTTTTTTTTTTCTAACCCTCGTGTTTATTTGGCCACCATGAAATTCAAAAGACAAATTTTATTGCACAGCTAAGTAATGAAATAATAACCTTTAGTTGGCAAGTTTCCCTTCAGAATTTGTCCCATTAGTGGTAATAATTTGAGTGAGCACTCCTATCAGAATGCAAGGGCAGTTAGAGTATATCACCAATATTCAAATGGGAAGTACTGCAAAACCAAAGCTGGTTTATATGTTACAAACTGTTTTCTTTTTTAGAAACCATAAGACAATGGTATACCATGAGTTTTCTATTTGGGCTCACAATTTCACTTTCTCTAGCATGTACAATGTATATAGTAGGTAGAGAAGGTATTGTATTCCACCCAAAAATGTTATACAAGATTTCACCAGTAATACATGTTTTGAGAACCATTCCTCCAAAGCATTTTTACTTTCTCTACACATACTATATACATAGTGTATAGAGGAAGTATTATATTCCACCCAAAAATTTGATACCAACATTTCACTGGAAATATGTTTTGAGGCAACCTGAGTGCAAAAAAAGTATTTTTAGAAAAAAGTCTGTGTATATGTCTGTGGGCAGCATAGCTCAAAAACTAAAAGGCTGTTTAATATCAAACTTGGTATTTAAGTTTGGTATATTCCAAGGATGTGACACAAAGGTTTTCAGAAAAATCCCCCCCTACCCTTACATGGAAAACATTTTGAAAATTTTGTTTTTTCTCAAAAATGGTGTTAATGATTTCAATTAAAATACCAAATAAAGACCACAGGAAGAGAAGGGGCAATGTCACTTTTCTTCTTAAATTGAGATAATGGTACAAATTGGAAGTTGATGGGAAATAAATGTGCATAGTTATTGCAGTGTACTGTTCTGAAATTTCCTGTACAGGAATGAAAGGGGGAACGTTCATATCAAACACAAAAGAAGTTGCAACATCCTTGTTGTCATATTGGGAGTGTAATGAATTAATGTTGCTCATTTGGCAATACTGCTCTAATCCAAACAATAAAACCATTATTTACATTGTTGACTGTATTCTTGGCAGTAGGTACATGATTGTGTGGTAATACTAATCTTATACGTATAAGCTACAATGTCTGAATGTGATTCATGAGCGATGTCAAGCAAGAAGAGAAAGTACACTTTACGAGTTCAAGACATAATGAAAAAGTTGGTTGGTTGTATCTAAGGTTGAGCAGTTGGCAGTGAAGCCATTTGCTCTCTTGCATTCGAGTATTTTGATGTTATATTATCATATTGACTAAAGGTTGGGCAGCAGAGTAGATAGTTTCCATCCATATCTTCCACAGAAAGGACACAGAGGAGATCTCACTATACCAATCCTGAATAAATGTTTATTGAGACAGTCATGGCCTATTAGGAGTCTAAAAGTTGCTACAGAGGATTTTCTTGGTAATGTAGTGATTATGTTTGTGTTATTACATAAATTTTTCCATGGTTTTCCTTTTGTTTGTAATACATTATCTTCTTTAATTTTGTTATTATATGTTGATATAATGATTCTTTTGATAGAGTGATAACTTATTGGATCAGATGAATTTGATGTAATTTTGCTACCTTTCTTGGCTAAAAAGTCAGCTGTTTCATTACTCTGTATTCCGTAATGTGCTGGTATCTATTGAAGTATTAATCTTTTATTTAAATTCATTAGTTGTTTTAAATATTCTGCAATATTTAGATTATTAGGTGTTACATCAGATGTTATGGATATGATAGCTGCTTTAGAGTCAATTAATAATACACCTTTTTCAAATTTATTTATATGATATAGTAGGTTTTGTAAGCTCTGAGGTATTGCCGAAATCTCTCCATAAAAATTTGTGGTAGTTAAACTTAATCTTTTGTAGAAAGAGTAGAGAGGGCATATTGCACCTGCGCCAGTACCACCGTTATTTGGTAAGTTGGAACCGTCAGTATAAACATGTAGCCATTCATTGGTAGGGTATCTTAAATTTATTATTTCTAGTGTCATTTGTTTCAGAACACATGACAAGATTTCAGATTTTGTAAATTCTTCAGCTAAGTGTAGTGTTCAATATCAAATATTCTAATGGGTTAACATTTGTTTGTATGTTTTCTTTTAAGTAAGGAAATTTCAATCTATATTTGATTTCTTTGACTTTAGTAAGGAACCTTTGAGAGTTTTTTGGTTTACTTGTGGTTTTCTTTTTTCCCAGTCATTATAAGGTACTCTGATTAATTTTTCATATTGTAAGATGGCTGCTTCAATGTCAAGTTCAAGTTTTGGATTATTTGTTAAAATTTGTAGAGCAAGTAGCTACTGGGATAGTTTTAACAGCTCCAGTTACTAAGCAAAGAATTTTATTTGTAGAATATTAAGTTTTCTATATTTGCAGTTATTAATATCTCTTCACAATATTTAAATGTTGGCTTAGTATACAACTTGTAAAAAGTGCTTAAAGTTTGTGTACTGCTTCCTTCCCCATTTCTTGCCTGCCAGTCTTTTAAATTGTGGTAATTTTTTGATTATATTATTAATGTGTTTTTTCCATGTTAAACAATACCTAAATATTTGGCTTCACATGTTTCTGTGAGTTTTTCCATTTAGTTGAAGGGAAATATTTATTGGTTTCTTCCTTAGTGTAAATAGTTGATAATTTGTTTTCTGTATATTCATTTTCATTAAATTACCCAGGTCAACACTGATTTTGCTGTTTTAGATACTCAGGTCTTTTTATAGTAATGTCCATGTCCTGATTCCGAAAATGAAGTCCATATTGTGTATCACATACCATTTCTTTCAAAATTCATATCTTCCATTTTTATTTGTTTGTGTGCCTTTTATGTTATCATTAACCATTGTAACACTACAACAATGTCACCTATTGGATTAAAGCTACTAAAAGGAAATAGTTGTGTGTTTTATGGCAGATGGCAGCACATTCTAAGCTGCTTACACTATTTTGTATTGAGAATTCATCTGTTACAGAGCTTAGTGGTTGTTGTATAAAGCAAGAAAATAGCATTTACATTTTGCTATCTTTATCCTATGTAACTCAGAACAGTATAATGGAAAGGTGTGTAAATAATCCAAATTCTTTTTGTTATATTTGTGGCAGTTTTATTGTGAAGAAGCAGAGGAAAAACATAACCTCATTTATGAGGAAAGCATACAAGGCTTACTTTGGAATTGAAATAGGAGATCATGCCAGGTCTTGGGCTCCTCATAATGTGTGCAGTGTTTGTGTTGAAAACTTATGAAATTGGACAAAGGGGAAGAAACAATCACTATGTTTTGGAATACCAATGGTGTGGCATGAACCTCACAATCACAGTACTGATTGTTACTTTTGTACATGCAATGTGAAGGGTTTTAATGCAAAGAACAAAGCAGCAATTATATACCCAAACTTGCCATCTGCTATGAGACCAGTGGCCCATGGTCCTGGCATTCCTGTACCTAAGCCACCTAGTCATCCTTGGTGTAATGGTTACCAAGCTAACTTCATATACCCAAGGTCACAGGTTCAGACCTGGTGGAGGATGATGGATTTTTTCGCCTGTAAAAATCCTTAGCATGGCTTCCTTCAGAAGGGAAGTAAAGCCATTGGTCCTGTGTCACAGGTTTACAGCACGTAAAAGAACCTCAAACCTGACAGAGAGGTCTCTGAACAAAATTAAGCGGTCTTTCATACCCAATTTAGAATGGGACGCTGATAACCACAGTAGTTAAAGAGCATCCATAAATAACACACCATTTACATTTTTTTTATTCCTAAGCCACTTACAGACAGTAATGAACTTTCTTCAGATACAGACAAAAACAGTGACTCACCATCATCACTTGTGTCTGAGGAGTTCGTTCCTGAAACATCAAATGCATCCCAACCATTATCACAAGCTAAGCTAAATAATATTGTAAGGGATTTAAATCTTCCCAAGAATGTAGCTGAAGTGTTAAGACTCCAGACAACAGGAAAACAACTTACTTGCAATATTTCAGCGAAGAACATTTAGTTTACTGTACTAACATTCCAGACTTAATAAAAAAAACTGGGTTGTGATAAATATGATCCAGATGAATGGAAGCTATTTATTGATTCTAGTAAAAGAAGTCTTAAAGGGGTGCTGCTTCACAATGGGAATGCTCTTTCTTCAGTTCCAGTAATGCACTCAGTTCAGCTGAAGGAGAATTATGAAAGTTTGAAGTGTGTTTTGGAGAGAATTAAATATGTTGAACAACAGTGGTTGATGTGTGGAGATTTGAAAGTAATCTGTATGATATTAGGCCAACAACAGGGATTCACTAAATTTCCATGTTATTTATGCAAGTGGGATAGTAGGGCAAAATACAAACATTGGAAACAAAGACAGTGACCCAAAAGAGAAATTTTAATGCCAGGTAACAAGAACATAATAAGGGATAGCCTAGTGGATCATAAGAAAATTATTTTACCACCTCTTCATATAAAACTTGGTGTAATGAAACAGTTTGTAAAAGCACTTGGTCAAGACGGAGAATGTTTCAAATATCTCAGTGTCTAATTTCCTGCTCTTTCTGAGGCAAAAATAAAAGAAGGAACTTTGTAGGTCCGCAAATCAGAGCTCTATTTAAAGACATGCAATTTGAAGCTACTATGACTTCTAAAGAGAAAAATACTTGGAATGCACTTAAAGAAGTTACAGAAACTTTTTAGGAAATTATAAACATCCTGACTACCTTAAAATTGTGACCATGCTACAGAAGTTCAAAATGCTAGGATGCAACATTAGTCTCAAATTACACTTTCTGTTTTCACATTTGGACGTATTTCCTGACAACCTGGGGGCAGTCAGTGAGGAACAAGGGGTGAGGTTCCATCAGGATATTCGAGAGATGGAGAGGAGATACCAAGGACGATGGAATTCTTCAATGATGGCAGATTACTGCTGGATGCTGTGTAGTGATTCCACAGGAACACACAAGAGAAATCTAAGAGGCAAACAGTCGTTGCCACATGAACAAGATTTTATTGACCTGCTGTTTATAAAATGAATTTAAATGTGATATTAGCAATAAAAAGTCTCACAAATTCATTATTAGCTCTTATACAAATCATGAATATACACATTTTTCAAAGAAAAAATTTGAATATTTTATTTTTGATTTGCAAAAAAAAAAAAAAACCTGATGTGATGGAGAAAAATGGAAGTCATTTTTTAAATCAGCGGTACTGAAATTTTAAAAATCCCCTTTCAAATGTAAAACAGCTCACAACAAATTTTTATTTGTAGACCTACAAATAATAGATGTCCAATTCTGTAATCTTGGCAAGGATTGTTGTGCTATATTTATTAATTGTTGAGTTTGATTTTACTTTCTCTAGCCCCACATGTACAATGTACTTAGGGATAGAGAAGGTATTGTAATGCACCCAAAAATTTGATACCGAGATTTCACCAGAAATATATGTTTTGGGGTCCCCTGTGTCCGAAAAAAGCATTTTTAAAAAAAAGTGTGTGCGTGCGCAGGCAGGCATAGCCCCAAAACGAAGAGACCATTAAAAACCAAACTTGGTATTTAGGTTTAGTATCTTCCAAGGACGTGACAAGAAGATTTTCAAAAAAATCCCCCCCCCTACAAACTACCCTTTACATGGAAAATTTTTTTAAAATTTTGATTTTCTTAAAAGTGGCTGTAATGATTTTGTTTAAAATCCTGTATATTAAAGCTATTTATGTCCGAAATAAAATGCATATCTCGAATTTTTTGGGAATAGTTTCTGAGGACCTCTTTATTCTGGAAGAATGTTGCCGAATTTTGCTTAACTGTAAGAGATAGAAAAAAACTCGCTTCACAAAAAATGTACACCACAACAATATACACAATTATCCTTTACTTTTTTCGTTGTGGAGGTAACTGCTTCCGAGATATTCCTTGTTATTGGTTTCAATTGTGAAGTACTTAAACTTTTCTCAGACAGGAAGTGTCCGTTTTTCTTTTGTTCTACTTCAGGCCAAGCAAAGAAGTCATTTGCAATGACAAAAACTTTTCTCAGACAGGAAGTGTCCGTTTTTCTTTTGTTCTACTTCTGGCCAAGCAAAGAAGTGATTTGCAATGACAATCGCATGATGATCGCTTTTAAAACATTTGACAATCATTTTAGCATAGCGCATTCCCCTTATTCCCTTCTACTTATAAGGAACTAAGTAATATTTATCTCGATTAGCATTGTGTACAAAGAAGAATAATCTTTTGTACAAGGTTTGTAGAGCAGCTAGAGAAAGTCATGTGAATATAACACATCAGATTTTTTTGGTTTAGAATTCCATAGGACTACATCATCTGCAAACATTAAAACTTTTGACTCTCTTTTTTGTAATTGATATGGAAGATCATTGATATAAATATTAAAGAGTGTAACACTAAGGATACTGCCTTGAGGTATGCCACGGTGTGTCTATTGATATTTTGATAATGTATCATTATATTTGGTAGCAATAAAGCATTGAATAATGAATTCACTGATCCCACATCAAAAACTGGTTACTTGCAATAGAGAAAACACAAGTAGTAGTCCAAGAATACATCATATTAACAAATCTTTGCATAAATCAAAATGTTTTCACATTTAAGGGGAAATATTACAAACAAACATCTAGTTTAGCTATGGGCAGCCCGCTGTCACCAATATTAGCAGATCTCTTCATAAGCACTTTGGAAACTAGGATTATAAAGGCATTCCCCTGGATGTTCAAAGTACGGTACCGCTATGTAGATGACATCTTTGCAATAGTCCCAGAAAAACACCTAGAAGATGCACTGAAACTCCTAAATATGCAAGAAAAGTCTATAAAGTTCATAATGGAGAAGGAATGCAATGGACAACTACCATTCCTAGACCTAAAAATCATCAAAAATAAAAATTGCCTAACATTTGGCATTTACAGAAAACCTACCCACACCAACAGCTATATAAAACAAAAGAGTTACAATCCCATTTCCCATCAACATGCTTTACTCAACAGCCTTACACACAGATTGGTAAATGTACCAATGGGAAAAACAGAATACCAATGTGAACTTACTAAAATATTGGACATAGCTACAGAGAATGGATTTCGGGCAGAACTGGTGTACAAAAAAGTTAATAAAGCCAGAAATAGAAAGAGAATTAAAGAAGTCAGCACACTCACTCAAAACCAGAAAGAAAACAAGATCTACAAGAAGTTTACATACCACCCCACAACTTTCCACAAATTCCAGAGGATCTTCAAACGACGTAATATCATTCTAGCCCCTAAAAGCAATTACTCTATAAAAAACATTTTAAATTCTAAATTAAAAGATGATATCCCACAAGAAAACAAACCAGGAATATATCAGTTCAGCTGCAATGATTGTGAAAAAATCTACATCGGCCAAACAAAAAGAAATATAAAAACAAGGGCAAAAGAACACCACAGTAATATTAAACTCAAACAAGAAGACAAATCTGCAGTAGCTTGGCATTTTCGGAAAGAGAAACACACCATAAATAGAAGCCCAAAAATCCTCAAAACATCACAAGGAAAACAGAATTAAAAGTTTGGGAAAATATATATATTTGGAAAAACAAGAACCACATTTTCAATTTCGAAATCCTGCCAGGCGATCTACTGATTCAGAGGTTCATCAAACCACCACAGCAAGCAATGCCGGCAGTCGACCAAAGGAATTGACAATGGAAGCACAAGGATTCTGAAACACGTTTTCCGAAATAAAAAGTAAGTGATGTAGCATTACAAAATCGACTCGACTAATTTTCAATTGTTAAAACACATCAGTCACAAAGTCTACCATATATCAGGAATACTTTTACAGAATTGGTAAACTGTAAGAAATGGATAAAAACGGTAGTCTCTTAAAACACACAATTTAAGACATGTTAAGTTTTTTGTAGAGATATTCCCTAGCAGCTTTTATTCGACCAACACACCTTCTTAATTTGAAGTTATTTAATCCTAGTTATTACTTTCAATTTTAAATACGCAAAATTTCTCAAACATCCGCATCCATTAATTCTTTTATTTTACTCCTGGCCATGTAAAGAGAACTGAATTTCAATGACAATCGTATAACAACAGCTTTTAAAAGAAATGACTGTCGCTTTAGCCTAGTACATTCCCTTATTTCCCTTCTACTTATAAGGAACTATAAAATATCATTTTTGGTAATGTTTATCTTGACTAGTGGTATGTAAATATAAGAATAATCCTTTTTTTTAAAGAATAGTTTGCAGGATGGATAGAAAAACTCATGTGAATGGAACACATTAATTTTTTTACTTTTTCTATATATTCTATGTACATAATAGAGAAGGTATTGAATTCTACTCAAAAATGCAATGTCAATATTTCACCAAATATATGTTTTGATGTCCCCCAAGTCCAATTAAGCATGCATGTGTATGTGAACATGTTAACTCCAAAAGGAAACTTAAATAGTAAACTTTATTTAAGTTCAGCTACTTTCAAGGATACAACACAGATTTTTAGAGAAAATCTCCCCTTCCTAAACTACCTTTTACATGGCAAAATTTTCTAAAATTTGTTTTTCTCAAAATTGGCACCAAGGATTTTAATTAAAATACTGTATATTAAAGATATTTATGTGACAAAGTGTATATGTTGAAATTTCTGGGAGTAACTCCTAAAGTCAGCTTCATTCTGAATAATTTTTGCACAACTGATAAACTGAAAAGTTACTGCACAAAAAAAGTAATGATGTTAAAGCATAAATTCATGTCATATATTTTTTTATAGGGCTAAAGATTTCCAAGATATTCTCCATTTTCAATTTTAAAATATTTTACAACTTTTCTCACAAAGGAAGTCCTGATCCTTCTTACATCTTGTTTTACTCCTGGCCATGGAAAGTGAACCAAAATTTAATGTCAATTGCCTTTAGACCTTTAAGAGTTGGCTATTGCTTATCCTAGTGCATTCCCTTATACTTTCAAGGAAGCAAATAATAAGACAATTTCTGCTAAGATTTATCCCAATTAGCAAGATGTGGGCAAAAGGATATTTTTTGTAAGAATAGTTTTTATTGAGGAACAGATAGTCATTAGAATGTAACATTAGTTCCCGATATAATATAATTTTCAGATTACTTCTCTTCTTGAATTAGGAACATATCTAAAGCTTATATTTGCTTTAGCTCTACAGTAATTTATGCCCATAAATTATTCAATTTCATTTCATCCTCCACATTCCTGCTTTTAACTTGGCTCCACACTTGGCCATTACATTAGTAGAACATTTTTTCTTTGTTGTTCCATAGGACTAAAAACTGAATACATAAACCATACAAAATAAAAACACAGAAATTACTTCAACAGTGTTTATGTGGGTATGTAATCTATAAAACCTCAACTCTACAACTTTCACTCTTTTGTTTTATTTCAAGACGAATATGATTTAAAGAAACATAATGCTTACAGACCCAACTCCAAACACTAAAGTATGATAATAAAAGTTCATGTACAAAATCAACAAGCACTATAATTAAACAGTTTCTCAGCACAAACACTGTACTCAATTAGTAAAACATAGAACTCAGGAACTTAAAACAATGGAGCTAGTCTTTACATAGTAAGCAAATTATATGTTTTTACATTATAAATGTATCTATTTTTTTTTGTCTCTTTCTCTGTTAAAAATAAGGCCCTTTTTTCTTCAAAACAAATATACTTATCCCATTACAAAGTTAGTTATGTACAAGATTTTTATGCAGGCTCTGCAATTTAGCAACATATAAGACATAAGATCCTTCTTATAATAAACACTTTTAAACATTTTGTATTTTATAGTAGGTATTTCAAAATTATTCATATGGTTTAGAATAAGCAGTATATTAGAAGAAATTAAAAAAAAAAACAAAAAAAACTATTATTTAAATCAGCTTTGCATAGAAACTCGGGTTATTATAGCTTGTAATGTTCTTCAAAATAAAACTGGTAATATTGTATGGTTAACATTAGAGATGATAATCCTTTGCTGAGCAGGTCTCTGGACTAATACTTATATACATTGTATGTGTTTCTTGACCATGTTTTGGAGAAATAACATAGCAGGCCAACATGACATTACACTCTTATACGTTTACCATATAATGACACTCCTATTAAACAACCCCTTTGTATTGCTAAAGGCTATATAAAAGGCTTCTAGTAGTTATAATTTTTAAGTAGTTTCACCAACCAAGTATTTTTCAGAATCAAATCTCAATGGGTAACAAATAACATGACAACCTCTGATTATTTAGTTTTATATTAGTGTTCACACAAAAACCAACCATTTGTCACTTGGCATTTTCTTTAATGACGCTTGTTTAAAATTCACGATACAAGTTTATATATGCTTTCAGAGTTGGTGGCAATGGTAGAGCCTGTATTTTACTCCGCATGTATGTAGTATATGACTCTGTTTCAATAACTGGTTGTTCAGGAGTTTCAACAGTGCTGGTATTTGCTGATGTTTTGCTGGCCTCTTCATCTTCTGATTTATCACTCTCCTCTTCTGCAGCAAAAGCTAAACGCTTCCAGATGATGGGTACTCTTGGTGCTAACCTCCTGGTTGCTGTTGCCCTTGTTGTCCGTTCTTTCTCTTGGCTGCTTCTCTTTCCTCCAGTGGCAGGCAGGGTATCAGAGAAATCAGAATCTGAATCAACTTCCATAGACTCTTCCCTATCTGAATCAGAACTAAGGCCTTTGCCATTCTCTATATCTTCACCATAACCACTGTCAATTTTCTCTCTCTTTGGTATTTTCTTTCTCTGCTCATCTATGGAAGTACTGCTTGCACTAGCTTCCTCTTGCACTTCCTTTTGAGCAGTGTCAGACTCAGTTTCTGTGGTATCTTTTTCTTCTTTTTCCGAGGCAGTCTGTTCCTCTGCCTCTCTCATATCAGCATCCTCATCTCCAGATGATCTAGCCTGATCATTTTCCCTTGTGTCCTGCACTTCCAAATGTTGCTGATGATGTTGAACTCTAATCAGGTGACGACCATGACCTGCAAGACTTCGCGCTAGCTCTATGACAGCTGTTATTTGGCCTGTACTCTGGCGCTGCACATCATAAATAACACTTGCCCTTCCTAAAGCATGTTCTGCTCCATCCTCATCATCAGTTCCACCTGTTCCTCCAAATTCATCATTATCAGATTCTTCAAAAATAGGAATGACTAAGCGACGTAGTGCACGTTTTTTCACACGCTTAGTCTTTGGTTGTCGCCGACGTCTGGTCTTCAAATTAGGATGCTCAAGCTCCACAATACGACGAAGAATGGTACGGATAGAAGATCGGCAGGCATCTTGAAGTGATATGGGCTCACTATCAGCTGCAAAGAGAGATAAAAACATTAGCTTTCTTTAAGTTATTTGAGAAAGAATTTTAACCCCTACACAGTCCACAGTATCTGTAAAAAAAATTATTTTTTATTTTCTATGAATAACTAGAATAAATACAAACATTTGAATAATTAGAAGCATATTATTGTTATTAATCTTAACACAATATTGTGATGGTGAATAAATTAAATAGCATCTTTAAAAAAAAAGCAAGAGGGAAGCAAAATAGAAGAAACAAAATGCAGTCTGATCAGTTATTTGAAGAAAGAAAAAAATAAAGGAAAAATAAAAGCACTTGACATGGAAACCACTTGAGTTAACGCAGGGAAAAATGATTGGGCACATATTTTATTAATTTCTAAGTCAAAACAGCAACTACCTCTAGACAGTGAAATTATGGTTGGGTGATGTGACATTTGCATATTCATTCCACGGCTTTACTTCCAATGATTAGGATTATTCAACATTAAAGATTTGAAGTTTTCTCAGTGCTTTTTTTTTTATTAATGATGACTTCACAGGATAACCGAGTTAAATTGGAGTCTTAAAAATCCAAAATTTTGACAATCTTGACTCTGTGATCTTTGTCAAGAGAGAGTTAAAATGGTCGAAAGCTTAGATTTTCACAACTACAATTTAGCCCGGTTATTATCCCATGAAATGATTATTAATTATTCAAAAATGTTTAAATGTGATAAATAACTGTGTTTGGAAAAAAATTGCAAATTTTGTTACTCCAAAATGTAAGGTAAATGCTATCAAATACTAATTTAGAAGTTTGCTCACAATGTATAAATTGTTATTACAAGCTTTTTTTGATGCTTCATGCAAGGAAAATAAATCCTGAAATAACCAGTGATCTGGAAAAGAAATTGCTGCATAAATAACTCAATGCAAGAACAGCAATGCAGTTGTCTTAATATGCATACAATTATTATTCAATCCTGATTTTATTTCTAAGAAATTAAACTTATTTTAAACATGTAAATGGAAGACCAATGCACGTACATCATATTATAATTATTATTATAATAATATTCTACTGGCATATTGTAGTGCATATAATTTAGCTGTTTTTTTTTTGTTTTTTTTGGGTAGTGTTTAACACCCGCTTTAACTACTTATGGCTGTGTTTAACTGTGTTTACTTCTTCCTAAGTTAAAAAAAAACATATCAGAATATGTAATAAAAGTTGTAATTTTATTTTATACCACAAATCAAAATTATTTCATCACACACTTATACATGCATATTAATATTCGGTTGAAATATTTTATTGCATATTAGTTTAATTGCCTAATATTAAATATGAAAATGAATACAGTATAACGCACTCTTGCAAGTTGCCGGCGACTCTGTTGATGCAAGCAAGATTTAACACTGTGGTTTATTTTGTACTAATGTTTACAGTATTTCCACAACATAAGAGAAAAACATTATTGGTAATCACAGCTTGAACTCAAACCACCAATCCTTGGTTAAATGCAGAACTTCTGTAGTAAACTTGCAGGCAACTCTTGGCATTACCAAGAAAAAAACAAACTATAAAGCAGATTTGTAAATCTATATAGTTTAAATCTAACAATAAAATTACTTTTCTCAAAGGTATTATTGAGTTATGAGGGCTGTTTCCTTTAGAGGAACGTAAAATAGTCAACTCTGAATGGTACACAACCATTATTTTGCCGGAAGTCTTCGGTGAAATACAGAAAACAAATGGATAGTTCATCAAGACAATGCAAGCGCTCACATATCTCATCTAACAACAGACTATTTGAACACTAAAAAATGGAATTGATGACTCATCCACCTTACAGTCCTGATTTGGCACCCAATGACTTACTTTTGTTCCCAAACATCACGAATAAAATGCATGGACCATGATTTTTGTTGGCAGAAGAAGTCATTGATGTGTTTAAAAGCCATGTTTTGGAAGTGTCTGAAGTCAAGTGGTAAAACTGCTATGCCAAATAGTTTGAACGCTTGCAAAAGAGCATTGATTATGAACCAGAACATTTCAAAAGAATAACACAATTTTCAATGAGAAATTACTATTTTTTATTATTAGACTGAATATATAAATAGTGCCCCTCATAGAGGTATCCTAGTAAGATGCAGACTAGTTACTCCACATCACTGTTTATCAACTGTATACTTGTCAACACTCAGGCTTCTTGAACTTATGAGATATATCAGGAGAATGAATTCTGTATAAAACTGTGAAACAATAAGGTAACTGAATGTTTATAGAGTAAAGGGCCATTCACATTGAAAATTTGGTTTAGAATATAAATGCAGAATTAAATGCACCATGAGCATTCTCAATGACAAACGTAAACGTAGACAATAACTAATCAGAAATTAAAACAAGTGAACTGTACCTTGCGAGTGAATAGCAAACTAAAATGGCTGGCAGAAATGGAAATGGCCTTTTATTTATGGACGCTCTGTAACTGCTGTGGTTCTCAGCATCCCATTCTATACTGGGCGTGAAAGACCGCTTAATTTTGCTCAGAGGCTTGAGGTTCTTTTACGTGTCATAAATCTATGACACAGGACCCATGGCTTTACTTCCCTTCCGAAGGAAGCCATGCTAAGGATTTTTACGCCCGAAAAAATCCATCGTCCTCCGCCGGGTTTGAAAACTGGCAGAGATGAGAGTGTGGCAGCATTCATGCACATGCAAACTAGAGTAGCCAATTTGCTTGGTGTTTATTTTAAAGAACGGTCATCTCATTGTATATGATGATGGATTCATCCCCTTATTCAAAGAGGAATTAACGGAGGTGATTTTCATAATCCACCCAGTGAAATGAGAGAGAATCAAGTGAAGCCATTTTAATAACGAATCTATCAGTGGTTCTCATTGGTTGATTCCTACGTTACATGTTAACTTTGACGCAAAAGCTTGGAATTTGCAAGCTTCTATGTTAGCATACTATAGTTATGTCAATGTCAAAGTAACCATTGTGAATGAGCCTGTACATATATTAGCTGCAAGCTTCTGTGTTCACATTATGTCTACGGTTGATTTTCGATGTGAATGGCCCTTAAGGCAGGAGGGAAGTAGGGCTGTAAACTTAGTCCAGAGCTATTTAACCTTTATATTGACAATATGCTAGAGGAGATCCAGAAATATAATGTACTCTCACCAGTTATCAATAATAAAGAAATGTCAGGGTTACTATTTGTGGGTGACTTGGTAGTTGGGTTCATATTGTGTGGTGGGTTGAGGAAGGCAATCGAGACAGTAAATACGTTTTGTGGAAAATGGGGCTTAAAGTAATGTAAAGAAAACCAAGATCATGGTTTTTAAAGAAGGCAAAGATTACCTAAGGATGAGAAATGGCAGATTAATGAGAGAGAGAGAGAGAGAGAGAGAGAGAGAGAGAGAGAGAGAGAGAGAGAGAGAGAGAGAGAGAGAGGTTGTAAGGAGATTTGATTACTTAGGGATTAGACTAAGTTCCAATGGAAGCTGGTGTAAGCATAAAAATATTGTAGCAAAAGAAAAAATGACCATGAGTTTTAGATCCTTGGCAAGAAAACTGCCAGACTATCTTAAATGGCTTGAAAGAATTTATACAGCAGCACTGAAAAATAAAATGCTCTATGGGGAAGGTATGGAGAGTAGATAATGCTGGAGAGAGGTTGATAGAATTAACAAATCTTTTTGCAAACATATATTAGGTCTAACAATAGCATCACCAAATGGGGCAGCTCAGAACTGGATAGGCATTCCACCAAGGTCAAAATTATCACAAGAACTATAAAACATCTGTACAGAATTTCCAATTTAGAGGATATGGATATTATCAAAAAACGCTTTTATCATTCAGGCAAAAAGTAAATGGGAAGGGTCATGGCCAGTAAAAATGCAGGGATTTATAGAGAAAATAGGTATGGGAAGTCCATGGTTAAATGCAGAATATAACAGAGACTTGTGGAAAGTAGTACAATCAAGGCTAGAGGATATTGATAGGACAAATATTTTTAGCAGTATAAGAGAGAAAATATCCCCAAGGATATATAGAGAAATAAAAACAGTTTGGGAGAGGGAAAGTACATAGAATTATGCAATAAACTAGGGCAAGAAGGATTTGCATGGGTGAGAACTGAGGTTAAAAACTTGAGCTATAATGCCTAAATTCAGTAAACCTTTGAAAAATAAACTTTACAGCTACATTAGTGAAGTTTGCTCTCACGTGTTTTCACCAATGGAACAGTTTTATTGCGTAAGGTTTGTGAGAAAACAGTTAATCAAAAAAGTATTTCATAGATCAACATGTGCCAACAACTAAGCATATATCTGCACTTAAACAGTGGTGGAAAGAAAAAAACACTACTTCCTGCAGCTTTCACCATATCTAGCAAACAATCAGAATTTTCATTAGACTTGTGTAAAACATTGACGCTGGCATTCCTTTCTGGAAATTAGAAAATCAGTCCCTGAAAAGCTTTTTACAAAAATATATAGGAGATTCTGTTCCACATGAATCAACTGTGAGAAACTACTACTTGTCTATATGCTTCAAAAATACAATTCAATGTATTCACAATGAAGTAAATGGCAAAAAAATATGGATGACCATAGACAAAACGATGGATAGTAGAAAAAACATATTTCCAACATAATTATTGGAATATTGGAAGCAGTGGAGGCTACATCACTTAGTTTTCTTACTAACATCAAAAGAATTGGAAAAAGCTAACAGTACGACCATTGTTCAATAGTTCACAAATTCGTTGAACTTATTTTAGCCTAGCAGTGTAAAACACAATGCTATCCTCCTATTCTTATCTGATGCAGCTCCATATATGAAGAAGGCTGGTGATACTTTGAAAGTTCTATTCCCTCAAATGATTCACCTAACGTGACTCTCATGTCTTTCACAGAATATCAGAACAGATTCAGTTCATTTCTTGATGTAGATAAATTGGTATCCAAATCAAAAAAAGTACATTATACCTTTTTAGAAAATTTATTGTACTTTTTTTTTTTTTTTTGCCTTTTCTCAAGTCTTTCTTGCCTTTTTTTTGCCTGCCTATTTCAAATGTTATAAATGCCTAAACATCCAGGTCATACACATAACTATCTGTGATTACATTAAGTAGATTATACAAACAAAACAATCAGGAGTAATGAGTTCTTACTTCCATAGTAGTAAAAACAGAAAGTTGTTAATGTTACTTTCAAGCAAATTACTAATGCAGTAACCTCTTCCATATTATGAACTTCTCTGAAAATATTGCTTCCTAATTAATTTACTGCAACATGGTGGATAGTCCAAGAAACTCCGGCAAATGAGATGGAATTAATGGATTCAGTAATGGCAAGGAATTGTCAATGAAGAATATACAGTATTTATCCAAATACAAGATGATCTCCATTTTTCAGAACTTAATCTGGATTTTAGCATATCTTAATGTCTAAAATTTGCCATATATTTTGAACAAATTAATGGACACCTAAGCTGATGAAGTGTCTCTCTCACACTCTCTTTCTTACTTAATTTGAATTTGCCCATAGAATTATCCTGATATATGGTGGACTTTGAGACAGTGATGTGTTTTAACAATTAAAATTTAGTTGAGTCGATTTTGTAACACTACATCACCAAATCAGAACTGGATTTCTTAAACAAAGGGATGAAAACTTGCGTCGATTTTTCAGTTAAAATTGACGATTACATTGCGGACGTACAAATTGCCACCCAGCACATAAATGATATTGATAAAAGCATAATAAAAAGTGAATGTTGCCAAATTATCGAAACAATAGAAAGCAAAAAGAAAACTAACCCCCCAAAAAATGTAATAAGAGCATTAAAAAGCAAACCGGTAATTTATAGCAAAGCAGACAAAGGAAACACAATAGTAATTATGGACAAAACTGAATATGTAGAAAGAATGGAAACACTTTTAGAAAAAGAAGAATACTCTACAGTACAAAAGAACCCTCTAAACCAATGTATAGTTAAATTAAATGCCAGTATTCAAGAATGTAAACTAATAGACAAAAAAGAAAAATGCAAAATTAAAGTTGATAATCCAGTTCTGCCCAGAATTTATGGCCTTCCAAAAATACACAAGCCGGGAAATGCAATGAGACCAAATATAAACAATATAAGTGCACCTACATATAATCTAGCAAAATGGTTAACAAACAGATTCTCTTCCTTCCCTAAATTTGAAACAGCAAGTATAAAAAACTCTCTAGATCTGATCGATAAAATTAAAGACATAAAATTGGAAAAAACCGATATGTTAGTTTCCTTTGATGTTACTGCTCTGTTTCCAAGCATACCTACAGAAAGCATACAATCCCACATCAAAAACTGGTTACTTGCAATAGGAAAAACAACAGAAGAAGTGCGAGAATACATCATATTAACGAATCTGTGCATAAATCAAAATTTTTTCACATTTAACGGGAAATATTTCAAACAAACATCTGGTTTAGCTATGGGCAGCCCACTGTCACCAATATTAGCAGATCTCTTCATGAGCACTATGGAAACTAGGATTAAAAAGGCATTCCCCTGGATGTTCAAAATATGGTAACGCTATGTAGACGACATCTTTGCAATAGTCCCAGAAAGACACCTAGAAGATGCACTAATACTCCTAAATATGCAAGAAAAGTTTATAAAGTTCACAATGGAGAAGGAATGCGATGGACAACTACCATTCCTCGACCTAAAAATCATAAAAGCTAATAATCACCTTACATTTGGCATCTACAGAAAACCTACCCAACCAACAGCTATATAAAACAAAAGAGTTACAATCCCATTCCCCATCAACATGCTTTACTCAACAGCCTTACACACAGATTGGTAAATATACCAATGGGAAAAACAGAATACCAATGTGAACTTACTAAAATATTGGACATAGCTACAGAGAATGGATTTCGGGCAGAACTGGTGTACAAAAAAGTTAATAAAGCCAAAAATAGAAAGAGAATTAAAGAAGTCAGCACACTCACTCAAAACCAGAAAGAAAACAAGATCTACAACAAGTTTACATACCACCCTACAACTTTCTACAAATTCCAGAGGATCTTCAAACGACATAACATCATTCTAGCCCCTAAAAACAATTACTCTTTAAAAAACATTTTAAATTCTAAATTAAAAGATGATATCCCACAAGAAAACAAACCAGGAATATATTAGTTCAGCTGTAATGACTGTGAAAAAATCTACATCGGCCAAACAAAAAGAAATATAAAAACCAGGGCAAAAGAACATCACAGAAATATTAAACTCAAACAAGAAGAAAAATCTGCAGTAGCTTGGCATTTTTGGAAAGAGAAACACACTATAAATAGAAGCCCAAAAATCCTCAAAAACATCACAAGGAAGACAGAATTAAAAGTTTGGGAAAACATATATATTTGGAAAAACAAGAACCGGGTTTTCAATTTTGAAATCCTGCCAGGCGATCTACTCATTCAGAGGTTCATCAAACCACCACCAGGGACAGAGACAACCACCACAGCAAGCAATGCCGGCAGTCGACCAAAGGAATTGACAATGGAAGCACATGGCTTCTGAAACATGTTTTCCAAAATAAAAAAGTAAGTGATGTAGTGTTACAAAATCGACTCAACTAAATTTTAATTGCCTATAGAAATTAACATTTTGAGTGGTTAATGGAGAGAGGAGTACAGAAATATACAGTATGGGTGTGATGCAATGACGATAGATATGATTTTCCATTTAGACATCGCAAATTTTTGTACCTAGTTTGAAATTCACATTGCAAGCAGGAGAGAGATGGAGAAGGGAGAATGGTGATGCATTGGTATGTCTATGTTCAATGGTGATGACAGCAGCTTAATTGCAACAACAATTATGGATATGATTTTCAATTAAGACAACATACTTTATATCGTAAAACATTTTACCTAATTCAAATTTGTGCATAAATTCTTTTTTGAGCAGGAGGGGGGGGGGGGGATAAGGAGATGTACAGAACATGGGTGATGGTAAAATGTGATGAAGGCACCAGTGGCAGAAGCGTAACAACGATGCTATTTTCTATTAAGACAACGTACTAATATATTGTAAAACGTTTTACCTAATTTGAATTGATGTTTAAATTAACATTGCTCAGAGAAGCAGAAGAGAAACTGGAATACTAGTGATATGTGAAGCAGCAGGAGGGGAAATGCACAGCTAACCCATATCTCTCTTTTTCTGCTTGACCATTGGCCTCCAATTCAACATTACATGCAACCACCAACGTGAAAGGAAGTTTTGTAATTTTATTTTGCCTCTGAGAGGATTTTTTTTACAATTAGAATACTCTAGGCCTACTAATTTTTGGCGTGAAACAAAATGCACAAAATCTACAGCATATGTCACAACCCTGGCAGTAATCTTATACAATTTTCCCCAGACTTTGCCACTGCCTTACCCATAAAGTTTTAAACAAACTTTTCCCCCACATGGTACTTGTAAAACATATCGCAAATGCAAGACGACCTTCCCCCCCCAGTTTTCATCATTAATATTTTAGAAGAAAAAAAAAAAAACAGTCTTGCATTTGGATAAATATAGTAAGTACTGATCAACAATATACAGTTTCCAGAAATATTGAGGTTGCATCCAAATTGATTATGGCAGACAGATTAAGGAATTGGAATGCCAGAGAGGCTTTGGCATGCAACCTTGCACACCATTATTCAGAATTATTTGGTATGAGAAAGGAGTATGCACATTGGATTCTTAGACTTGACATAGACATAAAAGGAGAAAAGGGTTAAAGCCTATCATTGATTAATGGAAATGCATGATGAAGGTTCCAAATTCTTGTAAAACCTATGACTGATGAATCATGTGCCACTATCCTATAACAATAAAGGTCCAATCCAAGAAATTTAAACATCCAGCGAGTCATAGACCCAACTGATAATGGACTAGCTTCCTCATGGGCAGCTGTCTACTATAATAATAATAATAACAATAATAATTTTATTCACCATTAGACTTTACAAAAGCAATAGGTTTCGCCAAAAACATATGTACAGATATATACAAGCAATGTAAGTATTATGGTACAGTTTTACAATTATTGATATGGAAAATACAAATATTACTTAATTCTAGAAAACTTAAAAGTGTTAGGCCTAATCTTCTACATACATGTAATCAAATAAAATCTGAGGTATGGATATTACATTCCATAAATTCATCCACAGAGTAGAATGCTGTTTTCTTAAGCCGCTTTTTTACTATTAAGGTAAAACTGTTCTGTGATAGTTCTCTTATATTTGGTGGGAGTTTATTATAAAGTTTTAGCTGTTGGTAGCAGTGGCTATTGATACTCTTGGTTAATCGGTTATGTGGTGTATCTAAATCATATTTACATCAGGTGTCATAACTATGTACAGATGATTGAATTACAAAATCATTAATATTTTCTTTGACATGCATAATATTACCGAATATATATAATGAAGGTAGTGTCATTATCTTAAAATTCATGAAGCTAGGCCTACATGTTTCCTGTGGCCCTAATCCTACCATTAGTCTAATAACTTTCTTTTGTCAGATAAATACGCTTTTTGATGTCGCACAATTTTCCCATAGCCTAACTCCATATAACAAGTGAGGATGAAAGAAAACATAGTATGAAGTAAGTAGTATATCTCGACTTGCACACTTCAATTTACATAACATATACCATATTCGTGCAAGCTTTTTATAAAGTTGAAATGTGTGTGTATCCCATTTTAATCTGGTGTCCAAATGTATTCCTAACAGTTTTACTGAATTCTTAACCTCATTGTGTCGTAATGTAAATAGTATGTTGTTAGTTTTTTCTACATTCATAGTTAAATTATTTAGGGAGAACCAAATTTTTGCATTTTCCATAGAGGAGTTCATTTGTTGTTTTAGAATATTCATATCTTTGTTGCTATTCAGTAAAGTGGTATCATCTGCATATAGGATGGAAGTACCAGAAATGTTAAATTTTAAATCATTTACATATATTAGGAAAAGGAAGGCCCCCAGCACAGACCCTTGTGGGACTCCTGCTATTATGGTTTCTAGATTAGATGTCTCATTATTTACAAATACCATTTGCTTTCTTTGCTCCAAATACGATATTAATAATTTTAATTCATTCCATCCTATTCCATAATAGGCAAGTTTGTCAAAGAGAATATTATGCAAGATGCAGTCAAATGCTTTTGTTAGAGTCGCCCTCCATGGTGTAATGGTTACCATGCTGACTTCATATACCCAAGGTCGCAGGTTCAAACCCGGCAGAGGACAATGGATTTTTTCGGGTGTAAAAGAACCTCAAACCTGATAGAGAGGCCTCTGAGCAAAATTAAGCGGTCTTTCATGCCCAATTTAGAATGGGATACTGAGAACCACAGCAGTTAAAGAGCGTCCATAAATAACATGCCATTCCATTTCATTTTGCTTTTGTTAGATCTATCAAAGTAGCCCCCGTTACCTCTTTATTTTCAAAAATTTTAAAAATTTCTGTGATTAAGCATTCCACTGCTTTTTCAGTGGAATGTTCTTTTGTGAAACCAAACTGCTTGTCATCTAGAACATCATTTATTGTAAAATATTTATAAAGTTGGGTCAAGATGCATGATTCAATAACTTTACTCAGTATAGGTACTATTGTAATGGGACGATAGTTTGACGGACTGGTTTTGTCTTTTTGAAGATAGGTATGACTTTTGAAACCTTAAGACAAATGGGAAATATGCCCTGAACTAATATCTGATTGATCAGGAAAGTCAATGGTACAGCTATTTTGTCTATTATTTTCTTTAATTCATTGGAAAAACCATATATGTTCTGGCTATGGGATGTACTTAGACCTTTAGCAACTTTGATAACCGTGTCTGGTGAGACTTGCTGCCATTTAAAGTTATTTGGTACTATGCTAGCATAATGGAAAATTGTGTAATAATTTACATGGTTCTGATTATTAGTAGTATTTGCAGTCATAAAGTTTTTGTCACTTATGTTTTTAGAAACATTTATGAAATATTCGTTAAAGTCATTTGATTTTATGGTATTTCATATTTTGTTTTAAGAGTGTTAATAGCACCCTTAATTATGGACCATGCTGTTTTACATTTGTTTATAGCAGATAAAATTAGATTGTCATTTGCTGTAATTTTTGCTGTTGCGATGCATTTTCTATATAGTTTCTTGAAGTTTTTATACCCATCCCTATTTTCTGTCTCTATGCCAAAGTCTGGATTTTTCATTAAGAATTGGTAGTATGTTACACATTTTGGTCAGTTCGGGTGTAAACCAATTTGTTTGAGATTTTTGTTTTCTACGAGGGCCGTTCAGAAAGTAGCCTCCGGTTGATTGCAAGAAATTCACCAAGTTAAATAAAAATATTTTAATATATACATCTTACAACTACATCTTTGCACTATTTTTCTACATAGTTTCCATAACGATTGAGGCACTTATTGTATCTGTTCACAAGCTTTGAAAGTCCTTCTGCATAAAAATCACCCGCTTGTGCCTGGAGCCAGCCTGTGACCGCATCTTTGAGCTCTTCGTCATCATCAAACCGCTGGGACCCGAGCCATTTCTTCATATGCATGAAGAGGTGATAATTGCTTGGCGCCAGATCTGGGCTGTAAGGTGGATGGTTGACAACGTCCCACTTGAAGGACTCAAGAAGGGCTGTTGTTCTGCGAGCAGAGTGAGGACGGGCGTTATTGTGCAAAAAAATGATACCGGAAGTCAGCATACCACGGCGTTTGTTCTGTATAGCCCGTCGTAATTGTTTTAGTGTTTCACAGTACACGTCTTGATTAATGGTCGTCCCACGTTCCATGAATTCAACCAACAACACCCCTTTTGCATCCCAAAACACCGTTGCCATCAATTTTCAGGCAGAAAAATCTTGCCGGGCTTTTATTGGTTTGGTAGGCAAATTTGAATGTGCCCACATCTTTGATTGTTCTTTTGCCTCAGGGTTCACGTACTTAATCCAGGTTTCATCCCCGGTCACGATTCTGTTTAACAATGGTTCACCTTCGGCCTCATAACGTGACAGAAAGTCTAATGCAGAGGCCATTCTTTGAGTTTTGTGGTGGTCGGTAAGAATTTTGGGCACCCATCGTGCACAGAACTTACAGTAACCCAATCTTGCTGTCACTATCTCGTACAAGAGTGTCTTAGAAATCTGTGGAAAAATCAGTAGACAACTCCAACACTGTGAAACGTCGGTTTTCACGAACTTTTGCATCAACTGTCTGAACGAGTTCGTCCGTGACCAATGATGGTCTACCACTCCTCTCTTCATCATGAACGTTTTCTCGTCCACTTTTAAATAAACGTACCCATTCACGGACCACTCCTTCACTCATAACTCTTGGTCCGTACACGGCACAAAGCTCACGATGAATAGCTGCTGCAGAATATCCTTTGGCTGTAAAAAACCTTATAACAGCACGCACTTCACATTTGGCGGGGTTTTCTATTGCAATACACATTTCAAATGGCCACAAACACTAAACTAGCGCAGGTACGACTTTCACTCGACCACGGCTTGATGCCGACTGACCTGCTGAGTGTGTGAATGCACAGATGGCGTCGCTACTCCCCCCACTACCTGCACTGTGACCGATCGGAGGCTACTTTCTGAACGGCCCTCATACTAATAATTTTTTCTGGGCAGTTTATACTAAAGTAAAACATAATTATCTGATTAAAATAAGTAAAGTTATTTTCTATGTTACCACTGCTGTATATTTCTGACCAATCTATTTCTATTAAGTTTATTAAAAATGAACCTAACCTTTCTAGTGTTAATAAGTGCTTAGTGTACTGCACTATTTCATTTGATGATACGGTACATTGTTTTTCATTAGCTGAAATTCAACCCAAATACTAGCATGATCTGACAATATATTTTGCTCAAGTAAATGACATTTATAACCTGTACTATATATATTTGTTACAATGTTATCGAGACATGATTGATTAAGTGTGGGTTCATTATGAACACAGTATAAGTTGTGCAATCTTAACATATTTAGAAAGTCATTGGTATCTTGTGAGAGGTCCAATATATTTACATTGTAATCACCTGCAAAGGCTATGTGGAAATCATACTTATCCATTAAGTAAGTAATTAAAGTTTCCAAGTGATTTAAAAAAAAATTTACAGTAGTCAGGCGTGCAGTATACAGACACAATAATGACATTATATTCACATAGTCTAATGGCAACGGTTTTGCAGATTTTATTTGTACTGTATGCTGATATATCAATTATTTCAAACTTTACATTGTTCTTCACAAAAATTGCTACCCCACCATGAGTCAAAGGGGCATTTCTCACAAAAATATCACCTAGCACAAAGCCATTGGGTTTGTAGAGGTTGGATTCTTCTTTGGAGAGCCAGTGCTCATTAACACATAAGACATCTGTTGGCACTTTATCCAATATTAGCTCTAACTGTCCTAATTTATTTCTAATGGATTATAGGTTCATTTGAGTAATTGTAATATTGGTATTGTTAATACTAGTTTTGTAACTTTTGAACTTACTGGGAATGTTAACTTCACTGCACAGACCTACTGAACTTCCTAGTTTTGTACTAGGTAAAGCTGCACTATTTCCAATAGGATTTTGCCCTACCTCACCTTGTTCATGAATGTACTGGTTTTCTCGCATAAATTCACTTTCACAATAGATTTACTCAGAATCCTTTTTCCTGTTTTATTAAAGTGTATTCCTTGCGCGGTATAAAGCTTGCGTCCTGCTTTGAAAGTGTTCATCAATTTCACGTGTTGATGTGTCTTGCACATTTCAGTTATGAACGAATTTATAGCAGATGTGCGTCTGTTTTCCCAGGAGTGCTGATGTAGATCGTACCTGCGTGGAAGCTTCACCACAATCACATTCGTATTTTTCAAATTACTTACCACTCTTTCTAAGTTAGGTATTACGTTTTCTGGTTCACCGTTTGCAATATCGTTACTTCCACCTAATATGACCACACAGTCATCTTTTGTGTATTTTGAACACTTTGCTTCTATATTTTTTGTTACTTCTTCAATGTATGCTCCCAGTTTAACTATAGCACTTACACTATGGTTCATTCCTTCCAGTTATTTAACGTTTTCGCTAGACCTCTGCCATGGCTGTCGGTTAGTAGTAGAGCCTTCCCATGTGGTTTCTTCATGTGGTTCTCTTGTTGTTGTTGTTGCTGTGATGTGATGTGTTTTCCTTGTTGTCGATTGTGTTCAAGACTGCGTATTTATTAGAGCAGACAGTCAGGGAAATGTTCACTTTTTGTTTGTTCCCAGTTTCACACTTTTGTCGTACAATATTCCAACCATCATTACATTGTTCCACATCATGGTTAACGCCTTTATTTGCTGCAAGTTTATAATTATAGTTTTCTTCTTTTAGTTTTTCAATTTCACTGAGTGCATGCTACAGTTGACACAATCCTATTGGTATGTTTTACATTAAATTTACACAAGCATTTCTTATAGCAATGAGTATCGGGAAACATTTACTGATACAACTTGCATAAAAGAGCAATTAAATTCTACACTACTAAAAATGTACAGAATCCTTGGAAAAAAGTTATCTTTACGGTGGCCTTCTCCTACATTCATTCAAGATATTAACTATATAGAAAAATACAAACCTTAGAAACTTTGCTACCACTTTACAATGGAACCAAATTTAGAATTGAATTCAAAAAGCCTGTAATATGAAGGTTTGAAATACAGTATTTTAAATGCTTTCATGTTGGAATAATTTGAAATTTAGTTTGTATTTTGAATAGCTCTATGTCCAAAAACTATATCTACAACCTGTAGCATTTTTTGGGGAAGGTGGACTTGTTTGAAGTTGGATATCCTATTAACTGGGTAGCTCACATCAGGCAGTGAATAACAAAAATGGTTAAAATGAGCCCAGGGACCCTAGAGCTTGTCTTCTCAGGATGATGGAAAACCCTGAAAAAAAAGGCCTTATCCAGGTAACCCACCCAAACAAGATTTTAATTTCACTGCCTCCATGGTCGAGTGATCAGCAAGCTGACTTTTCACCCATAGGTCCTGGGTTTGATTCCCAGCTAGGATGGAGAATTTTTTTAACCACAATTATTCCATATCACCCCCACAGAGTCTGGAAGTATGCGTGTGAGAGTGAATGTGTGGATATGTATAATGACAAAATGATTAAATTAATGGCAATAACCTACAGTGAGGATGAGTTGTTTCACAAGTCCAATCCACCAATATGACCAAGAAGTTAAAGAGGGTTATACAAATAAAACAAACAATTTTGAATTTGGGACCTCATGAATGTTAGGAGACATACTAAGCCCATACCATCAAGTTGGGTACTTCAAAACTGTTAATGCATTAACTTTGGACAATCAGTATTATTTCTGAAGGCTGCAAGATTGTAAGCAATAGTTACTTGGTTTATAGCTTCCTGATTCTGGCATTATCATTGTATGTACATATTATGTATCTGCTTCTGACAAGAGTTTTGAAGCTTAAATGTAATTATAAAACTTTGAGAAAAATAGTTAAAGATTAAGGAAAGTATATAAAAAGCAACTTACGCAGTTTTATGGTTTCTTTTATGTCGCTTCCATCTGGCAATAAAAGTGATGCAAATGAAACTGGAAGAACAGACTTCACATCCCAGGTTGTCTCTGTAGTTCTTACAATTTGTAGCAGTTGGTCATTTAATGGCATAACAAGTACTCCTCCCACCTGAAACAATTTTAAATGAAATCTTTAGTGACAGAATAATTTCATTCATTCATTTTTTATTAGTCATTTTAAAACACACACGTTGGACACGTTAGGTTACAAAGAATAAATATAATATATATATATATAATAGAAAAATAAAAAAATAGAAATAAAGTAAAAATTATTTACAATATTTACATTAATAATTATTTACACAAACTATAAATATAATTTACAAAATTAAATATGTAACCATTATTTACAATTTATTTAAAAATTCATCAACAGAATAAAAACAAGCATTTATACAACATTTTTAAGTTCCTTCTTAAAGACTTTGGGGCTTTATATATTTTTCAAGTATACAGGAAGTTTATTGTAGAGTTTGTAAGCTGAAGTCATTAGTCTGGTTTTATACAGTTGTAATGAATATGCTTGTGGTGCATAATTGACTTTACTTATTGTACAATAATCATGATTGTTTCTATTTAACTGTCTGTCTATTTATTTATTTTTATATACATATATATATAAATAAAATGAGTACAATGTTATAATGTTTAAATTTTTAAATGGTTCTTTGTAAGATGGTTTAGTCTCAGGATCAATCTCACTGCATTTGTTTTTAAGTCAAGAAGTATATTTAATATTAGCATTTATCTACTCTCTTGAGGAGTCTCCAAAAATCATTCCAAATTAAACTGCTAACAATATAACATAAGGTTTATTTTAGCATGTAAATTTGGGGCAGAAAAAAACTCCACCATTTTAGAAAATATTATTCTCAGAAACATTTCAAAAACCAATCATAGATGCAGTTATATAGTTCAAGAACAAAAATCCTTCTACTTTGCATTAATGCATCATGAGTGTTTAACTAGTTTTCAAGTAATGCTTTATCATAGAGACCATATTGAGTTACTACATCAATTGCAAGTCTGTATATGACTTTGGACGCATCTCTGCTTTCAATGGAGAGCAATATCCAGTATAAATCTTGTGGTCAATCAATTAAATTATGATACAAAGTTTTTGCAATATGCAAGGAAAAGGCAATTATTTGAGATGTAGGGGCAAATTTATATAGTCATTGCTTATATAGAAAGCATATGCTAAAGCACCAAGATTTATCTTTTGATAAGGAAATGCTATCACCTTTTAGTGCACTTATATACTTCACAGAGCACTGAGATGTAAATATTTGCAAGTATACGAGGTGTGAACAAACAAGTTTACGGAGTGCGGCCATAAACACAATGCTTTGATTTGTCTACTCTACACTGTCACCCTCAAAATAGTCTCCTTTGGAGTTGATTCTCGTATCCCAGCACTTTTGCCACTGTTGGAAGTACCTCTGGAAGTCATCTTCAAACAGGTTCAGAGCCTTCAGCAATTTGCAATGGACATCAATGTCCTCAAAATGGTGTCCTTGGAAAATAGTCTGCTGGAGCCAAATCTGAAGAATAGGCAGGATGGGGAATAGTATGCATCCTATTTTTATTAAACAATTGGCAGACAGAAAGGGCTTTGTGCACGAGTGCATTGCCGTGATGCAGGAACCAGTCACCATTCCTCTGGCCATTTGCATCGCACACTCTCCTCTAATCTTTGCAATACATACTTTTAGTGCACTTGATTCACTGTTTGACCCTGTGGTACAAATTCCCTATGTAAAATTCTTTTAATGTGAAAGAAAGAAATGAAAAAAATTATCATTGACTTTACTTTGGGTCGAACTTCTCTGGCCTTTTTGGAGCACGGAGATGAAGGACACTTCATTGTGAAGACTGTTGCTTTGTTTCTGGATCGTATTCATAAATCCATATTTCAACATCAGTAATAACTTTCTCCATAAACTGTGGGCCATTTTGAAGTTCTTTTTCGAGATCTGCGGAGGCAATCACATGACTTTCCTTTTGGTCATTTGAAGGGAGGCGGGAAATGAACTTGGCAGCAATTTCACTCATTTCGAAATTGTCTTTAAAATGCTTTGAACACTTCCAAAGTAGAGTTCTAATAAGTCAGATATTCTCTTATTGTAATGTGTCTTATCATTTAATACCATTTCCCTCAACTGATTGATGTTTTCATCAGTTTTGCTGGAAGGGTCACCCTGAACAATTTGCATCTTTAGCTGCCGTGCCCCTTTTAATTTTGAAAGCCACTGAAATGCTTGAGCCTTGCCCGTTACTTCTTCCCCAAACTGTTCTTAACATTTCATAAGTTTCTGTTGCAGTTTTACCAAGTTTAAAGCAAAATTTGTTTGTTCTTTGTTCATCATAAGCAAGATTTTTGCTACATAGAAAAATCGCAGCAGGTGCAAAACACACATTTACTTCAGAGTCTCTAACTCTGCCCTGCAAGATTGCAGAAAGCCATCCCGTGAGGTCTCATTTTTATCAGGAAGCAACACTGCAAGTACAGTCTGTATAAGAATTAAAGATAGCTCAATGACAACATTGTAGTTAAGATATTCCAGAATCTTTTTGATCACACCTCATAGTTCATTGGAGAATAGACTGAGAAAGTCATATGAATGGAACACATCTGATGTTCCCACTGTCATTTTTCATTAATCACTATTTTACATTCTTTGGTAGTGCATTAATATTATTCTAATATTACCTATTTATTGGCTAAGATTGCAAATATGTATGCATGTTATTTTTGCATGCAACCAACAAGAGTCTTGGGTTATGTGCTGATTAGCAGGCATAGGAATTTCTAAGCATTTAAGCCAGGACAAAAAAAAAATGTTGAAATTTAAGCAGGTACATCATAGGTAACTTATACCATCCCTCATACAATCTTTTGGCATTTGCAAACTACAAATGGTCCTATTTTATCTGCCTATTGGTTTGCATTGATTGCTACTGTCTGTATCTTTTATAGAATAATAGTGCTGATAATTTGAAGCCAATTCTTAAGAATTCCAATACTTGGTGATTATGTTAGTTTGGGTTCACATTAGCCAAAGTTAAAACACGAGAAAAGCATCTGTATACACACGTGTGTGTGTGTGTATGTATGTATATATATATAATTTCATTGCCCACTTAAAATGCTGTGTACTGAAAAGTAATCAGTTAGCTCTTGCAAGTCATAGATAACAGACACATCAATCATTATGTGCCATTCAAAGAACATGAACAGTATCTTTTATCACCCTTGAAGATTCATTTTTTCATTATCAAATATAAATTCAATTTTACATTTCATAAATAACAAATACATGAAGTAAATGCACTATAATTCCTATTATAAACTTTTAGAACTTAAAGAGGGGACTAAGTAGATCATGTTTTGAACAGGAAATCATGGCTGGAAACATACAGTTTCTGTGCTACAACCATTTAAATACATGCTCCCCCCCCTTTTTTTGGTAAGTTTAGCATCTTCTCCTGGATGAGCATTTTGAACAGTAAAAGTATGAAATAGGTGAAATGAAGCTCAAATGAGCCCAGTGTTCATAGAGCTTAAAAGTTACCAGACATATGTCTTTTCAGAATAAGGGAAAACCCTATCTGGGTAACTCCCCCTAACCAAGATACAAATTTGGGATCTCTTGTAGAAAACAGCTGTTAAACAAATCATATTTATAATTTTGAATACTGGAAGTGGTACACTGTGAAGCTAGCAATTAGTTTTTAATTGGTAGTCGAATATACACACATGTGCTTCACAAAAACTTACTTTTACGCAGAACTAGTTTCGCATGCATGTTGCATGCATTGTCTACTGCTTTCGATAGTCTGGTGTTTCTACAATCTGTTGTATGGTAACCACAATTCTTGTCGTCAGATCTTCCATGTTAAAGGACATTACGCTATTAGATAAAAAAAAATTCCACAAAGACCAGTCTTAGGACACTTTGTTCTTAGTTCACTGAAGACTTGTGGCAGTCATTTATGGTGCACATCTAACAGTAACAGTCTTTTGTCCCTCAAGCAGAATTGTCACAATATGGTTACTAGCTCAGAAAAAAGAATAAATACATTTCTTGCCAGCCCTTCTTGCTCACCTGACTTTAATGGGGAGGGGGGGGGGGATCCTCTCTTGGGAAGACCAAGACTAATGAGTCATGGTATATCCAGCTTTCATTCCCCTGTCACGAGTTAAATATGAATTTTTATATTCTTACAAGAAATTTTTCTAACGTTTCCTCACAACATTGTACATGCTGTGTCTGTTCATTTGTAAGGTGGAGGGGATCAAACAACTGTAGCCCTTCCAGACATGAAAATTTTCTTTAAGGATTATCATCATTGCTGCTGATCCAATATTTAGGGCTAGAGTTGAATCTGACAATATAAGCAATCTTTTCCTGCAACATGCCCTACTTTCAGCACATTTTCATTTGCTGTTGAAGCTGGTCATCCTGTGCAATCTTCATTTTTGAGGGAATCTTTTCCTTTTCTAAATCCTAAAAACCATCAATAAATAGTGGATTATACAGGGAAAAAATCCCTAAATGCATGATTGAAAGTGCTCTCACTGGAGATCCATCTTAGTGTCTGGCATACAGATTTACAGCAGTGCCGACACTTCATAATTTTGGAGCATGCCCAGGCTTGCACATTTATACTATCTAAATTTCAATCTAATGCTAGGAAGAACTGTTTGCTTACCACAATTGCTTGTGCCAATTCTCAAAACTTTCAGAGTGATCCTCATATATTTGAAATTGTTTTTCATATGGTGTAAAAGGCCACATTAGTGGAAATAGATAAAACCATTTATACCAGTTATAAATACAGTAGTTATTCAGTAAGTAACAATAACAAGAACCCTGTATTCAGCATTCTTTGTTTTCTAAACCGTTGGACCCAAAGATACAAAACATTCCAGAAAACCACTGAAAGTGATATCCTTTAATGTTTGGCAAGATTTTTAAAGGGTAGCCAGGATATGTTGCTGTATTAATAACTATCGCCTGAAAGTAAAATTTTAGGAGATGAAATTATATTACTTTCTCTACACATACTATGTACTATGGACACAAAAAATGAGCTATCTCCTGATTCCTTGTTTCAATTGAGCATGCATCTTCGTTAAAGCTGTGTTCACAATGCACACAAAAGAACTGTAAAATGGTCTGTGACTGATAGCACAATGGATTACTTATGAGTATTGAAAACAGATCACAAAAAGTTACATGGTCAAGAGGTTAAGAAGGCCTTGCTTCCTCTCATAAGTTCCTAGGTTCAAATCTCACACTGCTTGTCATTTATGTTTGTTAATTTTATGACTCGATATGTAGGGCATAATATTGCATTAATATAACTTGGGCATTTGAAGTTATGGACCTATCTAAGTACACAAAAACATAATTCTACTATCACTCATATTAAATAACTAAAAAAAAAAGTGTGTAAATAAGAAATTGTCTTCTAAAACTGAAGCACAAAAAATAAACATAGTATTGGGTGTATGAATCCTCAGCCTGTATAACTGCCCTCAATCTTTGGAGCACAAACAAAAATAAATGCCTGTAGTAAGAAGCAACAAGATCTCAGGCTTCTTAAATTTGTGCCCAGAAGCCATTTTCTGACATCACCACCTACAGTTAAATTGGAGCACAGCTCCCTTGTTACCCCAGTCCACACATTCTCAATAGGATTCAAATCTGGTGAGCAGGGAGGCCAGTCTACCACTCCGATATCCTGCCTTTCTGAAAACCAATTTGAGACCTTTCAAGATATGTGGACAGTATGATTATCCTGTACAAATTCAACAATTCCATTAGAATATTTTATCCTCACAGAGGAAATCAAAATATTATTGAGTAATACGCACTCAATAATATGCAACCGTTTAGTGTGTTGTCACGCTGCCACAGCACACCTAGACTACCCCTTGATATCCAGCCCCAACATGATATAGATATGCAATCATTATGGAATTGTGAAGCCATGTATTTTGCATTATATTGGGACCCCTTTGGACGATAGACAATCACCTTTCAGTTTGTGAAGAATGTGTTGAGTAAAAATATAAATGGTCCTAAAAAAAAGGGTTTGCTATATGCGAGAAGTGAGCCTGCAACCCTCACCAGCGGAGTAACCTAAGTTTTGCCAATGTGCTACAGTGAACATGAATGGAAGGTGGCAGGTTTAGCAATACTATATAATACAAACCATACTATGTTTTGTATCCTTTATATTTTAGTTAATGTTGATAGTCTGTGATTAGGAAGCTTAAGTTATGTATTTGATTATGATTATTGATCATATGGGTTCTTAATTTAAGATTTGGAACGTGTGATAACTTGTTGCTGCTGCTGCTACACTACTATTGCAGATGGTGTATACAAGGCACTATGCTGTGTAGGACTTAGATGAATTTTGCATCCCAAACATGTCTTTTTTTTTTTTCCAAAGATGTACACAGAGTATAGCGATGGTATTGTATTCCACTCAAAAACCTAATACAAAGATTTCACCAGGAGTAAAACACACCTTTTGAGACCTCCTGAAAAAAAAGAAGGTATTTTTAGAAAAAAGTCACAGAGAGAGCATGTGTGTGTGTGTTAACGTGGGTGCTCGCACTTATGGGGCAGCATAGCTCAAAACTGAAAGACTTAAATACAAATTTGTTATCTAAGCTTATATCTTTCAAGGATGTAACACACATGCGTGTGCGCGTGCGGACAGCATAGCTCAAAACTGAAAAGACTTTAATACAAATTTGTCATCTAAGTATCTTTCAAGGATGTGACACAAAGATTTTGAGGAAAATCCCCATCCCAAACTACCCTTTACTGGAAAAAGTTTGATTTTCTCAAAAACGGATACCTTGTTATTGGTTTCAGCTTTAAAATACTTAAACTTTTCTCTAAAGATGTTGTCCATGTTCCTTTTGTTTTACTCTGGGCCATGCAAAGAAACAAATTTCAAAGGCAATTGCTCAGCAACTGCTTTTAAAATATTTGACTACTGCTTTAGCATAATGTGTACTTATAAGAAACTAAGCAATAAGAGCATGCACCTAACGCTTATCTCAGATTAGTATGGAGCAGCTGGAAGAATAACATTTTATACATTTGTTTGTAAAACAGGTTTTTTTTAATTGTGTTTAAATTAATTTTGAGTTCTTTTGGCAGGAATAACAAAGAGTGCTCAAATTCACTTTCGGCATGATTACCTGCCACTATTCCAACATTTGTACTAACTCACTGCAGTGTCATAGGTTTTGCCATAATGTATTTGCATGTACAATTTGCTCATATAGCTTTCATTCTTGTTCACAAAGATCTGTACATCTAAACGAGTCTGTTTACAAAAAAAGGTGTTATTTCCTAGCCCTCATTTTTCTGAATTGCTGAAGGTAATCTTACCTTTATTAGGTTCTTCATGTAATTCTCATGATTTTCTGGACAGGCTGCGCCACAGTATACCCTATCATACTGCCGCATGCCACTGTTCAAACTCAAGCAATTTCCTGCAAAAATAAACAGCTACAATAGTACTGTGCTCAAAGTATAACTATACTTCGAACTGTTATTGTATGAATTTACCTTTTACAAATTTTGGTTCACAAAATTCATACTCATCCAGAGCAGGAGAAATTCTTCGAAATTCTTCCAATTTCTTATTTGCATAAGTTACAACATCTTCGTGAATTTCAACTCCATGATTGGTGCCATAGGGACCTACAATAAAATAAAGTAACAGTAATAAATGCAATACTGGTATATTTTAAGCAAAATTAGAAGAAAAAAAAAGTATATATATATATATATATATATATTTCATTTGCATAATGAGATTACCTTACATTCCAAAATAAAATCAAGTTACTCATATAAAGATAAATTTGTTGGCCATTATGAATATTTTTGACAAGAGCATAAACTGAATAATTTTCATAACATTTATTTTGAAAAGAAAATTAAAAGCTGTGGATATATGCTGGGTTAAAACCCTATTGTTGCCCTTCTTTGTAGTGTGGTGGGAGCGTGTGTGCTTCACATTCAAGAGGTCTCAAGTTTGAATTTTGGTTAGGACAAGCTATTCAGATAGTCTTTTTTGGAGGGGGTTTCTCTTATCCTGAGAAAAGGAGTTCAGTAACTAACCTCTATGGACACAGAACTTCTTTGAGCATCATTTCACCCATTTCATTCATCCATCATCCAAAAAATGATGTTAGCCTTTATATACTACACAATTACAGTTGTGAAGTACCACAGACGGTAGGGTTTAATATTTCAAATATCTCTCCCTGGAATTCGGCCTAGAAGATCTCTCCTTAATAGAATCCAGTCTGCTTTTCAGTTGTCTTATAAATAAATGTGTTGCTAAGCTTCCTGATGTTGAAATTGTATAAAGCATTCCCAGGGATGTAGCGAGTGTGTTTTTGTGTGGTATGTAAATTTAAAATATATTGGGTGATGCAGAACCATACTTTGTGAGAGGAGATGATCAAATATTCAACAGAAACTTGAAAAAATACTTGAAGTTTCAATATGTCAGACTTCAAAATTTCTGATACCTAAAAGATTAATACATTTACAAAGATCAAGATCCAACTAAAATATTGCAATGGATAGCGATGAAGACAATGAGAAATATGAAACTGCTGCAGAGTGACAAATATTTTTAAGGCAAACATAGGTTCAGTGACCTGTGGATGAAAAATCAGAGTTCCAATGCACAAATTGAAAACCCCGGCTTTTTGTTTGGAATTGTGGACGAGAAGAGAAGTTGATCCTGTAACCGCTTGCACCGAACATTAGTTGGAAACAAAGAGACTTTTCCTTCACAATTTCTCCCAATAAAACTGTAAAATTGGAAGCAATGTTTCCAGTCTCATTAAGAACACTACTATTGTCTCTCATGTACCCCCCCCCCGCCCAAAAAAAAAAAAAAAAAAAAAAAAAAAAAAAAAAAAAAAAAAAAAGCTGGAATTTTAATTTATCAGAGAAAAAATCTGATGTGTTCCATTCACCTGACTTTCTCTAGCTGCATCACAAACGAGTTTCTCTTGCAAAAGATTCTTTTATCTATATCATACTAATCAAGATAAACATAATCAGAATTATTCTTATTACTTGTTTCTTTAAAAGTAAAAGGGATATAAGGGAATACTGAAGCTAAAGCGCCAGTACAATCTTTTAAAAGCTGGTTACCATGTAGTTGAAATCCATTTCTTTGAATGGCCAGGAGTTTACAATTCTCATGTGAGAAAAGTTAAAGTATTTTAAAACTGAAATTTGAATTGGAGCTATTTTTGAGAAAATCAAATTTTTTTTCATATAGTTTGGGGTGATGAGATTTCATCAAAATCTTTGTGTCGCATCCTTGGAAGATATTAAACTTAAATACCAAATTGAGTATTTTACAAACTTTTTATTTTTGAGTTATGTTCAGACACATACACACATTGACCTTTTTTCTAAAAATGATTTTTGTGGATTCTGGGGAATTTAAAATGTGTATTTCTAGTGAAAACTCAATACTGAAACTGGGTGGAGTACAATACTTTTTCTACTTAATGTACATATATTATGCACAGAAAGTAAAAATAACTATCTCTGTGCGAAGGTACTCTGGTTACCTCTGGCCCCAGATTTATGCTCTTGCCTTCTGCACATAGTTGCTAAACTGCTTTTGAAAAGATTTCATATACTTGGTTGTATACCACTTCATTTGGTCTTATTCTTTTTGTATCGTAAATATTATGAAGTAAGATTTGAGTGGGAAAGCTCTTGGTTTAGCCACATTTTATCATTAGATCATCATAGAATGCATATTTATAGCAGTTGATTTTTGTTAAACACAGAGTATCCTGAAATTGACAGAAATAATGTATCCTGCTTTATAAATCACTCCATAGTGAAATGCAAAGTCTCTCCGATCATTTAGGTACTCCAAGACTTTTAAGTTACTTTATTTTCAATTACTTACAGATAAAACTATACAAAGCACAAATCTGTGCAATTGCAACTATCTTAGTAAAAATCAAAAGCCTAGCTTCAAAAACCCATATCCATTTTCTTCACCTCGTTATTCACAAAGTGTTATCACTTGATTAATCCAGACTACTAATGGCATTAAAAACTCATCCCTATCCTTGTTTTCAATCCTGTACTTAAATCTTCTACATAATTGTATAACAATTTCATTTTCCATCTGAGTTGCTCAAAAATAAACAACATTTGTGTAGACAAATTTTTAGAAATTATAAGATTTTAACTGTTATATTTATATATAAGTATAAAATGTATTGTACTAGACGAGCAAAAAATAACAATGTACGCAAGTATTGCTTAAGAAACATTAATGAAATATTTAGATCTACACTGAGGGGTACTTTAACATCTCTTTAATAAGTTACCTAAAGAAATTAAAAGTGTTAAAAATAACAAGTGTATATTAACATCTGTAAAAAAATATTTATTAGAGAATGCTTTTTATAGCATAGAAGAATTTAAATTAAGTGATAAAAGGTAAACTAAGTTGTAAATATGTGTGTGTGTGTGTATATATATATGTATTCTCGACTGTCCTTTAACAATTGTATGTAAACGATGAATAAAATGAGTTAATCATATCCTGACCTCCAATACACAACTAACATTATACACAATTGTGAACAGAATTCATTTCCTACTTTATTTACATTTCTAAACCATTTTCCCCTTGCCTTTCCCATAAATTCTACTATAAACTATATCTTAGCTTTATTTTTACTTTCTCAAATGCTTATCTATAAAAGTAGAAGAAGTATTTCATTCCAGCCAAAAATGATACTGAGATTTCACTGCTTTGAGATCTGCTGAACTGAGAAAAAGTACTTACAGAAAAATGTACAAGCGTGTGCATGTTCATGGACAATGGCATGCCCATATGTACAATAGTCGAATCCTTTAAAAGCTGGTCTGTATGTGAAACAATTGAAATTCTGTTCTCTTTGCTTGTTAGGAATAAACAAAAGAGAGCCAACAAGAGAGCTGTCCTCCCATTTTAAAAAACTTAAAAGTAGCTTAAAATTGAAACTAATTAACAGCAACACAGGAAAAAAGTGTATACGACATAAATTGTGTGTTTTAACAATATCTATATTTTTTGTGTACAAAGTGCTTGTATAACTCTTAGGTTTATGTTATACAAAAAATATACAAAAGTCATGCAGAATGAAGAGATCTTCTGAAGCTATTCCCAGGTAATTCAAGATATACATTTTGTTTGTCATGAAAATATCTTTAACATATGGCATTTTAATTTGACAAAATCAACATTTTCGGAAAATGTCCCATGTAAAGAGTAGTTTGAGGTGGGGTAATTTTTTTGAAAATTGCTGTGTCTCATCCTTGGAAGATACTGAATTTAAATGCTAAGTTTGGTATTTGACTGATTCTCTGTTTTTGAGTTATGCTACCTATAGACACACTCAGACCTTCTAAAATGCTCTTTTTGGGGACTCATGGGACCTCAAAACATATATTTCTGATGCTATTGAAAGTAAAAATTGATACAGAATTTAACACAAGTTTTTAAAGTCTATTAGCTTTAGTTTTACAACTTGCATACTAATGTTTTCTTCTTTATTTTAAACTGTTTAATACAAATCCTAATTTCATTACATACTAATACATAATATTTATTATTTACTACTTTTCTGTATAAAGAACACGCATCTATTCATTCCCAACCTGGCTCTTTTAACCCATGTATAGCTTAGTCAAGCTTATCCTTCTCTCCCAGCATACTTCATTACATACTTCCACATTCTTCAGTCTCTGGTACCAAGGTTGCGGGTTGAAACCTGTGGCAAGTAATTTTTTTGTATAAAAATCCTTAGCATGGCTTCCTTTAGATAAGATGTAAAGCCATTGGTCCCATTTCATACTATTACAGCACATAAATAACCTAAGCCTGATAAAGAGGTCTCTCTGCAAATTAGGTGTCCTTTGCACCCAATATAGAATGGGACATGAGAACCATAGCAGTTAACAAGAGTGTCTATAAATAAAACTTAATTCCACATTCTTCTGTCTGCCCCAACTATCTAAAAGGATGTTGTAGTCTTTAAATATATAGTAGACTGGATTTATGGGAAATGGATTGAAATATATACTCACAACCAAACTGAATCAAGACCCAACACAAAGAAACCTTGGAATCTTAAAGTCCTTAAGTTTCAACGAATATCCATCTACAATCAATTTTCTCCAGTCACATATGTTACAGTCAATTTAGGTTCCCACTAAATTAGCAATATCGCCTGGAGACAATTGTCAGTATAAGCAACAGTTGTCTTTAACATCATTTGTTAACCAAATGAAGTTATGAGTCACAACAGGGGAAATAAAGTGTGTGTACAGAATAAAATTAAGGACAAAGCTCCGAGTTGTTTACTATACCACATTGAAAAAACAAAAGTATGGAAGTGACTGAAAAAGATGTCACTAAACAATGTCTAGTATATCACTTAAATGGATATTTAGTACAAGTTATTCAAAGATTACTGACTATAAAGCATGAATTAATTTGCTTGATGATAAGTGTAGAGATTTTCTTTTTAATGAGAAAGACCACATAGTGCAGATGATTTCTACCCCCCCCCCTGTTTTTGCATATAGTGTTCTTTTAGAGTAAAAAGCATTCTAGCAGAGAAACTTTCAAGTGAAAAAAAACTTATTGGGAAATATATATCTTTGATTGCAGTAAGTGTTAACCAAATTCGCATTGCTTCTGGAATTGCATGTTATGAGGAAAATGTACTGGATCTTCTCACCAAACTGATTCTTCATTACATGAAATGTCAATTTCTACACTAAGGAATTAAGAAAGAAAATACAATCATTAGCCTGCAAAATAATATAGGGATTGTTCAGAATTACTAACAGCGATTTTATAATTGGTTAGTACATTTTTATTTAAAGAACAAAGCACAAGTTGGTTTAATATTTTGGTAACAAAGTTTGCTGAATTTTATTCACAGGACATTCATTATATTTTACTTATCTCTTTCATGCATTACACTTTCTGGTAGTAGCATTTCTGTGAATAATTGTGAGAATGAGCATGGGTTAGCAAGTTTATTGTTAAACAATACTATTTTCGGTATTTTATTCACTCATTCTCTAGTGTACTTCCTGTGCATTTGTATTATAATAGCACTAATTGTAATGATATCTGTGTGGCAAAACACATGAATTATGCAGTATAATCACATCTTATATATGCTACGCCATCTACTCTGCATAATAAATTTACTTTATTTTTCAATTTCTTTTCTTCCTCCTGAAGTTCCTGCCCAAATATTTGGAATGAACAATGAAATAATATAATGCATAATCTAACTAGTGTTATTTTCATGTTCCTCTCCAATTGATTATACAAAATTAAACATTTACTTCTCCTTCCCCTGGTTTCACGTTAAGAGTCTTTAGTGAATAGTGCTTGTGATAATTCACATGCCATATCCAGTTTTAGTACCTATGGATTGTTGGCAGCTTTGTACTTCTTGTAGAAAGGATTTGAATGCCTAACTTCTATTATTGTTAACATAATTCTGTCCTTAACCACTGCTCACTTTTTATGTTAATAAAAAAAATGCATTACAGTGTACTATATTCCTTATAGCTAAAAGAAAATGTGTCAGAGGTAACCTTCTTTTTGATAGTTTGAATTTAGCAACTAAAACTGGTTTTTTGTGTAAATTTAAAACGTTATTCCACTCAACATTTGAGAACAAGAGAAAACCAAATGTTTTTACCTAATATTAATCCAGCCATAGTGCTGAGATAACCAGTTCCAGAGCCCAAATTTAGGAAACTAAGCCCTGGCGAAAGTTGTAAACTTTCCATCACTTCACTGTAAATACATGGTGCTGAAAGATGTAAATTACCACTTTTCCATGCTAAGTCTTTATAGGCATTGTCCCTGAATTCAGAGGTAAAATAATGTGCACGATCTACTGCACGGAAAACCCGCTCAACATCTGGGCTCTTGATATAATCAGCTTCAAGCAGATTATCAATAAGATCATCATTGTCTTCTCCAGCACTTACTGCACCACCCATTTTCTAAATACTTATCTTGCTTTCAAGAGCCAGCTTTACAGGACCTAACACCACCTGCAACAGAAAATTCCAATATACTTTGTTTACGGTTTAACGTTCGTAAGCTTTATGTTGCGTATTCATAATTCATGGGTTATTGTACTTCACTATTGTTAATGGCTGTGTGAAAGGAAAATGTTAAACAGCTGACTGCTGTAACTTGCTCTCTACTGTCAATGTCCTTTCTTGAATCAAATGTGATGTATCTACACAAAGCTTCGAGCTGGGCTACTTTTTTATCCGGAAAAGATGTACAGCTGACAACAAGCTGTACTTGTATATAAAGAAATAAACACCCTTAAAGCCCTATGGTTCAAGGTCGATCAGCTGATTTATCGCAAACAAAAGCATTACATAGTGACGTTCCAGGAACATTAATAAAATGTATAAATTTCTTTATAAGTATTAAATATATTTATAATTTATACCGTAATAATGTCTAAAATAGTACAATAAAATTATTAAATGTCATATGTAAACAAATACCGAATTCGTTTTTCCTCTCCTTCCTTTGACGTCAGGATAATAGCATGCACAGCCTTCTTATTATTTGGTTCTTCTTAATGATCGTACAATTATTATACTTCGTTTAAGAACACGGAGTTTGAGTCCTAGCACTTACCTAGAGATGTTATGTCCGCCGCATCTTAAAAACTTTCTAGAACTGAAAGTTGCAGAAGTTTATTTAGCGTTCAACCAAAATAACACAGTGAACTAGTGCGCTGTTACCCATTCGGTAATTCGGATTTGCTCGGAATCGGACTTATGCTGTATAAATTAAGTACCATTTCGAGATAATAGATGCCTCTCGCCTTATACCCTCTTTGGAGAAATACCAGAACTAACGAACGAGATGAAAATGAGAGCTCAAGCTCGTTCGCCGTTATTATTGATTTCATGACTGCCGCAGCAATGCAAAACTCATTGCAAATCTTTAAATTGAAAAGATATTTGAAATTTGAATTAATTTAGAGTTTATGAATTATACATTTAAGAGAATACTTCAGTTATTTCATTTTTTAAGGATCAATAAATACGATTGTTATGTTGACCTCGCATTTATTCTAGATACAAACTATGGCGCGGAAAATCGACATCAGTGACGTCATGAAGAGATACCTAATCCACTGCCTTCTCATCATTTTGGAGGCGGAGCATAAATCCGTGGCAGCGCTATCCAATGAAGGTATGTAGCTTACATTTCTTAAGAAAAGCACTTACTTACTTTCGTAAACCAAGAAAAAGTTTGCACTGTATGAGAAAATAACAATTTTTAACACAGAGTAACTTTTCCTGCGTTTTTCACAATTCTGTGATATTCATTTTTATTCATAAATTTTAGTTTTATTTGCGGCGATTTTCACGTCTGATTATACATGGTGCAGGTACGTCCACTCTAGACTGCATTTAATTGAAATAACAATTTCATATAAGAATTCGCTGGAAAAATTACTTTCTAGTGTTTTACAATTCGTTTTATGCGTACTCTTTTGATTTAAAATGTTATTGTGCTGATGAATACTAACATAGTAATACATTTTATTAAGATACTACAGCGAAACAAAGCGTAACGCAATAACGCTACAATTGTATTACTTTAAACAAATCGTAAAATTTGTTTTTCAAACGTTCCAGTGCTTTCGTAAAGGGAAAATATTTATTCATTTACTTCAAAAGTACTTTATCTCTTTGTAAAGCACAGCAGCCACAGGCCAGAGTTGAATATGATAATGTTTGACTCAATATTATGAAACTAACTAGCTGCAACTTCGATGTTGTAATTTAAATCTGTCGAGAAGTAATAATGACTATTTTTACTTAGGATAGTATATAAATAGGCCTATTAAATGATATATTCTTGATAAGTGTGTGTGTGTATTTAGAAACTTTCATGTAGCATGAAAGCTATGATGAACGCATACTTATACTCTTATAAAAGCGTAACAAATTGACAAAAAAATTAATGAATTAAAGGCTTTTAGCGGGTTTTGTGGTAAATATTCGAAAATGGATATACCAATGAACTGTATTACAGTAGATTGGGTTATTTTGGGAAAGAAATATGTTTGTATATAACTTCCAGGTGCTTTGCACATATTGTACTGCAAAGTATGAAAAGTAATGGTAATAAAAGTATTCCAACATATTTTAGCAAATTGGTCACATACGTTTTTAAATTTGAGCATTTGCCTTTCAGTTTTGTTGATAAATGTTATATCTTGAAATATGTTTAAAAATATCCGATTCAAATGGTAATACAAATTGAAACAGAAACAAAGGATTTTTTAACCTTGTTAGGTTGGAATAGTATATTTTCAGTTGATATTGCTTTTTTTTGCTAACATTTTTCACTATCAATTTATTTCCCCAAAACTTTGCCTTATTTTTATGTATTGTGAAATACACTTACTATAGATATGTTTCTCTAATTATATATTTTAATTTTTCCTTTGGAGTCTCTTCCCTTGGACTGTTAATCATAGCCAATCCTTTCTGCCAGCTGGTTAATAAGAAGATTCTTTTTGTGTAATATCTTTACTTTTACTGAACAGTGTGCTTCATTTATGTAATACATTTTTCTTTTACTCAAAGTTAATATTTGCCAAATTTACATACATTATGTTATTATATTAAAATAAATGAGGTTACACTCATATATAATTAGTTTTTTTCCTTTTCTGCTGTCATTGAAACTACAATGTATCTTATGCATTAATGTTATTTAAAACTTTGCCTTTAAATTTAAATTTTGAATGCATGAATGGCCAGTTATCATAAGAAGAAATTCAAAAGTAGTGCTGCTGTATTACTGTGTACCTATTTGAAATAAGTAGGTTAATTAGATTAGAAATTGCTGATAATTCACACCCTGGCTTCTAAGCTTCGTAATCAAAAATGCCAGATTTTTCAGATGCAAGCATTTTAGTTTCATTATGCTTCTATAGAATACAAATGTAGAATCAGGATTTGGATGATTAAATATTCCAAATAGTGACTAATAAGTTATTAGTTTTGTACTAAGCAATGACACTATACCCAAAGTAAATACATAGGTAACTCAAAATTGACTTTTTGAGTTTTGACACTGGAAGCCAATTTCCAGTGTGTGTACAAAAATTGTATACAGCAAAATTTAAAAATGTTTGTACAAAGAAGTGGTTTTCTGGCATTAAAAGCTTTAAGATAATTTGTATTCCTTTGTCATAATTTCGCATTTATATTTATATATGTGTATTTCACTTTCCTCTATAGATGCTTTTTATAGTTTGTAATTCTTTCCATAATGTTCATTCAATCTAATGTATTTAGTATAAACAAATGTTTTGTCTCATAATAACATGCATCCATATGGAACTTTTGTTGATCATTGGATTTTTCCCAAGAGAAACAGATACATTTGATAAAGTTGAATAAGGATTAAAACTAAGTAATTTTTCATTTTATTTTGTTGTATTTATTTTTCATATTTTATTAATTTAGTAAATGAACCTACTAAATGCATAAGAGACTAAGCCAAGCTTTTGCAGAAGTAATTCTGTATTTTAGGTATTTGTGTACATTAACCCTCATTCTTTAAATATGTAAACATATCCTTATAAGTTTGTTCATTTCTTTGTGTTTACATCATACAACTTTTTTCCTGTGTGTAACAGAGTCATCTCACTCGGTGTATCAGTTTGTCAATGTAGGTTGTCTTCTTTAGGATAGGTGCATCGACAATGGCAGCATCACAGGTGCCAGTATCAATACCAGTCACATCTTGTGAAACAACAAATGTGAAAATTGCTGAAGGAGTGGGAAGCATGCACTCTGTAATTACTGCAGATTCAACAGTTCCAGCTCCACAGACAGCTGGTACTAGAGTTGTACCATTTCTATACATACAGGGAACCCCTGGAATGAGAGTTGGAGGTACAAGTAGTACATCAGTGGCTATCTCAACCACTTCTACAGGAACACAGGTAAGTTAAATACTGTGATTTTTGGGGGGAGGGCAAAAGTTTACTTTGACTACAGAACTAATTTCAGGCTTATTTTCTTTTTATAAAAACCCCTAATTTACATTGCTTTTCAAAAAACCTTTAGAAATATTTTTTTGGAAATTGCATTTTTACCGCATATTTCAATCCAGTTCACGTGCCTAACGTAATCTAACTTCGATGACGTCTCAAAACTAGAGGAACCTGTCATTCACAGTAACTCACTATCCTAACGCCTCCATTTGCCTCATATTCATTGTTTTAAAAAAATTTAGAAAACACAAAATCCATTCAACTTTAGCTTACCTTAATATTTAGCTGATGCAACACATCAGCTGTTTTCCTTAGCTTCATAGTTACACTTGAACAAGTACTTTACAAGTATCCATTTATGTATTTGTGTTTAATAAATAGCTCAACAATTTGCTCTTAGGAAAACTCAATACAGTGAAAATAACTCATTCACTTGCATGGCCATTATTGTTTCTTTTCCAATTCACAGCTGTTAACCAACTCAAAACGTCAAATGACTACCACGTTATGAAATCAACTATCATTTGCCACAACATTGTCTCATACTATTTGACAGAACAATTAACCAATTAGATCATACCTTCTGAATCATTGGTAGCCATGGGTTTACCTAGTAAGACATGAAAATGTGTAATGTCCTGGAAATTAGTAAACACTTTAAACAATAATTACTCAAGAACCGAGTACTATCGAAACATACTCTAAATAGAACTATGGCTTAAAAGTAAGTGTAAGAACATCTAACTTAAAAACTCATAAATCTGTTCTGAAGTTAAACTAAACCTTTTTTTTTTTTTTTTTTTTTTTTTTTTTTATAGGTACAAGTAGTAAATCCTTGTGGGCAAATTAATATACAGGGTCTATTGTTTGTGATTAAAATGCAACATTTCAAGTGATTTGTTGTGCATGGTAATTCCTAGATTGTTTACATTTGGCAAAGTTATCAGAGAGTTGTCCTAAAGTTAAAATTGCACATGCAGTAAAACAGTTGATTTGTTTATTATTTAATTATGCTTGTTAAATGTATAATAAGGTAAAGCAACAATTCAGCACAATTTCACAACTAATTCAAATACAATAGGATTTTATCTCAGAATTTCTTTAAGGAGTTTTGAAATCAGCTGATGAAAGAAGTCCTGAGTTAGAAGCCTAAGGTACTTGAAATAGTTGTGGGATGAAGTCCTTTTTCAGTTCAGTTCTGTTAGTTATAGCAAACATTACCAAAATTGAAATTAAGGATTTTTTAAGTTTCATCTTGTATCATGCAACCAGTACTTACAATCAGCATAATTTCTGAATACAATAATCTGTACTGTAAATTATTCTAATTTTTTCCTAACAAATGCAATAATAGTTTAGTAAATTTCATTGGAGTTAAACTCATAGGTGCATTATGTTTTATATTTCCCTGACATGGGGAATGGCATAAATGTGCAAAGAATTATTTTTTTACTAATGAGATACATCATTTTCCTTCAATATTTCAAAGGTTTCAAACATTGCACAAAAAGGCTGAGTTCCATTAAGTTGCTTTATAGATTCTGGTAATTTATTATATAGAAACAAACCCATTACACTGGGATCCTTGTAGCAAATATTGATTCTAAAACCTTGCCTATAAAAATTCTCATTCTTATATTGTAGTAGTGAACATTGTTGTTTCTTAGATTTTTTTCTGCAGTGCATAGGTGATTACTACATACATATAATGAAAATACTGCCAAAATCTGCTTTTCTTTAAATACTTGTATGCATGAATCTCTAGGTTTTAATGGTACCTTATTCTTATCGCCTTCTTCTACAGTATACTTTCCATGTAGGTTCTTACAGCACACCCCCAGATTTCAAACTCATATAGCAGATGCGCAAATATGATCTGAAGTATATAATTTTTAATTGCTTTTCTGCTAACATGTTGGTGAAATGCCTAAGTAAATATTGTGATTTACTAATTTTCCCCACATATATAATGAATAGCTTCTGACCACGTTAACTTTTGATCAGTTATGATTACCAAGAATTTGTGATTGTACCAATTAGGTTGCACCCTGAAACTTGAAGAGTCATATGTAAATCATTTGTATTCCTTAAACTGAATTGGATTTTTGGACATAATGTATTTAAGATTTTTTTCTTTAAAGTAATTAAACAGTAAATCAATATTTTGTATCATGGTATGTTCAGTTACCCCAACATACTGCAGTTGTATTATCTGCACAGGAGATAATATTGTTTTCTAACTTAGGATATCATGTATAAGGGCCCAAGTAAGTCTGTTAAATTTCCATGAAGATCAAACATTTTTGTTGTGGTTTCATGATTGGTAAGCTTAATTATTCAAAGGATCTTATAAACAATTTCAGCAATGTACATCATGCAGTTCATTGTTGATATCCAACCGAATTGATCAATGTGTCGAATGCTATTGAAAATGTAGAAAACCGAGTTTTGTGCTGTTGGACTGCCACACAAATCAAAACAGAATTGGATGAATACTCTTGTGTTCTCAGGCTTCAAGCCTGTTGAAGTGATGTAGAGCCATTAGCGTTTAGGGAGTATGTATCTTTTTCATCATCATGAGTATGATGTGAGAGATGCATGCTCCCAAAATGTTGATAGTTCCCCATCACCTCACCTGGCTTGTAGCCAGAACACCTAGAGTATGTTCGTTGTCAGCAAAACTTCAGCTCTTATTTCAGAATTATTGAAGTTTATATGTACCCTGCACCATCATTGAAGACCATTTACTTTTGGATTAATGAATTTAAAAGTGTGTCAGACAAACACTGAAGACAAAGCAAGCTCCCACAATCCAATTGAGGTGACCACACAGTAACCATTGACAAAATCCATGATATGGTAGTGCAAGACTACCAAATAAAAATTTGTAAGATTGCTGAGTCTGTAAGGTTTCAAGTGCATAAAATCCTGTATACATGTGGGGAATTGATTATAAAAAGCTGTGTGCAAGGTGGATACTGCAATTGCTCACAGCTGGCAAAAAGCATATCCAAAATAACATATCAACACAATGTCTGGTGATGTTTAATAGCAACCTACAAGACTTTTTACACTGATTTGTCACTTTTGATGAAATCTGGAACCATCATTACTACTACCAGAGTTAAACTGGTAGTCAAAACAATGGAGAAAGGCTGATGACTTCGTTCCTCTCTTAAAGTTCATTGCATGATACTGTGGCAGTAGCATGGGTCCACTATTGAGCATGTAGCAGTTCCTACCTTGGCAAATTTGGCATAGCTATTGTTCCAATCGGCCTCTAGAACAAGAGCATGACAAAAACAATTTAGTTGAATTACATCTCTGGAACATTCTCTCTGGCAGTATTGGTAATTTCCTTTTTCAAATGTTTTGCATTATATATGATACTATATGACGGACAAATTAGCTCCCATTTGGAAAGTTAAAAGCGCTGCTGACTAAAATATTATGGAGGTAATGAGTATGGAGTAGTGAATAGGATTCAGTGGTTCAGTTGTAAGGGTGATTCGTCAGATTAGTTTGTTCTGTACTGAGTACATGACAGTAGTGATTCAAGTGACCATATTATGTTACATTGAGTACCTTAGCGATAAATGAATGTATTTAGTAGTAACTGGTGTTTTTTTTTTTGTTTTTTTTTTGATACACAAAACGGTAACGATCCAAGTTATCTTTGTTAACATTTTTGTGGAGAACATAAGAATAGGTGCAAGCTCTATGAATGTCTGGATAGTATGCAGCTTTAACAAAAATCGTCTGGTGTTGTTGAGCAAATGATTGTCGGGAAAAAAACCATACACCTCCTCAGCAACATGAATAAAAACAAAATATAACACATTACAGGAAAAAGGTTCTTTAAATTTGACAGCTTTTTTACTTTCTCTAGACGAACTATGTACATAGTGTATAGAGAAGGTATTGCACTCCATCCAAAAATTTGATACTGAGATTTCACCAGAAATATATGTTTTAGGGTCCCCATATCCAAAAAAAGCATTTTCAGAAAAAGGTCCTTGTGTGGGTGTGTGTCCATGTGTCTGTGAACATGATAACTCAAAAACCAAAAGTCGGTAAAATACCAAACTTAATATTTAAGTTTAGTATCCTCAAGGGATGCGACATGAAGATTTTGAGAAAAATCCCCTCATCCCCAACTAGCCTTTACTTGGAACTTTTTTGATTTTCTCAAAAATGGCTCTTAATGATTTTGATTAAAATATTGTATATTAAAGATATTTACCCGACAAATAAAATGTATATTTTGAATTTTCTGGGAATAGCCTCTGAAGACTATTTTATTCTGGATGAATTTTACGGAATTTTGAATAACTGCTAAATCATAAGAGATGGACAAAAACTTGCCACACAAAAAATGTAGAGCACATTAAAACACACAATTTATGTTATATACATTTTTTTCATGGAATTAATCGTTTATGAGATATTCCTTGTTATTGGTTTCAGCTTTGAAAAACATACTTTTCTCATACAGGAATTTGCCAACTCCTATCCATACAAACAAAAGCAACCAGCTTTAGACTTCCACTTTAACCTATGGTACCCCTTTATTTCGCCTCTACTTACAAGGAAGCAAGTAATAAGACTATTTCTGCTAATTTTTTCTGGATTAGCATGAAGTAAATAGAAGCATAAGCTGTTTAACAATAAATTGTTTCAGAGATTTAGAGAAATTCATGTGAATGGAAACATGATTATTTTTTTTTTTTTTTTTTTTTCCTTCCTAAATTCCTGAATCTTGGATCACTATCTTAATTAAACATGTGTAGTATTTTATTGTCAAAATGTGGGGAATGCATACTAATAACTTATTCCATAATATATTTATTGTTTTACAGAAAATATAACCATAACTTTTCACTTTTGTCACCTAAGTGACAATGGTGAAACAATGGACATAATACGAAAGTAATGTATATCCCACCCAAGACATAATAAGAACATTGCTTCTTCTGTCTTTGTTCTCAGGACATGCCTTATGATAGATTAAGTAGGCATGACAAGTAAATGTTAGAAAATAATTGAGGGGGTCAGCGCAACAGTGGTCTAACCCAGAAAAATATTTGCATCACACTAATAAAAATTGTTAGGTATATCTCAACATTATGTTAACAGTACTGAATGTGTTGTGTAATAATCTGGAAAAGTGTCAGTGAACAATCAGTTTGATTAAAATTAGGTTTTCGTTATTTTCAAAGAAACCAGGTGTGTTTAACTGAGTTAGGCTCCATTTTTTAAAAAGATGGGTTAGACCACTGTTGCACTGACCCCCTCAATTGGAACAAAGCTTTTTAATGTATCACCAAATAGAATATGTAACCTCAATCTTCGGGATTTTAAGAATTTACATGGCTAATGGAAAATTCCTCTATAAAGAATACAAAAAGTTGAAGAGCTGGATAAGAATAATATATGAGCTGAGTTTTTGTTTTACATAAGTATAGATAAGGAGAAAACTGTAGTGTACATAGCTGTAAGTGTTGAAGTCTATTGTAAAATTTGTATTTTACCCAATGACTGATAAATAAATTGAATTGAATTCACAATTTGAACATAGTGGAAGAAGCTGCATTAGCATATCAGGGGTAGAGGGTCCTAAGCACAAAGCATAGCTGAAGGGTTGAGAGCCCTAAGCTATAAAGCATGCCTGAGGGATTGAGAATCCTTTGCAGCACAGTGTAGCTAAGGGAACTGTGAAGTTAAACTCCAATGAACCATGGCAAAACCAAAGGATCTGTGAGGCCTGAACCCACTTGAATTATCACAAATAGTCGCTTTTCATTTTAGCAACATTATCATAAGTTGTCAACATTGATTTACCTCTAATTTAGTGCTATTAGTATATGTTCTAGTTGATAATGTGTTACTTTGCCATATATAAGAGAGATAGTAAATAAAGGTGGAGGGGTGGTAAATATGACTTTGTCAGCACAAATATCTTCTGCTTCATATATTCCACGAATGACTTCTGTTTGAGAAAATTGTGTGTTTTATAAACCAAAAACAAGGAATATCCTGGAAATGCTTAGCTCCACAACAAAAATGTATGGATACTAAATTCTGTGTTTAAGGAGATCTACATTTTTTGTGTAGTAAGCTTTTTGTCTGTGTGCTACTCCTTCAGGATACGCTGGATATAATAATTACAGGAATCTATAAGTATTTAGCAAGTAAAACATTAGTTCCAGGATCAGAAGTACAACAGTTTATTATTTTCCCTACCGAATATTATGTATGTACGTATATGGTAGATAAAGAAGGTATTGTGGAGATATATGTTTTGAGGATCCTGAATAAAAAAAGAATATTTTTAGAAAAAGGTTGATGTGTGTGAGTGCTTGCATATGTGTGTGTGTGGGGGTGGGTGTGTGTGAATGGGTGGGGGTGTATGTGTGTGTAAAAGTCGGTTGAATAATAAACTTGGTATTTAAGTGGAATATCTCCCAAGGATGTGACACAAAGATTTTCAAGAAAATCCCCCCCCCCTACACTTTCCTTGAAAGAGTTTTCAAAATTTGATTTTATCAAAAAAGATTCTAAAGCTTTTCATTAAAATACTGTATATTAAAGATATTTACATGACAAAAAATATATATCCTGAATTTCTTAGGAATACCTTCTGAAGTCCTCTTCAATTGGTAAGCTATGTTAAGGGATTAATAAAAATTCCACTAAAAAGTCTTAATAAAGTTTTAAATTGGCAAATATTTACTGCAATTGTATTGCAAATTATTAATCTTTGAACACATTGTTGGCATATTTCCTTTAAAAAGTGAAATCCACCTCAAGACTGTGATAAACAATTCTAATTATTTCTACCAACCAGACATTAAATTACCGTAACAGACAAATTGAAAATATAATTATTTTTTCTGAAGGTCACTAATTTAACAAATCTGATGCATTGCACTTATATGCCTTTCTCTACCTATTTTGCAACAAAATATTACTAAAGCTTAATCTTCCATCCATTTCACGCAAATCAAGAAAAGCATTAGCGAAAATGATTTTATGGTATATTTCCTTTAGGTAGAATAAGGAAATGCACTAGATAGAGCAACAGTCAAATAGTTGTCATGTGATTCTATTGAAATTAGGTTATCTTTGCATGGCCAGAATTTAATAAAAAAAAAAAGAGGAGAGGTAGAGAGAGATAAATGGCCACATACCAGTTGATAAAACTATAAGTATTGGAAAAATTAAGTCCATATTAACCTATTGCATTCTTATCAGGGATATGGTCCAATTTATAGCTACTCCAGCAGTGATGGATCCAGAATACTAGGGGAGTGAGGGACAAAGAAACACTCATAATATTTTACAACACAAATTTATCCCATAAATAACATATTTAACCTAGAAAAACAACAGCAATAATGATAATATATTGTTTTACAGGGTTACTACAAAAGAAATAGACAGCTTCAACTGCCTGTAAAACAAAAACTATTAGAGATAGCAACCTAACTGGTTTGGAGGTATGTTGAGAAACTCTCAAAGTTTCGTTTGTTACTATTGGTAACGCTGTAGTGTTTTGTTTGTTGTTGCAAAAGCTGAAATGGCGGAAAATCCTGTGGAAAAGGCATATTGCATGTTGGAATTTGCTAGAACTCAATCAGCAACTGTTGTCCAACGACATTTTAGAACACGTTACCACAAAACGCCACTGACTAGACAGTCAATCTACGACTGGTATAGAAAATTTGAGACAACGGGATGTTTGTGCAAAGGGAAGAGCTCGGGAAGACCAAGAGTTTCGGAAGAAAACGTTGAACGTGTTCTTTCTGCCTACATAAGAAGCCCACAGAAATCAACATCTAGGGCAAGCATGCAATTACAAATTCCACAGCAAACTGTATGGAAAATCTTGTGGAAGCGACTGCACATGATGCCTTACAGATTACAGATGTTGCAGTTTCTGAGTGAAGAAGATAAGGTCATATGGCGTGACTTTTGCATCGATATGTTGCGACATGATCAAGACGATGCTGGTTTTTGTGAGCACATCATTTCATTTTTGTGGTAACGGGTTCTGAAATGTCGTTGGACAACAGTTGCTGATTGCGTTCTAGCAAATTCCAACACGCAGTATGCCTTTTTCACAGGATTTTCCGCCATTTCAGCTTCTGCAACAACAAACAAAACACTACAGCGTTACCAATAGTAACAAACGAAACTTTGAGAGTTTCTCAACATACCTCCAAAATAATTAGGTTGCTATTTCTAATAGTTTTTGTTTTACAGGCAGTTGAAGTTGTCTATTTCTTTTGTAGTAACCCTGTATTAATATATGATTATTATTGTTGTATTCATAATGATATATTATCATTATTATAAATTTTGGTCCATGAAGTTTAAAGAATTAAATATTCAAAACTTACATTAGATGTATGTCAACTACAACTTAACTCATGGTTTGTATGATCCTTAAATTCTGCAACTGCATTCTTAGAGTATGTAATAGTCTTTGCACTGAAAGCATCTAGCATTCGATTTCCTTTACCCATTTCCCATGGTCTGAACAACACACTCAAACAACAATATACACCACTACCTTTGTTGATATATGAAAGCCAGGAAAGTCACAGAGTTTTATTTATGGATGCTCTTTAACTACTGTGGCTTTCAGCATCCCATTCTATACTGGGCATGAAAGACTACTTAATTTTGCTCAGAGGCTTCTCTATCAGGTTTGAGGTTCTTCTACGTGCCGTAAATCTACGACACGAGACCAACTTCCCTTCTGAAGGAAGCCATGCAGTGGATTTTTATGTTTAAAAAAATCCATCGTACTCCACCAGGTTTGAACCCGTGACCTTGGGTATATTAAAGTTAGCATGGTAACCATTATACCATGGAGGGCAATTTTCATTTTAAAAGTTTGCCTAGGTTTAGCAGATTGTATACCACAAAAAAATTGTACTTGTCAGAAGGAGTCCAAGGGTTACACAACACACTATATGTTTCATCGGAAAGTGAAGAATTGGTTTTCACATGTAGCCTGATATAATTTTTATAACAATTCTTTTTTACTAAATTTATGAGCTCTCTATTTATACTCTACTCTGGTGCAGAGGATGTGCTAGCTAAAACATTTGAACTACCAGCTTGAAAAGCTTCACTTGTAGTAGATTTAATGCTAAAAAAACTACAACACTTGCTGATGTCAACAATGGTGACCAACAATCACCACTCTGCCAGTATTGGCTTTGGCTGGCAAGCAATGATGGTACAAAGAAAACAGTGATGATCGCAATTAGGAAAGGAACTGAACACTCAAGACAAGCTCAAGTTTCCACATCAGCCTCTTAGATTCTAGAGCTGGAGTACCTTGGTAAATTTATGGCACTAATTATGAGCTGCTGTTTTGAGAAAAGTTCACTCTTTTGGGGTGGGCATCTGTTGGTCGAAATGGCTTTGTAACGTCAGTTTTTCATTGTTTCATGTTGTAACGTACAGCTAAATTACGATAAACAGAGGGTAAAACTGTCAGCAATGTGGGAGTGTCCTGGGAGTATAACATCTACTTTTCAGCCTTGCTGAAACAAGGGCAAGCAGATAGATAGTGGTACATGTTTCACAACAGAGGCAAAAAAGGGTCACTCTGTGAGGAACTGGAAAGCTGGTTTTCCCCATCCTTTTACCAGATAATGTCAGGGTGTTTCACTCCTCACACCACTTCTTCATTCCTAGGGTGCCAAATACCCTCAGGGATTTAGTGATAAGATGGGGCAGTTCAGCTGGAATTTATAGTGTGTGTGGTGAACTATTTATCAAGCAAAAACTAGACACACATGAACATAGAGTACCTTTTTTGTTTGCATATATTTGAAGATAACCCCAAGGGGAAGGGCTGGACCCTCTAGGACCCCCACCCCTTAAATCTGCACCTCTACTACAGAACTATACTGACACTGCCACAAGATTTATCCATATTTATCTTCAAGATAATTATAGTCTAGTCATATTTGGTAATTTTTGGCTCCTGCACCGAAGACAGTGTATACTGATGATACATGAAATGAAATAATTGGGAAACAAAATTTGTGAAGGAAGCTTGTTTTGGATTCCAGGCCTTAGTTTAGGTACCTCCCCTAGTAACTAATTGATTTGATCCACAGGTGCCTCATTCATGAGTCTATGCCTTAACAATCTCAATAACTGAGATGAAATGTTGCTGAGGGCAGCATATTTGGTGGAACCCAATTGAAACTTTTATTTTTTATGCACTTTTTAGAATGTAGGTGCGGAAAGGAGGTAGTTATGGGTTTGAAAATTGTTCATGAAAAAATCAGCAAAGAATGCTGAACATAGATTACCCATGGCTGAGCTTCATGTCTGTTTACAGTACCTATTGTTGAATGTGAAGCTGTTTCATAAGATGCAAAAGTCTGTAAGATTTATAAAGTTATCTATTTTCTTTTGTGGAATGTTGCTGTGTGTGAGCCACTTATTAAGTTGGCATAGGAATTCAGCTATACTTGGAAAGAGGGCTGTGAAATCAAAAGATATTAATTTATCTTCCAATTTCAATTCTGTATGTTCTATTTGAATCCTAATTAAGACCTGGGAAATCCTGGTGTTTAAACTGTTGTACTTTGGTAGCGATGTGAATTTCTGTGTCAATAGTTTTACAAAAATAAGTGTTTCCTTGTAAGTAGAAGTGAAATAAGGGCGTACCATAGGTTAAAGTAATAGTCAAAAGCTGGTTGCTATGTGACAAGTTCTTTTATTTATATGGGCAGGAGTTGACAAATTCCTATATGAGAAAAGTAAGTTTTTCATAACTGAAACCAAAAACAAGGAATATATCAAAAACGATCAACTCCACGAAAAAAATGTATATAACATAAATTGTGCGTTTTAGCGTGTTCTACATTTCTTGTGCAGTAAGTTTCTATCTTAAGTTTTACGGTTTAGCAGTTATGCAAAATTCCGTAAAATTCGTCCAGAATAAAGCAATCTTCAGAGGCTATTCCCAGAAAATTCAAGATATACATTTTATTTGTCAGGTAAATATCTTTAATATATGACATTTTAATCAAAATCGTTAGAGCCATTTTTAAGAAAATCAAAATTTTCGAAAAAAGTTCCATGTAAAGGGTAGTTTGGGGTGGGAGGATTTTTCTCAAAATCTTCATGTCGCATCCCTGGAAGATACTAAACTTAAATACCAAGTTTGGTATTTTATCAGCTTTTCGTTTTTGAGTTATCGTGTTCACAGACACACGGACACAAACACACACACGCAGACCTTTTTCTGAAAATACTTTTTTTTGATACAGGGGGCCCTAAAACATATATTTCCGGTGAAATCTCGGTATCGAATTTTTTGTGGAGTGCAATACCTTCTCTATACACTATGTACATAGTACGTATAGAGAAAGTAAAAATGTGTTTTTGGACTCAGGGAATATGAAAACATATATTTATCAGCAAACTTGACATCAAATTTTTGGTTGGGATACAATACATTTTCTATACACTATGTAAATAGTACATGTAGAGAAAGTAATATATTTTAATCGCATGACACAAGCTATTTACCTTAGTTTTACTTCTTTGCTTCTCTTGTCCTCCTTTTTATCCTTTCTGGCATCACTTTCATTGCCTAGAGCAATTATTACCTTTTCCATGCTTTAATACTTCAGCAAATCTATTATTACTGCTTCTTTGACATAGCTCCTTCTCACATCTTCAAGTCAGGAGATCATTATTATTCATTTTATCTCTAAATGTTCCCGGGCTTCTAGCCAGATAAAGATATAATTTGATGCAAACTTTTCAAAGATCGTCTGAATCTCCATATTTATAGTGCCAGAATGAAGCTGACATCTGAATGGTTTGCATTATTTTTTTTGCCATGATGTAACTAGTATTTAATTTGACCAAGGTATTTGCATGGACCTGGTAGAAAACTATTTATAATAATTATATACACCTGATGTTTTAATATAAGTGTATTGGATCAGTTTGAGAAGGCTGTATTGAGTAAAAAAGGACAAAAGACCTATCCTCCCAAAATAATCCAATTTTACCCAAAACTTGATTTAAAAAATCTTTTAAAACATTAAAAGTTGATTTAATGAGTCTTTTAAAACATTGGTTTGTTTATCATACGTTTAGTATTTTGTACAACTAGTAGAATCCATTTAGTACCCAGTAGAAAGCTTTTTATTGCAGATATTTTTTAATTCAAGCATTAATTGTTGTAGAAATTCTGTGAAAATTTATAAATTCTTGAAGGACAAGAGATTGAAAACTAGGTGTAAGGCTTTTGATCATCTGCGCCCATGCTGAACTTAACTGTAGGTCTGAATTTCGGTTAAGATTATTTGTTTCAGATGAAATGGCTACACCTTCTTTTGCGCTTCTTTCCCAGTAACTTGAATACATTTGTCTTGGTGTTGGTAAAATTTGCCCTGTGTTCTTTATCAATGCAATGTTAAGCCAGTCCAGTTGTTTTGGGTTGCATGACTTGATAATTCTGTGGTGTGTGCTAACATGTGCAACATTTGTGTGTCCTGTTTGGGCAATATATGCTGTGCTGCATTCACAAGGAATATGGTAGATACCAGCTCCCCTTAGCACTAAGTGATCTTTTACTGGCCTGACCAAATTTCTGATTTTAAGCAGCAACATAAAGTTGGATTTGATGCAATACTTATGAAGCAGTCTTCTTAACTTCCCTGAAAAACTGCTGGTCAATGGTGTGCAGACTATTGTGATTTGTTTATCTTTGTGTTGAGAATCCTCTCTCTTGCACTCCATAACTCGTTCCTTTTTTGTTGGACTCTTCTCAAAGTAGTAATGGTCACTCCATAGGGAGCATAGAGCCTTGGTAAAAGTGTGTTATCAAATTCTGTTGCTGCCAACACTTTAATTTCTTTCCAGCTTTTCCCTGCTTGTTTGTTTTATCTCTTTGTGTTGCTCTTGGTCTTCCTCCTTGCCTGCTCTCTCCCTGGAGTTTCCAATCCACTTCCATGTTCTAAATTTAATTTCTTTGCTAATCTCATTCTGGTTTTCTCTTCTACAGAGTTCCTTGTAATTTATAATCTCTGGCCACAAATATCCATATCTCTTAAGCATTCATTTATGAAGAGTTGCAATTCTTTCCATCTGTTTTGTTGCCTTCCAAGTTTTGCAACTGCTTAGTAAAATCAATTTACATTTGAGTCAAATAACCTTAATTTTAGCTTTAAGGAGATTTACTTTGGTCTACAGAACAACAATTTCAATTAAATGAAGGCATATCTTGTTTCTTTATCCTGGCATTGACATCTTATCTAAGCCGCCATTATGCCTCCCAGATATTTAAATTTGTTTGTAGTTTCTAAGAGGTTTATACATGATTTTTGGTATTTTTCTGTTTTTAGCATGCTCTCAACTGTAGTCATTGTCTAGGATTAGGATTGTGGTTTCATTTTTAGCTTTAAGGATATTGACGACTACATAGTTCACTTTGAAATAGCTACTCAGAAGTTACTGGAAAAAGAGGAAACAATAGTTAAAGAAATATGCAGAAAAAGTTTGGAAGAAATAAAATATAATTCAAAAAAGGCAACAAAAATCCATAAAACAATCTGCAAGCTAAATAAACAAATTTGATGTGTTCCATTCACATTACTTTCTCTACAGCTCTGTAACACAATATTGTTAATAAGCTTATTCTTCTGTCTACTAATGGTGATGCTAATCAAGACTGTAGGTATAAAAGCTTCACTTTTACCTCCATTTGATCTTTTCTCATAGTTTAAAGATAAACTGGTCTTAATAGTCACCAGACCAACATTAATTTAATGCCTAAGATCTTCTAGTGGACACATGCCTTTGCACCTTTGTAAGAAACTACCTTTGGTGAACTGTGTGTGTGTCTCTCTTTCTCCCCCCAACTGTTATAATGGGTTTAAATCTGTGTATGCTTGTTCTAGGCAAGTGTTGCAGTATGAATGGCAAACAGAATAGGTGTAGGTTTTCTCTGGAAACAAATCAATAAATGGTTGGAAAAAGGCAAGTCTATTAAAAAAGTTGCTACTGTTCATGGAATTGGGCAAGTGACTATTAGAGATTATCCAAGTTGTTCTAAATCTAAATTAGCCTTAATTCCAATAAGCATGTGTGATTGCAAGTCGACTATATAAACTGAGCTTACCATTGTTGGAAGATATAACATAATTGCCATTACTTATGAAACAATCCCATGCATTGCCAGTATTTTTATTGCTTTGTGCATTTTGATACTGAAAACTCGTGTATGAAGTGTGATAAAAAATTACGGGAATTTTTTTAATTTTGCATGCTTACATCCAATTTTCAAAACTTTTCTTTTATTACTTGATGGTACATGTGCACCTGATGTATATTTGCATTTTCAGCTGTTTTGAATATTCAGTTTATTGTTGACATTCAGAAAGGTTATATATGCATGTTCTAGAGTATTCTGCAGACTTTCCATTAAATTTTCCTTGAAAAATTGAGTAAAGTGCTCGAAATGTGACTATGACTTATGGCAAATTTTCTATTAGACAAGAGATTATGAGTGGTATAAATGTTTCAAAGAGGGATCATACCTTGTATATTCTAATTAGATATAATGTACATTTAATTGGAGTTTTTATAAACCTGTATACTGCTTTGCAAATTAATGATAAAGCATATAACATGTGTGATTCTGTTATTTCAGGTAGTTTCCAGTGCAATCAAGTCTCAATTTATAACAACGAATGCTCAGTTCATACCAACTTTAGCCCCAAAGCTGGGAGTAGCACCAATTGTCAATCCAGGAAATATAAGTTCAACATCTGTTGTAACTACAAGTACAAACACTGCCAAACTAATCCCAGCTGTACCAGAGGTGCAGTTGCCAGTTCCTGCAACACAGCAACAGCAGGCAACACAGTCACAGCCACATTTTGTAATCCAGGCTCCCAGAGCATCAACAGGATCTGCTGCCACTATTGTACCTGTGTCAGTGGCTGGAGCTGCAATGGGCAAGCATACCTTTGCATACTTAGGTACCATCATCAAGCCAGGAATGAACATGGGGAAGCCAGGTGAAACACAACAACTTGTATTGCCAGCAACGGGCTTGATGCCAACTCCCAATCAAAAATTACTTTTAGCACCTGTTCTTCCTCCACTTGCACCAGCACCAGCTCCTGTTGTCAGTACTCCTTCTTCAGCACCACAGCAAACAAAGCTTACAAGCTTGTTAGTGCCAATGAATATTCCAGCCTCTATAGCAGGAAATAAGAGTGGTATGATAAATGTTAAGATTTCCAATGGTCAGATACATACAGCAGAAGGAAAAGGTGCAGTAACAGGTAAGAAACAATAATTTATAATAAATAACAAAACTGGAAGTGGTACATAGTGAAGCGAAATGATAACTTTTAAAAGTAACATTGAATCAAAATTAACACTTGGTGAAGATTTAAGTGTTAATTTCAACACAATGCTACTTTTAAAAATAATTTGTTTATTTTTCATTTTTGATACTTCTAGATAGCAATCTAATAAATTCTCTAAACATAGAAAATAAATTAATATAATATTTACATAAGCTAGTAATAGTGATGTGAAATTTAAATATAATTTATATATATAAATATATTTGAGTCGAAATATTCACACTTTTATCACTTACATGTTTCCTCCTTGACCAGTTTTGAGAACTATATTTTGTTCTCATCTTCAGAGACTGACTGGCTTCTCTTGGCATCCATATTGTGATTGTATTGACATCTAGTGGTGTACTTCCATAACTGGAATTGTCACCACTGAATAGAAGAAACACTTTCATTGCTTACATGACTTTTCAATCTGAATGGCTTTCTTCAGATTAGGAAATTTATTTCTTAGCTGTCTGGACAAAAATATAAGTGAGGAAAGTGTTTCTATTCTGACTCAAACTTTCTCTAAAATTTAAAAATAGAAAATAATTAATAAATCACCAGAAGGAATAAAAGCTGGTTCACAATAACTTAGAATGGAAACCAAAATAAAATAAGAATTAAAGTACATCTTGGGAAGGGAGAGAGTCAGACTGAAAAATGCTATGCCGTAGCCAGAATTTGAACAATGGATCTGGTGGTCTCTTTCCTGTTGCTCTAATCACCATGGCAACATGTTGGCAGGATATTAAATTCCCTAATTAACTCGTATTTTTCATGTAAGCCTCAAGGAGATCTCAAAATTATTTTCAGATAACATACCCAATGGCAACTTACAATGTTATAAATACTTTAACATAGCTTAACCAATTATTAGGTCAATCAATGTTGATTAATGGTTTTTTCCACAGAAGCTTTGTGTTGGATAAGGGTTGATTATATTATAATATGAGCATTATAATAAGCTATCTTAAGTTCCATGAACAGGAAAGAAGACTTGGTTTCTCATTCCCAGGCATTCTCATATTACAAGGTTTGTTTAATAAGTGATGTCCCACATTTTTTTTCTCAGAACATATTTATTCTTAAGAGTCAGAATTTGGTGACAATATAAATCAACATTTGTCCAAGTGCTATTTTTCTACGTAGTCTCTATCACATTCTACAGCCTTATGCCAATGTTGCGTGATAGTATATATTACCTTCTGGTAACAGTTCTTGTCCTGTTTGCATAACCAAGTTTTCACTGCACAAATTAAATTCTCATCATCTTCAAAGTGTGTCTCCCATAGAGAATTTTTAAGTGACTCAAAGAGATGATAGACCAAGGGTGCCAGGTGTGGACTATAAGGTGGGTGAGGCAATGAAGTCTAACCCAATTTTTCTGTGTGATCTCAGACTTGTGTGTGGGCATGCATTATCATGTTCGAGCAAGATTTCTGGCTGGATTCTTGTCAAAGCTGTAAAGCCAATTGTTGTGATGCACCGATCTGCACCAATAATGGCATTTGTACGATTCATCATGTCTGGAGCAGTAGGTGTGATTGGACATTCCATGCATGGATTGATCATGGAGCTCTGTTTCTGCATTTCCTAACTTTTTTTACCCATTGCCCAGCTGTATTCCTATCAATTGCATCATTACCATACACTACACACAAACTTTTTCCACACACAAGAATTCAATAACAGCACATTGCTTGTAAGGGGAGTCATATGTAGATGCCATTTTGATGCTGTGACTTTGCCATCTGCCAAAAGTGTTTGAAACTTCACAGGCGTGCAGAAGGAAAATCAACTGTGAAGCACTTACAAGGATGCTTGTCTATATATATTAATGGCTTGTAAAAAAAATATGGAGCATTACATATTGAATGACCTCGTAGATCCACACTTATACATATTAGACTTTTCACTATAGAAATTATTCAAGACATCATGAATGAAACAGCTCCATAAGCTCTCTCTAGTCAGATGGGAAAATGGAAACAAGAAATTTTACTGTGTTTGGACCACAGATCCTGATTCCTCAGTTCCTTTAGTTTTACTTCTAGTAAAAGTAGCATCTGTATTTTGTAAGAGAAGTAAAAGAGGAAGCATTTGGAAATTATGGTATAATTTGAGCTATATCAGCTATTGGATTATTAGGTTTTGCAGTATGAGATCATATGTTTACCTCTCAAAACTGGCTGTTGCCTAAATTGAAATAGTAAAAGATACAAATAAGAACAAAGAACTTTAATGAAGGCTATTAATGAAGCAATCAAGCTTGGTACCACTAGGGGAATTGGAAGTACCTAGTAATGGATCTGCTTTTACAAAATGTTTACTCTATCAAAATTTGACACGTTATGTTGGCTGAGTTGGAAATTGGTGAAAAAATATAATTGATCGATTACAAACAAATGCTTGAAATTGGCTTTCCAATTTGGTACCAATATGCATTCCTGTTCTCGTTCCCAGGATATTATGAAACCAAAGTGCTTTAATGCTGATTTGCTTCCCATTCTTGTTTTTGTTCTTGTGTTATGAACCAAACTTAATGTTTAAAATTAATATAACATAAGAGCTCTATATTCTCTGCAATATAAGGAAGCCTTGTCAGACAAGTGGATGAAAGTGCAAATACACCCTTAATAATAATAATAATAATAATAATAATAATAATAATAATAATAATAATAATGATAATAATAATAATGATGATAATAATAATAATAACTTAATTTATTCACCATTTGGTAATTACAATAGGTTTCATCATAACTTAAATATATATATGTGTGTGTGTGTGTGTGTGTGTGTGTGTGTACCTACACTGAAGAAATTGTAATATTTACATATGTTTTACATGTCATGTTTACTTATATCTAAAAATCTGATGTGTACCATTCACATGACTTTCTCTATATCCCTGCAACAAATTATTCTTAAAAAGTTTATACTTCTATTTACTTCATGCTTATCAGAAGAAAATTAGCATAAATAGTCTTATTACTTGCTTCCTTGTAAGTAGAAGCAAAATAAGGGACTACCATAACTTAAAGTGATAGCCAAAAGCTGGTTGCTATGTCACTGGAGTTCCTTTGTTGGTATGGACAGGAGTTGACAAATTCCTGTATGAAAAAAGTATAAGTTTTTCAAAGCAGAAACCAAAAACAAGGAATGCCTCAAAAATGATGAACTCCACGAAAAAAATGTATATAACATAAATTGTGTGTTTTAATGTGATCTGCATTTTTCGTGTAGTAAGTTTTTGTCCATGTCTTACGGTTTAGCAGTTATTCAAAATTCCGTAAAATTCATCCAGAATAAAGTATTCTTCAGAGGCTATTCCCAGAAAAATCGAAATATGCATTTTATTTGTCAGGTAAATAGCTTTAATATACAATATTTTAATCAAAATCGTTGGAGCCATTTTTGAGAAAATCAAAATTTTCGAAATAATAAGTTCCTTGTAAAGGGTAGTTGCGGGTGGGGGGATTTTTCTCAAAATCTTTGTGTCGTATCCCTGGAAGATACTAAAGATACTGTTGGTATTTTACTGACTTTGATTTTGAGTTATCGTGTACACACACACACACACACACACACACACACACACACAGATATTTTTCTGAAAATGCTATTTTTAGCTAAAGAGGGCCCTAAAACATATATTTCCGATGAAATCTCAGTATCGAATTTTTGGGTGGAGTGCAGTACCTTCTCTATAGACTATGTACATAGTGCAGATAGAGAAAGTAAAAATGCAACTACTTTCATCAGTTTTTACATAAAAATGGCATATGGTATGTGTATATGTTTACTTATGTCTAAAAATGCAGTTACTTTTATCAGTTTTTACATAAAAATGGCATATGATATGAAAAAATTGGATGATGTCCATTCATATGGTTTTCTCTATATCTGGGTAACAAATTATTGTTAAAAAGCTTATTCTTCTATCTACTTCATGCCAAACGGGATAAGCATTAGCAGACATTATTACTTGCTTCCTTGTAAATAAGGAAAATAAGGGAATACACAGCTAAAGCAATAGTCAATTCTTAAACTGGTTGCCATGTGGTCAAAATCGTTTTTGTTGCAATGGACAGGAGTTTACAAATTTCTGAATGAGAAAAGTTTTAAGATTTTTAAAACTGAAACCAATAACAAGAAAATGGTCAATCCATGAAAATAATGTAAATGACATAAATTGTGTGTTGTAACAATACATTTTTTGAAAAGTTAGTTTTTGTATTCTCTTACTGTTTACCAGTTATGCAAAATTCAGCAAAATTCATCCACAATAAAGAGGTCTTTAGAGGCTATTCAAGATATATATTTTATTTATCATCAAAATATCTTTATTATATATTATTTTAATCAACATCGTTAGAGCCATTTTTGAGAATATCAAAATGTTCTAAATTTTTTTCCATATAAAGGGTAGTTTGGTATGGGGGAATTTTTCTCAAAATATTCATGTTGCATCTCTGGAAGATACTAAACTTAAATATCAAGTTTGGTATTTTACCAACTTTTTGTTTTTGAGGTATCATGTTCATAGACACACACACACACACACACACACATGTGCGCGCGCACACCTTTTCATAAAAACATTTTTTCTGGATAAATGGGACCCTGTATTTCATGTATTTCCATGAAATCTTGGTATCAAATGCCTTCACTGCCTATGTAGCATATACTTTGTAGAGAAAGTAAAAAGATTGCAAATCAGCATATATTTGCTTGTAGTTTTATGTTTGTAATTTACAAAGGATACAAAAAATATCTTCCTCTTCTTCAATTCACCCTCTGTAATTTCCATTTTAGTTAGAGAAGATTATTTGAAAACTGTTCTTTTTAAAGCCAGAATTCCATATTTTTAGAATTTATTTATGGTTTTCATGTAGGTACTGTTAACCTAAACCATCTGTAACCTTTGCAACCCAATGAATTATGGCCATTCAAAGAAAATGGAGCAGTAATGTAGGTATATACATAAAATGTATAATTACTTTGGCCTAAGATCTCACAGCTGTTATTTAAATGAAGACCTATGCTCAGTGAAACATGTGTTTCTTGTATATATTAAATGTTGTATGTATATATGTTTAACAGTAATTAACTGTGCTGCACCAAATAACTACAATCAAACTACCTTTTTTCCTACCCAGTGCTCCGAGAAGCGAAGTCCCTGAGCGCTGTTGGCCAACATCTCCCTCCTCTACAACCATTTGCCAAGCTCACTAACACCAAAGTGACTAACATTAAAGCTAATGGTCTTCTTCTGCCAGACTCAACAACATTAACACCACTTAAGGAGGCTGCAACTTCTATAATACTTCCTGCAAAGAAAACTGTTACAGATGAAGAAACCAGTATGAAGACTGTAACTATAACCAGCATAGGCAGTAATGCAAGCAGTAACAGTATTACCATTTCAACTCCAGTCACCAGTGTAAGCAGCACCACCAACAACAATAGCAGTATCACTAGCAATATCACCAACAGTAGTATCATTAGCAACAACACCGTTAGCAGCAGTAGCCATGCAGATGAAAAGAAGAAGCTCACGCAGGACTTGAACAAGTGTCTTCAAGAAACAGTTGATGCCATATTCTCACCATGCAGCCCATCAATGAACAAAGACAATGTTGAGATAAAATCACTTCCTGAAGAAGATGAAGTTACACTCATAAAAGTTAGCCCCACTAGAGAAGAATTTGGAATAAAAAATGAAGTGAAAAATGAGCTTCCAGAAGATGATGTAAAAATTGAAATTGTAAAACCAGAAGTTCCTCTTAAATTGGAACAAGCTGAGAGTCCAGAAGAGTTTGATCCAATGAAGGTGTTAGAATGGAAGGATGGCATTGGAGCATTACCAGGCAGCAACCTCAAGGTAACAATCATTGCAACTATCATAGAATACTTCACATTGGGTATTGAAATCAATGAAGTCCATTCTCCATACTTAATATGATATGTAAATGGTGATTCAGTTCAAAGTGAATCTCAAATGTAAACATCTATATTAATATTAACATGTAAACAGAAATTATACATAAATTTTGTTGAAACTGAATCAATTCAATAAGGGGTTACTATACAAAATCATATTTTGTATAAACTTTCACTTATAAATGCTGATTGTACTTATTACAGACATAATTCAAATTGATTTCAATACTCCATGTAAACTACTAAATAAAGAGCATAAATATTTGCCTTGTGTCACTTGGTCATTAATTAATTCTGTCCACAAAGTCATGCAATCTAATGGAGATTTTTCTCTCTATATATATTGAGGTACACTGAATATCAATTGTTGCATATATATTCACTATCTTTTAGTATAAGCATAAGTGTTGGCAGCATTCACAGGATGTAAATAAACAACACTGCACAAATTTTATTGGCAGTAGATAGTTCCTAGTTCATTTTAGATAAGAAACTAAATAAGTCTATGAGTCAAGTTATCAAGTTATGCATATCCAAAGTAGTTACAGATTGGGATCAATAAATCATAATCAGAAAGAAACATGCATTTGAAATTAAACTAGACCTTATTATGCACTTAGTAAACCCTGCCGTTTGTCTCTCTGAAGAAGTATTTCTAAATTTTAACATTACCGAAATTGCTTAAATTGCAGACCTAATATGGGACTGCACTCCACTGCAATAGATAACAGGTTGTGGCAAATGGCTAAAGAAGCATGGGGAAATTCTGATAGTTGTACTTTGGCCACACAATTATGCATATTGACTGTGAACCTGAATAAACCTAAGGAATCAAGTTGAAACCTTGACATGCGCCAACTTTTTTTATTTCATTTCTTTTCCATTTTGTGAGAATATTATTTTTATGCCTTAAAATCGCAAACTACCACTATAATTTACAATGTACAGGATATTGCATACTGTCTGTTAGCTAAGACTGGAAGGTTGTCTATTGACATTACCCTGAAGTTGTTGGTGGTTGGTATAAGCAATGGCACAGTCTACGACTCCCCAAAAGAGGTGCTGAGTGCCTATGTGGTAGCATGATGAATGCCTAATGCTGCATATATGCCTAGCAGACATAAAACCATCATACGGTAATTGTTCTTACTGAAGTGTTCGGTAATCAAGTCTCCCAAGTCTCATTTCCAATTTACCTTCCTACATAACACTACGTGGAAACAGTTAAATGGGTACTCAGGGAACATGAAGCAAAATTACACTTTTGCTGAACTTGCTGATATGCACCTTGTGTATGGCAAAACAGGATGATGTTCTACAATAGCTGCATGGATTTACAGCAATAGGTATCCCAATAAATGGCAGCGCCTTCTGACTACTTACAAATCTATAGATTGGCATTTGCTAGACATGGTTCTGTGGTGCCAAAAAAACAGATTGTGGTGCAAGATATATACATTGCACTCCAGAGTTTAAAGGAAACGTATTGCATAGACTGGAAGAGGAACCGTCAATTAGTTGTTGAATGTGCAATGGGCACAAATGTATGGCAAATATTGCACAAGGAGCAATTCTACCCCTTCCATCTGCAAAAGGAGGATTGTAATTTGCACCTGCAGTTTTGTGAATGAGCCTTAAGACAGCCATCAGAATTGTTTTCATTGGTGTTGTCACTGTTGAAGCCATGCTTACCAGGGATGGACCAGTTTTTAATTACAAGAATAGTCACATATGGGCTGGCAAGTTTTCTGACCATTTCGTTAGGCCATACCTTCCCATCTCGACTCCATGGTGGTACTTATAAACCATTTCTGAAATATGTACTGCCAGCCCTGTTGAAAGAAGTGCTGCTTGTTATTTGAGCTCAACTGCATTTATAACATGATGGAGCTCCTGTGCATTATGTGATCAATGTACAGGCACATCTAAATTGAGTCTTCCCAAATTGCTGGATTGGAAGAGGCAATTCTACTGTGTCCTGGCCACCTCATTCACTGGATCTCATCCCCATAGAACTTTTTTTGGAGTCAGCTTCAGACTAAGATGTATTCATCACCAATTGACTCTGAAGAGATGATGTTTGCCCACATTATTGCAGCCAGTGATGAGATTCGCAATGCACCAGGAATGTTCAACAGGGTTCAGGAACCATTTCTGCATCATGTCACCTATGCATCGATGTTAGGGGTTGCCATTTTGAGCAATTTCTTTGAATATTTTTGTTCTGCCTGTATCTACCTATTGTATTGCAATGTTAATATGAATACTATTTATTTTTGTAATAACTCAGTAACATTTCGCTCTTTCAAGTGCTTATCAATTACATTTTGTAAGTTATTAGTTGAACTTGAACTAGTTCTTTTAAGTATGCATTAAGTTCCCAGTATGTACCTACTAATTAGGTCATAAAAATGTAAATGATAGTTTAAAGAATTTGAAATAAAAAAAAATGAAATGGCATGTTATTTATGTATGCTCTTTAACTACTGTGGTTCTCAGTGTCCCATTCTAAATTGAGCATGAAAGACCGCTTAATTTTGCTCAGAGGCCTCTCTATCAGGCTTGGGGTTCTTTTGTGCCATAAATCTACAACACAGGACCAATGGCTTTACTTCCCTTCCGAAGGAAGCCATGCTAAGGATTTTACACCCGAAAAAATCCATTGTCCTCTGCCGGGTTTGAACCCGCGACCTTGGGTATATGAAGTTAGCATGGTAACCACTACACCACGGAGGGCGACTTGAAATAAAAAGCTTAAGCACTGATTAAATGAAAAATTATAGCACAACACAATGTTTCCTGTAAATCACATTCAATTAAGTGAAGAAGAAAAAGAAGAAGAAAAGAAAAAAAATTGCATTCTCGCACCACAGGCACTATTCTAAACACACAAGCTCCAAATTCTTCCACTTGTTTTCTAAACATGTCTCTCAGTTGAAGTGGGCATGACCAAGTGACATGCAGACAACTAGCAGGTTTAAGACAAAACTCTTTGTAGACCTTAGGTTTCCTGTCTCAAACTGATTGTCTATAAACAGTCTATTACTAATAAAATTTGTGCAGTGTTGTTCATTTACATCCTGTGTATATATTGATGATGACTGCATCCATCTATTTTCAATAGCACTGATCTCATGCTTTTTTTTTTTTTTTTTTTTAATTTGGAGATGGGCCCTACACTGGTCTGCTAGTGGTGATCATCACCTCCCCTACCAAGCACCTACTACATGCTAATGGGTGAGAGAAAGGAATGGTAAAGTTGATGCCAGGTGTCACCTTATGCAACCTGGGGTCAGTGATTAAATGAACGAAAGATGCCAACTTACTAGGGATAGATAGTGGTGGACTTGTAGCCCAAAGAAGGTGCCTGGCATTTTATTAGTGGGTTTTTATGCTCATGCAGGAGAAACTTTGGGTTTGGGTTTCATGCAGGAAAGTGTTGGGATATGGATCATGCGTACTTGTGTTGTGATGCTCTGTCTGTCCCTTGGAGGGGGGGGGGGGTTGTTTATCTGAAACAGAAATGTGATGTTTTTCAGTAAGGGGTTGCATTGGGGGAGGGGGGGTAAGTCTTTGTAGAAGTTGTTGGATGGGGTCATCAGTGGTCTTTTTGTGCAGAATTGTATGATCAAATAATGAGAGGGGCCTCTTATGTTTGTTTCCTTCTGTTGTGCACTGTCCGAGCTATTTGATTAGGTTTTTATGTGAGGAAGCTTTACTGTAGAGGTCATTGGCGAGTTTTTTGATAACTGTTCTATCATGTGGATTTGGTGTTCGTCATGTAATAAATCTGGGGGAGCAAGTCTGGGGACTTTGGTGGTCACTCTAATCGCTTTGTTTTGTGTTTTTACAAGGGATGGGAGCTGCATATGTCGTTATCAGTCTCTTTAATATTTTGTACAAGGTGAGAGCTAAGTTTGTATTTAGTGTTTTTTTTTTGTTTAGGAGCAGGTATAATCTGCCCATTTGTGTGTATGCCAGACCCTTGGTTTGTGGCACAAAGGTTAAGCCGGTATCTAAAAATGATTAGGTATTTTACAGCGCTGGTCCAATTGTTGTGCTCCTGAAAGAGTTTCAGAGGTAGCAGTGGTTTCTTGTGGATGGTTCTTTTTATGAAGAGCATTAGTTGCAATTTGGAGGAATTTACTTTTATTCTCGATTTATTGAGCCAAGGTTCCAGTGCCTGGCTGCACAGATCTGATTGAGATTGCGGTGTTGTCTGCATGCAGGTGGAGAGTGCTGTTGGTATGTCATTGACATAAAGTACTGTAGAGAGTACACCTACCTGGGACACACCAGCTTTTAGGTTTTTAACAGTGGAGGTGGCTTTTGGGAGCTTCACCACAAAAGTTCGATCTTTGAGATAGTGGGCTACTAGTGTAATTAAGGTGTCTTTTATGTGGGGTTGTTGGAGTTTGTACAATAGGCTGGGATGACGGATGGTGTCAAAGGCACATTGGATATCAAGGAAAAGAATGGTCCTAGTTTGTTTTTGGTTAAAACCATGCGTAATGTTTTCAGTGCCTCTTAGAAGTTGCTGTTGTTGTTGCTTTGAAGTTACTTTGCTCAAAACCTGAATTGTTTGGCAGTAATAGTGTTATGCTTTGTTAAAAAGGAATTCACGTGCTTCAGAATGATCTTTTCTGCTAGCTTGGTCATCATGTGTAAGAGGCGAATTGGCCTATAATTACCCATGTTTTTACAGTCTTTTCTGGGTTTGGGAAACTTTAGCACTTCTATATGCTTCCAGCAGCTTGGAAAGTATCCGTGTTGTAGGCAGAAGTTTTCTGTTAAGTGTTCTAGAGGGGGGCGGGAGTCCATTGCTTTAATTCTAGGTTAGGTATCTGATCCAGAACGAGGGCTTTTTAATCTTGCAGGTGTATTATGAGCCATTTTATTTCCACTTAATGAGTTTTTCTCAGCTTGTTGTGTGCAGGGTTGCGGGTGAGGTTTTTTTGCGGGGTTTTCCACTAGGGCTCTGAAATCATTTGTAGAGGGTTCATTAGGTGTGCAGGCCTTTTCTAAAACCATAGCAAATGTGTCAGCCTGGTCCTCAAGAGACTCAGCAACCTGCATGGGGTGGATTTGCCTAATGAGTGGTGGGATGGAGATCGGTTCTTTGACAAGGCATTTGGTGAGCTGCCAAATTTGGGTGATGCCTGGTTGCATATACACAGGGGTCTGATCCCATTGCTGTTGCACTTGTTGGCTAATCCAGGTTTTGATTTTGCTGTTAACGGTGACCATGTTGATTTTGTGAATGATGTTTCTAGTTCTCTGCCATTTTCGTCTTCCATGGCCTCTTTTGTTCATTAGATGGAGTACTTCTGGTGGGAGATTTAATTTGCACCTTCTTGGCGGAAGCTGTGATAGCTAGCAGCTGCTGTCTCAAGTGCCGCAGTGGCAACATCTGTTGCATCTTGGGTTCGGAGTTCTTTGTTGGTGGGAGGTTAGCATCTGGTATTTGTGCGAAGAGTGCCCAGTTTTTTTCTTTGAAATTTTGTCTGGGGGCTTCCGGGCGGAACGGGGGTGCATGTGTGATTTCTAGCATGATGGTGTAGTGATCTGAGGCAAGTCATTTAATATGTATTAGTGTATATCTGAACTGCATGTTCTTAACACACAATATCACAGACATTGGGAGCATGTGCTGGATTGCTGGGAATGCATATGGGTTCCTCGGTGTGGGCAATTACATAGTCTTTGGTTTGCATAAGTTCATGTAGTAGTTCTCTCCATGATTATGCCATGTTACCTCAGGTCTTGTGTATAGCTTTCAGGTCTCCCATTGTTATTGTCTGGTCACTCAGTTTGGTGATTGCTTCCAAGTCTTTCCAATGGAGTTGTTGTGGCAGTAAGATGAAATGATGGTGACATCTTGGTTCACAGTAGGAACTGTGATAGCTGTAGCATCCATTTGAATGATGGTATGTGTTTCTGGTTTTGTTCAATCATTCGCTTGGCTAGAATGGCAGTCCCTCCTGCAGTGTGATTGGTACAGTAGACTTGGTTATTCTGGTATGCTGAATCTTGCTTTCGGGTTGAGAAGAGTTTCCCCAAATAGAACTATTGCTACGTTTTTGATAGTAAGGTAGTAGTGAAGTCATTGCAGTTTGGAGCACGCATTCTGACAATTCCAATAGAGTACGTTGAGTGATTGTGGGTTGGGGAATGGGTTGGCCATTTTTTTTTCCTTGTTTACTTTGTCTTAATCTGCTGATGTCAGCCTCTAGGGCATGCAGGCCCATGGTCATTGACTGTAATATGTTTCAGAAGGTGCAGTGGCTCTTGTATGCTAATACTAAGTTTCTGACAGGGGATCCCAGATGCTGAAGGTCTACCCCCATGCTGCCTTCTTCTATAAGCTGGAGAATCTTGCAGGCTGTGTTCATGAGTTTGAAGCCACATGTTACTGCTCCCATGCATTGCAGCTTCTTTGGAGTTGCTGATCTTTTTGGTTCCCTTTGCAATGTTTCTGGGTGTTGCTGTTCAGGCATATTGGGTGTTGCTGGCCTAGCTGTTGTGATAAGGAGGTGATGCTGACTTTCAGGTTCCTCAGATCTGCTGGCCACTTTGTCTGTTAGTGCTCTTGCAATTGAGCTTGAACTGCACATTGGCAGGGGTAGTGCTGATATCTGTCTGTGTACGTGCCCCTCCATTAAAGGTGCTTTGTTGTGTTCACGTTGAACATCGGTACAGATGGCACTAGTGTCTCCTGCGTATGCGCCCCTCCATTGTTTGAGGTGATGTGTGTTGGGGAGCTGAGAAAAAGAAAACATCATTCCCATTCCTTTGAAGTTGGGCTGCATAGGTGCCCCTGCTTGTGTTGTTGGTCGTCCATGCACTGGGGTGGCGGTTTGTGCTTGGTGAATCCACTAGTCACCGATATACTGGGCAACCCCTCCATTGTGCATCATGCTGCTATTGCATAATATGCACATATGAAGGTTGTGGCAGAGCAGGTCATCACATGGTGTGAGCCAGCGCAGCATGAACATGTCTGTGAAGCTTTGCATTTTCTGGTTAGGTGCTTAAATCTCTGGCACCTTCGCATCGGGGTAGGACATAAGCCTTGATGGGCACTCTGCAGTAAATAATGTCTTTGAGCAGTTTTATGTTCATGACACAGTTTTCGTTTTTTAACTCCACCAGAAATGTGGGCAGTAGTCTTCAGGCTTTCTTGGAATAAAGTTTAGCACATCTCTGAACTTCGAAGCCAAGTCTGAGTAACTCAGTCTTTAGTCATGTGACATGTTGCTGTAAAGACCTTTGATTTTGGTTGTAAAAGTCCTGTTTTCCAGCAATATGATATAAAATGGTGCCCACTTTTCCCTGCAGTGTTTCAGGAAATTGTAATCCTGCAGGGTGTTGAATTTCAAGGCATGGTATCCATCCCTGAGGTGACTTTTCAGTCTGTACAGCTGGTCCAATTGACTTATCTAAGCTGCCAGACTTTGTCTGCCATAATTGGCAACATAAACCTTCAAGTTGCTCTCTTGTCATGCCTTCATTAGTGTTACTTTCCTGGGCTGGTTCTGCATCTCCTTAGATGTCAGATTCTTGTTGGCTATGTTTGGGCGTGCCCATGCTGCTGCTTTCAGGTGTTGATGTGATGTTGCTGCTTCTTGGCACCATTGCAGGGGACTTCTTGGTTGCTCCCCCCGTTTGGTGTCATGTCTTAAATGGCTTCTTTTGTGGTGTTTTCTGGCTGAGCTGCTATGCCTGGCATTAGCTGCAGAGGTGCTGGCATCTTCATTGATGAGTAGGTCATGGCTATTCTCCTTGTGGTGCTGCCTCGGTCATCTTTGGCTGTGTGGGAGTTGGGGCCGCCCTTTGGCTTTTCCTGGCTCTGTATTGGGTATCGGCCTGTTTTCACCATGACTCCTTTCTTTGCTGGTTTGCTTAAGCTCGTTTAGGGAAGTCTGAAACAAACTGTGGGGCCCACCATTCTCTGATTGTAGGTCGGAAGACTTAAGGGATTTTATTTCTTTATGGAAGGAGGGGCTGCCTTGAGAAAACCAATAACAAGGACTATCTCAGAAATGTTTAGCTCCACAAAAAGGTGTATATGACATAAATTGTGTGTTTTAATGAGATCTACTTTTTTTGTATTAAGTTTTTGGTATATCTCTTATGATTAATTAGTTATGCAAAAGGAATTCAGAATGAAAAGGGTTTTATGTTGCCATTCCCAGAAAATTCAAGATATATTTTCCATTTGTCATGAAAATAATACATAGTTATAATACAGGATAGCTTGTTGTGGAAGAATGCTTTTGAAAATGTTCATGTCAAATCATTTAAAGATGTGAACTTAAATACCATGTTTGGTTTCTAACCCACTCTTCGGTTTTATGCTGTTCACAGATCCTCAGAACATATACTTCTAATGAAATCTTCAACATTTTTGGGGAGAATAAAATTCTTTCCTTAGCAAATAATACAAAAATGTTATAAAGGATTAACAACCTTCAATTCTCCAATTATATATATTTAAACTATAAACATTCAGCATAATGACTGATTGTTTCTTCTTTTCAGTTCTGCATGAATGAATTTGGTATGATGGAGGTAGTAGATGATGATGACTGCAAGAAACTTATGTCTTCCAAACAAACAGATATGGAAATAAAAGATGAGCCAATTACCCTATCAGACTCCCAAGATCAAGAAAAAGAAAAAACAGTAAAAAAGGAAGAACCAGAAGCAAATCTCTCAGGTAAGGTCACAGAAGCATTTGCAATAGGATTTAGTATAGAACTCACAAGATTTCAGTACCTCTGCTCATCAGTTAACATTTGTGTAGCCTGTAAGTAATAAGTTATTTGTATTCCAACATTCTAAAATATCTAGCTTAATAATTCTGCATATGAGCAGCAGGTATGGAAACACTCTAAACATTGTTAATAAAAATGTTGTCACTCAGACACAGAACTATTGGTAAGTATTACAATATTTGTTTTGTAACACAAGTGTAATTTAACAACCCCCACATTAACAATGAATTGGCAGGAAAGACTATATGAAGCAGAGTTGAGCCAAAACAAGTCACGTACATGGGGAATTGTGTACATGTTCCACATAAACGTTAGATTTTCCAAAGGCCATATCCTAACATTGGTTTGGACTCTTTTTCCTAACAGATGGAAAGTGGCTTCATCACTAAACACCAATGATTTGATGAAACTTTCAGTTTCCATTCTGAATTTCATCTCTTCACATAAAGACTGTCACTTGGATTTGCTGTCTGTTTTCACAGCTTACAATTGCAGACATTATGGATGAAACTTCAAATGTTTCTGTAAAATTTTACACAGAGTTTGTTGGGAGATGTTTAATTCTATGCTAGCTTTTATGGTGGTGGACTTCTGTGGACTTAACATAAACCTCTCTCTTACATGCTCCACATTTGCCTTATTATTGGACGACCAGTTTGCTTTCGCTTACAAATGCATCCCCTTATTTTGAAGTCAGGGTAGCACTTACAGATACTGGGCCTATTGGGTGCATCAACACCAAATTTTCTTCTAAAATGGCATTGTACAGTGACAACAGACTGGGATATTGAAAATCTATCACACAAAATGCCCCCCCCCCCTGTCTTTTTTTTTTTGCAGACATTTTTCTGTTTTATCATCTCCTAGTAACAAAATTAATAAATGTGCAACATATTCATCAATATAACAATACATAAAAAATAAAAGAATTTGAGTCGGTTTTTGTAACACAAACATCATTTATTTCTACTTACTGGGACCAGTTTCGGGAACACTTGTTCCCATTTTCAACCCTTAATTCTGACTAAATCTTTTTTGTTGGTGTCAACGATGAGGGGGGTTGGTGTATCAATTGTGGAAGCATCTGTTACTGGATCTATGAACTTCCAGAGGTTGCTGAATGGTGGTAAATCAAAATTCATGATATGGCTCTTTTTCTTCATGATGTAGATCTTCTCCCAGACATCTAATTCTGTGGGTTTGTATGCTGGTTTTAACAGTTTTATATTCGGTGTGATTTCATGTCCCGATGTCCAAAAATGATAGGCAACTGCTGATTTTTTCTATTTGCTTGTATTTTAGGTTTCTCATGTGTTCCTTTAATCTGGTCTCCAAACTTCTTTTTGTCCTTCCTATATACACCAGATTAGTCTGAGCATTTAATATCAACAACTCAAATTCTTTTATATTTTATTTAATCACATCACTGTCGCAAGCTTCTATGCATATTTGTAAGTTTGAATAACAATACATGTTTGAGTTTATCTTTCCATTGATACCAACATCATATTTCTCAGTGTCTCCTAACGATAGTTATTGGAGTTTGTAATTGGAAAGATCATTTATAGTAACACTGTGTTATAGCAACTAAAGATGGAAATATTATATTATTATTCACTTGTTAATGTGCATATACAACTTGGTGTGAAACTCCCGTCACAAACTGCCATATACTTAATAGACCAAAGAAGTATCGCTATTCACGCAATGTTATGTGCTATTCACCAGAAGTGAATGTTTTGAGGCTCCCTGGATTAAAAAAAATATTTTTAAAAATTTGATGTGTTCCATTCAAATATCTTTCTCTAGTTGTTATGCAAACAAACTTTTCTTACAAAAGATTATTCTTTTATCTACAGCATGCTAATCGAGATAAATATGAGCAGAATTGGTCTTATTACTAGCTTCTTGTAAGTAGAAGGGAAATAAGGTACTACATTAAAGCATTAGTCAAATCTTTTAAAAGCTGGTCACTAAGTGAAACAATTGAAATTGAAATGTGAAACAATTCTCTTTGCTTGCTAGGAGAAAACAAAAGAGAGGCTTCACATTTGAGAAAGGTTTAAGTAGTTGCAATTTGAAACCAATAACACGGAAGTGGTTAGCTCTACAAAAATATGAATATGACATGAATGTGTGTTTGAACAAGATCTACACTTTTTGTGCAGTAAGTTTTTCTCTTAAGATTCAACAGTTACATGAAAGTCTTCAGAGTCTAATCACAGAAAATTCAAGATATACATTTTATATGTCAATAAAATTATATTAAGCACATGGTATTTTAATCAAAATCATAAAAGCCATTTTTGGGAAAATCAAAATTTTTGAAAAATGTTCTATGTAAAGGGTAGTTGGAGGCAGGGAGATTTTCCTGAAAATCATGTCACATCCTTGGAACATACTGAACTTACATTCCAAAAAAATGAAATTAAGTTTTATTTATGGACGCTCTTTAACTGCTGTGGTTCTCAGCGTCCCATTCTATACTGGGCATGAAAGACCACTTAATTTTGCTCAGAGGCCACTTTACCAGGCTTGAGGTTCTTTTAAATTCCAAGTTTGGTGGCTTAACTAATATTTCGTTTTTGTGTTATGCTGTCCACACACGTATGCATACATACACACACTTAAACACACACTCTTTATCTAACGTATATGTACATACAATGTACATAGTAGCTAGAGAAAGTATTGTATTCCACCCAAAAATTTGAAATTAAGATTTCACCAGGAATATGTTTTGAGGTCCCCTGAGTCCAAAAAAATTTTTACAAAAAGGTCCATGTGTGTGGGGGGCAGCAAGTCTCAAAAATGAAGACAGTTTCATACCAAACTTGGTATGTAGGTTTAGTATCTTCCAAGAATACCACACAAAGATTTTTAAGAAAATCTGCCCATCACAAACTACCCTTTTATGGAACAAATTTTGAAAATTTTGTTTTTCTCAAAAATGGCTAACTGTTTTATTAAAATGCTGTATATTAAAGATATTTACATCACAAATAAAATATATAAAAAAATAATAGAGCTCTTTATTCTAGATGAGTTTTGCAGAATTTTGCAATTTACAAGTAAACTGTAACTACCTAACTTTTCTCAAATAGGACCATGCAAAGCAAAGCAAACTTAAAATTTTTCACATAACAACCAGTTTTTAAAACATTTGACTATTGCTTTAACCTAATGTATTCCCTTACTTCCCTTCTACCTACAAGGAAGCAAGTAATAAGACCAAATGTGTTATGTTTATCACAATTAGCATGATATAGATTAGAGAATAATATTTTGTAAGAATAGTTTGTAAATGGAAGAAGAGAAAGTTAATCAAATGGAATAGGTCAGATATTTTGCAGGCAGAGAACCCTAAAGTATTTGTATTTAAGGTGAAATATTGGTATCAAAGTTTTGGGTGGAATACAATACTTTCTCTATTCACTATGTACTATGTATTTATGTACTAGAGAAAGTAAAAAAGTTATGTGTATGGATGCATTCGCAAGAGAGAAACACTTAACGTCAAACTTAGTATTAAGTTCAGTATCCTCCTAAGATGTTACACAGGTCGTTAAAAATTAATATTTTGTTTGTTAACAATGCTGTCAATTTACAGGATCATATCAGCATTGTCGGTGTGCTGGAATTTAGTGCCACAATTTTTTAACATGCCAGTAAATATACTGACATGGGGATGTCGCTTATAAGCATACTTAAAAACCATCAATGTTAGTTGGGTTTGAACCCTCAACTTTGGGATCAGCACCTAAGCAACTGAGCCACCCAGACCTTCACACAGGTTGTTAAGGCATGTAGGCTGGATCGGAGGTCTATTGATTAAATCCCGCCAGGACCAACCACTCTGACTAAGGTTTCTTCTACTATAGTGTTCCAGACTGAGACATATGCCATCTTAGCCTGTGTTGTGCATATTCTAAAAATATCAGACATATGAGTGGATATTCATATTGCTCAGATAGTCAGGCAGCTTTGAAAGCCCTTACAGTGCTTAAAACAACATCCAGATTGGTATGGGAGTATCAAAGGATGTTGATAGACTTTGTGCCCACAGGTAGGCTACCCTAATTTGGGTTCTGAGTCATGTGAGCATCAGAAATGAGATGGCATACAGGCTGGCTATGTTGGGAGCAGATCTTGCATTTGTAGGACCCAAGCCCTTTCAAGGCATGTCACTCAGAAGTGTCAGGTATGAGATAATCTAGCTCACAGCTAGGGCTCATCTTGAGATTTGGAAAAATGCAAAATACTAGCTCGATATGTAAGAGGTATCACAGACGAAAACAAGTGAAAATGCAATATTCTTGTTATTTTTTCTGAAACGTGGTTTTGGCATTTTCTATTTTAATTATTGCATTGCAGGCTGCGCTAATGTGTATATAAATCCTTATCGTGGTTCCCAGGTTATTTAAATTCACATTTCTTAGTCAGTTATTTTATGCCTTTTCTATTTAGGGAATTTTTCAAGTTTACTTCATTAATTTATCATTTGCTTGCTGTTTTATTATTTATCCATTGCATTTAAATGAGTATGTAAAGCGTTTTATGGCAGTTTACATAACAATAACTTTTTAACCGTCTGAAATTTCACTTTTAAATTGAGAAGTAAGAGTAACTTCGTATATCCTATACTCACAGCATTGGAAGATTCTGAACTTAACTATCAAACTATTTTAATTCTTACCTTTCGGCCATATATGTACAATTTACGTAGTTGGTAGAGAAGGTTGCATTCCAACAAAAAATGCGGTACGACATTTCACCGGAAATATATATTCTGAGGACCCCGAAAAAAATAGATTAAGGCCCGTGTGTGTGCGTGTGTATGTGAACAGCATAGTTGAAAAACGAAAAATCAGCTACTATTCTTTATATATTAGGAGGATTTCCAGAAAATCCCACACGCCAAACCACCATGGAACATTTTTCGTAAAATTTTATTTTCTCAAAAATGGTCTAACAATTTTGATTAAAATACCACATGTTTAAGATATTTTCATGACAAATGAAATGTTTATCTTAATTTTTTGGGATATCTTCATTTTGGATGACTTTTGCATAACTAGTAAGCGATATACAAAAACTTAATACACAAAAATGTAGCTCTCGTTAAAATATACAATTTATCTCATATTTTTTTCCCTAGAGTTAACCATTTCTGAGAAAATCCTTGTGTTGGTTTTAGTTTTAAAATACATAAACTTTTCTCAAAGAGGAAGTAGTCATTTGTTACATATCTCTTTTACTTCAAGCCTAGCCATGCAAAAGAACCGAATTTCAATTGTACCACATAGCACCAGGTTTTTAAGGATTTAAATATCGTTTAAGCCTAGTTCATTATTTACCTTATACTTACAAGGAAGCAAGTAAGAATACCATTTCTGCTGCCAGACAGGTCTATGATTTTATTCCTGGCTAGGTGGCAAACTAAGTGAGGCTCTTTTGAACTTAACCAAAACCAGGCTCTGAGTGGTTGTTGGCTTTCACACTGGGCACAATACTCTGAGAAGACACTTGTGCATAATGAGGCTTATGGAGACCCCATGTATAAAAAATGCAGAATGGACTTTGCAATCTCTCAACACCATTTTTCAGATAAGTTACCTGTGTGCCTTCATTTTGGGAATTAAGACAGCAGACATCAGAGACATGTCCAATTTTTTGGGATGATTGGACTTGATTGAAGCCCAGTTGTGAGGCATAAAGGATTCTAGAAGTCTACTTGCGAAGCATTGAGAGAGGATTGAGAATTGTCTCAGTTTCTTAAAACTGGTAAATGCCAGTGAAGTACTGTAAACTTAGGCTTGGAGCATTTTTACCTGAATTTCCTTTCCCAATTATCATTTCATTGCATGCATCACCAGTGTCTACTACCTGTTACTGTGTTAGTAAGAAAGGACATTAAATCCACTAAAAAGAATTAAATAAATCACTCAACCAATAAAAAAATCCTCCCTACCCCAAACTATATTTATATGGAATCACTTTGAATAGTTTTTTATTTGCTCAAAAATATTTCTAATGTTTTTTATTTAAAACCATATTCTTCTTCATCATGGTTTAGACCTCAGTGGTCTGTTCCGGCTCCAAATTGCTGCTGGTTTCTTCTTTTCCTAGTGTTCCCAAGTTTCTTCTTCCTCATGGTAAATAGTTATATGCTGCTTTTGGTATTCTGTTTTCGGTCATCCTTATTAGGTGTTGTTTCCAGTTTGTTCTATATTTCACTATTGTTGTATTTAGTTCTTCTATGTTTAATTGTTGCCTGATTTCTGTATTATGTTTTTTGTCTGTTCTTTGTATCTTGCTATTGATCTGAGGAATCTCAATGCAGCTTGTATTCTAGCTGAATGTTGTGCTGTCCATGTTTCGATCCATAAGGAACTGCCATCGTCTTATATCATTTTGTGATAGATTCTTTTCTGGCTTTATTTTTCAAAGTTCTATTTAGTGTTTGCATAATCTAACTTATTTAGTTTATTATTTATTTCTATTTCCATTATATATGATATTTCACAGCTAAGAAAATTAAATTTTGTAATTTGTTCAATTGGTTTATTTCTTAATATTATCTTTGACCAAACAGGATGTGAACTCTTGAAGCCATTGTCTTTTATTTTTCTGATGATGATATTTCCATATTATATTGTTTTGTTATTTCACTTAATTTATGTAGCATTCTGTACAGTTCGTCTTCTGATTTTGCTATTAAAATCTGATCATCTGTGAAGGCCAATGTTTTTATTATTAAATTCCCTAAAGTAATTCCTCCTATTATTATTTGATTCCATGATCTTATAATATTGTCAAAGTATATATTGAAAAGAGTGGTTGACAGTGGATAACCTTGTCTAACTCTTCCTGGTATTTTTATTGGTTCCCTCTGATTTGTTTTTATTTTTTTTTTTCTTGTATTTTTTATTACCACTTTCAAATGCTGTGGGATTCCTTTTTTGTTTAATATATTCCACAGTTTTGGTCAAGACACTTTATCAAAAGCTTTCATATAATCTATAAACAGAATACGTGTTCTTAATTAAATTCTCTTCATTTTTCAATTGTTTTAAACTGAATGCATTATCCGTGCAGCTTCTTCCTTTCCTAAAGCTTGTCTGTTCTGTTATTATTGCATCTGCTATGGTTTTTAATCTTAAACTTATCATTTTGGCATATAGCTTATATTGTGCACATAATAAGCTTATCTCCCTGTAGTTTTCCAGCTTTATTTATCTCCTTTTTTAAACATCAATATTATTTTGCCAATTTTCCATTATTCTGATATTGTTTTTGTTTCCAACATTTATTATAGAATTTTAATAATGTTTCTTGGAAATTTCTTATACAGTAAAAGCTGTCTTCACCAGAATTGAACAGGATTCTCAAGTGTTTCCGTTATGGACAAGTTTCTGTTTAGCGAAGATATAACAAAATTAAATCATGATCATACATAGACATATTGGGTTAAAAAATATACGTAACTTATTTTGAATATTTATGAATTTCTGCTATACATAATATACAGCAAAACTTTAATGGGTGAAAAATAGCTGTAAACCAGATCATTCATATTTTTCAGTAGTCAAAGTATCTGGTGTCTTTTGCAGAAGCACTTCAGCCATCCATTAGTTGCTTTGAAATAAGTTTTACCCAGTTTTTCAGCTGCCTTTTTAACGTATTGTTGTGCAGTGATTTTTTTTCCCTGACACCAACAAACCACTCCCATACTATTTTATTGATTTCTTGGTTTTTGAGTTTTCTTGAGCTCTTTCTCTTCATTTTTCTATTAACACAGTGTTCCATTGCTTCAAAATTTTCGATTTTCTTTAGAATTTCGTAAACTCGAGTTTTATCTACAATGAACATCTTCATGATCTGTTTGACACTCAGTTTATCACGTTCGCTAGCACAAATCACTTTTACTCTCCTGTTAAGATGTAGCACAATACTTATTTTGGTGACCACTGCCGAACTATTGTCATCTGCGTAAGTTTAGAGGTGAACCTTAAAGTGTTGTTTGACAGGACATTACAGTGCAAATTGTTAGGGCACAGACAACAATTAAAAGATGATTAGCCGTTCTTATCGTAAGATAAATGGTTTACTAAACTATGATAGAATTTCTCAGCGCACCATGCCACTCCCCCCTACCAGCAAAGTAGTTATGTTTTGACATCAGCATCACATTTGTAGTCCACACAATGCAGACTTTCACAGGGCACCTGAAAATTTCCTAAATGCAAAATTCTGGAATTGGAAATTTTCCGTTGAAGGCGTACTTTGATTTCCGTTGTTCACATTTAGACAGTTTCCATTTAATAAAGGAAGTTTAGCATATTTTTCACCCATAAATTCATGGGACCATGAAATATTTCTGTTTAAAGCAGATTTCCATTTAATAAGGGGCCCATTAAACTCAGGTTTTACTAACACACACACACGCGTGTATGCGCACACACACACACACACACACAAAATAATAAGAAGTATTTTAGACAGTAGAGCACTATTGTATTTTGATAAAATTCTGATTCATTTGGGAAGACTGTTTTCAGGGTACATCTTCCTTATCTTCAGTTCTGAGTCAACCTGGACAGAAACCAGGAGATTCCATGGTTCAAATCTTAGCTGTGGCATTATTTATCAATCTGACTCTTTGTCTCCAACTTCTGTCCTACTCATAGCTGGTGTGAAAGAAACAATTAATTCCCTTATTATTGGTTTGTAACTTTCAGTACTTTATCATGCTTTTAAGGCGCTGTCACCATTCACTTCTTTCTCATGTCTTGGAAAGAGTACCTATGGAATTTGACGGATAGCATATTGTGGCCTGCTTTTAAACATCAATTCAGTTTCCTGTATCCTGCTTGTTCTTGTAATGGAATGTGTAATGAAAATATTTTTGAAAAGGTTTATCTCAATTAGCACAAAGTAGATAGCAAATTATTTTATAAAAAGCTAAAAAAAAATGATAGTGGGTGGAGAAATTCATGTGCATGTAACTATCAGATTTTTTAAACACCACTCAGTCTTATTCTGTCAGCTACATATTTATTATTATTATTATTATTATTATTATTATTATTATTATTATTATTATTATAGATAGTGCTGTGGCTGAGTGGTTAGATCACTCGCTTCTCATCTAGGCAGCCTGGGTTCGATCCCAAGTGCCCATGAGTAGTATTTGTGGTGGACAAAACAGTGTCTGGGCAGGTTTTCTCCAGATCCTCAGTTGCCCCCACCACTCATTTCACCATCATTGCCTTTCATATCATCCACTTCCTCACACTCATGCCTGGCTATGAGCTGACCACTCGTTCCAGGTTCTTCATTCTGTGATTCTGTGCAGTTGCTGACAGGCTTCTGACCCCTAGGCACCTGATTGTAAGTCCTGAAGGGGGGGGGATTGTCAGTCCTACTTACAGCAAGGGTAAGCCATCCACAAAAAATGTTTTTGTTTTTTTTTTCTTTGTTTTTTCCCCCAAGGATTAAGTTTTATATTCACCTGTTCCAGTCTTTTATCACCCATCCACCTCATATGTTTGACCCAGATCTCTCTATCCAATCAGCCAATAATCCATTATATTTTTTGAGTATCCATTTTCTATCAACATGATCCTTCCAATTTATTTCTATTTTCTTCTATATTATCATTAAATGAAAAGATTTAAAAATCTGATTTTATTGTATCATTCCTTATTTTATCCACTTTAGTGCAACTCCTTACTTATCTTGTGAACTTAAGCTCTGGTACCTGTGTGTATGATTTTTCTTTTTATGTTATTGTCCATGGTTTGAAACCATATACAAGAGTAGGCACAGTTTGTTTTATAATGCTTATTTTTTCTTTCTTGTTTTTCTTCCTAAAGTTCTTTGTGCCACTATTGCTTGAAATCTATTAATCTTCTCTCTTTGTCATATTTAAAACCAATATCATGTCTTATATACTTGAAGTGGGATACTTGTTCTAAAATGTTCTCATGCTTAATCTGTATATACTGCTCTTTGTAAATTATGTTTTATTTATTCTTCTGCTCTAATGGTGAGCTTCATGCTCTTCTCTCATGATATGGCACCCAAATATCCAGTAACTTAAAAACATTTTTAACTATCACTGTTTGTCATAGGTACTACAGTTATCTTATTAGGTCATCTTTCTTCTTATGTATGATCTGAAATTGAAGAGATCTGTCTTCTATTACTGTCATGAAGGAATTTACTATAAAGGGCCAGGCAAAGTTTGTTCTTTTTTGTTAGATTACTTAAAGGCTTTTGCAAGATTATAGTTATGTACAAAAGAGTTAGAATAAAAATTTTATATAACAATTTGCTTTAACAATGTCGTTAAGTGGAATGCAATTAAAAACTCATTCCCATTCAGAAAGAACCGAAGCTTTACAAAGCTACAGACACTACACATTCTGATGTTCTGTACAGGTACAGCTGAAACATTCGGAAGCAATGAAAACTTACTTCGCGAGCTGGTATACTCGTTCAATGATTTTTAATGTAAATATGCAAACTATATTATATAAGGTGTAACTTCTTCTATGCCGGACATAGGGAAATGACTGATTCCCTTTATTCAACCTCTGTATTTTAATAAAAATCATTACAGCCTTCTTTCTAAGAAAATTAAAACATTTTCCAAGTAAAGTAGTTTTCTTTGAAAACTTTGCCATTTGGCAAAGCAGTTGCATGAAAATGTCATAACAGGAAAAATTTTAATTAAATTATTTTAGGTAAAAGTATATAATTTCTCATACTCTGAGGAGCCTTATTCAATGATAATTGTTCACATATCACAGATAATAAGGTAATTTAATGCTAAAGAACTTGGGTATGCAAAATACACATCAAATTTCTACACACAAACTTTACAACATGGAATTTACTTACGCTCTTTTTTATACATCAGACATTAAGTTGTCCTTGATTCACAGTCATTAAGCTCTTCCCATTACAAACATTTCCAAATGGGTTTTCCAGCTTCTTTTCTACAAATGTCAGTATGTTACGCTGAGTATGGATAAAGTAAATAAATTGTGGATTAAAATAAGCTTTCGGATTCTGACTTAACATCTCGTATCTGAGAATTTTTTTTCTAAAGTCAGTGGTTTTCTGGTAATAACTAATGGTTCATAACAGACTGACATTTCAGACTTTTGTTGCAATGTAATTCTCTGTCGAATATGACCTTGGCAAGTGTTCCTGAGAAGATGGTTAAATCATCTGTAGAAAGACAACATGAATATAGACAATGTCCAAGAGAGCAAGATCCCTGTGGAAGATGTAAAAGTAAAGAAAATTTACTAAGAAAGAAAAAAAAAACTCAATAAGACTAAAAGAGGAAAAGAACTGATTAAGGCATAGATGCAGTAAATCAGGAACAAGATGAATGGAAAGCAGCAATCAACAAATGTAGCAATTATTATGACACCTGCAACAGCATTTAATGTAAGCAGTGTTTTGGAAAAGTGCAGAAAAGTATTTCCCAAGTCTCTATGAAAAAGTTAAAACTTATTGCTGACCTAGCAACAAGATAATTAACTGTCAAGCTAGGGCAAAGAGCATCAAAGCATAGACTTTCAAAGATACAATCATGGGAAAGAAGCTGTGGATACTGTTGGAGGGCAAATAAAATAGGTGTCATGGAATTAGAGTGAAAAATAAAGAAGAGTTCATTCCAACTGCATGTAATAAAACCAAACAAATCAGTGTTCAGGAGATATGCTGGAGTAATGCTGAAGAAGTGAATAAGGTATAAGGATGCTTTGTGTGAAGGTGATATGTAAATAGCACATTGAGTATGCTCATCCTTCAGGTTAACGTCAGTCAGAGTGATCTACAAGTTCCCGGTTTGGTATCAAAGCAATAGCAGCACTTATATCCATGTCTACTGCATTTATTGATCTTGCATTGCAATCTAGATTTGCAACCTGTGACAATAAACTATGTGATCCAGCTATATAAATTTAACTGCAGTTATCTGAAGTTCTTGATTCAGAAAAATATGTAAGTGCATGATGTACAATGTCATCAAACATTGTACATTTATTAAAAAGAAAACCAATGTTTCATATTGCTCTTCTCCCCCCCCCTCTCTCTCTCTCTCTCTCTCTCTCTCTCTCTCTCTCTCTCTCTCTCTCTCTCTCTCTCTCTCTCTCTGTCTTTTTGCTGTTGTCTTTGATGTGAAGAAGATTTAATGAGCACTTGTTATTACACAAATTCATACAGTAAATTATTATTGTGTGAAATCCCAATGTACTAAAATAAATATTACTTGTAAATAGGACTATAGAAACTTAAATAACAGTGAATAAAATAAATATAGTAACATTATTTTATTTCCTTTAATCTTGTGTCAGTAATAATAATAATAATAATAATAATAATAATAATAATAATAATAATAATAATTATTATTATTATTATTATTATTATTATCATTATTATTATTATCACTTATAGAAAACAAAACCGGGCTTGTAGGCCGTGGTCCCCTGGGCTTCTCCCCTTCTCAAATTTTAATGAATTATTATTATTATTATTATTATTATTATTATTATTATTATTATTATTATTATTATTATATTGTCTTTATTCTGGCACATTACAATAGACATAATTTCACAGATGTTAGTCTGTTACTAAAAGTAGTCAGTCCCAACTTCTTCAATAATTGGAATATTTTGATGTTACAAAAAAAAAAGTCTAAAAAAGCTTAAAACCTCTCCTACAAATGGATTTATTGAAAATTATTTTCAGATTAAACTTTCAGAGAAATTTAGAATTGCACTACTTGATCTATAAAGAGAGTTTGCCAATGTTAAAGAATAAATGTTTCATGTAAATTTGTCTTAAACTGTATATTTTGTAATAATTTTAATCTTCTGTTTTGTTATCAAATGATATGGTCAAAACTCATATTTTCAAATCCCTCATGTTTGAGAGGGACAATATAATGGCACAATTTAATGAGATCTTGCCTGGAGATTCTTAAATCCACCACCAGAGACAAACCCATCCACTACAATGCCGGCAAACCATGACACCGGAGTCAAAAAGTTGATAATGGAAGCAACAGAGCTTCCAAAACATGTCCTTAATGTAAGATATGTAAAAGTGTTACAATCAGCTCAAATAATACTTTATAAATAACGCTTCTCCAACTTAACCATAGCCACAAGCATTCAAGTGTACAGCGGAGAAACCTATTAGAATGGGATACTGAGAATGCAGCAGTTAAAGAGCATTCATAAAGAAAACTCAATTTAATTTTACTATACTGCTGCTGGCTCAGCTAAAGTGTAGGAATAGGTTAACGAAAGTCAAGTAAAATTAAAGTTGTTATGGCTGCAATCAGTATTTTCTCGTAATGTATATGTACAGCATCTGGTGTGTTCCATTCACATGACTTTCCTTACTTTTCTGTTACAAATTATTGTTATAAAGCTCATTCTTTTATCTACTTCATGCTAATTGAGATAAAATTAGTCGAAATGGTCTTATTACTTGTCTCCTTGCAAGTGTAGAGGAAATAAGGGAGCACAATAGGCTAAAGCAATAGTGAAATACCTATTTTAAAAGCTGGTTGCTATGTGATTGAAATTCCTTTGTTTGTATGGTTAGGAGTTGACAAATTCCCATATGAGAAAAGTATAAGTATTTTAAATCTGAAACCAATTCTCAGAAACAGCCAGCTCTACAAATAAAAAGAAACATAAATTATGTGCTTTAACAAAATCTAATCATTTTGTGTAGTAAGTTTTGGTCTATCTTATACAGTTTATCAGTTCAGCGAAATTCATCCAGAATAAAGAGGTTTTCAGAGGCCATTCCCAAGAAAAATTCAAGATATTCATTTTATTTGTCATGTAGATAAATATCTTTAAAATACAACATTTTAATCAAAATCATTTGTCATTTTTGAGAAAACCAAAATTTTCTAAAAATGTTCCATGTAAAGGGTAGTTGGGGGTGGGGTAATTTTCTTAAAAGTCTTTGTGTCTCATTCTTGGGAGATACAAACTTAAATATCAAGTTTGCTATTTACTTTTCGTTTTTGTGCTATGCTATCCACAGACACACACTGACATTTTTCTAAAAATCTGATGTATTGCATTCACATGACTTTCTCTACCTACAAACAAACTATTCTTACAAAAGATTATTCTTCTGTTTATATCTTGCTAAATGAGATAAACATCAACACAATTGGTTTTACCATTTAGTTCCTTAAAAGCAGAAGTGAATAAGGGAATAAACCAGGCTAAAGCGATAGTCAAATTGTTTAAAAGCCAATTGATATGTGAACAATTGAAGCTCAGATCGCCTTGCATTTCTAGGGAAAAAAAAGAAGAAGAAAAATGAGCGACAGAGATAAAATGAAAGGTGACACCATTTGCGAAGATGTGTGGTTTAAAACCAATAGCAAGGAATATCTAGGAAATGGTCAACTCTGAGACAAAAATGTATATATATGACATAAATTTTTCGTTTTAACAAGCTGTACATTTTTTGTGTAGTAAGTTTTTGTGCATCTCTAATGGTTTACCAGTTTATACAGGTCTTCAGAAGCTATTCCCAGAAAATTCAGTATATGTATTTTATTTGTGATGTAAATATCTTTAATATACAGTATTTTAATCAACATTGTCAGAGTAATTTTTGAGAAAAACAAAATTTTCAAAAATGTTTCTATGTAAAAGTACATTGGAATGGGGGGGATTTTCTTGAAAATCTTCGTGTTGCATCCTTGAAGAATACCAAACTTAAATACCAAGTTTTGTATTTAACAGTGTTTTAGTTTTTGAGCACACCCACACACACGGACATTTTTCTAAAAACGTTTTTATCTGGGTTCACGGTGTCCCAAAACATGTATTTCCGGTGAAATCTTCGTATCGAATTTTTGGGTGCAATACAATAACTTCTCTATACATTATGTGTATAGTATGTGTAGAGAAAGTAATTTTTTTTGACTGAGAGGATCTCAAAACATTTCCGGTGAAATCTCGGTATCGAATTTTTGGGTGAAATACAATATTTCCTTTATACACTATGTACATAGTACGTGCAGAAAACGTAAAAATGCTTATTTTGATCCAGGGGATTCCTAAAACGTGTATTTCCGGGGAAATCTCGGTATCGAAGTTTTGGGTGCAATGCAATACTTTTTCTACTATGTACATAGAATATGTAGAGAAAGTAAATATGCTGCTTCATCAAAGTTCTGCGTATAAGTTTCTGCATTACATAGAGCGATCAGATTTGTCGCGCCAATTCAACAATTGGTTGCCATGCTTTACAGTTAGATGTCACAAGGCTCATATTAGGTTCGATGAACTGCTTTAACTCAATTTTAATTGTGAAACGTGCTTCAAACTTCAAAGACCATTGAAACATGAGAAAATTAGTTGATGTACCTCAGAAGTGTGTTATGATAATGTGAATTGTGTTAAGCATAGAGTTGCATTTTTAGATAGCATGGGAATTCCAACGCATTTTTGCTCTTATCTCACTCATTGTTAGCTCAGTGTGTTTCCAGTCAGTAGTGCGTGATTGACTCATTAAGTCATTTGCCCCTTACGATGCACTTCGCGCAAACCTATGAACGAGTATTGTAGTGAATTCAATAGTTGGCGATAACCTATCATGATGATGTCAGTACTGGTGATACAACCTGTTACAAAGTGAACAGTTGGTGCGTGAGACACCAGGTAAGGAACAAGAAAACATCTGATGTGTTCCATTCACATGACTTTCTCTACACCTCTAACAAATTATTGTTAAAAAGCTTATTCTTCCATCTATTTCATGCTAATCGATATGAATATTAGCAGAAACTGTATTATTACTTGCGTTCTTGTGGGTAGGAGCGAAATAAGGGAGTACATTAGGCTAAAACGATAGTCAAATCTTTTAAACGTTGGTGACATAAGTATGTGTTTTAATGAGATCTAGGTACTTCTTTTTTTAGAGGCTGTTCCCAGAAAATACAAAATATGCATTTTATTTACCACGTATATATCTTTAATTTACGGTATTTTAATCAAAATTGTTAGAGCCGTTTTTGAGAACATCAACATTTTGGACATTTTTTCTACGTAAAGGCTAGTTTGGAGTGGGGGATTTTGCTCAAAATCTTCGTGTCGCATCCCTGGAAGATACTAAACTTGAATATTAAGTTGGTATTTTACCGTCCCGGACACACACGGACGTTTTTCTAAAAATGCTTATTTTGGTTACAGGGGACCCTAAAACGTATATTTCCGGTGAAATCTCGGTATCGAATTTTTGGGTGGAATGCAATACCTTCTCTATATACTATGTACATAGAACTTGTAGAGAAAGTAAAAAGTCTGAAGTGTTCCATTCACGTGACTTTCTCTATCTGTTCAGCAGGAAAAAAAAATCTACATCATGCTAATCGAGATAAATATTACCGGAAATAGTTATTACTTTGTTCCTTACAAGTAGAAGGGAAATAAGAGTGTGCACTAGGCTAAACTAACAGAAAAGACACAACTCACACACAAATGTGTGGGTGCGCACGTGCTTTAGCGAGATCTACATGAATTTTGTTTGCTATATAAACATATATAATATACAGCTTTTTAATAACAATTGTTAAGAGTCATTTTTAAGAAAATAGAAAATGTCTAATAACGTTCCACGTAAAGAATAGTTCGGGATGGGGGCATTTTCCTGAAAATCTTCGTGTCGCATCTTTTTTTTTTCTTTTTTTGTTTTGGTAGTGTTTAACGCCCGCTTTTACTGCTCTGGCATCGCAGGCGATGACACTGATGATACATGAAGATGGAGCCCTGGTGGAATGTGATGGCGGGGGAAACCAGAGAACCCGGAGAAAACCCGCCCCTGCGCCGCTTTGTCCACCACAAATTTCACGTGCGGTCACTTGGGATCGAACCCGGGCCGTCTAGGTGAGAGGCGAGTGGTTTAACCACACGTACACGGACTTTTTCTAAATATTGCCTTTCTGGTTTCATGGGTGCTCAAAACGTGTATTTCCAATGAAATCTTGGTATAGTATTTTTTGGTAGATTTCAATACCTTCTCTTCTTCTTATCTATTATCAAAATGCACTGTACACACGTGATAGAGAAAGTAAATAGTCATTAATCAGAAATCAGTATAATGTTCAAACGAATTAGTAGAATGACATGCCTCTTGGTCAGCGAGCTGACTGCTCACCCGGAGGTGGGGAATTTTTCTTTAACCGGAATCATTCCCTATACCCCATTGTCGCCCTCTGTGGTGTAATGGTTACCATGCTAAATTCATATAGCCAAGGTGGCGGGTTGAAACCCGGCGGAGGACGATGGATTTTTTCGGGTGTCTTAGCATATCTTCCATCGGAAGGGAAGTAAAGCCATTGGTCCCGTGACGTACATTTACGTCACATAAAAGAACCTCAAGCCTGAACAAAATTAAGAATGAGAAATTAGTTAAAGAGCGTCCATAAAATAACACGCCGTCTATGCCCCATTGAGAGTGGGAGAGTGTGTGTGTGCGTGTGTGTGTGTGAAGTAATTATAAACGCAACGTTAAACATTAGCGTAGTATCAGTCGCTAGGTTTTTCACTAGTTAAAAACAATACATCGGGTTCTACTTTGATTTAAACACTTTGGAAGTTTTTGAGATGGGCTAAACTACTGGTAACGCATCATTAAACTTAAATTGATGATTAGATGAATCAGTGACTTATAAATTCCGCTTTGAAATGAAATCAGTAAGTATCTCAACATCGGACAGTAAGGTACAGCTGATTCCTTATAAATAGAAGGAAACTAAGGGATTACACTAAGTTCAAGTGACAGTCAGATCTTTTAAAAGCTGTCGCTATGCGATTGCCATTGAAATTCGGTTTTCTTTCCGTGGCCAGGAGATATGAAACGGATGAGAACTTTCCATTTGAGAAATGTCTAAGTGTTTTAAAATTGAAACCAATAACAGGGAATATCTCTAAAATGGTTAACTGTGCAAACAAACTGTAGTAAATCATATAAGTTTCTGTTTTAACGAGATCTACATTTTTGTCTAGTAAGCTTTTGTCTATTTCTTACGGTTTACCAGTTCTGCAAAAGTCATTCAGAATAAAGAGGTCTTCAGTGGCAATTTCAAAGAAATTCAGGATATACGTTATACTTGCCATGTAAGCATCTTAAATTTACAGCATATTAATCGAAGTCGTTACAGCCATTTTTGAGAAAATCGAAAATTTCGAAAAATGTGCATATAAAGGGTAGTTTGGGGGTGGGGGATTTTCCTAAAAAAAATTTTGTATGGCATCCTTGGAAGATATTAAACTTTAATATCAAATTTGATATTTAACCGATTTTTATTTTTTACTGTGTACACACTCATACGGATATTGTTTCTCAAAATGTTTTATTCAAGGGTCCTCAAAACATGCATCTCGGAAAATAAATCTCGAATTAAAATTCTTTAGTGAAATACAATACCTTCCCTACCTACTAAGTACGTTGCACATACGTGCCAGAGAAAGTAATAAATAAATTAAAGCGCACGGACTCAAAATTAATGATGTTCATGTTAAATAGGGATTATGGTTAAAATCACTTATAGAAAACAAAACCGGGCTTGTAGGCCGTGGTCCACTGGGCTTCTCCCTTCGTTCCCCAGACGTTTCGCCTGCGTCTGCGGCAGGCATCATCAGTGGCGTGTACATCTCCGTGGTCTCTCAGTAGCGAACTTTAATGATTATGGTTAACTTTACTTAGTTAAGAAATGTTGTTAAACTTAAAGAACTTTTAGCATGCACTTTAACATAACCTTACCGGAATTACACATTATTGATAGTTTTTATTAATTCATGCTGGTGCTTCCCCGATTGGCTCTCATTACTATGTGTATCACTTAACGTAACGGGAAGGAAAAGTTTGATATTGCCAAACTATTAAGTTACATCGACATAAGTCATGTTAAGTCAATCTTAAATAGCTCCACTTAATACATTTTGTTAGCCTTTCAGGTTACGTTGCGTTTGAGTCAAGTCGTCTTACGTTATGTTCATCGTCGCCCTCCGTGGTGTAGTAGTGACTTCAAATCCATCGTCCGGTGGAGGACGATGGATTTTTTTCGGGCGTAAAAATCCTTTGCATGGCTTCCTTCGGAAAGGAATTAAAGCCGTTGGTCCCGTGTGATAGATTTAGACACGTAAAAGAACCTGATAAAGAAGCCTCTGAAGGAATTTAAGTGATCTCTCACACTCAATGTAGAATGAAACGCTGAAAACCACAATAGTTAAAGAGCGTCCATAAATAAAACGTATTTCCATTTCGTTAAGTTCATCGTAAACCTGGCATAATTAGGAAGCACTTAATGTAACGGGTATGATTCTTAACTGATAATTATTGTATTTCTTCATGTTACTGCTTCACGCCGATTGGTTCACGTGACATCAAACTTAACATAACAGATACAAACTGTTTCACATTGCCATGTTACATCGTGCTAAGTCACATTAAGTCAAATCTAAAACTTTCCATTTAATACAATTTGTTAGACTTGAATGCTACGTCTCGTAAAGTCAAATAATGCCATCTTACGTTAAGTAAATCGTAATCGTGGCGTTAAGAAATTTGGAAAATCCTAATTGAAATTTACCAGTTATTGTATCTACACAACAACAGTGATATTCTTGATATGTATGAGCATTGAAGTTGGCATGGTTATTTAAAATAATTTTACTATATAAATTCATTGTATTAATACAAAATCTGATGTGTTACATGCACACGGCTTTCTCTAACTGTTCCACATACAAACTTTTCTTATAAAAGATTATTCATACTTTTTTTTTTTTTTTAACCAGAAGGAAAATAGGGAGTATATTAGGCTAACGCGACAGTCAATATTTTAAAAGCTAGTCGCTGAGTGAAATAATTGAAATTCGGTTCTCTTTGCTTGCTAGGAGTAAACAAAAAGAAAGATGCGTTCCAATTTAATAGAAGTGTTAAGTATCTTAAAACGGAAACCAATAACGAAAACTGTAAACTCAAAAAAAGAAAAATTATATGACATAAATTGTGTGTTTTAGTGAGATCTATATGTTTTGTGTATCTCTTACAGTTTGCCAGTTGCGCAAAAGTTACATACAAGTCATCCGGGATGAAGAGGTCTACAGAGACTATTCCCAGAAAATTCAATATACACATTTAGTTTGTCATGAAAATGGCTTAAACATATGGAGGGGGGGGGGAATAGTAATAAAAAGCTATTTTTAAGAAATAAAACATTTTCTTGAAAATCTTCGTGTCGCATCCTGGAGGATACTGAACTTAAATACCAAATTTGGTATTTAACCGACCTTTCGTTTTTGAGCTATGCTGTCCACACACGCGCGCGCGGTCCTTTTTCTAATTTTTTTCCCCCACAGGGGACGTCAAGTCATATTTCCGGTGAAATCTCGACATCGAAATTTGGGTGGAATACAATACCTTCTCTAGCTATGCACATTGTATGTACACCCGTGGATTAAAAAAAATCAGTCATGTCTGGAACGCCAAACTCGTCCTTACCTACACGGCACAGCGTCTTGTATACACCGTCCGCGACAGTGTGTAGCGGCAGCGACAAGTTCTTAAGTTCCAAATCTTAATATTACTAAACCTATATGATCACAATGATAACCAAATACTTAACTTAAGATTATTCAACAACAATCAATAACGACACAAAACATGATACAGTTTGTATTGTACGGCATTACTAAACCTGTCATCTTCCATGTTGTTCAAGTCCAGTGCTGAGGTAAAACTTAGGTTACTTCTCTGGTGAGAATCACATTTTTTTCCTTCTCTTATTGATGAATAAACACAGAGTGGCTATTTATTTTAGTCATGCTTATTTCATACACGGTATTCGGTCAGTTAATGATATGATAGTTATTATGATGCTTCTTTAAGGATTTATTCTACCAAACAGCAATATGCTGCACACGAAAGTATGTAGTGGCACATCAGGCACGAGCATTTCTCTCTCAATGAAAAAAAATAAAAATAAAAGGATATCTGTAAAGTATGAAAAAATACAAAAGTATTATTAAGAAAACAAATGTTTTGAAACAGTTTAAGGAACCCAATTTTGGGCAAATTTGATGTGTTTTTTTTTTCCCCCTCTCTGTCCCTCTTTACAATACTCAACGCACTTTTCACTAACTAATCCAACAGGAAAACGCCAACCGCAACTGGAATAATGTGATATTCTCAGACGAGGTGACATTTTCTTTCGCGCGTAAGGGAAAGGTGATTTGTCTATCATCCAAAGGGGTCTCCCGATATGGTGCAAAATACGTGGCTTCACAATTTCATCATGGTCGCGTATCTGCATCGGGCTGGAGCTAGATATCAAGGAGCGGTCTAGGTGTGCTGTGGCAGCTTATGATTCTCTGAACGGTGTGCAGTACACGGTAATACTCGATAATATTTTAATTCCTTCAGTGAGATTGGGATATTCTGATGAAATTGTTGAATTTGTACATAATAATCATCTCGTCCAATATCTCGAAAGGTTTCAAATTGGTTTTCAGAGTGGTAGACTGGCCTCCAGATTTGAACCCTATTGGAAGTATGTTGGCTGAGGTAAAAAGAGAGCTGCGCCCCAATTTATCTGTAGATGGGCGAAGGACAAAAAATAGCTTCTGGGCACAAATTCAACAAGCCTGGGATCTTGTGGTTTCTCGTTCACATTACTGCAGGTTATTAATTTTGTCTATGTCCCAAAGATTGAAGGCAGTTTATACGGCTGAAGTTTCATGTACCCGATATTGTTTCTTTTTGTGTTTTAGTTGTAGAAGATAATAGTTTATTTGCACATATTCTTTTAGTTATTTAACACGAGTTTTAGAAGTTATGTTTTTGTGCCCATAGCTTCAATGTCAAAGTTATATTAATGCAATTTTATGATCTACATATCCAGGCACAACATTAAAAACATACATAAATGACAAGCAGCGTGAGATTTGAACCTAGGAACTTAGGAGTGGAAGCAAGGTCTTCTTAACCTCTTGGCCACTGTAACGTTCTGCGACGTATTTTCAGTAATCATAAGTTAACCACTGCACTATCAGTCACAGACCATTGTACAGTTTTTTTGTGTGCAGTGTGAACACAGGTTTACGAAGCTACACAAAGCTCTTCGATTGACACATGGAATCTGGGTATGACTCATTTTTTGTGTCCATGGCTATACATACGTGCTAGAAAAAGTAAAAGTGACTTGATGAATAGTTGTTCTTATTACTTAAATGCTACTGCTTTAAACCGGCTGATTCCAATTACCATATACATTAATTAACGTAACGCGAAGGAAAAGTTTGACAGTGCTAAACTCTTAAGTTACGGTAAGTTAACTCGCATTAAGTCAACCTTATATAGTTCCGTTTAATACAATGTGTCAGACTTTGAAATTACGTCATGTTAAGTTGTCACAATACGTTAAGTTCGTCATAATCCCGGTATTATTATGTTAGAACTTGACTGGTATAAGTTGAATAACACTTTATTTTCTATCGTAGAAAATAATTTAGGCTGTTCAAGTTGATATACATACAGAAGCTTCTATCGATGAAATAGAAATAGAAGGCCGAGGCCCCGATGACTCGCCAATGCGGCGACTAGCGCGAGTTCGCACATGTGCTCCGTTTCGGATCTCATTGTAATCCCCAATTCGTCCTTCAATTGTTACTGCTTTTGGTTGTAGTGATTTATGATGCCTTCCGTGTGATGCTCTGTTATGATTTAAACGTAGTCCCATTTTAAGAATATATAATTCTACCAATGGTCCTGCTGTTTACTTGCTCTAGCACGTATGTACAATGTACACCCGTCGCCGAAAAAATAAGTCACCTCCCAGATTGTGTTGATCGAAGAGCTTCGGGTATCTTCGTAAAAGCTGTGTTCACAACGCACACGGAAAACTGTATAGTGGCCAGTGACTGATAGCGCAATAGTTAACTTCTGAATACTGAACACTGCTCTCGGAACAACGTTACAGTGACCAAGAAGGCCTTGTTTTCACTCATAAGTTCCTAGGTTCAAATCTTGTGCTCCTTGTCATTTTTTTATGTTTGTTAATTTTATGACTAAATATGTAGAACATAATATTGCAATAATATAACTTTGGCATTTGAAGTTATGGGCTTATCTATGCACACAAAACATAATTCTACTAACACTCGTGTTAAATAACTAAAAAAAAATATATGTAAATAAATTAATCTTCTAAAACTGAAACTGAACAAAACACACACACACACACAATATAGAGTGTGAACCCTCAGCTGCCAAACTTTGGGGCAGTTTGACTACAGTAGGTAATGTGAATGAGAAGCTACAAGAGCCCAGGGTTCTTGAATTTGTGCCCAGAACCATGTTTTGTCCTTCACTCATCCCTTTTTGCCTCAGGCCACACATTCTCACAGAGGGAATCAAAATATTATCAAGTATTACCATGGATTGCACACCATTCATTACATCTTCAAGCTATCATACCATACCTAGACCTTCACTTGATATCTAACTAGAACACAATACAGATGCGTGGCCATGATGTAATTGTGAACCACAAATTTTGCATATCAGGTCCCTTTTGGATGATAGACAATCACCTTTCCCTTATGTGTGGAAGAAAATGTCACATCGGATGAGAATATCATCACAGATCTGTTTATGGAGGGTGTGCTTGATTGCTTTATGAAGGGTATGTTAATTTAAAAATAAATTGAATCTTAAAAAATGTTTCAAAACATTAATTTTCTTAACAATACCTTCAGTATTGTTACGCAACACATGCTTTTGTGTGCAGCATGTTGATGTTCAGTAGAATAAACACTTAAAGAAGCATCATAATAACTATCATATTAATTGTAGAGAATGCCATGTATGAAATAAGTATGTCTAAAATAAATAGCCTATGTGTGTTGATTCAAGATCATTAAGTGAAGGGAAAAAATGTTTGATACATGCAAGAAGTGAACTTGCGACTCTCACCAGAGGAGTAACCTATGTTTTGTCACAGCACTACAGGTAACACACATGGAAAATGGCAGGTTTTACAATTCTAACTGTATAATGTTTAGTGTCATTAATATTTTTAGTTAGTATTGATAGTTTATTGTTGAAGAAGCTTAAGTTATGTATTTGGTTATGTTTATTGAACAAATGGATTAGTAATATTAAGATTTGGAACTTGTGACAACTTGTTGCTGCCACTATGCAACTGTATCATGAATGGTGTAAACAAGGCATTGTGCTGTAAGAGACTTAAATGAATTTGGCATTCCAGACATGAGTCATTTATTTGTCAAAAGATGTACCTAGTGGATAGAGAAGGTATTCCACCCAAAAATTTTATACACAGATTTCACTGGAAATGCATGTTTTAGGGTCCTTTGAATTTAAAAGGAAACATTTTTAGAAAAAGATCCATGTGTGGGTGTATGTCTGTGGACAGCATAACTAAAATGTTGGTTAAATATCAAACTTGGTATTTAAGTTAAGTATCTTCCAAGGATACGATACAAGGATGCTGTTGAGGGGAGGATGCTCTCCCCATTACTATGCATGTAGTATTTATTATCTTGTCTTATAGCTGCAACAAATCAAAGGATAATCAGGGGTGCTTTACATACATCACCATAGCAATAGGGCATCAGTGGTGAACTGACTGCCTCCTAAGTAATTATGCATGAATAAAATTAAATGTTGATAAAATCTGAATATTCACAACTTCAATATATTTTCGACGTTTTATGGATGGAAAATAAGGAGTTTTTATCCATATAAATTTGTTTTATTTGGAACATATAGCTACAGTTTGTTCATGCGAATTTAACAATCAGGATTAACCAGCTATTATTTTGTCAATGTCTGTTTCAATTGTAGTCACATTCAATATCAGAGTAGCACATAAATTACAATCGCTAATTCTAGACTTGCTTTTGCTTTTAATATTGTTCATAAGCAAAAAAAAAAAAAAAAAAAAAAAAAAAAACTGCTCGCACACGTATACGGCTCCAAACATTGTCACAATACGTTCACAGAAGCTGCACAAATAACCTCGTAGAACATTGTTCTTCTGCAGTTCTATAATCTCTGATTGTAAGTGATCAGGAACATCTTCTGGACTGACAGATAATGGATTACTGCAAATATGAATTTCACTTTCCTTTGTTAACATTTTATGCCATTTAGGAGTTATATTCACTCTATTATTGAAGACAGACTTCAAATATGAAAAAGAACTTAGATCTGCATTTTGGAGCTGATCCTTCCAAATGTTCAAATTATTTAAAGCATTTTATTGCATCTATCATGTGAATGATTAACTGCTTTTTCCTTTGCAGAACTGTGTTGAAGTGGTTTAAGTGACCACATAGGTCAGACAAAAAGGACAGGTCCAAAACCCCCTGTCAGTCAGAAAGCTGCAGAATTATAACTCCTTGTTCTCTCAAGAATGCGTCAATTTTCTCATGGAGACTAAAAAGATTAAGCATATTTCCTCTGCTTAAACATCTAACCTGGTTGTAATATGTTAGGTCTGAATAACTTGAACCAGTATCGGCCAGATATTGTTGAAAAAGCCTATGATACAAAGGGTGTGATTTTATTAGATTTGCAGTCTTTATCACTGCAGACATTACATTCTCTAAAGTTGCTGTCTGGGCAAACAAGGCTTGTCTATGAATAATACAGTGCATTAGCTTCACAGAGTTCCAAGGGAGACCAATGTCTTCCAAAAATGTCATCAGTCTTCTACCACAACCTGTTTGGTTACCTAACAGGGAGGGTGCACTATCCATTGTGATTGACAACCATTTTTCCCCGGATAATTCATACAGGCTATCATGTAAATTGTGTCAAATATATCTTCTCCATGAATGTGGCACGAGGTCCAGAAACTCTTTGAATATATTAAATTCAGAGTAATCACCTCTTGATATATACTGCTAGCTGAACAATATTTTTGATGTATGAACACTTATCCAGAGCCAATGAGTAGGAAGAAGACCATTATTTTAGTTTACAACTGATCTATGTTAGCACTCATGGCTGATATTCTTGATGTCACTGTGGTTTGTCCTAAAGGTATGTTTTTAAATATTTCTACCATGTCAGGACAAATTTCCTCTGCAATGTTAACAAGGCACTTTAATAATAAACTCTCCTTCTGTAAAGGGCTTATTTGCTTCAGCTATTAATTTAGTCATTTTGTAACTTCCACATAGCAATTTGATGGCAGAATCATTCTGGTTTTTATTCATCTAAGACCTCATTAGAACCTGGATCATTGTACTTGGATTGGTGGTTTAATGAATCCACTTTTAGTTTATTGCATATACGTTTAAGCACAGCATTACAGAGTATGCGGTCATTATTGTACTTATTAAAATATATTATACTATGAAAGCACTGTTAGCTGCTTATGACAAATTAAACAGCAAGCTTTATCACAGTTAAGCACAAAAAAGTACTGTTCCTTCCACAAAGAATGAAATGTGTACTATGACATGCTGCCAGTGCTTCTATGATCAACCTGAAGGGTTCTTATTTGTACACGTAACTGCTTGAATGAAGACATGAACTCCTATTGCTTAGAGCAATGTTGTGGGCAGTGGAATGAGGAAGGAGGGGAATGTCACTCGATGACTCTAGAGGGCATGCCTGCTTAACATGGAACATTTATCATATATTTTGATTTTCTCAAAAATGGCTCTAACAAGTTTTATTAAAATACCAATATGCTTATGATAAAGAATAGGTATATCTTTAATTTTCTGGGAAGACCACTTCATTTGGATGACTTCTGTATAGTGTAAGGGATAGACATAAACTTACTACACAAAAAGTGCAGATTCTGTTCAAACACAATTTATGTCATATATTTTTGTCGTAGATTTAACTATTACTGAGACTTTCTGTGTTATTAGTTTCAGTTCTAAGCTACTTACTTAAACTGTTCTTAAATGGGAAGACATCTTTCTTTTTGTCTCTTTTTTGTTTACTCCTAGCAAGCAAAGAAAACCAAATTTCAATTGTTTCATATAGCAGCCAGCTTTCAAATGATTTGACTATCAACAAAGCCTAGTGCATTCCTTTCTACTTACAAAGAAGCAACTAATAAGACCAATTCTGCTAATGTTTATCTCGATTAGCATTTTGTAGATAAAAGCATATCTTTTTTAAGAAACGTTTGTTTGCAGTCATGTGAATGGAACGCAGCGGAATTTTTTTTTTTATCTCCCCAAAAAATAGGGTTTTTCAAGCTGTGCAGAATATGTCTTTATCTCGACACTGAATTCATTGGATATAAATTTTGTTCCCACAAGCAATTTCTTCATGTTTGGGAACAAAGAGGTATTACAGGGAGTCAGGTTGGGTGAGGGGGATGAGGCAGCAATTCATCCAGTTTGGTGGCGACAACTCTTGATTAATTCAATTAATAATTCAACGACTTTGGAGAACAAACAATACATACTACCCAAGAAGCTTCTAATACTCAAAGGCAAAGCACATATTAACCATTGGAGTAGCAGAATAATACATAATAGAGAAAGTAAAAATCTCGGTAGAGGAAAATTATTTTGTGGAAGCAAATGATTTATTAATAAGTTACTCAGTAAATAATTTCTTTTCTCTCTGTGTATTTTTCAGAATCCACTACAAAGGAAAATAAGAAGAATGATGTTGTAGCTGTTCGGCCTGCAGGAACATCGGATGACATCTTCTGTTGTAAATGTTGTGGTTGCTATGGCTTAGCATCTGAATTTATCAGCTCCTCATTCTGTAGTGACACATGTTCAGCTGCGTTTGCTAGTAAGAGGGCTGCTGAAACTAAGAGAGAGCGAGATCTACAGCAGCTGAGATTACGTAGGCGCAAAAAACGTCTACTGTATCTCATGCAGCAAAAGCTACAGCAACAGCAACAGCAAAAACAGCTTCTTCAACAACAACTGCAACATCAGCAGCAACAACTGGAGCAAGAACAGATTGAGATGAGATTTCGCAGTGCTAATCCTCCAGTCACTACCATTCAATCTTCCACTCCATCTAGTTCCATCACTACAACCACTGTGAAGACCCCAACTCTTAGTGAAGATGAAAACATGTCTAATGATGGAACACATGATTCTAGCAAGGTACTTTTCTTAATGTCTTTCCAGATATAACAGGCTTTACAACTTATCAAAATAATGATTCAGCTTAGATCAAGGGAGGGGTTAAGGGGGGCTATAAAATGGTTAGCTATCACTACACGCCTTTGTAGTGTGTTGGTAGTGTGTCTGCCTCACAATCAAGAGGTCCCAAGTTCGAATCTCATGGTGAATTATCTGGGTAAGTTTTTTCTTGTTCTGTGATTTTCCTTTATCCAGAAGAGATGAATGTTGTAACTTAAGCACCAGGCTCAATTGAGCATCATCTTATTCATTGTCCGAATGACCAACCAGTTAACGTATGTTAACTAAGATACTAAAGATATTAAAAACAAAATGTTGTTAAATGAAATTAAATCTAACATATTTCTGCCTTAAATATGTTCATCCAAGTGTTCTCCAGGTGTTGAATAATAGTCATGGCCAGAGGACTGCTATAATAGGCAGCATATCAGCATGATACAGATCATGATGCATTAATACTTAGACAGAATGTGTTACAGTTTTGACAAGTAATTTTACTTCACAAGCAACACTTTTTAAATTAAGCTTTTGCTATAAATCAATAACAAATGCAAATTTTATACTGTTTCAGTTTTATCATTTTTTAAAAAGCCTAAAAATAATATAGAAGATAAAAACATGTCATAATTCTGCTGATAGGTCTTTTTCTATTTACTATTGACATGATTGCTTCTGAAAAACAAAATTATCTGCAGATAATGAAATAATATATATGGTATATAAGTATTCACCATAATACTGTACATACATTCTTAGTTTTCTTATACCTTACTTAGAGATACTATTTTTATTTTTCCCTTAGTCCACTGGTATTTTTCCTTAATACCAGTTATATATGTATAGAGGACCTTGCCCTATATCAAACATAACCTTTTCCCCCTTTTTCTTATTTTCTAACCTCTTTCCTCTTCCAAATTCTTGTTGATCATTTTTATACATTTCTCTCTGACCTTACCCAAGAAGTTATCTATGCCTTTTGTATTTTTCTCTCCTTTTGCAGACAAAACCCTCCTAATTACAATTTCCCCATCCAATTTTTCTTTTTTTGTTGCTAAATTTAATCTCTCCATATCTTTGTTTGATTACAATATAGTATGCAATGGAAATCGCTGACAATTTCTTTGCATATTGGACGTTTTCTTACATCTTCATTATGTCTTATGCCTTTCAGGTTTTTAACCCCTGTTCTCGTCCATACAAATCCTCTCCCAGTTTGTTCCATATCTCTGTGTACTTTTCCCTCTCCCAGACTGTTTTTATTCCTCTATCCTCAAAGCTCTCTTATACTCTAAAAATATATTGTTTATAAATATCTTCTATCTTTGATTCTACTACTTTCCAAAAGCCTCAATTGTTATATTCTGCATTTAACCCTATTTTCTCCATAATCCCTGCATTTTTCTGACCATGCCCCTTTCCATTTACTTTTCTCCTGCAAACTAAAGCATTCTTTGATAATGTCCTTGTCCTCTAGATTGGAAATTGTGTATAAATATTTCATAGCTCTTGTAATAATTTTGACCTGAGTGGAATGCCTCCCCAGTTCTGAGCTGCCCCATTTGGTAATGCTATTGGTAGACCTAATACATATTTATAAAAAGATGCATTAATTTTACCAAACTCTCTCCAAGCATCATCTACTTCCCATACCTCTGCCCGATATAGCATTTTGTTTTCCACTACGGCCGCGTAAATTCTTTTGAGCCATTTATCCTGCAGGTCTGGCAGTTTTCTTATACATTGACTTACAATATTATACATGACCTTATAATGACTAATGGTTATTTTTCCTTTTGCTACACACTTCTTTTTTTGCTCATTTCAGCTTTCATTGGAACTTTGTCTAATCCCCAAGTAATCAAATCTCCTAATCCAAATCTCTGTTAATCTGCCATTGCTCATCCTTACATAATCTGCATCCTTTTTTAAAAACCATGATCTTGGTTTTCTTTTCATTTACTTCCAGCTCTCATTTTCCACAAAAATTAATCACCACCTCGATTGTCTTCCTCAACCCTCCACATAATATGGACCCAACTACCAAGTCATCCACAAAGAGTAATCCTGGAATTTCTTTATCATTGATAACTGGAGTGTGTACATTACACTTCTGGATCTCCTGTAGAATATCTTCAATATAAATATTAAATAGCACTGGACTAAGTTTACAACCCTGCTTTACTCCTAACTTACTCTAAACATGCAGCTCCGTATTGTTTGTCAGTTTTATACAGAACGCATTCTTCAGATATATTTATTATTTCTGTAAGTGTATGACTTGCCCCTTTGCATATTAATTTTACCGACAAAGCTTCTCTATTTATGGTTTCAAACACCTTCTCCAGATCAAAAAATACCATGTATACCCTCCCCCTTTTGTTGCTCAACTATTTGTTCACAATTGTCTTAATTACAAAGATATCTGCTTCTCTTCTACTCTCTCTAAAGCCTGCTTGAAACTGGATAACTTCTTCTCCTTCTCTACCCAGGTCTGTAACTTCTTAGCTAGAATGCTCTAAAGATCTTGCCTAAAATATAAAGAAAGCTTTTCAGCGGCACATATAACATGATTCTCCTGTATTTGTGTATAATTGACGAATTTTCTGCTTCACTTCCTCAATATATAGATCAACTCCTTTAACAAAGGATTGTTTTCCTGCATATCTTGCTTCATTCCCATTATTGCTATTGATTTCATTTCACATTGCCTCTTACTAAATCCTGTTCAATAAATATTTGTATGCCTTTTAGCTGCTTGCTGTTTCTCAACATTCCCAATTTAAATTTCATTGTAGCTGTTTTCACAATTATTGGTCTTGGCCTCAGTCCCTTTCTTTCAATTCTGAAACAATCCAACTGTATTTAATTTGTTTGTCTTGAAATAGTTTCTCTATAACCTGCCAGGCTCATTTATCCCTTCTCTCTTCAACCCCAAAGATTATCTGATTTAGCTTTCTATTTCCTTCCTCCATATTTTCCAATTGTATCAGTCCTTTTTTTTTTTAACATCCTTTAACCTTGTTGGTCATATCGGACGATGAATGAAATTGGTGAAAAGATGCTCAAATGATCTTGGGGTCCACAGAGCTTAAAGTTACTCGACATTCGTCTTCTCAGGATAAGGGAAAACCCTGAAAAAAAAACCTTATCCGGGTAACTCACCCTAAGCGAGATTCGAACTCACGACCTTTTGAATGTGAGGCAGACATGCTACTACCACGCTACCCAGGCGGGCATCTCTTCATTTTCTTTACCTCACCTTCAAATTTTCCTATCTCCATTTTGATCTCTTCAAACTTACTACCAATTTTCTTGCTGATTCAATTTTCCATTGTGTTTTTAGATAATGAAATAAGATTAAAAAATCAAAGTACTTCGCTGGAATAGCTGACAGTTTGTTGTTGTTGTTGCTGTTTTTTTTTTTTTTTTAACTAGTAGATCATATCAGATGGTGAATAAAATCAATGAAATGAGCTGGATCCATGTAGTTACTGGACATTTGTCTGCTCAGAATAATGGAAAACCTTTGGAGAAACTTGTCCAGGTAATCACCCTGAGATTTGAACTTAGGAACTCTTGAATGCCACCCCTACACTCCACATGATGTTGAAATTGTCACAGGAAAACAGGTAAACCTAATCAAACAGGGATTGTGTTTAACAGTGGTGATATATGTAACTATGCATGACATCTTAAGTAGCATTTACTATACTGCAAAGGTTTTCCTTAAAATATAATTGAGAAATTTAATCACTACAGAAGTAAGATTATCCATTATTTGTTTTTGCTTTGTGTGTCATGCACACGCACATGCACACAGTCTGTTATAATCATTTCAAAATGTTGACCTCACTAAAACAACAAAAAATATTACCTCCATATAGTGAGGAAATTATTTTGAAGAAGAAACATAATGTGCTCACTCAGCATTACTTCACCTTTGAAGACCTGCTTTATTTTTCCAGCCACGCCACCCATGGCAGACAGGAAAGAGTGGTTTCTCATGGTCCAAATATTTAGAACACTGCAAGGCTAAAGCAGCTCCTGTGAAGTTGTTCAAAGATCCATTCCCATATTCCAAAAATGGGTTTAAAGTTGGCATGAAGATGGAAGGTATTGATCCTGAGCATCCTTCATATTACTGTGTTTTAACAGTAGCTGATGTTCAAGGTAAGGATCTATTCTTGATAAGAAAGCAAAATTAAAAATTACTACTAATACTGAGTCAAAACTAGATTTATAACAGCTCTTTCCATATTAAACTTAGTCAACTTCACTTATAGACATGTCTATTAAACATATCCAATCATAGAATTTTTAATACATTTAATGATCTTAGTGACCATAATTTATTAGTTTTAGAAATTATACTCCAGCATGTGAAAAACTTAGAAATCAAAGGGAAGTAGAACATAAATCTCATACAGAAATAGACTTTGCAGAACTATGAATTTTTTCAAGCAGCTGATAAACACACTTGAATGGCAAATATAAACAATGCATACCAATCAGTTAACAATTTTGTGAACTCAGGATTAGATACTGCTAGTAAAAGGCACAGACAGGTTTCAAAAACAAATACAAAGCTAAATTCCTGGGTTTTAAAACAATTTCTTGAATTAATTAACAACAAGAACAATTTACACAAAAGAAAGCAAAGTTGCTAATCCATCTCTTGAAATAATCCATCAGCACAAAGTATGTAACAAAGAAGTAAATAATTTAAAGCAAAACCTAAGAAAGAATACTACTCTAAACATATTGTAAAAGGGCAAAACAATAATAATATGTGAACTGTTATAAAGTAAATATTTATTAATTCTAAAACAACTCTTATCTATAGTTGAAATAGCATACAAAAGGAAAAGTACATCCAAAATGATGGCATCTGTGATGTACTCCATAAATACTTTTTGCATGTAGTTGACAACATGGTGAATAATTATCCCTACCCCCATAATATTATGTAATTCATACATGTCCAGTACAGTTCTTATTCTTTAAACTAACAGATACAAAAGAAGTTGGCAATTTAATATAACATTTTAAAAATAAAAACAACCAAATCTCAAATTATGCAATGAATAATATAATCTTGAAAAACTGTTCCTATCATCTAGCACCCATTCTTTCAGATCTAATTAATTTTTCTCTAAATAGCAACAGAATGTCTGACTGCAAACTTGTTAGAATAGCACCAATTCACTAAAAGATTAAAAATTCCTCTCTGAATATATAAGCATATAGCCATAAATATTGTGTCCCTTGTGTCAAAAGTTCTAGAATCCGTAGTAAAAGGCAGACTTCTAAACCTTCTGAAGTAGATAATTTTTTCTTTAAATTCCAATATGGATTCTTACTCAACTATTATGGGAGCAGTGGTACTTAATGTACCATATTTATCCAAATACAATTTACCTCAAATGTAAGGTGATCCCTATTTTTCAGAACTTAATTTTGGAATTTAAAATAGCAGCTATATAAATAGAAGACATAATTTCTAAATTAAATATGAAGATCAAAAGAATCAAAATACTGGAAGTGGTACACAGTGAAGCATAATTACACATTAAATGTGAAATTTTGCTTTACATTTTGAATAAACTTAGGTGCACTTAAGTTGATTTCTTTTCTTGCTTTGATTTTTGTTTTACTTAATTTGAATTTGTGCAGAAATTTATGTGGTGGGTAGGAGTGAGGGAGAAGGTAGAACGGAAATATTGCAGTAGTAGGCTGCATTCAGAGAAACATATCTAATTTAACATACCGTTGCAAAAAGTTTTACCTTAGTTAATAATTCAAATTTGCACAGAAATAAACGTTTTGAGCAGGAGAGAGATGGGGTGAGGATTACAGAAATGTACTGGCATGTATGCAGTTGAAGAACGTAACAACCACAGCAGTGGCAGCAACGTAGCTGCAATGACAATGGTGGATACAAATTTCTATTTAGGGAACATACCACATATAACACATTGTTTGAATTTTCGAATTTATGCAGTGAGCAGGAAAGAGACAGAGAATGGAAATGTACCCATATGTCTGTGCTGGATGCAGCTTAGCTGTAACAGCAATGATGGATATGATTTTCTATTAAGACAACATGCTTAATATAATATATTATAAAAAAGTTTACTTAATTTGAACTTATGCGTAAATTAACCAAATATATGTGCAGTGGGAAAAGGGAAACGCACAGCTAACCCTTCTTTTTCTGCTTTACCATTGGCTTCAAATATAATTTTATGTGCTACCACCAATGTGAAAAGTCTTCTATTTTTATTTTAGTCTTGGAGAGAAATATTTTTCTAATGAGACTGCTTTTAAGCCCATTAACAGCTAACTTTTCAGTGTAAAATTAAATGCATAGAATCTGCTGCATATGCTATGACCTTGGCAATAATCTTTACCATTTCCCCCAGGGTTCCCCACTGCCATACCCGCAAAGTTTGAAAATTACATTTGCTTCCTTAGTATTCAGAAAACATATATTGCAAATGCAAGATGATCTGAAGTTTTCAAAATTAATATTTTGGGAAAAGATATTATCTCGTATTCTGATAAGTACAGTAGTTAACCTATTACAAAACCTTTAGACAGCAGAGAAATTGCGGTTGTCTTATCATTGACTTAAATAAAGCATTTGATAACGAGTCATGAACACCTCTTAAAAAAATTAGCACACTCAGGAATAAAAGGAATTACCTTGAACTAGTTTAGAAGCTATCTTTATAAAGCACAATGTATGAGCTTAACTTATTCCAGCCCAATATTAACAGTACATCATGCAGTCCCACAAGGAGCAGTATTAGGTCCAATGTTATATCTTATGTTTATTAATGGAATAGAAAATGCAAAACTATCAGGTAAAATATTTCTATTTGCAAATGACATTTTACTGTTTTATGAAAATCTGAATTACAGATAATGAAAGAAATGCAAATTGATGCTTACAACACTACAAACATGGTTTTCAAATAATAAATTAATACTTAGTGCCAAAAAAAATCTAAATGTATGTTCTTTCACAAACCTTCTAGACCAACTACAAATAGTATGAGAATTAAAATAAAAGATAATATCACAGAAAGGCTAAACAGATTCACATACTTTGGGCTTAAATTACACTAATCCCTGACATGGATATGCAATATTGAACATATTCTCAGCAAAACAAATTCTGTTATTCCATAATGTAAAGACCAAAAGATTTAGAGTTGGATAAAAGCCTAAAAGGTTCTTTATTTTGATCTCTTACACTGCAAATTTCTGTATTTAAATGCATATAGTCCAATAACAATAAAGAGCAATTAATTGGTGCAGAAATCTTGCAAAGAGAGCTATTAAAATACTGTAATAAATCAATATTTTCAAACCCTCTGTTGTATTTAAGGAAACACTCATCCTGCCATTTTCCGATCTCTGCAAAAACAATGAATTTCTATTCATGTAAAAAACTGATATATATATATATATATATTCCATAATACTACCAAAACACACAGTAGTTTACCACCAAACACCAAAGAATATTTCCAATGCATCTTGAGCATTACTATAATTCCTAACAGATGTACAACAGCAAATTCTTATGATGCTTGTTGGAATATTGGATGAGATACACATACATACACACACGCATGCACACGCATGCGTTGAAAAATATATTTTTACTTTCTCTGCATCGTACATAGGTAGGAGGTGTTGCATTCCACCCAAGTATTTGATATCAAGATTTCACCAGAAATACATGTATCAAAAAAAAAAAAAAAGAAAAAACATTTTAGAAAAAGATCTGCATATGTGTGTGTTTGTGTGTCTGTGAGCACAGTAACTCAAAAACGAAAAGTTGGCAAAAAACTAAACTTGGTATTTAAGTTTAGTACATGTGACAAAGATTTTGAGGAAAATCCTCCCAATCCCAAATACTCTTTACATAGAAAAAAGTTTAAAAATGTTTTTTTTCTCAAAAATGGCTATAATGATTTTGATTAAAATACTGTATGTTAAGTATATGAGGGTAGGCTGAAAAGTTTCCGACCTAATAAAGATACAAGACATTTTTTCAGAATTTTTTTTTTTATTTTTCAACATAGTCTCCTCGTAACTTTACACACTTCTCCCAGCATGCTCCCATCTCTGTAACCCGTCCAAATAGTGTTTGGTCTTTTTCTCTGTAAAATAATTGCTCATGAAGATGATCGCCTCTTCATTTGACGAAAATCTCTGTCCTCTGAGAGCAATTTTCAGATGAGGGAACAAAAAGAAGTCGCTTGGGGCTAGATCTGATGAGTAAGGCAGATGGTCAAGCAGTTCAAACCGTAATTTGTGGATTTTGCCATTGCAACCGCTGAGGTATGAAACAGGATTTTCTTTTTCTGCAAATGTGACCGTTTTTCCGCAAGTTCTGCCTTCAGCTTGTCAAGTAATGATGTGTAGTATGCTCCTGTAATGGTTTTTCCATTTTGAAGATAATCGATTAAAAGAACTCCATGACTATCCCAAAAAACAAGTCGCCAACACTTTCCCAGCCGAAAAAAACAAATTTTGCTTTTTTTGGAGCCAGTTTCCCCTTTGCAGTCCACTGTTTGGACTGCATTTTTATTTCGGGCATATAATGGTGTATCCAAGTTTCATCTACAGTAATTAATCGGCGCCAAAACTCTGATTTATTGCACCTAAACTGCACCAACAGAGCGTTGGAAATGTTCATTCAAACACATTTTTGGTCAAATGGGAGCAGACGCGGCACCCAACACTCGGACAGCTTTCTCATGCTTAAATGTTGATTTAATATGTGACAAACATGTTCTTTTGACATGTTCATAGCCTCTGCTATCTCTCTGTTTAATTCGGCGGTCGTCTAGCACCATTTGGTGAACTTTGGCGATGATTTCGTCGGTAGTTGCAGTTTTTGGACGTTCTGAATGTTCGTGATGGTGCAGAGTCCCCATACACAGAATCCAACTCATCTTTGATTTGTGTAGGCGTATTGCCTTTCAAAAACAAATATTTAATGACAGCTCGATACTCAATTTTGTCCATTTTCATAAAAACACTCACATCACCTCACTCAAACAACTGTTACATAACAACTTTGATGAGTAACTGTCAACAGATGAACAAGGAAATTCACTAGCTTTTATTTATGAGTGCTGCCATCTTCAAGTTGAGGTCGGAAACTTTTCAGACCACCTTCACATTTACTTGACAAATAAAATAATTATGTAGAATTTTCTAGGAATAACCTGTGAAGACCTCTTCATTGTGGAGGAATTTTGCATAATGATATACTGTAACAGACAGACAAAATTAGGCTCAAAAAATGTAGATCTCATTGAAACACACAATTTATGTGATATACATTTTGTTTGTGTAATTGAATATTTCCTAATATTCTTTGTTGTTGGTTTCAGTTTTTAAAATACTCTAGTTTTCTCATACAGAAATTTGCCAACTCCTGGTCATACAAAGAAACGGATTTCTATCACATAGCAACTAGTTTTTAAGACTTGACTATCACTTTAGCCTAGTGCATTCCCGTATTCCCTTTCTTAGTTACAACGAAGCAAGTAATAAGACTATTTCTGCTAATGTTTATCTTGATCGCATAAAATAAATAGAAGCTTTCAGCAATAATTTGTTACAGAAATGTAGAGAAAGTCATGTGAATGGAACACACATGATTTTTTTTATACTTACACATTCCTTTTTATACGTGTTTGTTTTATCCTATGTATTTTGCTTATTGCCTTGCTAAAGGGTGACTCCTACTAGAGCATTATACACATTGGGACCCGCCTATGTAAATAATTAAATACATAAATTGCCTGTCTTCTTTGGTGAACTTAAACAATGGTCCCTCTAGATCAGAAAGCTTCAAGGAGCCAATAACATTTAATCATGTGAAAAACCCAAAATGAGGGATTGGCCCATGGCCAAGGATGAAAGTGAGGGAAGCAAATTATATGAAATGAAGGTAAAATGAATGATAGGAAAGATGATGATGATTATGATGATGATGGAGCAATAAGGCTTCTCTTAAAGATTCATAGAAAATGTGTATTTCTGGCATTCTTGTAAATTGAACCAGCTTTAAAAAGAGAAACTTAAAGCAGGAATGTTTTCTGTTGCAGGTTACAGAATAAGGCTTCATTTCGATGGATATTCAGATAATTATGACTTTTGGGTAAATGCTGACTCCATGGATATATTTCCAGCAGGATGGTGTGAAAAAAATAATCATCGTTTGCATCCTCCAAGAGGGTATATTTCTTCTAGTTTCAATTGGAGTGCCTACCTAAAACATTGTCGTGCTCAGGCTGCTCCAAGGAATCTTTTTGCTAACAAGACAGGCAGTGTAAGTATTTTGTTTATATTAATATATTTTGTTACCTTTGGGACAATCATATGCTTAATACTGTATTTATTCTGAATACAAGACAATGTTTTTTTCGAAAATATTAATCTTCAGAACTGGGGGGTCATCATGCAGGCAAAAGTGTCAATCTTCACTGGTAAAGCCTGGGGGAAATGATATCGATTACCACCAAGATCACAACGTAAGTGGTATATTTTGTGCAATTTATTTTGTGCCAAAAAAATTAGCTGTTAATGGACCTATGAGCATTCTCATAAGAAAAAATATTACTCTCTGAGACTCAAATAAAATTAGAGGACTTCCTTTAACATCAATGATTGTGCTTAATGTTTTTTTGGGAGTTCAACAGCCAAGCAGATAGAGATTAGCTGCTCATTTCCCCTCCTCCCTCCACATATATGCAGTACATTTCTGTTTTCCACTCTGTCTCTCTTGCAATGTCAGTTCATGTGTTAATTTGAATTATCTTAAACATTTTACAATAAATTATATAAAGTATGTTGTATAGAAAATAGCATCCACAATCATTGTTGCATCTACACTGCCATCTTCATGTTCTAACATCATACATATTCCATTTATCTCGGCACTCCCCACTCCATCTCTCATGCTCAAAACATGAATTTACATGCAAATTAGAATTATATAAAACGTTTTTCGTAGAGCCAGTCAAAATAGCTTTCAGTCTCGCTCGTTTCTCGCCGCCACTAAATGTGTCTCTTGCAGCAAGTAGAGGAGCTGAACGTATGGCTGGCAGGAAGAGAGTTGACTAACGAGCTTACGAGATTCTCGTTTACTCACAATTAATAGCAATACTGCTGTGTAATTCGCAGAAACTTGCAGTCAGAATGCAAATGATCTATAGTTTTGTTATAAAACAGTATGTAAACATTATTTGAAGCAGTAATTCTGTTATCCGCTCTAATCTAAGCACATTTATTTGAATAGAACAAAATCTTTTTCCCTGGTGCTGGTTTGTTTTAATCACTTTGTTACTCAGATAGTAAAGAGATACATATTGTAATTATATGTTACGTCTCCCCTTGACCTTGTGACTTCACCTTTCAGCTATCAAATGAAGCTGAATAACCAAAAGCTGAATGCATGTGTTTATTTTGACCTGCATTTTATTACAATAAGCATGTTCCACTGGATCAGGTTGAGTGCGTTCACCAAAGTTGCCCACACAGTATTATTATTATTATTATTATTATTATTATTATTATTATTATTATTATTATTATTATTATTTCCATCAGACCAGCTTATAAAAATCCATAAAAATCCATCAAAATTAGTAATTCCTGTATTTTCTTTCAAAAATAAAAATTAAAACTCAAGGTCAGCACTTTGGAACAATATCTTGGTCAAGTCTGAAAGATGATCAAGGGAAGTGAACAAACAACGTGAGAACAGCTTCTGCAGCTGCACGTTCATATGTGTCTTTAATAGGCTGAAATGGTATTTTTGACTGTGAGCAAATTTACATTGCATTGGCAATATTGACACCGCACATTACCAGTTCCCTGGGCACCTCTAACAACCATTCCTTTAATTATTCACTATTTAACCATTCTTTTCTAAAATATCCTACATACTGCAAAGCCTTCTGTTCAATTAGGTAATTTAAAAAAAGGAACGCATTAACACTGCGCTCACTATACTGAATTCAGAATCCACTCTGATAAATACATGTGGCCATATACCACAGTGTTATGTTTGTGGAGTTGTTCAGTCATCCGAGAAGTTTGTTGCTGTTAACTCTAAATAAAAAATAATTGTTACATAGCTTAACAGACACTGTCTTGTAGGTACACAAAGATTTAAATCCCTGACAGTTTTTCAAAAGAAAATCAATATAATATTACTTAACAATTGCTAATAAATAATATCAGTCAAAAAATCCATCATCCGTGAAAACTAAATTTTGCCCATCATATAACTTGGCAACCCTGTTGCTCACTAAAACTTTACTATAGGATGAAAAAGTGCTATTCTGTTTATAAATCGCAATGCTAGACAGTTTAATTTTATTCAGGATCACAGCAGCTGCAGAAATATGCGAAACTGTGTTGACAGGTGCAAGCCAACGCAGCATTGAGACATAATAAACCAGAAGTGATGACAAATCTATAGCATTCCTTCAGGTGATTAGGAAACCGTCTATAAATTGTTAAAATGGGCTAAAAGTTGATAAAACTATGCATGTTTATCTAAACGAGAAGAACATATACTAAAGCAATATTTGCCTAAGATCTATAACTTCTATTATTTCAACTGTTTAAATGATTTGAGATTTAAATAGCCTACCAAGACAGGGATGACATTTAAATAACTCACGCTAGTGAAGGGTTAAAAATGAAATGTGGTATCACAGAATCTGCAGATATAAATGTACGTGGTGTCCACTTTTGTAACAAATAAGTATTTGAATATTTTATTACTCCTAAGAAGTTTATGTTGCATGAAGTAATTCTATTTTCGGTTTTATCTGAAGTTTGAGTAAAAGTTATAGACATAGCAACACAAATGATAGGTATGTTATTAACATTAATATTGCTGATTCAAACATGTAAACGTGTTTGGATACACATGTGTACTGTTAAATGATGAGTCATCTTATGTTATTAAAAGGGCCCAGAGTTTTAGCTTTTTATAAATGCAGTTTTAGCCTTTTACTATCTTCTTTTAACCTCTTTAGGTTTATAAACAATTTTCCTAGCTTTGTCTAGGTAATGCTCCTTCTTTTATCCTAGCTATTTAAGCAAGTCAATGTCAAAAGCCTTTTAAACATAATATAGATAAAAATATGAAAACTATTTTACTTCATGGAAGCATGCTATTAATATATACAGTAATTTAAAACAATGTATTACACAGAAAACATGTGCTAGAACATATAATTAACATATCAAGCTCATGTCTTAATATATAACACTCACATAAATAAAGTTCACTTGGCAGCATTGTTGCTATATACAAACAGCCACATTTGCAAATTTTCTGCTGTTCTTTAATATATTCTTATAGGCAAAAAAAGATCTTTCAACATCGCTAGATGTCAATGGTGAATACTTCATTCGCGCAATTTCTGTATCAGGAGCATTCTTTCCCTGGATAACCCCACATGTACACTCAAAACAAAATTAAACAAATTGCTAACAAAAATGATTAATTCAAATGAACTGAAGAAAAGAAAAAAAAAACTTAAGTTTTGCAAGTTTTAGGCCTTTATGACCCATTTAGCTTTTTTAGGCTGAATAAGGTTAGCACCCAAACCCCTTGAAACATAAAAGCACTTTGAAGCTTTCTAATTTACAAGTGGAAAAATAAATTAAAACCTATAAATCCAGTCCCTAGTAATTATGTAACCAATTTATTCCACGGATCATACTCAATTACTCCGCCTGTAGTTACGAGAATCCTCGAGTCGCCTTGCTCATGAGCACTAGTTCTCGATACACGAGACTCTCGTTGCCACACTCTCGAGAGTGGTGTGACTTACGAGTAACGAGCAAGAGCGGCATGGGTTTTGACCAGCTCTAGTTTTACGATACATTAAGTATGTTTTAATTGAAAATTGTATCCATAATCATTGTTAGAACTAAGCTGCTACTGTCACCACCGAACACCTACCAGTATTTTCCATTCTCCCTTCTCCATTTCTGTCCTGCTCATAGTGTGAATTTCTGCACAAATTGAAATCAGGTAAAAAAAATCACAATGTGTTAAGTATGTTGTCTAAATAGAAAATCATATGTCATTACAGTTATGCTGCCTCCACTGCCTCCATCACATTTGATAATCACACACATTCCATACATTTCTGTGCTCCCTTCTCTGTCTCTTTTGCTCACAATGTGAAATTCTATGCAAATTCAAACTAGGCAGAAACATTTATGATGGGTTATTGTTAAGTATGTTGTCTGAATACATAATTATATCCATCAGCAGTTATGCTGTCGCCACTGCTTCCATCACATTCTATCATCATACCCATACCATACATTTCTGTACTCCCCTCTTTGTCTTCCATGCAAAACATGAATTTATGCACAAATTCAGATTAAGTAGAACAATAAGGGACTTAAGCAACTTAAGTGTCCCTTAGTTCAAAATATATAATAAGCACTTAAACTACATTTTTAAATAAGATGGCTTCTCTTTATACAGATTATATGCTAAATTCCAAAACAGTTCAGAAAAATGGAGGTCATCTTATATTCAAATAAATACAGTATATAACGAAGTCAGAAATTATCTCTTTCTGCTGTCATTTCTAATCTTTTATTTCATGTATGAAATGCAAAGGCAATCGGGCAGTAAATGGAATAGTGAAGCAGCTTGGAAACAGTATTAAATTCTAAGGCATATATCATTTAGATTTATATTGCTGTTATCTTTGTATCTATAACAAAATGTGTAATTTAGCTATTTCTGCAAAGGTTTATCTCCACTAAAGTGAAGTAGATAGATAAAAAATCTGATGTGTTCCATTCACATGACTTTCTCTACTTCTGTGTAACAAATTATTGTTAGTAAACTTATTCTTCTATTTACTTCATGCTAATCAAGAAAAAATTAGCAGAAATAGTCTTATTACTTGATTCCTTGTAAGTAGAAGCGAAATATGGGAGTATCATGGGTTAATGTGAAGTCAAAAGCTGGTTGGTTACTGGGTGAAAGAAGTTCTTTTGTTTGTATGGACACAGTTGACAAATATCTGTATGAGAAAAGTACAAGTTTTTCAAAGCTGAAACCAAAAACAAGGAATATCTCAAAAATGATCAACTCCTCGAAAAAAAAATTATTTAACATAAATTGTTTGTTTTAATGTGCTCTACATTTTTTGTGTGGTAAGTTTTTGTCCATTTCTTACGGTTTAGCAGTTAAGTAAAATTCATCCAGAATAAAGTAGTCTTCAGAGGCTATTCCCAGAAAATTCAAGATATACATATTATTTGTCAGGTAAATATCTTTAATATACAATATTTTATCAAAATCATTTGAGCCATTTTTGAGAAAATCAAAATTTTTCGAAAAAAGTACCTTGTAAAGAGTAGTTGGGGGTTGGGGGATTTTCTTGAACATCTTTGTGTCGCATCCTTGGAAGATACCAAACTTAAATACCAAGTTTGGTATTTAACGATCTTTTCGTTTTTGAGCTATGCTGTCCACACACACACACACACACACACACACACACAGACCTTTTTCCAAAAATGCTTTTTTTGGATTCTGGAGGACCCAAAACATGTATTTCCGGTGAAATCTCGGTATCAAATTTTTGGGTGCAATACAATACCCTCTCTATACAGTATGTGCATAGTACATGTAGAGAAAGTAGTTAACATTCATGAGAATATTTTGTATACCCAGCAATAAATGATAGATGGTAGAGAAAATCATATGAATGTAACACATCAGGGGTTGTTTTTCAGTTGATATGTTAAATATATATACATATATATAGATTTATATTTATACTAATACATGATGAGACATTTAAACCTATTCCTTAGTAAGTCATATGTAACATACAGAATTAATTTCTATATACATCTTATTTATAATGCCATTTTAGAAATTAAAAAAGTAAGAAAATACACCATGCAGTTATGTTTGTGAAGTCTATTGTTTAATAAACCAATGGCACTTTTTCTTAACTTTGTTAAGATGTCCCATATTTTTACCATATTTTCTGAAGATCCCAATCAAACTTACTTTTCTATCTTATTTAAACAATTTCTGATTTATGAGCTCTAGTCTTTCAGATCAACCTAACTTTGAAATAATGTACCTTGAATATCTTCATTCCCCCTCCCAATGGGGCAACTGGTTCTTTGGAACAACATTTCTTAGTCCTTTTAAGTCTCTATGCTCCTGTTTTTAACGCCTCTCTTTGTTCATTGTTTGCCTTATCAATATATATTTCCCTTTTCCAAGTGTTTTTCATTGAAAATAAATATGTTGTTGTTCTCTAATGCCAGGCGTTTGATAAAAAAAGTCATTTATCTTCTTGCATTCCAATATTTTTCAAAGATATTTTCATGGTCAGTCACTGAAGCACAGATTGAGATGCTCCAAATTCATGTCTTGATCTGAGTTACTCAGTGGACAGTTTGGAGATTGATATATTCCAATTCTATACAGATGTTTGGCCAAACAGTCATGGCCTGTTGCCAATCTAAATGCAGCTAATTATCTGGAGTTAAAAAAGTCCCCCAATTGGGTCTCTGGTTAGGGACCACTTTAGTGAAAATAAAATATTAGAGATCTCTTTCATTTATGTCAAGAAAATGTATTTAATTTCTGTACCCTCAAATCCTATCTTTGCTCATTTCTAAATATAATTGTTTTCTCTTCTCCAATTTTTCCTAACCCATTATTTTCCAGGTTATTTCGAAGATTGTTGGTTCATCTAGAGGCTGTTACAAGGTGTTAGATTTCAATGTTTTAATTCATACTCTCTGATGTTTGTACTTATATAAGAAGGTACTGGGTATTTCTTAACTTTATTTATTCCATTTGGCTGGGTATAAGCTCTTTCAATATTTACCCCTTCAGCGCTTTGGAAGTGATTGTTAAATAACCCATTTTACCAAAGGATGTTATCAGATAACTCCATTAAATAACACAAAACCTGACTTCTAGATTTATGACCTTATGGTCTAAAGCACAAAAGGAGTGACTAACCTAACAAATCAAGGCTGACAGGATTGAGTCCAGTCAAAATGTATGCTCTGCATTCAAGAGAAACTGTGGTCAAGGATACAGAGGGCCTAACTAAAACAATCAGTGTGATGGCCTGATTGGAATTTTGATTGAATGCAAATACACACATTTTACCATTTTATTAAGTAAAAAAAAAAAAGAAAAAAGTAAATCACTCCTAACAATATGCAGCATTATAAAATTATAAGATCAGATAATACTGCAGCTATCAGATGTCTGAATGACCATGCAGTATAAAGTATAGTGTGAGAGTTTACCATACTGGTTGAGAGTTGTTTTTACTTTCTGTGCATGTACTATGTACCTAGTGTATAGAGAAGATATTGTATTGCACCCAAAAACGCGATACCGAGATTTCACCAGAAATACATGTTTTGGGATCCTCTGAATAAAAAAAAACTTTTTAGAAAAAAGTCTGTGTGTGTGTATGGGCAGCATAGCTCAAGAACAAAAAGTCTGTAAAATACCAAACTTGATATTTAATTTCAGTATCTTCTAAGGATGCGACATGAAGTTTTAAAGAAAACCCACCCCCCCCTTCCCAACTACCCTTTATATGAAAAAAATTTTAAAAATTATTTCATTTACCCAAAAATGGCTCTAACAATTTTGATTAAAATCTCTTATATTTAAGATATTTACGTGACAAATAAAGTGTATATATTGAAGTTTCTGGGAACAGCCTCTGAAGACCTAAGTATTCTGGATAATTTTTTCTGAATTTTGCATAACTGGTAAACTGTTAAACTGTATGAGATAGACAAATCTTACTATACAAAAATGTAGATCTCATTAAAACACAAAGTTTATGCCATATTCATTTTTTTCCTGTAAGTGACGGTTTTCGAGATATTCTTTATTATTGGTTTCAGTTTGAAAATAAATGTTTCTCATACGGGAACTTGTCAACTGGCCATGCAAAGAATCAGATTTCAATCCTATAACAACCACATTTTAAAACATTTGACTGTTGGTTTAACCTAGCATATACCCTTATTTCTCTTCTACTTATAAATAAGTACTAAGACCGTTTCTGCTAATGTTAATCTGGATTAGCATGAAGTATATAGAATAATAAGCTTATTAACAATAATTTGCTACAGAAATGTAGAGAAAGTTATGTGAATGGAGCACATTAGATGTTTATATAACACCTCATCTCCGTTATTGTGTGGTCTTGAATGGGTTAATAAAGCTGTTACATAAATTGTAATTTTTTAGCACTTACTTTCCACATGCTTATCTCTCATGGTTAAAACAATCTAAAGTAGATGGTTTGCGCTTTTGCAAACACAAAAGATGCCAAGAAAGCTTTAAATCTCAAATTGTTTGTATAATTTCAGGCCATATGTCCAAATGGGTTTCGCCTTGGTATGAAGTTAGAAGCAGTGGACCGCAAGAACTCATCACTTGTGTGTGTTGCCACTGTTGCTGAGCTTATGGACAACAGAATTTTGGTGCATTTTGACAGTTGGGATGACATTTATGATTACTGGGCAGATCCTACCTCTCCATACATACATCCCATTGGCTGGTGTGAAGAGCATGGTCACACTCTTACTCCTCCAAACAGTAAGTATTCTATAATAGTGTCATTCAAAACACACTCTGTTCATGATTGTCGAGTATGGCCACTACCAAAGTTTTCTTCTTAGACATGCAGCAAGCTATGTTTGTACAACTTTGCTCCATTTACTGGGTGAACTGCCTCTCTCGTTTGCATGGTAACTCAGTCACAGGTAGAAGTTCTGTACAGCTTTCAGAGAAATGGGTAATCAAGTTCATGGGCAACCCAATATTTGTAGTGCCTAACACAATATATTGTCCCTATACATGGAAAATAAATACAAATTATGAAGTTCTCTTATATGTATAAGCTATGTATTTCACTAACAGGTTTATCAATTTTATGTAAACTACATAAATTAATGAAATTATGTTTATTAAAAGCAAGTGCTAGTTATGAACGTCGAAATAATGAGAATACAAATTTCAAATTGTGATAACACGTAAATAAACATCTCAAAGTTAATAAAATAAAATATCCTCCTTGCTCAGTATAATATCTAAAGGAAAATACCTAAAATAGAGTTGCTACTTCCAAATGGGATCAAATTACAAAGCAATTATTATCATAATGTTATGAATTAATAAAATAGTTGTTGACTTGGTCTGAGTTGTACAACTGATCATCTTATATATCAAGAAATTCTTAACCTCTGCTGTATTTTGTAAGCAAGTATTTACTCAGCTTTGAATCACATGACTTGGAACATCAACAAATCAAGCAAGGCCATCATTCCAGTCAGCAAATATTGCTTCAAACAAAGTTAACCATTCAAAACTTGCAAATATGCATAGAAGCTTGTGACAGTGATGTGATTAAATAAAAAATAAAAGCATTTGAGTCGGTTTTTGTAACACAAACATCACTTAATTTTACTTACTGGGGACCGGTTTCGGGTAACAGTTGTTCCCATTTTCAACCCTTAATTCCGACTAAATCTCGGAATTAAGGGTTGAAAATGGGAACAACTGTTACCCGAAACCGGTCCCCAGTAAGTAAAATTAAGTGATGTTTGTGTTACAGAAACCGACTCAAATGCTTTTATTTTTTATTTAAAGTTAACCATGCTCGGGCATTGTACATTACATGTTCCACTCTGCATTTTGATGGCAGCATATGCAGCATAGCTCATATTATCCGTCTTGGTTTGTTGTCTCAAGTTGAAGCATTTAAACTGTATTATGTTAACTTGAAGTGCCCTTTGAAACATTTCAAAAGTTGTTGTTGTTGTTATTATTATTATTATTATTATTATTATTATTATTATTATTATTATTGCTATATAACTTGATTGTATATGGTAGCATATGTAATCAAGTTGGCCATGTAGCCATGACAGCCTAAGTATTTATGTATTATTATTATTATTATTATTATTATTATTATTATTATTATTATTATTAGTGTAATGCCATGATGTGCAAAAAGAAAAATATTGCAGGAAACACAACAAATATGATACTTTTGAACTATAATAATTTAGCTAAAATTTCTGACTATATATAATACATCAGTCCGATTTACAAATAAGAATGATATTTGGAGGTAACTAGATACAGGGTGAACCATATCACTCGTAACAGCAATTCACTTTTGAAAATATGTCCTATAAATTTTCAAGACAGAAATATGTTCAATTAATCACATATGGTCTTTCACTGGAACATGATTTCATCAACATGTCATAACTAGAAGTGGGTCACTGGCCTATCAGTTTAAAAATCCAAATGAGAGTTGGGTTCAAATGGAGAACAATTAAACAGGCTCATCAAAACAACTAACTTGTGGAGAAAATGTTTAGTTAATTCATTCTCTTTTAAGGAGAAAAGCACATATCTATTTTTGTTGTGGTAGGCTGTAGCTGTATGGTTCTTTACATGAACAGCAAAATGCCTTACAACTTGTTTCCTAACCTGTGGTTCACAAACCAGGAGATTTGCAAAATATTTCAAGAGGTTCGCCAAAACTCTTTACAATACCTTCCCTACCTACTCAGTACATTGATTGTACATAATAGAGAAAGTAAAATTGGAAGATGAAAATCATAAGTCTTAGTGACAGCAGTTGCAAAGGAAAAGTAAAGCTTCTAGTACACTTGAATTTGGCTTGTTTAAATTAGCCTTGTATATCAATTACCAAAGTAAATTAAATTAAACTTTATTTAGATGGTGTGGGCCAGTTTACTTAGACCAAATGCTGCATGAAGATGCATTGAATCAAAAACAGTTGTATTATTAATCTAACTCATATTCATTGCTTTATAACCTTCCATTTCAGATTACAATAAGGGTGCTGGAAATAAAGCATTTGCATGGGAAGCTTATCTAAAGGAAACCAAGTCGGTATCAGCTCCAGCACGAGCATTTAAACAACGGCCAGTGACAGGATTTCGCAAAGGAATGAAGTTAGAATGTGTTGACAAGCGAGTTCCAATGTTAATCAGAGTGGCTTCTGTGGATGATGTAATGGAACACCAGATAAAGATAAAGTTTGATGGATGGCCAGATCAGTATAGCTACTGGATGGATGATGATAATCCAGATATTCATCCTATGGGCTGGTGTCAGAAAACTGGGCATCCTTTGGAACCACCACTCAGTAAGTTTAACTCGGTTTCTTTCACCCTTTACTGTGGATTGTTAGTTTAATAATCACAACAGGATGCTCTTTATTTATTAAGGGTAATTTATATATTGTCAATATTAAATTAGCTTACTTATAGACGTATCTTAGGAACTACTGAACATATTTTTAAAGTTTTACAGGGTAAAAATATAATATGTGAAAGTAAATATACTCACTTGTATAATAAATGCATATAAGGAAAAAATTGTAATGTATTACAATAGGGTGTCCATATTTTGCCTAAAAACAGGGACATTTATAGAAAGTCCATGGAAAAACCTGGGACATGCTACAGAAACATGGGACATTACAAAAATCCACAAATAGAATGAAAAACTGATTATATTTACAAAATAAATGTAGTAAACACACATTATACATACAAATTATTTACTTGGACCTGCATTTAAATGCATGTCATTCTGCAGAGGTTTTGTTGGCACTTTGTGTGTGTGTGTATACTTCAACAGTGTTTATTTCGTCTTAACATGATTCACAATATTAGGGTTTCCACCATGTGCAATATTGAACTTCAATTTGCACAATATACACTCCACTGCTTCTCCATTTCTCGTGATATGCGGAAACTCACTCTTTATATTACTGTTGAAGGAACATTTTGGCATTTTTTACACGAATACTGTGATTACATGGACACTTAAATCACTTTTAACACTTTGTGGCCACTGAACTGGACTCTGAAAAAAATGAAGTACCTACGTATACTTGAGAACAGTTGATCACGCACAAGGCATAATGTTTTGCAAATTTGAATTAACCAATGAGTATTTTAAATTAAGAGTAATATAAGTGCTGCCAACATTTGAGAGTAAAAGATTATTTATAACGGACGTGCTCAATCTTTAAGAACCATGTTCACGGGCATTTATAAGTGGCGCTTTCTAGGGTTCATATTTGTAATTGCACACTAAACAAAGTTTAAACTTGAAAGAGAGCAAAAATCTCTACCAGAAAGTACATCTAAAATGAATGTATCATTATTGCAAAAAGTGGGACATTTGAGCATCCCGAAATATTTTTCAGGACATCAGGCATTTAGTAAAAAAAAATGGGACTGTCCCAGGAAAAATGGGGCAAATGAATACCTTATATTACAATCACATGACTTTCTCTAATTGCTCTTCTGCAAACTATTAATTTAAAATCTTATTATTCTAGCTATAAGGTCGTTGTATGGTAACCCATTTGCACCCTTTCTCTCCTTTGCTACTCCTACGCTGTCTCCTGTGACTTCAGATGTCAATTCCCACATGAAAATATATTGTCGCAATGTGTTGTTGAGTCAGGTGCATGTGCAGCCAGTCATTGTCAGGTCCTTCTGTTACTGTAGAAAACATGATGTGTCACTTAACTGTGGAAGAACGCATATTTATTTGTAAGTTTTCTTTAAGCATCAATCTGCTTGCCATGTGCACAGGGAGTTAGCTGAAAAGTTTGCAAACTCTGTACCATCTGCAAGTAAAACTATACATGCAGTCGTCAATAAATTTGAAGCTTCGGGTCCAAGTATTGAACAAGAAATATTTTAGGAGAAGGTCACTGTTAACAGAAAATAAATTGGATAAAATCAATGCCACTATGAAGTATTTGCCTTGAACATTTTTGAACAAATTAGTAAGTAAAACTATACATGCAGTCATCAATAAATTTGAAGCTTCGGGTTCAGTATTGGGCAAGAAATATTTTAGGAGAAGGTCACTGTTAACAGAAAATAAATTGGATAAAATCAATGCCACTATGAAGCATTTGCCTTGAAAATTTTTGAACAAATTAGTACAGCAAATAGGTGCATCTCAATCTTCTGCTAGAAATGCTACACGTCTGTTGAAATTAAAACCTTTTCGCTACACAAGAGTGCAAGCATTAAAAGCAAATGACCCTGGTAAACTTTTGAATTATTGCAATTGGATTTTCCAATCTTTAGAAAGAGGTTTCTTTGACCCACAGCTTTTGTTTTTCTCTGACGAATCTTGGTTTTACTTAAATGGGCGTGTGAATACTCAAAAAAATCAATACTGGGCTTCAGAAAAACCTGTGCTATTGGATGAAATTCTTCACTATGTTCAGAAAATAGTTTGGTGTGCAATAAGTGTTTGATGAAATAATAAATGCAGAGCGATATCAGAGGATAATTCTCAAACCATTTTTCGATTGCTTGACAGAAGAAGAGAAATCATATGGATGGTTACAGCAAAATTCTGTAACAGCACACATGGCTGCCGAATCATTGAATACAGTAAGACAGGTGTTTGATGACAGAACTATTAGTGTTGCTTTGTGGCCCCCTCATTCTCCTGACGTAACGAGTTGTTATTTTTATTTATGGGATTCTTTATCTTTTAAGATAAAGTATATTGTTTCAATCCTCGCACACCAGAGGAACTTGGAGATAATATCGTGCAAGAAATCACAACAATTCATGCTGCTGAGTACAGCGAGTGAGTGAAAACATTTTTTAAGAGATATGATGCTCATTTGAGAGCAGAATATCAACATTTCCAGCATCTATTATGAGGTAAGGATTTTAGTCTTCCTCTGCCCGCATAGTTTTCCCAGCAATCTCCAGCTCTCTCGCGCATTGTGAGAGAGTGCATGAGTGGATTACCATATAAAACAATGACCCTATAGTTCATGTTAATCCAAATAAACTTTTGATTCACATTTACACATTTTACTGCATAATATACCAAGTAAAGTAATTTTCAGATATTTAAAGAGTGTATTACTCTATAATGAATTTCAAAATCCTATGATGGCTTTGAAATTAAATGATCATTGCATAACCACAAGAAAAGATCTGATGTGTTCCATTCACATGACTTTCTCTACATCGTTGTAATAAATTGTTGTTAAAAATCATAATCTTCTATCTACTTTATATAATCGAGCTAATATTAGCAGAAATTTTCTTAATTACTTACTTGTAAATAGAAGGAAAATAAGGGAATAAACTGGGCTAAAACGATAGTCAAATGTTTTAAAAGCTGTTTGCAATGTGGTTGAAATCTGTTTCTATGCAGGGCCAAGAGTTCACAACTTTCCAGGTGAGAAAAGTTTAAGTATTTTAAATCTGAAACAAATAACAAGAAATATCTGAGAAATGGTCAATTCCACGAAAAAAACGTATATGGCTGTTCCACTTATCTTACAAAAGATTATTCTTTTATCTACATCATGCTAATCAATATAAACATTACCAGAAATGGTCTTATTACTTGCTTCTTTGTAAGTGGAAGAGATATAAAGAAATACACTAGGCTAAGCGATGGTCAAATCTTTTAAAAGCTAGTCACTAAGTGACAAGTGAAACAATTGAAATTTGGTACTCTTTGATTGCTAGGAACAAGAGAGAGACGGCAAGATATATGTCTTCCCGTTTGAGAAACATTTAAGAAATAATTTTAACAAAGATGAAGGTCTGCAAATAAGTAAAACATGGCTACTTATAATACATAACTGCTTGCTGCATCCTCCTCAACCCCCATTGGACAGTGCCAACCAATGGCAGCATGGGAGGCCAACCAATGACAGCATGGGAGGCAGTCCTTCAGCCTTCCCCTCCAGGAATAAATACCACCACCAGAGCAACTTCTTTCCAGTCCCTTATGATGGCAACAGAGTACACTGTCTTGGAAATTGATCCAATACTTTAACCTGGCTAATGTCCCAAGGAGAAATCATTAATAACCAGTGCCAGGAAAGTTTCAAGTCCTTGATTGAATATTTAAGTAGTTTAAAACAGAAACCAATAATTCAGAATGTCTCAGAAACAGTTAACACTAAAAAAAAATTTTTTTGCATAGTAAGTTTTTGTTTATCTCTTACAGTTTAGCAGTTCTACCAAAGTCATTTAGAATGAAAAGGTCTTCAGCGGCTATTCCCAGAAAATTCAAGATATGCATTTTGTTTACCATGAAAATATTTCAAACAAATGGCATTTTAATCAAAATTGTTAGAGCCATTTTTCAGAAAATGAAAATTTTCGAAAAATGTTCTATGGAATGGGTAACTGGGAGGGATTTTCTTGAAAATCTTTGTGCTTCATCCTTGGAAGATACCAAACTTAAATGCCAAGTTGGTTATTTAACTGCTTTTCATTTTTGAATTATGCTGTCCACAAACACACGCACAGACTTGTGTTTAAAAATGACTTTTTTGGTTTCATGGGGTCTTAAAACATGTATTTCTGTGAAATCTTGGTATTGAATTTTTGGGTAGAACACAATAACTTCTCTATCCACTATGTACATTGTATATAAGGGCTCAGAAAGTAAAAATCTGATGTGTTTGATTCACATAACTTTCTCTACATCTCTGTAACAAATTATTATTAAAAAGCTTATTCTTCTATCTACTTCATGCTAATTGAGATAAACATCAGCAGAAATGGTCTTATTGTGCTTCCTTGTAAGTAGAACAGAAATAAGGTGATATACTAGGCTAAAGCGATAGTCAAATCTTTTAAAAGCTGGTTGCTATGTGATTGAAATCCTGTTCTTTTCCATGGTCAGGAGTTAACAAATTTCCAATGAGACAATTTTTAAGCATTTTAAAACTGAAAACAATAACAAGAAATATCTCAGAAATAGTCAACTCCACTAAAAATGTATGTGACATAAATTCTGTTTTAATAAGATTTACATTTCTTGTGTATCTGTTGTGGTTTACCAGTTGTGCAAAATTCATCCAGAATAAAAGGTCTTGAGAGGCTATTCCCAGAAAATTCCAGATATACATATTGTCATGTAAATATCTTTAATATATATGGTATTTTAATCAAAATCTTTAGCCATTTTTGAGAAAATGTTTAAAATCTTTTCCAAGTAAAGGATGGTTTGGGGAGGGGGGGGGGCAATTTTCCTTAATCTTCATGTCATTTCCCTGGAAGATAAACTTAAATATGGAAGTTTGGTATTTTATTTCGTTTTTGTGTCATCATGTTCACAGACACACATGCTTTACTTTCTCTACATATGTACCATGCACTATATAGAGGAACTAAAAATTACCTGATTCTACTAAAGATTGCTAAAAAGCCAAACACACAACCCTAGAGATAGATTTTAATATATGATCCAAGCTAAAGAAAAGAATTCTGAAATTTGGGACATGTGTAAAGTCACTCAGTTATAATTACGCTGTTGCTTAAAAATATATCTAAGTGGCATGAAAAAATGCACAGAAAACAAAGAGCTTTTTGCAATGACAATGTTTGAAAACCTCTAAAAATGCCACAGTCTATATGTATATATAGACAATATACATAGTATATATTGTAAACAAAAAGGAAATTGTATTAATCTTAATGTAAACTAATCAGTGAAAGGTAAAACAAAAGTACCATACATCTTAAACCTAATTCTTTTTTCATTTTACCAGCACCTGAAGACTTACTGGAAACTTCAGAATGCCGCACACCTGGTTGCAAAGGTATGGGACATGTTAAGGGACCAAAAAGCCTCACCCACAATAATGTTGTCCATTGTCCCTATGCTGCTCAGAATCTGAATCGAGAAGGTCACATTCCTGACAGAATACTTAGCAAGTGTGAATCTCTTGATGGAAAGGAAGAAATTATAGTGAAAGAAAAAAGGTATTTATAAGATATTTCACACATTGTAGTTTAAAATTAATATTAATATGAATTTCATATTATGCAAGGAAGTGTTTTAAAAGCAAAAATTATTGCCAAAAGAAAAGTATGTAAAAAGGATATAAAGGGGACAGTAAGAGATACATAGTTTGTGTTATTTTTCCTGTCACTTTATTAAGAAAAGTAACTTGATCATGTTGAAAATTCCCATAAAAATGGTGGGGAAAAACAACACTTCTGAATAATTACTTCCCTTCATTGTAATGATCTTAGGGATAAAGTACAAGCCACCTCTACAATAATTACCACTAAAAGCAGCCTATACCATCACCTTTCTGCATGTTTTAACAGTTTTTAAGCATTAAATATGTAGCTTCTATAAGTGCTCGTCAAATGTTGGATTGTAAGTCTACTTGCGCTTATGTTTGACTTTGTGTAGCGTTTGACTCTTCTCAGGGCGTTTTTTTTTTATCGGGCTTGTTGGGCTTCACAGATCCAGACTACCTGGCGGCTTCTTAAATAATAAGTTGCTAGGATTTTTGTAAAATGGCAGTTTATTTTTATAGTTATTATTTTACAATTCCAAAGATAAACTTAATCGCTCGATGCAATTCTTTACTTTGTTGAATGCTGTGAATCCATGGGTGCATATAATTCAACACAAATGCATTTTTACGCGTGATCTCTAAATGGCCTTTTCCATTACGCATGAAGAAGCCTCCTTCTTCATGATAACTTGGCGTCACCAGCCAGAAAATTAACACGAAACTATAGATACTGTTGAAAAACAAAATCGCATCGAGAAAATCAAAACACTTAAATGCGACGAAAGCACAAGGAGTAATACAAATTTGTATCCAGCAATTTCAACTTCGGAAGCAAAGGAATAAAAACAATTGAACATCAAATATTATAAACATGACATAAAACTCATAAAATGTTGGCAGATTTTGTGAATAATATATAAATATTGCCTCAACTTCCCTTCATTGTAATGTTCTTAGGGAGAAAGTACAAGCCACCTCTACAATAATTATCACTAAAAGCAGCCCATACCATCACACTTTCTGGATGTTTAACAGTTTTGACGGTAAACTTTGGATCATACTGTGGTACATTTTTTGGCCTTCTCACCTTTTTGGACTTTCCTCTGACCAATTTGAAAGTGCTTTCATCAGAAAACATTGCTTTGCATCAGTCCTCTGAAGTCCAATGCTGATATATTTTGCAGAAATTTACTCTTTTCTTCATCATAGCTTCAGTTAGAAGAGCCTTCTTGGTAGTTCACAGAATTGGTAAACATAGGTCTGCTGAATGGTCCGAATTGCAACACTTAGCAGGTCTGGATGATTCTTCTTTAACTTGGCCGCTGTAATCCATGGATTAGCACTCACTTCACGTTTTAGAAGGTCCTTGGTGAAGTCTTTTTTTTTTTTTTCTTCTTTTCTTTTCTTTTCTTTCTTTTTTAACCACCTGAGCCTGTTTTTCAATTAGGGGTCGTGCCACATGGCAAAGGTGCTGCTGCTTTTCTTAGGTTGTAAATAGCTTGTCTTGAAACCTTTAGATCAGCAGCTACACAAATTACAGAGGTACCTCTAACAGAGTCTTCTCGTCTTTTCGTCGCTCAGAAGTGAACTTCTTGCGTCGCATTTTGTGTATTAGATGCAGAAATACACATCTTTAAAAACTCAGATTAAAAATCGGATAACAACAATCTCTTAGCTTGACCCGAAAGCCACTATCATCACCTGAAGGGGTGCGATTGTCCTTATTGATCGCTCCTCTATCCATCTTGGCTGTTTCTTGCATATGATTCCAATTGAGTTTCTATATTCACTTTTTCAGTTGAAAGGTGTCTACAAAACTAATTTGTTAGTGCAAGGCTTATAGCTTTAAAGAAAATGGTATAAAGGAGGTGTATGCCATTTTAAATTCTTATTCTGTAAGAAAATGTTAAATGTTTGCATATATAACATTACAAAACAAAGAGAATATGTGTGCACAAATGAAAATAAAAGAATATCAGCATTCTATGGGCTATGATTTAAAACGCTACCAAGATATTAGGATGAAAGTGCAGAGCAAAGAGTCAGGAGGAGTTATAATGATATAGGGAATGTTAGGACACAGTATGATCTGATTGGTAAATATATTGGATTTGAGAAGGAAGCAACCTAAGGTAAGATCAAATGCCTAATATTGCATTTGTCTTTTGTCTTCCCATATATTCTTATGGTAGCTTCGCTTTGGCATGTAGTTTATGTAGTTTTAAACATTTATTTTGGCCAATGTAAGTTTTTGCCCAGAAAAGACACCCCAAACATCATTATGCTGTTATTTAACACTATTAAAGTGGGTTTGAAACAAATTTGTCTCCAGGTGCTAATGTAAATAATTACCTAAGCATCTGTTGTCAAGGACATTTTTTTTATTTATTTATTTTTATGTCTATTTTTTTATTGTTTCATTTATATAGCCCCCTTTAACATATAATGTCATATTGGGGGCTTTGCGCTTGAAACAACTATTGTCTGTAGGTTCTTTTACGTTTGGTTTAAATCTTTGTTTCCTCTCACACACACACATTCACTCTCGCATATCTACTTCCAGACTCTGTGGGGGATAGGGAATAATTCTGGCTAAAGAAAAATTCTCCGCCCCAGCCAGGAATCGAACCTGGGACCTCCGGGTGAGAAGTCAACTCGCAGACCACTAGACTATGGAGGCAATTCTTTTAAATTTTGTTTTAAATTTTGTTGTAGTTAGTTCTGTAATGAAATCAGGCAGTTATTTAAACTTTGCATTTTTTTCTAAATTTTCTTCCTAAAACCTCTTTTAAAATAGTCCCTGTATTACATCTGGAAGTGTGTGTGCACACTTGTGCATGCAATTCATAATTAGGCTATTAATCACAGAATGTTTATGCATCCTTGGATTGCAGCAGCTGATTTCAATAAAGTTGTCACTAAATGTGATTTTTTTATAAATGCGGAACTTTGTTCTGTCTTTGAACCTGGTGGATTTAAGGTTAAAGAAAGATAAGTTTATTTTTCCAAAATGAATTTGAGCATTTAAAAGTTTTAAGTATAAGGAAAAAAGGATGTGAATGATTTGCGAGTGGTCTGTAAAAATAATCTCAGTTGTTAATCATTATGTTGATAGTTTCTTGTACACTGCACACAGTTTTCTATTTATATTCTCCTTTTCTTTTTTTTTTTTTTTTTTGCTAAACATTGGTATTAGAGTGGATTATAACATAAGAGCAAATACAAAACTTACTTGTACATACAGGTTATTAAAAGCTTATGGAATCCAGAAACTTCACTACATACTTTTGTAGAAATAGAATGAAGATTCTGATAGTAAGCATGAACTTCATGAACATGTCCACAATATTGAAAAAATGTGAGTTAAAAAGAAATATACATATTGTATTGTTATAAGCAGGATTTGATCCTCTTTTGTTTTGCTTTTCAATTTTCCTAGTTTTTACACCATGACCTTCTGTGTATATTCCTTGGAATAAAATATAATTAGGTTTATTTTTATATGCATTATATGTAACAAGAAGTTGTCTGAGTAGGATGCATTTATTTTTTATTCTATGGTATATTCAATGAAAAATCAAGGCCATCTTAATAAATACATTGTATGACTCCAGTGTGTTCTTGTCTTAACATTCAGATGTAAATTCATTTTATCCATTTAGAAGGTGAAATCAGGCACTCTCTTAGGCCCTCCTTTTTAATGATGAAAGAATTATCTTAGTTTCCAAAATTAGCACCCCTCCATCCACATCTCCCTCTCTATTATAATTTTCCTTTTATAAAAGAAAGTGTATTGGTTGATTGGTTAGTGATTAATTAGTGTGTTATAAATTGGATTCATGAGTTAAAACCTTTTCACTTCATTTGCACTTTATTATGTTTTTGTATTTCTCAGAACTGAAGGCAAAAATCCAGTTGGAAGACCACCTAAATGGCGACGCCTGGACACTTCTGAGGAAGCAAAATCTCTTTCACAAGATCCTGATTGGAAAATTGAAGATGAAGAAAATGAGAAGCGGAAAAAGAAACGGTAATTCATTGTACATCAAAAGTTTAATGTAGTCCTGTAGCTCAGTCATTAGAGCACCTATCTGCTGTGTGAGGGGTCCTGGATACAATTTCAGCTAAGGTATAGGGATTTTTCTCTAGCCCAAATTATTTTCTATAGCCCAGAGTCTGAAAGTAGAATGTGTGTGTGAGCTAATGATTAAAATTAAAGATAAATAAATCCTGAGGAACATTAGTGCAGAAGTTAACACCATTGCCAATAGGCAATATATTCCATAGGGAAAATGCTGCTAGACCTGTGCAGTTAAGTAGGGTATGTGTACCATTCACACGACTTTATCTCTGCAACAAATGATTCTTAAAAAGCTTATACTTCTATTTACTTCATGCTAGTCAGAAAAAATTAGAGGAATAGTGTTATTACTTGCTTCCTTGTAAGTAGAAGTGAAATAAGGGAGTACCATAGATTAAAGTGATAGTCAAAAACTGGTTGCTATGTCACTGAAGTTCCTTTGTTTGTATGAACAGCAGTTGACAAATTCCTGTATGAGAAAAGTATACTATTCAAAGCAGAAACCAAAAACAAGGAGTGTCTCAAAAACGATGAACTCCACAAAAAATGTATATAACATTAATTGTATGTTTTAACGTGCTCTACATTTTTCATGTGTAAGTTTTTGTCCATCTCTTATGGTTTAGCAATTATTCAAAATTCTGTAAAATTCATCCAGAATAAAGTAATTTTCAGAGGCTATTCCCAGAAAATTCAAGATATACATTTCATTTGTCAGGTAAATAGCTTTAATATGCAATATTTTAATCAAAATTGTTAGATCCATTTTTGAGAAAATCAAAATTTTCGAAAAAAAAAAGTTCCATGTAAAGGGTAGTTGGAGGCGGGTGGATTTTTCTCAAAATCTTTGTGTCGATCCCTGGAAGATGCTAAATTTAAATACCAAGTGCGGTATTTTACCGACTTTTCGTTTTTGAGTTATCATGTTCATGGACACATACACACACACTTGGACCTTTTTCTGAAAATGCTTTTTTTTTTTTTTTTAGACAAAAGGGACCCTAAAACGTATATTTCCAGTTTAATCTCGGTATCAAGTTTTTGGGTGGAGTGCCATACCTTATCTGTACATTATGTACAATAGTATGTATAAAGAAAGTAAAAACAAACAGCTTAATGCCTAGAATAGTAAAAGAAGTGTTTTGTTTTCAAAAACAGCTCTTTCATTTGTTAATGTGTGTTTTTATGACATTAAGAAAAGAACTGTGTGTTTTGTAGCATTTTGCCCCAACATGATGTTCTTTAACTTTATTGGTCTCTAATGATGCTCAGAATAAAACAATTTTTGATGAAATTTACATTCCAGAAGCAAACAATTGATGGATTGGTATATGATTGTACCAGAAATCTGTTTTGTTTAGAAAGTTAACGAATCCATAGAGCACGAAAGTAATGTAAAAAGGTAAATTACTTTTAATTCCAAAACATTATCATGCTGTTCAACAATATATCATTTATTGCATTTTCTCCTACTTACCTAAAGTAAGCAGAGGAAGCAGTATATTACGCCCAAAAATTTCATATTGAGATTTTGTTGGAAATACACATTTTGAGGCTGCTTGAATCCATAAAAATCATTTTTGGAAAAAGTTGTGTGCGCGTGCATGCCTGTTTAATGGAAAATTCTAAATTTTGCAAAAATAGCTCAAACAATTTTTATTAAACTACTGTATGGAAACGTTTGCATGACAAACAAAATGTGTATCTTAAATTTTCTGGTAATAGCCTGTGATTTCCCCTTTATTCTGAATGATATATGTATAACTTTTAAAGCATAAGAGACAAACTCTTACTATCGAAAAAATACAGATGTAATTAAAGAATACAATTATGTCAAATAAAATTTGTTGAGGCATTAACTGTTTCCGAGATATTTTTTATTATTGGTTTAAACTTCCAGTGAAATCTTAATATTGAATTTTTGGCAGAAGAATCCAAGAAAGGAACAGTGTAGCAGAAAGCTTTTCTAAATAATTGTGCATATGTCCTCCTTTCACATTGTTTAAAGCTTTAACGGATCACATCAAAGTCAATACAAACTTACACACATGTACCTTTTACATTTTCCTTTGTATTTGTGACCTCCTTGGATGATGGAGTAAATGCTTTGAGAGCTATGTTTTATTAATTTGTTGAGTTGGTTTTTTAACACTATGTCACTTACATTGTTATTATGAGGGACTAGTTTCGAAAGCCTATGCTTTCATTTTCAACCTCACGGGTCCAACTGCCATTGCTGGCTGCATTTGCTTGTACACTCTTCTCTGGCGGCAAAATGATGAACTTCTTAAACTAAGCTGTCTACTGGTGGGATTTCAAAGTTTATTAGCCGAACTTTATTTTTCCATATGAGGATGTTTTCCCAGGTTGTGGGTTCATTGTGGCCTGACATGGTTTTAAGCAATTTTGGATTTGGATCTAGATTGTGGTTTTCTTTCCAAAAGTGAAATGCTACTGCCAATTTATCTTCTTGCTTCAATTTTAGGTTTCTAAAGTGCTCTTTGGATCTGACATAAACTTCTTTTGGTTTGTCCTATGTAGAACTTTTCACAATTTGTGCATTTAATTTGATATATTCCTGACCTATTTTCTGGTGGAATTTCATCTTTTATTTTTGAATTTAGTAATTTTATGACAGAAAATCTGTTTATTGGAGCTAGGGTGATGTCTTGTTCTTTGAAGATTTTTTTGAATTTTCTAAATGTTCGGGGGTGGTAAGTGAATTTTTTGAATGTGTTGATATTTTTTTTTCCTGCTGTGTGTAAAACATAGCTGTCTAAAATGCCACATTGTCATTTAATCTGTCCTGATTAGTCATTGCTAAATATGACTTAGCAGGTAGCTAGAACCTTTTAGATTATTCATGAATACTGTGCCACAAAAAAATTTAGTAATGAGCGTATTCCTACACTTGTTCAAATAAACTTTAATTTTCATTCATCAAATGGAAAAAAAAATATATATATCAAAGCACTCCCACTTAACAATTTTTAGAAGTGGTTACGCTTGCAAATTCAGTGTATTAGCTATACTTGTAAATTATTGAAGCTCAAATGTAAATTTACTTATTAACTATTTCCCGTATAAACTTGCAGTTGCCACCATTATTTTAACTTTACTTTCTGCTACACATGGTTGTTTTTCCATTTAAGAAAAAAGAGAAAGAAACTTATAAAAATTACTCCTTTTTTGCATTAATTCTCTGTAGGTTACATTGTATTCTTTTAGTGACCTTTAGTTTAGTAAACACACAACATAAATACTACAGAAGATATTCAGATTAAGAATTTTATGTGACTTTTGTATGGCGTGTCATTTCAAATATGCCAGTTATACTTTGAAAGGAAGTATACAAACCTAAACTTATTAAAGATTTTATGGCAGAGTACTCCTTAAATCTTTGTGTACTATTTCTCTTTTACTTCCCAATTTCACTTGGTGGTATAACAGAATTTTTGAAGAGAATTAAAGTACTGCCCACTCATCTGTATAAAAGATCTTACACATATTATTACTTTCACTGTCAGTTTTGAGGTAGAAAAACCCAAAAAACATTTTTATCCTGAATTGTCCAAGAATAATATCTGAGGTCTCTTAATTTTGGATGACTTTTGTATATCTGGTTAATTGTAAGAGATGGACAAAATCTTATTAGAATTTGTTATAGCACACAGTTTGTGTGAAATACATTTTTTATGGAGTTAATTGTTACTAAGATATTCCTTGTTCTTTGTTTGAATTTTCCTCTACTTATACTTTCTTCAAATGGGAAGTCATTATTCGTACCTCCCCACCTCTCTAACATGCAAAAAAAAATAGAATTTCAAAGCCATCCAAGGTAACCCAGCTGTTAAATAATTATCAAATTATATTAACATCAGTTTTTTTGTTGTTTTTTTTTTTTTCTTTTTTTTTTTTTTTCTTTTTTTTTTTTTTCTTATAGCCTTAGTTTAAGATTTTGTTTAATTGTATTTTCTTTTAATTAATTTGTTTACTTTCAATCTAACGAGTCACCTGCTTAAGGAGCTTGTGCTCAAACCTAAATGTAAACGTATGCTAAAACTAAGTTCTGGGCTAGCTCTTCTTTTTCACTTGGCAAATTATATAGGGTCGTCTCCTTTGCATGGTGATAGCGTTGCTGCGGGAGACTTGGATTCGATTCCCAGTACTAGCATGGGGATTTTTTATCCGCTGGGAGACCTGGCCCGGGGTGCACTCAGCCTCATGAGGTCCCTGGGGGGCCAATTGAAGAGCTAGTTAATGGAGAAGTAACGGCTCGAGATCATGAGGACTGCATTAACCGGCCGGGGAAGGGATTCAAGGCGCTGATCACGTCTCACCTCCAATAATGCACTCCATCCACGATGTCTGTCATGGCTTGAGATGGGGGATGCAGCGGCCGGGTGCTAGGCCAAGGCTCCATGTGAGCTGTCGCGCCATGGAGTTAAATTGTATAGTATGCGTTTTTGTTAAGGATTTAATGAACGTTATCCTTAACAATTCAAATAATTTTATGAAATTTAATATATACAGCTAATAATAATAGAAGAAGAATATAACATTTGTAATTACTCATTAACTAGATCTTTAAATTTAAAAAAAAATAATCAGTTCCATGAATTTTTGAAATGGATAATTTCAGATTCCAGCTCCTTTAGGTTGTCCTATCTTCGGTAATAAAAATCACCAAATTGGCTGTATGGAACACATATAGGTTTGCTACAGCTGTCCTCAAGCTCAATAGCTATGCTTGGCATGGCCAGAGAAAGACCTGAGAGGTTTCCTGTAGCAACTTCCCCTTTCTTGTCTCTTCCTGCTTGTATGCACATTATACCACATCTCGATCATGCTACTTCTGCCTGAGTAGTCAGGCTACAATACATTGGGAACAGAGTCAAGTTTTATCACAAGGAGCCCATTTTAAGCCATAACAATAGGCTAGAATGCAAACAGCCAACAGATTAGGAATAAATTCTTTGTTATTTATACATTTTATAGAAATTCTTCAGAAATTTACCGAGCTTCACAACTAGCCTACAGAATGTGCCCCTGTTTGTGACAATAATACTTCTGTATCTATTCATCTATACATTGTGCCTACAAAAAAATGTGAAATAAAACCATTTCTACAAATGTAAACTTTCGTAAGAAGTTTGTAGAACAATGGTTAAAGAAAGTCATGTGAATGTAACAAAGAATTTCTTTTTCTATGAAAGATTTAACTATTCTTAAGCCTCATGTGTTGTACACACAACAAAATAGTAATAAAATAATTTCAGGAGAATAGACAGTATTTTTGGTCCTTTAGTGTATTTCTTGTGACATTAGAATTAGTTGTATTTTTTTTATTTTCAGAAGGTTGTTGACAGAGGAACAGTTAACACCTCTTCCTGTTAAAGCACAAAATGTTACAAACCACATTAATGCAAATGTGGATACGGGTCCTCTACGTCAGGAACTACATCAATCTGTGATGAATCCTGGGTACGAGATCAAGCCAGATCAACTGAATCCTCAAATATGGGCCAAGCATTCACGATACCTGAACCAGTATGTGGCTGCAGTGAAGAGCGGTAACCCAATCAATTGGACTGTAGACCAGGTGGCTCAGTTTGTATGGTCTATTCCAGATTGTTGTCATGTAGCACATACTTTCAGAGAACAGGTAAGATTTTTACTTTCTCTGCCGCCTAACTATATGAGTATACTTTCTCTGCTTATTACATTGTACATTGGTAGAGAATGTATTGCATTCTATCCAAAAATCTGATACCAATATATCACTGGAAATATATGTTTTAGGCTGCCCTGAATCCAAAAAAAGCATTTTCAGAAAAAGATTTGTGTATCTGTGAACACGATAACTCAAAAACAAAAAGTCGGTTAAGTACCAATATCTTTCAAAATCATTTTCCAAGAAAATCTCCCTACTACAAACTACCCTTTATGTGGAAAAATGTTGGAAATTTTGATTTTCTCAAAAATTGCTGTTAATGATTTTGATTAAAATACTGTATGATAAAGATATTTACATAACAAATAAGATTATATTTTGAATTTTCTGGTAATAACCTCTGTAGACCTCATTCTGGATCATTTTTGTATAATTGGTAAATCATAAAGGCTGGTTTACAAGTAACAGTAACCAGAACGAGAATGGGAATTTTGATATACATGTATAGAGTTTTTGGAATGGCAAGAAAATCAATTAATTTATCCACTTTTAAGTGGTTAGACTGCTCAGGTGACCTGGGCTCAATCTCCAGGGTCTCCCACCATTCATTCCCCAATTGTTCCTTAATCTTTCCTTTCATTGTCATTCTATACCATCCACTTCCTTGTGTTCTTACCAGATATTGGGCTGATTATCCATCCTGGCTACTCTCTCTCAATCCAGAGTCTCTGCTTAACAGGTATCTGACCCCAGGCACTGGCTTATAAGTCCTATGTACAAGGAGGGTAAACAGAAAATGAAAAAGGGTAATTTGAAAAGTTCTTGGCATTAAATACAATATAACCCACATTCAAATTATTAGTATTTTTAATGTAGGCTCCATATCCATCATGCACTTAGTCCATCAGTGTTCCAATGCCTTTATTCCATCTCAAAAATTAGAGTCCCACAAACCTTAAAAATGTAATCAACTCCAGACATCAGTTCCTTTGAAAAGAATCTGTATCTCATGTATTTTCTATTGTCAGTCCAGAAGGTTAATGTAGTGTTCTTCTATAATTGTTTGACTATGGGAAGATAAGCCCTTTTGCATTACAGAAAAGTAATGCCATGATCTTTTTAGCCAACTGTATTGCTTTTGCTGTCATTGGTGGTGGAGAATCAGCTTGTTTCTACTGCTTCTACTTTGATTTGTCTGGGTACAGTAGTGGACCCATGTCTCATCTGTGGTCATAAATGATGCAAAACATTTTTTGTATCTCTTATAATGGGCCAAACTTTGTTCAGACAGTTGCACTCTGACATATTTGATCCTATGGTAACAGTTGCAGCACCCTTCTTATAGATCATTTTTCATACTCAATTCCTTAATTAAAATGTGGTATGCCCATTCAGATGATATTCCTACAGCTTCAGCAACTTTTTGCATTTTCAGGCAGTGATCCTCCAAGACCATTTAGAACTCTTGTAATTTCTTGTCCAACCACTAATTAATCAGATCACTTTCTGAATTCTCACAATCAAATTTAAACTGATTGGTCCATTTGGCAACAGTTGAATATGGAGGAACAAAGTCCCCCATCATCTTCTGATATGTAATCAGCATGAATTTAATTTGTGGTCATTCCTTCCATATTTATCTGAATACAAGATTACCCCTTTTTTAGAACTTAATTTTGGAATTTAGCATATAATCTATATATACAAAGAAGAAATTAAAAATGTTGCACATATATTTTTTACAAACTAATGGACACTGTTAATTAAGTCCTTTAGTTTTTTATTTCTTTTTATGTAATTCACATAGAGGACGAGAGAACAGAAATGAAATTGGAAATGGCATTTTATTTACTATTGTGGCTCTCAGCATCCCATTCTATATAGGGCGTAAAACACCCTTAATTTTGTTCCAAGGCCCTTTTATCAGGCTGGGGGTATGTGCCGTAAATCTACAACACTGGGAACACAAATTAATCTATGCTTTACCTAATTTAAATTAGTATGGAAATTCACATGAGAGAGAGGAGGAGAGAGAGAATGTGTGTGTGTACAGAAATGTACTGGTATGTGTGCGTTGTGATGGAAGAAAGTGGTGCTGACTGTAGTAACAATGGCAGCACAGCTGCAACAACAATGATAAATATAATTTTATGTTTAGACAATATATCTCATAGTTACATAATTTACATTGTTGTAAAAAGTTTTGATTTAATTTGAATCTGTGTTGAAATTCACATGTGGTAGGAAAGAGTGTGAGAGGGGAAAACAGAAATGAACCATGGATTGACTCCATTTCAGAGATGTGCATCATCTTCATCTTCAGAATTAACTGATAACTTGAAAATCCAGATTCACGTATTTTTCGAGTGAAACTAGCATTTGATCAATTTGCATGATGTTTTTTTGGCTGTGAAGCAACTGACATTTAATCTGTGTGAGGTATGGGCATGGACCTCGTAGAAAACTATATATGGTGGTTATAGCATAATGTTTTGAACTTGAACACAGACAAAGAGTAACCTACCCAGGTGTTTCTTCAAGTTAGGGAAGAGATGGTAGTTACTTGGAACTAGGTCTGGGCTGTAGAGAAGGTGTGTGACAATATCCCATCCAAATCTGTTGATGAGATTGGTTGTCACTTGGGCAATATGCAGACAAGCATTGTCGTGATAGAAACACATTCCCTTTGTGAGCATGCCTCTCTTCTTGTTTTGGACTGTGCGGTGAAATTTCTTTAACATCTCGCTGTAGTGGTCTGCATTGATTATTGCACCGGTAGGCAGAATTCGCACAATAATAACCCCTTCCTGCCTCAAAACATGCTCACCGTCTCTTTGCTGGCAGACAGTTTTTGTTTAAACTTCTGCGGCTTTAGTGAATCTGGATGTTTCCACTGACAGGATTGTTGTTTCATTTCCAGTGTCATGTGTTGGACCCAGCTATCATCGCCAGTGACAATAGAGTCCAAGAATGCCTCGTCATCAGTTTCGTATGCTAGAAGAATTTCGCGGGCCACTTCAAAACGTTTCTGCCTGTAGTCTTCTGTAAGATTATCAGGTCCCACCTTACACAAACCTTGGTATACCCTAAATGTTCTGTCAAAATTTTGTGAATGCAGGTCTTGGCTGACATCAGGGGTCATCTCACAGAGCAACTGTCACCCTTCATTCTTTCAGCATTTTTTCTTCTACATTCACAATAATTTCGTCCAAAATCGATGGCCAACCAGAACACTGCTTGTCATAGATGTCTGTACATTCGTCCTTGAATTCTCTGCACAATTTGCGCACATGTTTTGCACACAAAAACTGAATCACAGAGCGCAATTCGCACCAGGCAGGAGTGACAAGTGGAAGCTCCATCTCTAATAGCTGCCAAGCCAAGACAGCATTGCAGACAGCTCATCGAGAGGGGGGATGGGACTGGCAGAGGGAGAACCAAACTACACACCAGTGTTGCCAAATAATGGGTAACAGCATTCCTCACGACGCAGATCCTTGGGAACCTTATTTTACTGACAGCCCTTGTGTAAAAACTGAAATAATGATTAAATAATAAACTTGTGTGATTCTGCAGTATTAAATTAACCTTAACTATTGGATATGTTTCATAATCCATATTTACTTAACAAATACAAAGTTCTGCCATGGAGTTCTAGTTAACCATATAACCTGAAATAACTATAAAAGACAATCTCATGCATTTCTTTCTTTCTTTCTCACTCACTCTAATTACCCTCCTCGTATGTAGGACTTACAAATCAATGCCTCCAGCAGAGGATCTCATCAGAGAGAAGCCAGGATCAGCTCAATGCCTGGTATGAAAGTGAGAAAGTGAATGATATGAGATGATGTTGAAATGGATGAAGGAAAGGAGATTATAGTGCAGTTGGAGAATTAAATGATGGGGAAAATCAAAGAACCTGAAGAAAACCTACCCCTTCATTCTGCTCCTTCATCCACCATAAATACCTCATGTGATCTCCTGGGATCGAACCTAGACCACCTAGGTGAGAGGCAAGCAATCTAACTACTTGGGCACCACCTTCACATATTTCTGATATATTAAATTAACCTAAAAATCTGGATGTTTAATGATATACTTAACAAATATAAAGTTCTACTATAGGTGGCAGTGTGCATAATAACTCAAATAATAATTAAAGTATAATTTCATGCAAGTCCCTAATATTAAATTAACTTTAATATCTGAATGCTTCGTAATATTCATTTAACAAATTATAGAAAGTGCTATTAGAGTTACAAGTGGCAGTGTGCCACATAACTGAAAATAATTATTAAAACATAATCTCACCAATTCCACAATTTGATGTCTGGTAAAAAAGCAAGAAAATGTATGTTTCAATAAATAATTCACCTTATTTTTCGACATAATCTCTTTTGAGGGATATCACTTGGTCCAGTGATCCTCCAGCTTTTTCATCTCATCAAAGATAGTGTCTGTCAAACTGCAAAATACTTGTTATACAACTTCTTCCTAGCCAATTCTCTGTGCAGGATACTACGCACTCACTCAGTTGAGATATCTACACACTCAACAATTTCACAAACTTTTATTCTGCAGTCTTCATTTGTATATCATGGATTTTGTCAATGGTTTCCTGAGTGGTCAGCTCAATTGGATGGCCGGAGAGCACTTCATCTTCAGTGCTTGTCCAACCATCTTTAAATTCATTAATTCAAAAGTAATTGGTCTTCAATGATGGTGCAGAGTTCGTGTGTACATCATCCAATTCTGTTTTGATTTGTGTGGGTTCCGATCTTTCAAATGAAGATATTTAATAACAGCACAAAACTCAGTTTTCTTCATTTTCAACTGCAATCAACACATTGACCATTTCAGACAGCTGTCAACAATGAACTGTACACTATACATTGTTGAAGTTTTTTATGTGATCCTTTGAACAAAAATGTTCCATTCTTTCATGGAAATTTACCAGACCACCCTCGTATTTGGTAAAATATGAAAGTTTTGTAATAAGTTTATTTAATAAACAAAATTCTGTCATAAAGTTACAGATGGCAGTGTTCTATATAACTGAAATAATTATTAAAGCATCACCTCATGCAATTTCACATTAAATTAATCTTAAATATGAATGTTTCGTAGTATGTTTATTTAATATATACAAAGTACTATCATAGAGTTACAGGTGGCAGTGTGTTGCGTTGCCTAAAATAATTACTAAAGGTTAACCTTGCATAATATTAAATTAACTTTAAAATCTAAGCCTTTTTTGAATGTTTATTTAACAAATAAAGCGAAGTCCTGTCCTAGAGTTATAGATAGCAGTATGCTTGTCAAATGTAATACTTTCTCAATTGCTAACCTAATCTTGATCATAGTAATTTATTTCCTTCCTAAAGTTAGTATTGTTTAGTAAGGTTACATGGCACTTGGATGCAAAGGAATCAATGTTACCATTTATTGATCAAAAGAATCAAAATGCTGGAAGTGGTACACAGCGAAGCATAATTACACATTGGATAAAATGAGTCAAATTTACACTTGAATTGCTTCACTTAGTAATAAATTACCTGGACATTTTTCAAAGGCGTATGTTGCCTACATCATCAACAGGCTGGCCAGTCGAAATCTGTTGATGATGTAGGCAACATATGCCTTCGAAACATGTCCAGGTAATTTATTACTTAGTGAAGCAATTCAAGTGTAAATTCGACTCATTTTATCCAATATGGTTACCATTTATTGACTATGTGTGTGAGTCATCTGAAACATTTTAATTCCACTTACTCTGTTTTCCTAGAATATTTCAAGAGTCCACATCCTCAGCTAATTGTTGAGTTGTTTCACATGTCTAGTGCATTGAAGCACTTCACTGTAGTGTTGTAATTACAAGATTTTTACTTTCTCTACACGTACTATGTGCATAGTGTATAGAGAAGCTATTGTATTGCATCCAAAAATTTGATACCAAGATTTCACTAGAAATATATGTTTTGAGACCCCCTTGAATCCAAAAAAAAATTGGATAAAGGTCTGTGTGTGTCTTTGGAAGCATAGTTCAAAACTGATAAGTCCATTAAATACCAAACTTGGTATTTTCCAAGGATGCGACGCAAAGATTTTTCCCACCCCAAACTACCCTTTACATGGAAAAAATTTCTAACATTTTGATTTTCTCAAAAATGGCTCTAACGATTTTGATTAAAATCTCTTATGATAAAGATATTTACATGCCAAATAAAATATATATCTTGAATTTTCTGGGAATAGCCTCTAAAGACCTCTTTATTCTGGATGATTTTTATTGAATTTTGCATAACTGGTAAACCACAAGAGATAGACAAAAACTTCTATACAAAAAATGTTGATTACGATTAAACACACAATTTATGTCACTTACATTTTTTTCATGGAGCTGGCCATTTTCGAGATACTCCTTGTTATTGATTTCAGTTTTAAAATAGTTAAGCTTTTCTCATATGGGAACTTATCATTCCTGGCCACACAAAGAAATGGATTTCAATCCCGTTAGCACATTTTAAAACATTTCACTATCGGTTTAGCCTAATGTATTCCCTTATTTCCCTTCTACTTTTAAAGTAATAAGACCGCTTCTGCTAAGTTTTAACATTAAATAGATAGAAGAACAAGCTTATTAACAACAATTGTAGAGAAAGTCATGTGAACTGAGCACATCAGATTTTTAGTAATTATAGTGCTTTAAAAAATATGTTTACTAATATGAAATTTTTCTTAATTGCAGCAAATTGATGGAGAAGCTTTCCTAATGATGGCTCAAGAAGATTTAGTGCAATTCATGAACATGAAGCTTGGTCCTGCAATCAAACTTTATAACAGCATTGTTCTGTTACGTCAGAGAATTCCAAGGAGTTGAAAGTGTCTGATTTCATTGCTGTTAAACTCTTTGTCAGTTGCTTCTTCTTTCCACTGAATGCAATAACTGTATTATAAACAGTGAAGCAAACTGATTTGTTCTTTAATTGTTTTTTTTTGTGTGAACATTTTCAATCATTGCTTCTCCGTGAGGAATAATTATATAAAAAAAAAAAAACCTTTTTGTTGGTTTATATTTACTTCGTCCATAAGTTTCATTCTTTTATTTTTCTTTTACAATTCCTGCTGTAACATTTTGTATATAATGTTCATTCAAATTTACTTATATACGTAAGAAAACTATTTGTACAAAATTTGTTGTGTTTGTTTACAGATATGCCCTGATCCTTTTAATCCTAGCTACTGGCTTTAAGTGCTCATAAGAAATCAGTTTCTTAGACTCTGTTAGGTATACCTTTGATGACATCCAGAAATTTTCAGAATGGATTTTTATAATATGAATTCTTTGGAAGTCAGCAGTGAGTATGAGAATAACTGTGATAACACTTTCACATTGCAGTCAGTGCTGGTGTAGCTAAGGTGGTGTTTAACTGTGTGATACATAAGTGTAAGCTCAGGAGAAGTTTTCTGAAACGAAATGAGAAAAATCACTATAAATTGTGTTTTGCCACTTTCTTAGCCATTGTAGACAATTACCTTCATAATGTATTGTTTGGAAATATTCAAACACTTTTGTGTACACTTACCTTGTCTGATTTATTGCTGATCTCCTTGTAGAAGCTTTTCATCAGCATGGTTTGCACCAAAGTTAATTGTCTTTCTTGTGTGTGGCACTTAAAATAATGCCTAACATTGCTTGGTAACTTCCATACAAGAATAAACTTCTTCTGAAATATTTTACTCCTTTCAGACACTCTTGGAATAAATTACTACAGAAATAAATGTCAGAGAGCACCATCATGTAGTGGTTACCACAGAGGTAAACAGAATGCAAATATAGGTTAGAATTTACTCTTGCGACTTGGTTGGAGTAACTTATCTATCGATTGAACTATAACTGTATTTTATTTGCCGGTGGTCTGATTGAATATTGGAATAACTACCAAACTAGTCCCTCATAAATGAAAAGTATAAGTGAGGTACTGTTAAAAAATGGCTCCACAAATATACTCAGATAATTTGAATGTCACTGTTACTAAATTCCTCTAGACATCAATTATTTGGATGCTTTAGAAAAAAACAGCAAGAATGCAATAGTATATATAGTATACTTATAACATAGTTCAAAGAATGTTTTGGTATTAAAAAAGAATTTTTCTGTTCATTTGGAGCTTCTGGTAGAATATTTAGTGAGCAATTCTCACTAAATATTCTCATCTCATGCTTTTTTCTCACCTCAGATTTGCAATAGCTGTTTGTTGACTTGCTAATTGCATTTCTGTATAAGATCACAGTACTGGAATCATTGGCATATCTACAAAAATCTCAGAAAACAAATTGCAATTGTTAAGTCTGAGTTTAATGCTGCAGGTAAATATTATAATAATATGTACATGACCTTTTCTGTCAGGGTCACTTTGCAGATTTTCATATCAGCCTAGTTGCTTAATGCCCTCTTGTGAGTGGCTGTTTGCACACAGATTAATTTGCATTTGTCATTGTAAATGACAACTGCATGAAGGAGCAAACTATAGCTATGACTTTACATACAACAGTGTAAAAATGCTATAAAACCTCAAATAATTAATGATGAAAATATTATTGAACATAAGAGAGAGAAAAAAAAATTGGTCATAAAATTTCAATGAAAAGCTAAACTGCAATACCCATATAAATTACTTAGCAACTAAACTTAACTATAAATTACATGATTAAATGTCTTAAAAGTAAATCAAGCTTATCAGGAATTAAATAGATAATGTAGAATATAGATAGAATTTTGGGGAAAAAAAGGTAATGATATTCAAAATCCAAAATCGGATAATAAGGATTTAAAGTGGAACAGATAACTCGATATCTTGCGGATCATACTTTAGTCTGTCTCTTTATAGCAGCAGCACTAGATCATATTAAAAGACAGGGAAAAATAAATACAATAAATATTGGATAGGTAGAATCAGACTGAAAAATTCAATGCCATAGCCGGGATTTGAACCATGTATCTCCCAGTCTGTCGCTGGTTGCTGTAACCACTGACTTACTGTGGCAACATGCTGATGCGGTATTAAATTTCTCAACTGGTTTTCATGTAAACCGCAAGTGATCTCAAATTATTTTGAGGATGACATACCCCAATGACCATTTACAGTTTTTGTAAGTACTTTCAGTCCTGGGCTTCATAGTTTAACCAACTATTAGGCCAATTAGAGTTAATTGTTTTACCACACCAAGTGTAGGACAGGAATTAGATAGGTAGAGTCAGACAAAATTCATTGTCATAGCTGGGATTTGAACCATGGATCTCCTGGTCTCTAGCTTGCTCTAACCACTGAGCTACCTTGGCATATGCTGGCTCTGCATTAAATTCCACTACTGATTTGCATTTTTCCTGGTAAATCACAAGGTGATCTCAAATTATTTGTACCTATCTGCCTGTTATTCTTCAAGTTCATATTAAATCAAAGTATGACGTTAGTGGTGCTAAAGAAGGTAGGGGGTGATGATCGAAAAATGGAAATAAAAAAACAAAGTGCAAAGTCATTCTATGAGACAGCGATATTGACATTCTTGACATGCTTTAACTCTGGGTCGTGTGCAAATGGTGATAAAATGCTTGGGATGAGACTGTTAGGTATCAATGATTTCAACAGGCAGATTGTAACATATTACCTGTTTTAGAAGTTCATCTTTCTCTCACGGTGACATCTTCATACCTAAATTGTTTTTATTATTCTCAGTGAATAAAAGAAATTTATATGTTGTCAGACTTTATCAAAATGTCCTGTTTTCCTTCAAATATCCTCCTTTTCAAAATTTGGATCTGGCCACCCTAGTTAAAATACTGTGACTATCACCTGTGGCCATAATTGTTGCACGTGTGTGAATAGCTTGCTTCAGAAATCCTCTCCAATTGCCATGCATTATTACACTTGCATTAGTGGAGTTCTTTTGACATCAAAGGCATACTGAGTGAGTATATTTGATTACAAGTTTCCTGCTGCATGATAAACAGGTATAAAAAGAAGAGTGAACCCTTCTTAGAGTTTCAGTTTCAACTGGGAATGCATTGCGTGCAACAGTTGACTGAATTTCAATGAGAAATTCATAGCACATAGTAGCCACAAACTTCAAAGGAAACTAGATGGCAGAATTGTTGAAGCATCGAAGAAAAACAGTTACTTGGGAGCAGATTTTTTATTTGTAATCAGTAGAAGAAATAAAGAGTTGTTTGTTGGAGAAATAAAACAAGAGTTTTTGTTACAATGCCAAGACAAATGTATATCTTGAATTTTCTGGGAATAGCCTGTTAAGTCCCTTTGATGTTTATTTAATTGGTAAACTGTAAGATGGAGACAATAATCTTACAACCTAAAAACTGGATATTGTCAAAGTACAAATATAGTCAAAAATGTATTTGGTGTTAACCATTCAAGGCATAGAGTGTTATTTGTAGAGGGTGGATTAGAGTGACTTGGTCTGTGATTTCAAGTTACTGATGCAGAGAGTATGTCTGGGCATGTGTCCTGAGGGTGGTTAAAGAAATACATTGTAGTAGGCATGATGTTCCAATTTGCAGAGAGTGCATATGCTACTGCTGGAACTGTAGTAACAACCAGTGCAAAGTTATTATAGGAGGACTTGAGGTATCTGATGCATTATGCATAGTGTGTGTGTGTTTTTTTTTTTTTTTTTTTTTTGTGTGGATCCTCTTTAATTACTGGGTTCTTACAGGGGGTGAAAGACCACTTAATTTTGCTCAGAGGCTTCTTTTTCAGGCCTGAGATTCTTTTACGTGCCATAAATCTATGACACAGGACCAACGGCTTTACTTCCCTTCCAAAGGAAGCCATGCTAAGGATGTTTACAGCTGAAAAAATCCATCGTCCTCTGCCTAGTGTAGCAGGCATGCAGTTAAACAGAATAGTTCGGAGCAGCTGTGCATTAGTGGTGGTGTTACAAGCAAAAAAAAAAAAAAATAAATAAAAAGGCGTGTTATTTATGGATGCTCTTAACTACTGTGATTCTCAGTGTCCCATTCTACACTGGGCGTGAAAGGCCAATTTTGCTCAGAAGCCTCTCTATCAGGCTTGAGGTTCTTTTACATGCCGTAAATCTACAACACAGGACCAATGGCTTTACTTCCCTTCCGAAGGAAGCCATGCTAAGGATTTTTACACCCGAAAAAATCCATCGTCCTCTGCCGGGTTTGAACCCGCGACCTTGGGTATATGAAGTTAGCATGGTAACCATTACACCATGGAGGGCGACTACAAGCAGAATGTCTCAAGTATGTAGAGTCACAAAACTGAACATCTTACACACGAGTTTGGAGGTAATATCTTCAGGAGTAAAGGAGAAAGAACTACATATATGTAAACTGGAGTTAAGAGGTCAGTAAAAGTGGCATTTAGAAAGGCACTGCAACAGCAGAAAACATGGGGAATACATACAAGGGAATCTGTCAACATCAGGTTCAAATTCAAATGAAACATTTTATATTGACTTGTGTCAGTGCAAATATCCCATTTAAAAAATTGGATAATCTACACTTACAAAGCAACACATTCCCAGCAAGTCGATTACAAAAAAATTATTTTCCCTCTCTTTACCAGAACATTTTAAACAAGTGGGTGACTACAAACTATTTGTCATTGTGGCTGAAATAACAGAAGTGACAGGGAGGTTCGTTATAAATGTAATTGTAGGTTAATTTTAAAGCTTTCATTTGACCCCCTTGTAATAGTTTTATAGTGAAAAATCCATCTATGGAAGTGCTACCCTTTCTTTTCCAATTATATCCTCATAATATTTATTTAATCTATTCTTAATTATACTAGAATATTTTTATAGCCACTGTTCAGAGGAGCCAGAGTTCATATGTAAGTTATCTAGGACTTGCTAAATAATTAAATAAACTAAAAATTCCTGATTAATATGATCCTCTCTAGGAGAGTTGTTACTTTTTGATTCATTACACACATAATTCATTCATCAATAGAGATTTGTACCAAATCATTAATAATTGACATCTGCATTTTTAATAAGTTGTCATATTGTGACCATTAGTGATGAAAGTAATTAATCCAAGATTCTTTGGATATACAATTTAAAATAGCAATTTGTTTTGTTTCATTATTTAAGATTTTTAAAACCTTAAATACATTAAAACCCATAATTACCCACTTCAAGGGTCTGTGACCTACATGTGTAATAACCAAGATAGCTTTATACAGAATATTTTATTAGGTATGAAAAACCAAGTTTGATGCAATTTATAGGAAATACAGCACAATAAATGTTATATCTGAATATTTGGTTGCAGTGCAGTGCTCACTGAAGAACAAGATCATTTCTTATGAAAAAAATATTTTATTGTTCATCAGGGATGTTACTAGTACCACTAATTATTACATTTTCACTTTTTCATTTTGTACTACTGAACAACTCGCCATATACTGCAAATTTAAAGAAAAACTAAAGGGATTAAAACACATTGACAAGGAGCCTTTTGATGATATGAATTCTTTTCAAGAAAAGGTATTGTTATTCACCCATTAGAGCCAGGTGATCCTCCATGGCCTAGGGTAATTTGCTTACCCCTGGTTTCCAAGGTTGCAGGTTCAAACCCAGTGGAGAACGATGGATTTTTTTCAGGCTTCCTTCAAGAGAGAAATAAGGCTGTTGATCCAATGTCATATTTACGATGTGTAAAAGGATCTCAAATAAACAGGCCTCTGAACAAAACAAAATTAAGCAGTCTTTGATGCCCAATACAGAACCACAGTGGTTAAAACAACATCCATAAAGGAAATCAACTTAATTTATGGTAATACCAACCATAAAGACTTGGCTCCTAAGTACCAATCAAACTATTTTCTCATCTTAAGTTTAAGAGAGTAAAAATGTTGCAAATAATATACAATATTTTTATTCCTTTTTGAGCCGATAACATGCTAATCACAGGATTTGTAAGGTTATAGGGGATAAAATCACGCAGTATTAATATGGAATGTCCAAGAATTTGACAAATAGAGCATAATGAACAGAAAAACATTATAATCTGGAGTGTAATTATAGGGTTTTAGTGTATTTTTGGATGAGGTCTAGAGATATCATATTCTAAAACTGCAACAAACTGTTCCCAGCTATGCTATTTATTACTTTAATTTTAAATTTGAATGTTTAGTAATAATAGGGTAGCAGTAGAATGGACAAAGTAGTAACAGTAAATAGTAATCACCTAACACTTAGTCATTTACAATAATAGTGGTATATCTACATTAGCCTAGGACCCCAAAGTTTGTAAAAGACCCTGAATATAACCATTGCAATTGACAGCATGGTATAAATAGAAAACAATAAATCTTTAACCTTATCTTCATGTTGCTGTTTTATATGTTGTAAGCATCGTCATGATATTGTTTGCATGTAAAACATATACAAATAATCCTTTGCCACTTCTGCTAGAAGGCCGATTATATTGCATTGTATTATTACTTTCCCTGTGTACCAATTGTAACAAAACTCTTTCAAAAAGGTGGTATTCACACTACCCTTTTATTTAATTTCCTTAACATCATTCATTGGTTCAGTTTTTCTCTCTGGATTGCTTTTCAGGCCAGTTACATTAATGATATCAGCTTGTGTCTTTAGTGCAGAGGTGCCACACTTAGAAATAATACCTTAGAGCACTGACTTGCCCTAATTCTAGCATTTAAAAACTGATGTGTTACATTCACTTGACTTTCTCTAGTCACTATTGTTAATTTTACATAGTTTCTGCAAACTATTCTTATAAAAGTTTATTTTTTATCTACTTCAAATTATTCGATATGAAACTTTTCAAAAATAATTTTATTACACATTACATTATACGTCCAGTTGCTCTATGATGGTTTGACTTGAGGGAGACCAGGAAATCCATGGTTCAAATACTAGCTATGGTTTTGAACTTTTTAGTCCGACTGTAGCTTTCCAATTTTTATTTTCTCTAGCCCCATATGTACAATGTACATAGGGATAGAGAAGGTGGTATTGTAAAATGCACCCAAAAATTTGATACTGAGATTTCACCAGAAATGTATGTTTTGGGGTCCCCCCGAATCCGAAAAAAGCATTTTTAAAAAAAGGTGTGTGTGTGTGTGTGCATGCGTGCGTGCATCTTTGGACAGTATAGCCTCAAAACGAAAAGACCGTTAAATACCAAACTTGGTATTTAGGTTTAGTATCTTCCAAGGATGCGACACAAAGATTTTCAAAAAAATTCCCCTACTAAAAACTACCCTTTACATGGAACAAATTTCGAAAATTTTGACTGTCTTAAAAATGGCTCTAACGATTTTGATTAAAATCCTGTATATTAAAGCTATTTATGTCCAAAATAAAATGTATATCTCAAATTTTTGGGGAATAGCCTCTTAAGACCTCTTTATTCTGGATGAATTTTGCTTAACTGTAAGAGATAGAAAAAAACTCACTACATAAAAATGTACATCACAACAAAACACACAATTTATGATCTTTACGTTTTTGTTGTGGAGGTAACCATTTCTGAGATATTCCTTGTTATTGGTTTCAATTGTGAAGTACTTTAACTTTTCTCAGACAGGAAGTATCCGCTTTTCTTTTGTTCTACTCCTGGCCAAGCAAAGAAGTGATTTGCAATGACAATCACATAACGATAGCTTTTAAAACATTTGACAATCATTTTAGCATAGCGCATTCCCTTATTCTCTTCTACTTATTAGGAACTAAGTAACAACATTCTGCTAATATTTATCTCAATTAGCATTGTGTACAAAGAAGAATAATCTTTTGTAGGATGTTTGTAGAGTAGCTAAAGAAAGTCATGTGAGTGTAACACATCAGATTTTTTCCCCTCCAAAACTAAAGCTTTTGTCCCAAAAAAAAGATACCCTGACACATACTGAGATAGGTTTGAAACAAATGTTGGTCGCCATGAGCTAAGTAAGTAAGTAATTAATTACCAAACAGCTTGTCTACAACAATAGACATTTGGTGGGACTGGTACCTGCAGGAAGTATCTTAACATTTTCGTGTCCATTCCTGTAAATACTTGTAGGTTTTTTTTCATTTTTGGGTAGGAATATGAGGTATGTTCAAAAAGAAACCAAAGTTTTGCTTTAACACTTTTATTACCTATAGGACAACATTTTAAGCAGTCTCCAGCAAAATAGTCCCCTCTGCTAGCAATGCATGTTCCCATCATTTTTTTGGAATGCCTCCTACAATGCATTTTCTGGGATGGTGCGCAGGTTCCTTGTTGCATTGTCCTGAATCTCCTCTAAGATTTGGAAACATCGTCCTTTCAATGCGTTTTTCAGTTTGGGAAACAGGAAAAGGTCTGTTGGGGCAGTTTCAGAGAATAAAGTGGATGGAACACAATGGGAATGTGATGTTTTGCTAAAGAAGCAACATTTGAGCCAGTGCACTGTCATGATGCAACATCCAATTCTGGTTTTCCCACAATTTATACCTCTTCACGCATACAGCATCCCTCATGTTTCTCTAGATTCTCTTGTAGACATTCTTGTTTACCATCTGACAACGTGGTACAAATTAATGATGGACAATGCTTTTGTACATCACCTTGACCTTTGACCAACACTGGGTGAGGGGATACTTGTTCATCCACTGTGATGACTGCACCTTCATTTCAGTGTCATAGTCATATCTCATCACCTATTAAGATGTTCTTAGGGAAGTTTTCATTGCATATTTTCACTCCAGTGACTGTAGCTCACTTACTGTCTGAGCAAACTGCAGCTAACAGCAGTTTATATAAACCTGCAGTAGATGCAGCGTGCCCCCTCTGCTGGTTGGCATGCTATTTCAAAAGTTTGGTTTCTTTTAGGAGCCACTGTTAAGATACTGAAACTTTAACAAAGTTCTTAAATTTTATTTAAGATATATAAGTATAAAGAAAGTTCATATATGTCAAGAATCGTGTTAAATTAAGTTTCAATTTCTTTACAGTGTAACAACTGAAGAAAGAAAAATATTTATTTGTAACATTTTATTTTTCTTTTAGATTGTAAAAAAAAGGTGACATTACTTAAAAGATAAATGGACAAATGCTCCAATCAAATGAGAGATACCAAATGATAATCTCAAAAGCAGTTATAACATAAAACCTCACTATATAAGAAAAAACTTATCCATCCTTATTTTAAAATTGGAAATGAAAATGCTCTTTTGCTCACATATGTTTGTCTATTTTGATTCACACTCAAACTCGCAAATGTATTAATATGCCAAAAAGTTTCAATGCCCTGCAGTTTTCAAAATGAGTTGCTCTAAAAGTCTCACAATAAAAAATAATCACATGGCACAGGAAATTTGCTACCAACTAAACATTTCTGAAGGAAAGGTTATTTGAGCACATTATCTACACATCACTAAATATGAAAACTCTAACAAGCTCACATTATCAAGATATGTCACAGCACTGGGAAACTAAAGGCACAGATTAAAGAAATAACACATTAGTCTTGCCACTTACAGGCAATCTGTTATACATGATATACTTAGCTTTCCAAAGTAGATGTTTAATGTGTAGAGGAAACAAACTCAATCTGTATCACTCTCACTCACAATTCCATTCAATAAAACATTCTGACTTTTCACTTACAAATTTAACTTGTGAAACATTCTCTCCTCCAGTTCCATTATTCACATAAACTCTAAACACCCAACATGATTTGACTTCATCACTAAACGTGTAACACTGCTGAGATTCTGCACACCACTTTTAAGATATATTAAAATAAAATACAGAAAAGAACTAAAAATAGCAACTATATATGAAAATGCAGGACTTGAAATACTCTGCATCTAAGACAAACACATGAGAAATAAAAGCAATTTGTACAAAAAGTCTATCTACAAACAGGGAAACAATAATGAATGCACAGACTGAAAGACTAGATTGGGTTACCATAAAGAAGTGGGATGGCATTCTTCCTTCCATACAGCAGAACATAAAAAATAAAATGTGAATGCAACTATCAAGAAGGTCTTAGCATTTAAAAACAATACCTTAATTTGAAGCTTCATTAAGTACTGGCTACATGCCATTTCAAATCAAATATGTTACTAAATTAAAATACAATCTCCGACAGTTGACATTATTCTGCTGCATAGAAGAGAAAAAGATGTCAAGCCATCACCTATCACATTGAGCTAAGCTTGCAGCAACAAGTTTGCAACCGCACCCTTTGCCCAGCAATCAAACAGATCATCACGTGTTTTGAAAAGACCCACAAAATGTTCATTACCATATCAGTGTCATATGTCAAACGAAAGGTTTCCCAGACTCCACATGTAATCTTCTAAACCTATGCAAACTGACAAGACATCAACTTGCTAGCTACAATACTCCTGCAGAAGCTCAAAGCTTGCCTAACTTATGGAACGAAGAGTCGGTGGTGGTGGTGGTAGTGGTGGCGGTGCATGACTTGTACCAATGCAATGAGGCGAAGCCTTTAACTGAGCTGGCATGCATAGTGCATCGCTATTCTCTTCAAGAGCAGATGGTATGAGACATCATCAATTGGCACAAATAAGTACACATTAAAAACCGACTGAATCATCACACCTAACTGATGCAGTTACAACCATACCATAAAAATTAGGGTCATACCTTACTAAGCCATTCACTGTCAAGAGATATACAAGATAATGGAAAGTTTATGTGAAAGGATCATTGAATTGCCTTATTCACATCTAACACTTGTTGTAAAAAATACAAGAGTGCCAATTAAGCATGTACAAACTTCATTTGCATCTCCATGAGCCCTTCTTTCATTGTTCTTGGCTCCACAAACAAACAACGCGCTTCTCTGGCCATCTTCTTCTTAAGCAGTTAACAGCAAGAAACATTTATCCCAAGTTTGCATCAAGTGCAATAACATAAATAGTATTCTTCATTTCTTGATGTTCCAACAACATATAAACCTCACTCGCGTCTTAGCTCCAAACTTGTACAAACGTTTTGTCATGGTTTTCAGTCTAATGCACAGTCTTGTGATTGTGATGAAGCATAAGTCACCTCATGTTGATGCAACTCAGGAAGGCCCGTTCCTGCCCGTCCGCCAGCCATCACACGGCCCAGTGGCTGCATAACATGCCGGGCGGTGTGGGTGGAGACGGGCCAGGCCAGGCCAATTCTCAGTCCCAACCATTCTCCTTGATCATGTGGGCCAGCTCGATGATGTACTTGCCCTCCTTATACTTCTGGCTTGACTCAAACGCGTGCTCCTGAAATTAAAATAACACTTATTAGTACAACAATTAAAACAATATTGCAACTGAAGTTATTTATTAACTATCTTGAGTCTTCTATTAAAACACAAAAGTCCACCTTCTTTATTGTGTTATAAAATCTGGGAGCTTGCCTCTGTAGTTTGGGGATAGCATGTCTGCCTCATATTCAACAATTCCCAAGTTCAAATCTTGGGAAAGGAAAAACAAAATTAATTTAAAGAAATAAAAAAACTAAAAAAGAATGATGCACAGACCAACAAATGTATAATGCATAATGAATAAAGCACCAAAAAAGAAAGAAAGAAATGGGGGGGGGGGAAGGATTCCTGCAATCTCCAAACCCTATAATAAAACTAAAGTAGTGTCTGAAGAAGGCACATCTCTGAAACAGCCATAGGGTGAAATTAGCCCACAGAAAATAAGCCCTTAAGCCTGGAAAATTAGATTAGATCTTGGTTAGCGTGAGTTACCCAGATAAGGTTTTATTCCAGGACTTTCCTTTATCCCAAGAAGATGAATGTCGAATAACTAAGCTCCATGGACTAATTTCAATACTTCAAAGATTTCATTCATTGTCTAATTTACCTACCAGGCTAAAGGATGTTAAACTTAAAAAAGAAAATCTGGAAATATTTTCTGAAACATTTAGGAAATATTTCAATCTTCTGCCTTACTGATGACTATCTTTATTTTCCTTGGATCTCTTCTCTCTGCATGCTGGATCTCTGGTGGCTAGTTTACATAATTTGATAATACTTGCTCATTTGTGATTAACTCAAAGCTCAAAACACTAAATGTATTTTTAAAATATATATTCCTTCTCATGCTATAAATCTAATCTTGTCACCAAACGTTTTAGCAATTGTATACATTCTCCAACATTATAATTTTTGTTCCAAAAATGAGGCACAACTGCCAATATTCTAATTGTTTATATCTAATATTTCTCCTGTATTCTGAAAATCTGATTTTAAATTCCTTTTTGTTATGCTTATATAGAACTTTTCACAATCTTGGCATTTCATTTTATAAATCCCTGCTTTTAACTCTTGAGGTATTGTATCTTTCAGAGGCTTATTTAAACACTCTGAGAAGCATAACTTTTGGCAACAAGATTAGAACTTACTACATAGGAAAACATACATTTTTTTTAAAATACATTTAAAGTGTTGAGTTACTGCCAAAGAGAAGTATTAGCAAATTGTGTAACTAACCACAGAGATCAGCAGCAGAGGTAAGGAAAAGTAAGATAATACCAGTCATCAACAAGACAAATGATGGAAACTTAATATTTCCAAAAATGTTTCTGGATTTTATAACACCATGAAGTAAGTGGAGTTTTTTGTTTTAATAACATGGTTAATGCTTATTAATGTTAACTTTGCCATTGGAGTTACAGACAAGACCAAAATAATTCACTTTATTGGATGCATTATTGATCAAATTAACTAGTGAACCACATTAAATCACATTAATGGCTAATAATTAGGGTTGACAGGAGCAAATTTAAATTAAACTATTCTAGTTTCACTTACAAAAATTATAGGAACATCATAATTTAATATCTTCTACACATGTTGTGTTTAGCTTTAACATGGAGTCATTGATTGAACTGCAGTTTTTATAGTGAAAATACATAAAAAGCAAAAGTAGTCCATCTGTTATCTCTCCCATAAGGAAAAAAATTAAGTTTAAAGTGATAAAGGTTGACTTTAGGTACCGTTTCTACTCAGCAACAGCTGCCCGATTCATTCATTTATTATCTGCAGTTAAAATTATTTAATAATTCATAGCATTGTCAAAATCAAAATGTAAAAATAAATAATAAAAACACATTTCTAAATAAAAAAATATATTTGCAAAGTTAATTTCATTTACACCTGTACTTCTATTTACACCCAATTCAACATTAACAGGTTATAAATATTATCCTTATGCACTACTTATAAATTATTCTATTGCATAAAAGTTCCCTTTAATGCAGTACTTCTTAGATTCTATTTTAACCCTTCTTATATATTTTATGCTTTTTATATTTTAAGGAAACTTGTTATACAGAATTCATGCAATCACCGATGATTTACTTTTGTAAATTTCCAATTTATGTTATGTTTGTGTGTCTGATTATTTGTTTTATTGCTATTTTCTGTACTTTTTTGGAAACAATTACCTCAACTACATACAAAAAATATAATGTTAAAATGTTAGTTTCCTAAAATAATCTCTCTACGATTCCTGTCTGTTTAATCCTAATTGCTCTTTTTTACTTTCTCCAGCACAAATGTACACATAATGTACATAGTAGCTAGAGAAGGTATTGTATTCCACCCAAAAATTCTGTGTAGAGATTTCACTGCAAATATAGGTTTTGAGGTCCCCTTAGAAAAAGGTCTGTGTATGTGTTGGTGGACAGCATTACTCAAAAATGAAAATACTATTAAACACCAAACTTGGTATTTATGTTTAGTATCTTTCAAGGATGCGACAGGAAAATTTTTAAGATAATCCCTCCACTGCAAACTACCCTTAGAGTTTTTTTTTTTTTTTTCTCAACAATTGCTAACAATTTTGATTAAAATGCTGTATATTAAAGATATTTATATCACAAATAAAATGTATAATTGAATTTTCTGGAAATAGCCTCTAAAGACCTCTTTATTCTGGATGAGTTTTGTAGAATTTTGCAAAGTGGTTAAACCAAAAGAGATAGACAAAAACTTACTACACCAAAATTGTAGATCTTGTTAAAAAACATAATTTATGTCATATCAATTTATCTTGTAGAATTGAGCATTTGAGATATTTCTTGTTTTGGCTCCAACTTTAAATTACTTAACTTTTCTAAAACAGGACCATGTTAAGTGTTAGCGACCAACTTTTAAAAGATTTGACTATTGTTTTAGTCTTATGTATTCCATTATTACCTTTCTGCTTACAAAAAAGCAAGTAAACAGACCAACTCTGCTACTGTTAGCATGATGTATATAAGAGAATAATCTTTTGTAAGAATAGTTTGTATATGGAACAGCTAGAGAAAGTTATGTGAATGGAACACATCAGATTTTTATAATATAAAAAATCTTTTTGTGTGTCATTGAACTTTGATCTCAAACTGTAATACCATTAGAAAGATGTGGCTATACTAATCCATAATAATCCTTTAATAAGACATCTAATTGAACAAGTTTTGCAATTTGTTTTAATACAAAACAGAGATATAAATATTAATATCAGAGGCTGCAAATAACTTTGCCTGCATCAAGGCTACATGTACTAAACTGCACTAAAGATAACTTGCTACAAAGACTTCATATGGTGAAGACAAAAGACAATTGCAATTCATTTTTTTCCCATTGAAGAGTGCCTCCAAGGAGAGAAACTTAAGAGAGACAATTCCACATTTCTGTAGGTTCTTTCATTTAATCATTTTTAAACACTGATATGCAAGGAATTAGATATTATGGTAATGTTGCATCATTTGCATCCAGGGCTGTATAACAGGTAGACAACCTATGAAAATCAAATCAAGCTGAATTTCAAGTTGCCATTATTTATGAAGTATGAAGTTGGTAATAGATTCCATAATGGATGAAATAAGGCAGGAAATTAACAATTTATATACATATGAATAGCTGGCCATGCTTATTGCAGAATAAATGAGGGCTCCCTTTCAGGTAGTGATGAAATATGAATAATTAATTTGCCACATAACCTGAAATAACTATTAAGTCATGACTTTACATATTTCTGCAATATTCAATTAATGTTGAAATCTTTATGTTTCATGATATATTTAGCAAATTCATGTTAATGCTGTAGATGGCACATAACTCAAAATTATTACTCACCCAATTCTGAAATATTAAATTAACCTTAAAATCTGAATGTTTTGTAATATGTTTATTTAACAATTAATACAAATGCTCTCATAAGGTTACAGGTGGCAGTGTGCCACATAAATATAACCTAAAAGCATGTAATACTGCAATGTTAAATTCATAAATTCTGAATATATATGTTTATTTAACAAATAATGCCTGCAAAGTTATATTACAGTGCTACAGGTGCGACATAATCCAAAATATTAAGGCATAACCTTGTGCAATTCTGCACCATTAAATTGGCTTTAAAATCTGAATGTTTTGTGATAATATATTTAACAAAAAATATAAAGTTCCAACTCAGATATATCAAATAAGAAGTAGTAATTTAGATAGTGGGGCACCATAATTTAAATATATTCTCTTGACTGCCTCCGTGGTCAGCGAGCTGACTTCTCACCCGGAGGGTTCGATTCCCGGCTGGGGCGGGGAATTTTTCTTTAACCAGAATTATTCCCTATCCCCCACAGAGTCTGGAAGTATGAATGTGGGAGTGAATGTGCATGTGTTCAGTAATATAAAGTTTAACCTAATGTTCTGAACCAACAGTTTCACAAGTCACAGCCCCCGATATGACCATTGATGTTAAAGGGGGATATACAAATGGGGGGGGGGGGGAATCTCAAAATTACAGATGGCAGTGTATTTGACAAATTGTATACAATCTGATATCATTGAAATTAAACTTTCCCAACTTCTGGGAATTAGAAAGAGATTTTAAATGTGAATGAATAGTAATTAAACCAAATGAGTAAAGGGGAATTATTTGATCAATCACTATTTACAACTGGGCATTTAACTTCTATTCAAGTTTGAAATTAAACTTCTGCATTACATCACTTCCATTCCCTTTCACTATTTGTCAAATTAATCATGATCAAAGTGATTTCTTCTTTGCTAAGGTTGGTATGATTTATGAGATTAAGTGATGCCTGGATGCAATCATCAGTGAAACATTATAATTTGTAAATAATTATTTCTTGTCAAACATGGGCCTACGGAAGCTAAAACATGTGTAAATTAATTTTTTATCTACTTTCACTACAAAAGATCCCAGCTTGATCTGTAAAATCAATTTGACAATCCCTTGTAAGTTGGAAAAGTAAAATCACACTGAAAGAATTCAATGTCATAGCTGGAATGTGAACCATGGATCTTTAGGTTTCTGAATCCAGGCTCTAACCAAATAAGCTACCATGGCAAGATGCTGACATGACATTAAATTTACATACTGACTTAAATTTTTTTCCCAGTAAACACAAAGTGTTCTCAAACTCATTTTGAGATAAGGTACTTCAATGGTGACTCACAACATAGTAAGTATTGTCAGCCATTAGATAACCACTATTATAATTTTTTTATCAAATAAAGATTGAAAGAAAATATAAACAGGTAACACAAAGAGGAACATGGACACAAAGGTTTACAGAACACGTAAGAAATGTGAAATATAAACAGAGACATCACAGCAATTAAGAGTATTTTTACTCCCTTTTCATCATTTGAAAGGGAAACTTAAGCTTTCAAAACCTTTTTAAAAACTAGTGGAACTCTCCATTTAAGAAAACTTATTTGTCATATATTTATAGAATATCTTGGTTAGGATGAGCTAATCAGATAAGGACTTTTTCTAGGGTTTTCCCTTATCCTAGAGATAAATGTCAGGTAACTGAAAGCTCTAGGAACCCTACTCATTTGAACATTATTTCATCCACTGACCAAATAATTTACCACATTGACTAAACTAAAAGGAAAAAAAAAAGCTTGATGTCACATATGAAAGTGGTCTTACTGTACAATAAATTCACAAGAAAACAGCATCTACAACCACTGGAGGAAGCATGGCAGTAAAACTAGACTGTTTTCCAGCAAGTTCTGGTGTAGAAATTTAGGCAAATAATATCAATTTGTACATGTAAAAGTCCTCAAAACAAATTGCAAACTCATAATAAATAATGTTATAAGCCCTTATATATTTAAAATATTACATACAACAATATTTGTAATACTTCTATGAGTAAATTTAAAACAAGCATGTTGATTAGAATACATATCTTAAATGTATTATTGTAAATGAAAAAAAAATGTATAGAAACCAATCTAAACATCCAAGAATAGGTAGTTGGTTAAGTTTCAGTTTTCTGTTCTCAGTCAATAAACTTATTTTGTGTATCTGTCTTCATTGTTTAAGAAAGCAAGGAGATATTCACTCATTTTCTACACAGTTTTTCAAGTCACTCATTCATATAACTCCATCTTTGCTGATATTGCCAGGTCAATTTGCACTAATATTTGTAAAATTCCAAATTTAGTCTTTACAAACAACCATTACAATTCAGTGAATGCCTCCCATGATAATCAACAAACTCTGGTTAAAACTACTCATTACATCAATATTAATTAGAATTCCATCTATTATCCCTGAACTAGAGGCAACCTCTGTGGTGTAATGGCTACCATGCTAACTTCATATACCCAATGTCATGGGTTCAAACCCGGCAGATGACAATGGAGTTTTTCGGGTGTAAAAATCCTTAGCCTGGCTTCCTTCGGAAGGGAAGTAAAGCTGTTGGTCCTGTGTCGTAGATTTATGGTACACAAAAGAAACTCAAGCCTGATAGAGAGGCCTCTGAGCAAAATTAAGTGGTCTCTCATGCCCAATTTAGAATGGGATGCTGAGAACCACAGTAGTTAAAGAGCATCCATAAATAACAGCATTTGTTTTTTGTTTTTTTTTTTTACCTCCTAACATGAAACATAGCTATTATTCAAAAATTAGCTAGCCAACATGCGACATCTTGAAGCAGATAGTCATTTATAGCATAAACACCTCTCCATAGGTTGCAAGCTGTCATTTTTGAAACACTGTACAGTTCAGAAACACAACCACTACCTAACCAGCAGAGTGTAGTTTGGAGCTTTCTTTTACAATGGTGCTTTATTCCTTTCTGTGAAATAGTCTAGGGCATTATCTATTCTTCCAAATGCTTTAGCATTTAATCAAAACCTCTTATAATTGCATGCTTCTTTCATCAAATTTTACCTTATTCTTGGTCTAAAATTTCTTGGATGATGAGTATTTGCCCTGTCTTCATCACTATTGAGTCAGAATTACACACTATATTCATTTTGTGAGTACTGTGCAAACATACAGAAATAATTCAAGCAACGTCCACTAATAAAATTATTAGAGTAGATATAGTTATGACATTGAGCCAAATTAAAGTGAATCAATTACATTAACTTTTATGAAAAGCCTTGCTGATGTTATTAGTACAAGGTGCTAATATCATTAGCTGATACATTTATATCTATGGCAGGCACAAATTTAATAGTGGGGAGCAGGAGGAGCTAGTCCAAAAATCATCCAATTAAATTAGTATGCACACCAAATTTATGTTTGCTTACATAATACCCTATAAATTGTTATCATATTACTGCAGTAACTTTATCCCACTCTTCTATGTGTGGCAACATCTCACTTCTCTGGTAGTGGTCAATTATCAGCCACCATTAACTTTTGTGCCTGCCATAAAACTACTAACTAATGCATTAAATAGAACTATATAATATTAGCTAATATTATTTATTAATAATATTAGTGTAAAGGATTCAGAAACAGACTGAAGGGCAATCTTCAATACAAAATTGTTCAAAATCTGTTGGTTTTATAACAGATATATACAGCAGAAAAATAAATTCAGTTTCTTTTAAACTGTTCATTGGCTTAAGTGTGGTTTTCTTAAAATGCCTCACTGTGTAATTGGTGAAAAAAATTTTCATAAAAAGAAATGTTTATGGTAAAATTGGTATTCAAAGGAAAAAGGAATAATTCAGTGTAGCATATAGAATCATCAGATGATGGTGATACTTCATGAATATGAGTGATAGGATTATAATGTAATACTGAAGACAGAGTCCAAACAAGATGATATTTGAGTCAAAGCAATGGGAAAAGCTGCTTGGCAAGTCAAGAGTTCTCACACATATTAACTCTTCTTGGAGTCCCACTGGAGGGGGAGAGTGATAGCCAATATATCACTGGGCAAAGGTCATAGCACAATGCTTGCACTTCCTGCCCTTCATTCCAGCATATCATCTAGCCGTAATAACAGCTTGCCTTAAATTCTAACTTATATGCTGCAGGTGAGTCATGAGTGTTATGCTGCTCTCTGCCATGCAGTCAAGTTGTAATAGCCTGCAGAGGATATATTTGAAAGAGACACTGAAGAATAATAATAATAATAAAAAAAAAAAAAAAAAAATCTAGCCGTAATAACAGCTTGCCTTAAATTCTAACTTATATGCTGCAGGTGAGTCATGAGTGTTATGCTGCTCTCTGCCATGCAGTCAAGTTGTAATAGCCTGCAGAGGATATATTTGAAAGAGACACTGAAGAATTAAAAAAAAAAAAAAAAAAAAAAAAAAAAAAAAAAAAAAAAAAAAAAAAAAAAAAAAAAAAAGGAATTTTTCTTTGAAGACTAGTAAGGTAATTCTGATACTTTAAAAATAAAAGTCGCAAAGTAACTGTTATCCTACTTTAACTTACATATTTCCACCCAAGTGTCGTCTTGCAGCACTCGCAGTAAATGTCAGCAACAGCGTGGAGTCCAGTGAGAAGCACCCGTTCCTCTGCCGGTCCACAACCCACATTCACTCTGTAATCATAAAGTTCTCACTTTGACTTTTGCATTTAAAACGCTCACATAGAAGTTTATTTTTTGTTTTGTTTTTTTTCCCTTCCTTTGGGAAAAAAAATAATAATACTTCCAATGTTATTTATTTTGCAAAATACTTATACAACTCAAAAAAGGAATGTATACAAAGTTTAAATTTAAAATCATTAGAACTTGCATAGAGTGAAATATGTATTATGGAAATGAATCAATGTTAAAAATTAAATGAAATTCAGTATTATTTATAAATATTTTTTAACTTCAGTAGTTCAAGCATCCCATTCTATACTGGGCTTATAGAAAGACTGCTAAATTTTGCTCAGAGGCTTCTATCAGGTTTGAGGTTCTTTACATGCCATAAATCTGTCATAGGATGTTATAGAACTGGAAACATGGTGTAGTTATTTTAAACATCTGATGGTATAGGAACTAAAGTAACAAACTGGAACCTGGTGACCCTGATATTGAGTATACACATAATTTATATGTAATAGAGTAGGAAGGGAGAGTTGGGCCTGGACTAGATTGGGTGTACATATGTAGATTAATAGGATATACAAAGGGAGTGAATTTGGATAAATGAGTTTTATGTGGAGAGCTAGATAATGACTTGCATTATATATATATTAGAATGTGAAGAAACAAGGTTGTGGAGGGAGAAGTTTATAATTAATAAATGGGGGAAATATAGCAAAAAGGATATAAAAATCAGATAATGAAGTTAAAGAAGGAAGAGGATATAAAAATGTTAGGGAAATTTATGGCAAAGACAAGAGAGAAATGGTATAGAAAAATAAATAGAAGTAATGTGAACTAAAGCAAGACCAACATGCATAAATAACCACAAAGTTAGACCAAAGAATAAAATAGCAACTCAAATATGTAAGAGGAATATTGTAAAATATATGTAAAGTTTTATTGTAAGAAATAAAAAAAAATATCATAGGATCTCCAGCTCTACTTCCTTTCCAAAGGAAGTCATGCTAAGGATTTTTATGCCCAAAATATTTCCATTGCCCTCCACTAGGTTTGACCTGCAACCTTGGGAACCAGAGGCTACCTTGTTAACCCTAGACCAAGGAGGATGATAACAATGTTAAGCACCCATGTTGACCCATTTAAAAAATTACTGGCAGAATATATTCTGGGGCTTATGATTCTCGGCAACAGGAAATGAGGACTATAGATTCTCGAAATAAATTTGAACAATAATTTGGAGGAAGAGCAATATGAGTGCTTAACACTGATTTATTTTTTATAATTTTATTTAAAGTTTGTTCAACAATAAGAAAAATAAATTTTTAAGAAACTTCTACTAAGACTGTATACCCAGTTTTCCACATGTTCTTTATTTAAGCTATTTGGGGAATTATCATTCAATTCCTTCAGTGTGATTAATGAAGATCCTCTCTTGCTTATTGGATGTGCATGAAAAGATACCAAACGTAAAACGAAGCATTTCCATTGTTGAATTAAATAATGAACATATACATTTTGGAACTAGAACTAATTATATTAACCACTGAAACTGGTTGCTTATTCTCTCTTCCCTTTCACAGATTTTAGGAAATAGAAATGTGAAGAAACACAAATTTTTATTTCGTTTTTTATGTAATTTAATATCCTTTAACCTGGTATGTATATCAGATGATGAAAAAAATGGGTGAAATGATGTTCAAATGAGCCTGGATTCCATAGAGCTTATAATTACTCAAATTTATCTTCTTAAGAAGGAAAAAACCCAGAAAAAAAAAAAAACTTGTTCAGATGTCTCAACCTAACCAAGATTCAAACTAAGGACATCTTGATTGTAATAAGTTTTAATTCAGATTTTATTTGAATATTTACAATGTCCAGTTTCATAAAGTAAACCTGAAATTCAACCAGTAATTTTCTTTGATTATGATCAGCTTGCATCACACCTGTAATAATTACAGGTATTTGTAGAGCAATTTGGGAGCCCTTTTTACTTTCTCTACATAGTACATGATACTTAGAGAAGGTATTGTACTCCACCCAAAAACTTGATATCAAGATTTTTACCAGAAATTCTCATTTTAGGTTCCTTTGTATAAAAAAAAAAGCATTTTTAGAAAAAGATGTGTGTGCGTGCATACATGTGTGTATGTAGAGGGGGGTGGACAGGGTCTATGAACATGATAGCTCAAAAATGAAAAGTTGGTAAAATATGAAACTTGGTATTTAAGTTTAGCACGTTTCAAGGATGCGACATGAAGATTTTGAGGAAAATTCACCCATCCTAAACTACCGTTTACATGGAAAAATGGCTAACAATTTTGATTAAAAAACTGTATATTAAAGCTACATGACAAATAAATCGTATATCTTGAATTTCTGGGAATAGACCTCTTTATTCTGGATGAATTTTGCTAAATTTTGCATAGCTGGTAAACCATAAGAGACAAACAAGTGTGTGTGGACATCATAGCTCAAAGAACATTAAATGCCAAACTTTGTATCTATCTTTTGTATGGCACACAAAGATTTTCAAGAAAGTCCTCCTGACCACAAACTACTCTTTACATGGAAAAATTGTTGAAAATTTTGTTTTTCTCAAAAATGATTTTGATAAAATACCGTACATTAAAGATATTTACACAATAAAATGTATATTTTAAATTTTCTGAGAACAGCCTCTGAAGACCCTTTTATTCTGGATGATTTTTGCAGAATTTTGCATAATGATTTGACCGCAAGAGAGTCGCTCTCCGTGGTGTAATGGTTACCATGCTGACTTCATATATCCAAGGTCACGGGTTCAAACCGGCGGAGGACGATGGATTTTTTCGGGCGTAAAAATCCTTAGCATGGCTTCCTTCGGAAGGGAAGTAAAGCTGTTGGTCCCGTGTCGTAGATTTACGGCACGTAAAAGAACCTCAAGCCTGATAGAGAGGCCTCTGAGCAAAATTAAGCGGTCTTTCACGCCCAATTTAGAATGGGACGCTGAGAACCACAGCAGTTAAAGAGCGTCCATAAATAACTAGTAATTTTGTTTCCGCAAGAGATAGACAAAAACTTACTAAAAAAATGGATCTCGTTAAAATACATTTGTCATACGTTTTTATGTACAACTGACGTTTCTGAGATATTCTTTGTTATTGATTTCAATTTTAAAATACTTTAACTTTTCTCAAACGGGAAGCGACATTTCGTTTATTCTCTCTTGTTTTATTGCAGGTCATGCAAAGTGAACCGAACTTCAATTGTTTCACATAATTTATGTTAATTTAGAACATATTAATAATTTTTCCATATTATATGCCTAAGGCTTAATACGGCTTAATACACTAGAAACAATTTCGGATGAATAGAGAATACCTTCAGTAAAATATGTTCTCAGTTTTACTGGTTTGGTTGACAATTTCTAGCTGTTAAATATTGCCATTAGCAAAGTCAAGTGTGGTGGTAGCGTGTCTGCCTCACATTCAGAAGGTCGAGAGTTCGAATCTCGCTTAGGGTGAGTAACCCGGATAAGGTTTTTTTCAGGATTTTACCTTATGCTGAGAGGACGAATGTCGAGTAACTTTAAGCTCCATTGACCCCGAGATCATTTGAGCATCATTTCACCAATTTCATTCATCGTCCGATATGATCAATCAGGTTAAAGGACGTTAAGCTACTTAAAAAAAAGTGCGAGCTGTAATGGGACATAGCTAGTAATATTTTTGTTGGTTAATAATATCTGTTTAGCAAATTGTTTGGGTACTTATTTGGGTACAGCGATTCAAGAACATATTTTAAGTTGATAGTGACGTTGGCAACAGCTAAAATGGAAATTTAAAATTCGATTAATAAATATTTTAATGAATAAGGTTACAGAAATCAGATTAAGTACATCAACTGTTTTGAGCACAGAAACGGAAAGGTACCGTTTATCATCACAAGATACAACTTTGCACATACGGTAAGGTTTCATTCCCATACTCCTAACCTATCGCAAGAAGTCACAGCGTGTGTTTATATTTTGTATAGCGAATCGTAAACTCACAATTTTGCAGCCTATCACGCTTGTGATCATTCATAATTATTTCACAGTACCGTAAGTAATTAAAATAAGAAACAATAAATAGTTTAGAAACAGCTGATTGTGAAAACATGAGATTTTCACACAAGTTACTTCAAAATAAAGCAGCGATTTTGTATAAAGTTAGTTTTAAATGTGTAAAAGCCGAATAGATATCTAAGGAATAAATTACATTGTTCAACTCTTCAGCACACTTATACCGTGAATAGTGTATTCCAAAAATAACTATTCCAAGGTTTATTTAGAGTTCGATAATCGATAATCAAATACTTTAAAATAAATCTAACCTTATATTAGATTTGCGAGCTCTGAAGGAATCTTCTAGTCTGAGCAACCCGTGTCTATATCGCGAAGCTTGTGGTATCATTGTCAAACTTGCCATAACCTACAAAAGCTGAATATCGCAATTCACACTTTGGCTATATTACGTTTTGAAACATATTGCCTTATGAATTAACCTATCCTTTCCTTTGTATTTCTCGAAAAAACAACGCCATGCATTGTACCAATGGTGAATTGCTACACTACAGTATTTTGTGTTTATCTCGAGTATGATTAAACTACGCTGTTTCCATAAAAATATATGTATTTTGATGAAAATTTAGCTCAATTATTAAGCGCCAATGCAATGGCCGAGATTAGGCAATCTCAACTAATCACGGTCATCTGACTGGAGCGATATTATCGAAACATCTGATGTTCATTTCTATGAATTTGGGGGGGGGGGGGAGTAGCTTAACGTCCTTTAACCTGGTTGGTCATATCGGACGATGAGTGAAATTGGTGAAATGATGCTCAAATGTACTCGGGGTCCATGGAGCTTAAAGTTGCTCGACATTCGTCTTCTCAGGATAAGGGAAAACCCCAAAAAATACCTTATCCGGGCAACTCGCCCTAAGCGAGATTCGAACTCGTGACCTTTTGAATGTGAAGCTGACACGCTACCACCATACTACACAGGCGGGCTTTGAAATCTTGTTGCACCTGGCGTTCGTTTGTTTAATCTCCTGTCTTGGTTATTGGTAACAAGGTGACAATCCAGTCAGCCAACCTTCACTTTTAATAACTGTCAATTCCACAATTGTACTTTCAATTAATTCAGTTACAATGTTTATTTAAAGTTTTATCTAGTTCATAATGTATTTATTTAAAAAAAAAAGGAGTGAAAATAACCATTATTTGTATTTCTTATGTATGAGATGTGTGCAATAACCTCAAATAATTTTTTTTTTTATTGTTTAATTTATATAGCCCCCTTTAACATCTAAGGTCATATCGGGAGCTTTCCAATTGAAACAACTCGTTGTCTGTAGGTTCTTTTACGTTGGTTTAAATCATTTTGTTTTACTCAAACACGCACACATTCACACTCACATACAAACTTCCAGACTCTGTGGGGGATAGGGAATAATTCTGGATAAAGAAAAATTCCCCGCCCCAGCTGGAAATCGAACCCGGGACCCACGGATGAGAAATCAGCTCGCTGACTACTCAATCACGGAGGCAGTCACAAATAAAATGTCATGCATTAGTTATTAAAAGCTGAAATAAAATAATTGTTCCCCGTTTCTATTGTTGCTATTGATATTTGTACATTGGGTGTAGGCACGGTCGGCTATATCATATTTCAGGAGAGAGTGAAGAAAGAACCAAAAACATTCGGTAAATAAATAGGGTTGAATGCGTCATCCACAATTTGAAAACTAATGCAAGTATGAATATCATAAACTAATAAAATCTCCCTTCCTATACATTATAAATTATTAATACTTAGTCTATTTCACTGAATTGTCTTATCGAATAGTACAACCCGTTATCATATCTTAGGATAAGATGAAAACACTCGCGGTATTATTTATAATAGATATTAAAGGTAGGTTTACTGTTTTATAAATGCAACTTTATTTTACATATATTCTTGTCACATGTTTTAAATAACTAAGTCTTCCCAGCGCGATATCCTTTCTCAACTTTAATCTCATTATTATAGTGTTCATTTATCGGACTACCTATACAACATATTGTATATTTTAGCTTTCTGGTTCTCAAAAACATATTGTAAAGAAATGAATCATTTATTTAAAAAAAAAAAAAAAACCGCTCATCCCCGCAGGGAATCATGGAATAAGTTATTCCATGTTTGTTCCCTAGACAGATTCTACTCCGCTATCGTACAACACAACTTAACACCTAACCTATCAGAGGTTTATTCCGAGTTCGTGCAATTTATCCATAGCCTAGTATATTCCCTTACAAGGAAGCACATAATAAGGCAAATTCTACTAATGTTTACCTTGATTAGCATGTCGTAGACAAAATAATATTTTTTATAAGGAAAGTTGTAGAAGCTCGAGAAAGTCGTAGAATGGAACATAAGATTTTTCTTAATAAATTAGACCTACATTTAAGATCAGTCTCACATTAAATCTTTAAGAGCTTCAGTTTATAATCCGAAATAAATTATGAAAAAATAATTGCTGGTCCTTACAACACTACTTCTACCTCCACTATAATGGCGAAGTTCATTTTCTTGTTAATACCACTTACATGCAACATTTTAAATTTAACTTGTTTTTATTTATGGGACGAAAAACAATTTAATGAAGATAATGTTAGTAAATGAAAAAAAAAATATTTCTGAGAGAAAAGAAATGCACCAAACATTTACAAAAACTTCAGGCGAGATAAAAGAAATAATTATGACATTAATTATAAGGGATAACAAAGAGAAATAAAGCAGCAGAAAGACTGCTAAAAATCTTCATATCAGTTTCTCTACCTGCTCTGCAAACTATTGTCACAAAACATTATTAGTCACACTTTTAGAAGCTAGTCACCATGAGAATAATTTAAATTTCAGTTCTCTTTGTATGGCCAAAAGTAAAATAAAAGGGAGTTGAAACCAACGATGTCTCTCTAGTTTAAAACGAAACCAATAACAAGGAATATCTCGGAAGCGATTATCTCTAAAAGCAAAAAGTATGCGACATAAATTGTGTTTTTTACTTTCTCTACACGTATTATGAACCTAGTGTTTAGAGAAGGTATTGTAATGCACCCAAAATTCGATACCGAGATTTCACCGGAAATACATGTTTTGGTATTTTCGGAAAAAGGTCCGTGAGTATGTATGTATGTATGTATGTATGTATGTATGTATGTATGTATGTATGTATGTATGTATGTATGTATGTATGTATGTATGTATGTATGTATGTATGTATGTATGTATGTATGTATGTATGTATGTATGTATGTATGTATGTATGTATGTATGTATGTATGTATGTATGTATGTATGTATGTATGTATGTATGTATGTATGTATGTATGTATGTATGTATGTATGTATGTATGTATGTATGTATGTATGTATGTATGTATGTATGTATGTATGTATGTATGTATGTATGTATGTATGTATGTATGTATGTATGTATGTATGTATGTATGTATGTATGTATGTATGTATGTATGTATGTATGTATGTATGTATGTATGTATGTATGTATGTATGTATGTATGTATGTATGTATGTATGTATGTATGTATGTATGTATGTATGTATGTATGTATGTATGTATGTATGTCTGGCTGTCTGTGTGTCTTTGGACAGCATAGCTCAAAAACGAAAAGACCGTTGAATACCAAACTTGGTATTTAAGTTTGGTATCTTCCAAGAATGCGACAGGAAGATTTTTAAGAAAATCCACCCCCCCACCTCCAACTACCCTTTACATGGAACTTTTTTCGAAAATTTTGATTTTCTCAGAAATGACTTACGATTTTGATTAAAATGTCGTGTATTAAAGATATTTACCTCACAAATAAAGTGTATATCTTGAATTTTCTGGGAACAGCCTCTGAAGACTACTTTATTCTGGATGAATTTTACAGAATTTTGCATAATTGCAAATCCTTAAGAGATGGACAAAACTTACCACACAAAAATGTAGACACAAATTATGTTATATACATTTTTACTTTCTCTATACGTACTATGTACATAGTGTATATAGAAGGTATTGTATTGCACCCAAAAAATCGATACCGAGATTAAATTGGAAATATATTTTTTGAGACCCCCTGAATCCAAAAAAAAAAAAAAAAAACATTTTTAGAAAAATGTCCGTGTGTCTGTGGGCAGCATAGCTCAAAAATGAAAAGACCGTTAAAAACTAAACTTGGTATTTAAGTTTGGTATCTTCCAAAGATGCGACTAGAAGATTTTCAAGAAAATCCCTCAACCCCAACTACCCCTTACATGGAAAAAATTTCGAAAATTTTTATTTTCTTAAAAATAGCTCTAACGATTTTGATTAAAATCTCGTAAATTTAAGATATATAATTGACAAATAAAATGTATATCTTCAATTTTCTGGGAATAGCCTCTGAAGACTACTTTATTCTGGATGAATTTTACGGACTTTTGCGTAACTGCTAAACTGTAAGAGATGGACTAAAACTTACCACATAGAAAATGTAGAGCACATTGAAACACACAATTTATGTTATATACATTTTTTGTGGGGTTGATAATTTTTAAAACATCCCTTGTTTTTTTGTTTTTGTTTTTTTTTGTTTTCAACTATGAAAAACTTAAACTTTTCTCATACAGGAATTTGACAACTCCTGTCCATACAAACAAAGGGACTTCAGTCACATAGCAACCAGCTTTTGACTATCACTTTAACTTATGGTACTCCCTTGTTTCGCTTCTGTTTACAAGGAAGCAAGTAATAAGACTATTTCTGCTAATTTTTTCTCGATTAGCATGAAGTAAATATGTAGAAGTAAGAGCTTTTTAACAATAATTTGTTACAGAGATGTAGAGAAAGTCATGTGAATGGAACACATCAGATTTTTTTTCGTGGGGTTGGTCATTTTTGAGATACTCCTTGTTTTTGCTTTCAGCTTGGAAAAACTTATACTTTTTTCATACAGTAATTTGTCAACTGCTGTCCATACAAAGGAACTTTAGCCACATAGCAACCAGCTTTTGAGTATCAGTTTTACCTATGGTAGTCACTTATTTCGCTTCTACTTACAAGGAAGCAAATAATAAGACTATTTCTGCTGACTTTTTCTCGATTAGAATGAAGTAAAAAGAAGCATAAGCTTTTTAACAATAATGTGTTGCAGAGATGTAGAGAAAGCCATGTGAATCGAACACATCAAATTTTTGTTAGAGATTTATATACTTAATTTTAAATTTAATGCTTATATGGACCTTTGATTAGTCTCCGATGGTGTAAATAACATGAAAAAAGTACCACTTACACGGAATTGAAGAGATAGGCCCTTCCCTGGCTCCCCTGGAAGGACTGTAACAAAAGAAAAGTTAATTTTAGTATATGACACCTTTTACACTTGAAATGCACTAGCCATTTATTATGTCTTATCTAATTTGTTAATGTGAAGCTATAATGCCTAACAACGTAAATCGATTAGAAAGCATAACAAATACCCACGCTATGGACTAATCTTAAATTAAAAATAAATATATAATATTATTTAAATGTGGGTGGCTTTAACAGCATGATCATATCGCGACCTTTCAAACTGTACATAAAATAGTTCTTTACATAATGGTAAATTGCAAATGGCACAATAAGTTTATATTTCACAATAATTCAAAAGTTTACATTTTCTTATAAATATTATAGTTTTAATTGTGTGGTGGTTGTGTAGAGCACTTGGTAAGTCTCTGGTATATTTCGGACACTGCAGCAGGATGTGTTGTACAGTAAACAACACATTTTGGTGCTGGTTCTTTATTAATGATAAAGGAGTGTGTCAGTTAGCAGTGTCCAACTCTGATGTTGACACAAATAGATGTTGAGCTTGATACATTGTATTCTAATTACTTACATTTTGAACACTCTTTTGGGTATATGCAAAACTCAATACAACTACAAAAATAATTGAACAAGATTACATATAGAATGAAGCAAAATACTGTTTTCCTCGCACCTAAAACCGAGCGGGATGTTTCAGGGGTGTGGGAGATCCTGGATTCAAATCCTATGGACCGATCATTCTGGCTAAGGTTGTTTTTCATGATTTCTCTCAGTCGCTAGGTAAATATCGAATTAACTATTTAATACCAAGACCAGAAGTTCCACCTTCATTCTAAAACAACAGTAAAACCTAAAAATATATGTTATTTGTGATCACGCAGCCATCTATCCACAGATAGTGAAATCAGCTAGACAGGACGGCACCTAGCGCGATCAGCTTGTCGTGGTGCAAATTACGCTTAAACATACGGTTTTAGTGTTTTAATCAAAATCATTAGGACATTTTTAAGAAGATAAAAAAGTTCGAACATTTTCCATGTAAAGGGTAGTTGGGGTGGGATGGTTTTGTTGAAAATGTGTTTATTAAAGATATTTACGTGACAAATAACAAATGCATCTTGAATTTTCTGGGAACAGCTTTCGAAGACCTCGTCATTCTGGAATACCTTTGCATAACTGATAAACCGATCTACATCTTACTACACAAAAATGTATATCTCGTTAAAACAGCAGACTTTTCTCAAATGAAAAGTCAACATTCATGTTCCTTCTTTTTTTTTTTATCTTGGTCATTCAAAGAATCGAATTTCAGTATCATCACATAGTACCATAGGCATCTTAAAAGATATGTGCGTGAGAGAGAGAAAGAGAGAGTCGTCCTCCGTTGCGCAATAGTTACCATGCTAGCCTCACATACCCAAGCTCGCGGGTCCAAACCCGACGGAGAACGATAGATTTTTTCGGGCATAAAAATCCTTAGCATTGCTTCCTTCAGAAGGGAAGTCTTGTGTAATAGATTTACGGCACGTAAAAGAACCTCACGCCTGATAAAAGAGACCTCTGAGCAAAATTAAGCGGTCTTTCACGCCCAGTATAGAATGGGACGCTGAGAACCACAGCAGTTAAAGAGCGTCCATAAATAAAACTACATTTCATTTCATATTGAGAGAGAGAGAGAGAGCGAGCGCGCGCGCGCGCAGTGTAAAACGAAAAGTCAGCTAAATATCATGTTTATCTTGATTAGCATGAAGTAGATTGAAGAAAGTTTTTGTAAAAATAATTTGTTACAAAATAGTAAGAAAAATCTGATGTGTTCCATTCACATGACTTTCTCCACATCTCTGTAACAAAGTATTGTTAAAAAGCTTATTATTCCATTTCTTTCATGCTAATCGAGAGACAAAAAAAAAAAAAAAAAAGCAGAAATGGTATTTTTACTTGTTTCCTTGTAATTAGAAGGGAAATAAGGGAATACACTAGGCTAAATAAGATTGTCAAATCATTTAAAAGCTGGTTGCTATGTGATTGAAGTGCCTTTGTTTGTAAGGCAGGAGTTGACAAAAGTCCCGTATGAGAAAGTTTAAAGCATTTTAAAGCTGAAACCAATAGCAAGGGATATCTTAAAAACGATCAACACCACGAAAAAAATATTTATAACATAAACTGTGTGTTTTAACACGCTCTACAATTTTTGTATTTTAAGTTTTTTTCTATCTCTTACAGTATTATGGAAAATTCCGCAAAAATTCGTTTAGATTAAAGATGCCTTCAGACGCTATTCCCAGAAAACTCAAGACATACTTTTGTTTGTCATGTAAATATCTTTAATATACGATATTTTAATCAAAATCGTTAAGAGCCATTTTTGAGGAATTTTTTCCATGTAAACGGTAGTTGAGGGTGGGGGAATTTTCTTGAAAATCTTCGTGTCACATCCTTGGAAGATACAAAACTTAAATACTAAGTTTGGTACTAAGCGGTCTTTTCGTTTTTGAGCTATGCTGTCCACAGGCAGACCACACACGTACACTCACGGACCTTTTTCTAAAGATTTTGTTTGTGTTCAGAATGTCTCAAAACATGTATTTCCGGTAAAAATTTAGTATCGAATTTTGGGTGCATCACAATACCTTCTCTATACACTATATACATAGTAAGTGTAGAGAAAGTAAAAAGTCATGTGGATAGAACACCAATTTAAAAAAAAACCTTATCCGGGTAACTCACCTTAAGCGAGATTCGAACTCACGACCTATTGATTGTGAGGCAGACACGCTTACCACCACACTACCCAGGCGGACTCAAATCTTTTGTCTGACTATTTAGATTACTAGGCATAAATGTCTTAACCCTTAGTTGCCTGCATCAGTATATTGCATATGCCGTTTTTCCTTTAATTCAAGTTTAAAAGTAGTGTTCCAGTAAAAATATATCGGAATAAACCTATACAAGTATTATATAAAATAATAGAAAAATATTAGAAATGAAAATATATATAGACCCTTTATTAATCTATTTCTTCCGAATTAAAAGCTTAAATTCTTCTAAACCAGTTTTCATAATCCTGCCAAAGACACTACCAAAAAAAATAGTTCAAATGGCCATTAGTGTTAGCTGATGGGTAATGGACTGGCCATCCATTCAAAGTCAAATGTTGCAAATTGAAATCCCAGTGGCTGTGGTAAGGATGGAGAGAGCCCAAGTAAAATAATCGGTGTGATAATGGGGTTACATTTGACTGTCGTTATGTGGGTTATATTCTTTTATTTATTTAAAAAAAATCATTGCAATTTAGGGCAAAATTGTATATATTTTTACAATATAAAACAGTCTGATTACTTGTCGTTTATGGTTGAAGGTTAGTTTAACATGAAATTAATCCTAGAGTACAACCCTATTTGTATAGTCACGCTTAAAACAAGAGGAACTTATAGGTACCGAAAGGCAACAAAGGATTAAGAATCCAGGTTGCAGTAATTCCTATATGGATGAAATTCATGCACAGGACTTCCCGACCGTGTTTGATCCGTTTTTGAAATACCAGAAATGCTGAGGCTAGGGAAGACGCCCGATACCGCATTCACTTCTAATTGACAGCTCATTCATGGAATAAATGCAATTTGTGGCCACAACATCCCGGTCTGATACATACTTTCTACTGCCAGGGCTGGCTGGCATTGCCCCAGTTCCCTCTCTACTGGCGTTCAATACTGCCGTGCGGGGTATATACGTCACAGCCTGGTGCCTCACTTAACCCCATGACGTCATTTCATCCTCCTCTTCATTCAAGAGAAAAACAGTTTCAGCTGACCGGGAGAGAAGAGGAGCGTATCACGAAATAAAATCGATTACTCTGCGGCTAAATATTAAAACGCAAGTAAGATAGCTCGTTTCCTAAAAGATCGCAGAGAATTGATTTTAACACATACCTTGCTGTCGTTGACGTTATTCTTTTATTTTTATCTAAATCGAAATTAGACACAGTGATTACCGCTTTAAATATATAACTTACTTTAACATTTAAAATCCTCTTCATTTGTATATTTTTTGGACAAAAGTCTTAGCCTATCCCTCCTCTTCTTTCTAATATTAAAAATTCACAATATTTTCACTTCTGCTAATTTCAAAGAAAGAAAAAGGTTCTAGTGAATTGAAATTTCAGCTGCAAATTTGCATTTTGGATTCATTTAATAATTCTAAAGAAAAAAATTGTGTTCCATTCACATAGCGTTCTCTGTTTTTTTTTTTATGTAAACAAAACATTCTTACAAAAGAGTATTATTTTATCCATATAATGTTAATCTAGAAGAATAGTAATATTATTAGCGCCTTATAAGTATACGGGAAATAAGCTAATACATAGGCTAAAGTGATAGTCAACTCTTTTATAACTGTCGCTATTCGATTGTCATTGAGTGCCGGTTCTTTCCATGGCCAGGAGTAAATCCAAATAGAGATGGAACGGATGGACGCTTTCCGTTTGAGAAAAGTTTAAGTATTTTAAAATTGAAACCAACAAAGGGGAATATCTCTGAAATGCTTAGATCAACAAAATAGGCGTATAGCATTAATTGTGCATTTTAATGAGATTATATTTTTCTGTTTTAAGTTCTTGTCTACCTCTAATGGTTTACCAGTTACGCAAAATTCATTCAGATTGAAGAGGACTTCCGGCGCTATTCCCAAGAAATTCAGGAAATACATTTTATTTCCCATGAAACTTAAATATATGACATTTTAATCAAAATAGTTAAGAATCATTTTTAAGAAAATCAAAATTTCTGAAAAATGTTCCATGTAGGGATTTTCCTGATAATCTTTGAATTGCATCATTGGAAGGTACTGAACCTAAGTACTAAGTATGGTATTTGATGCACCTTTATTTTTGAGTAGTTATTCACACACACACTGACCGTTTTCTAAAACGGGTTTTTATACAAAGAACACTAAAACGTACTTCCCCTGAAATCCGATATGGAATTTTTGGGTGGAATGCAATACCTTCTCTACGTATGTATACCTCTAACTTTGTATAAGAGATCGTAGAGAAAGTAATGTAAATGCTACACATCAATTTTGCGGTCCAACAACGTCTTTAACAAAATTAATTATCAACCATTTAAAAATTGTATTACTAATTAGATTTCTGATCGGACGATTTAGGATTCTAAAATGCTGAAAGCATGAAACGAACACACTTTCAGAGGAGTTAACTGATATTAAAGGAATTTAGTGAACATTTTTAACAGAGAGCATTTAGCTAGAAGCCGTGTCTAATGAAGCACAACAAGAAACATAAACCGTCCCCAAGGACCTCTTAACATGCACGCTATGCACAACTTAAACGGCAAGCGGTTAAATGCAAATCGTCACACACGATTATCTCTGTATCACTTAAGTGGAGCTTATGTCGTCATGTCATACTGCGCTCTACGTATGGTGACAAAATAAGCCAGCCATCTGTTGTAAACAAATCGTGCAAATGCGAGGGAGGTTTGATTAGTCTGGAACATTTTGTTGCGGCTTCATGGTAGGCAAGCTTGATTATTCAAAATATAACAATTTAACAATATATAACGTGCAGTTCATTGTTGACAGCCGTCTGAATTGGTCATTGTATCGACTGCGATTGAAAATGGAGAAAACCAAGCTTCACGGTGTAATTTACACATTTCATTTGATGGGTTGGACTACCGCACAAATCAAAACGGAATTGGATGAAGTTCACGTGGACTCTGCATCATCATTGAAGACATTTAAATGTATATTAATGACTTTAAACGTAGCCGGACAAGTACCAAAGATAAAGCGCGCTCCGGCCGTTCATTTGAGATCACCACACAGGAAGCCATTGACAAAATCCATGACATAATTCAAGACAGCCGAATAAAATGTCGTGAGATTGTTGATACCGTAGACATCTCAACTGATGGAGTGCATAATATTCTGTACGGAGCATTGGCTATGAAGATGTGCGCGTGCATGACGCGATTGCTCTAGTCGACCAAAAGCGCAATCCGCAAGACGTTTTGCGACGATTTGGATCAGTTGATGAAACCTGGATCCTCATTACACACCAGTCAAAATTGCAGTCAAAACAATGGTCAAGGCCAGTGAATGTGCACCGAAGAGGGTAAAGTCCATTTTGTCAACTGGTAAGGTAAGCAGTCAACCACTACTTTTTAGAGATTCGCAAGTAATAATCCTCATAGATTACTTGGAAAAAAGGCAGACGCGATTGCTCTAGTCGACCAAAAGCGCAATCCGCAAGACGTTTTGCGACGATTTGGATCAGTTGATGAAACCTGGATCCTCATTACACACCAGTCAAAATTGCAGTCAAAACAATGGTCAAGGCCAGTGAATGTGCACCGAAGAGGGTAAAGTCCATTTTGTCAACTGGTAAGGTAAGCAGTCAACCACTACTTTTTAGAGATTCGCAAGTAATAATCCTCATAGATTACTTGGAAAAAAGGCAGAACCATAACTGGAGCTGCTTCATGAAACTTCCGTTGGCTGAAAAAAGAACCAAGAACGCAAAAAAAAAAAAAAAAAAAAAAATCCACCAGGATAATGCACTGTCCCACACATCAGCGATAACATCGGCGAAAGCGCATATGTGCTTTGAATTGGTTCCACATCCACCTGACTTAGCCCCAAATGACTTCCAGTTCCCTAACTTGAAACTTTAGCTTGATGGGAAGAAATGTTCATTAAATGAGGAAGTGATAGTCGCAGAGTATTTTGTCGAGTTTGACAGCACCTAGTTTTCCAACGGGATGAAAAAGTTGGAGGATCGCTGGACCAAGTATGAACGTCAATAAAATAAAAACCTATAAAATTGCAATAAAAAGATGTGTTGCATTCGCACGACTTTCTCTACACACTCTAAAATATTTTATCACAATAATATTTGATATTGATCAAAATACCATGTTTTGGATGTTTTTTATTTGACAATTGAAATGCATATTTTGAATTGTTTGTGAATAGTCTCTTAAGCCCTCTTCATTCTGGATGACTTTTATATAGCTTGTAAAGCGTAAGAAATAGGCAAAAACTTTCTCACAAAAAATGTAGATCTAATCAAAACAGACAATTCTGCAAACTTCTTTACTATTCTGCAAACAAATTTCTTACAAAGGATTATTCTTATATCTACATCATGCTAATTGAGATACACATTAGCAGAATAGTCTTATTATTTAGTATCTTATAAGTAGAAGGGAAATTAGAGAATACTCTAGGTTAAATCGATAGTCAGATGTTTTAAAATATGTCGCTATTTGATTGCCACTGAAATTCGGTTCTCTTTGATGGCTAGGAGTAAACGTACACTCAAACGTACACACGGATCTTTTTCTAAAAAAAAATCTTTTTTGGATCCGGATTACCTCAAAGCATATATTTCCGGTGAAATATCGGCTTTGAATTATTGGGTGGAACACAATACCTTCTCTACTTGATATGCACCTGCGAGAGAAAATAAAACAAAAAATGTTGGTTCTTAATTACTTTCCCCCCACGATTTGATCGAGCTAAATTGTATCGACAGTTATTAGGACGCCTACAAGCTGCTAATGCATGCTCACATAAAAAAGAAAGCATTTCTAATTACGGCACAGCTAGCTGATACTGCTAACCCAGTATTTGTCCCCGTATGGTGACCTTGGTCACGCTAGTGGGTCACCTCTGGGATCGATCCTGGGACCCAGTGCGGGGAAGACAATGGATAATAGGCAACTCGGATTACAGGGAGCGTCATGCAGGCTGCACATGTATCGCTTCGCTGATCCAGGGCAACTTCTGCCCCTCCACAGGGTTCAAACCAGACACCTCAGACCATCATTATGAAAATTGCACGTTTAATGATAAGAATTCACATTTAAAGCGTCGACATACGAAGTATCGCAAAAACATTTGCTACTATAAAATTTATATATAAAAAATAATAAAAAAATCGCACACAAACAAATTTGATGCAAGTGTTGCATTCACTTTCTTTACCCGCTATGTTTATTTTGATATACATTCTTCAATATATTTATATGCAAGCTTATTACTTTCTCTAATTAGGTAGAAAAGGTATTGTATTCCTCCTAAAACTTAGCGTTATTTTAACGGAAATGTACCTTTTGAATGCCCAAAAAGCATTTTTAGAAAAAGTCCCGCGCGCGCGTGTGTGTGTGTGTGTTTGTGTGTGTCTGCGCGCACACAACACAGCTCAGAATGAAAACGATTAAATACCAAACTTGAAAATTAAGTTCACTATCTACCAATGAAATTTCAAGAAAAATCCCACCTCAAACTACCCTTAATTGAGAATTTTTTCTTAAATGTTGATTTTCTCAAAAATGGCTAAAGATTCTAATTAAATACCGTGTAAAAACATATTTACATGACAACATATATATCTTGAATTTTCTGGGAATAGCCTCTGAAGACCTCTTCATAAGTGAAAACCCGCAAGAGAGAGACAAAAATTCAATGCACAAAACATATGCTCTTACATCTCGTTAAAAAGCACAAATTATGTCATATACAATGTTTGTTACGGATGCTCTTTTGCTGCTGCGGTTCTTAGATCCCATTCTGTAATTTTGCGTTTAATTTTGCTCAGAGGCCTCTTTATGAGGTTTGAGGTTCTTTTACCCGCCGTAAATCTAGGACACGGGACCAACGGCTTTACATCTCTTCCGGAGGAATTCATACTAAGAATTTTTACGCCCGAAAAAAAAAAAAAAAATCCATCGCCCTCCGTTGCAACTTTGAACCCACGACCTTGTGAACCAGAGGCTAGCATGTCACTGCCAGACCAAGGAGATCGATGTTATTGGTTTCAGTGTTAACATTCTTTTGTTTTATTCCCGTCCATGCAAGAGAATTGAATTTTAATCACATAGCAACCAGATTTTAAAATATTTCAGTAACAGTTTAGCTTAGTAAATATTGTCAGAAATGGTCTTGATACTTAGTACCTTATAAGAAGAAGGGAAATAAGGGAACATACAAAATATCTTCCTGTAAAGAGTAGTTTGGGTTGGGAAAATTGTCCTGAAAATATTCGGGTAGCATCACTGAAGGACTCTGAACTTAAATATCAACTTTGGTATTTAACTGACATTTCGTTTATGAGTTATACTGTTCATACACATATGCACCTTCTTCTAAAAAACTTCTTTCATTTATTCAAGGATTCACAAAACATGTATTTTCGATAAAATCGTTGTAATTTGGGTAGAATTTCTCTCCATTCTTTAACAAACAATCTTTTAAAAATATATTAACCTATAGCTTCACGTAATTGAAATACACATTCTTAAGAGTTTTACTACCTATTTCCTATAAGCACAAATGACTAACGGGATACATTAGGTGAAAGCGATATTCAAATATTTTAAGAGGTCGCTATGTGATGAAGCCAAAATTCCATTTTTCTTGGCAAGAAAAAAAGAAAGAAGAAACCAAATAACGACTTACACATGAGGAAAAGTATAAGCGTTTTAAAATTGAAACCATTAACAAGGAATATCTGGAAATGGTAAACTTCATAAAAAATAAATGGACATTAATTGTGGGCTTTAACAGCATGTAATCTTTTGTGCTGTAAAATGTTGTTCATCTCCTACGGTTTACCCATGCAAAAGTAAATTAGGATGAGTAACGTCAGACATTATTCGCAGAAAATGCATTCTCTTATGAAAAAATACCTTAAACATTACGGTATTTGAATTAACATAGCTATGAACAGTTATGAGAAAATGAAAATTGTCAATTTTTCCATGTAAAGAGTACTTTGAGGTAGGAAGAATTTCTTAAAAATCTTCGCGTGGCATCAAACTTTATGTTTGATATTAAAAGATTTTTGGTTTTTCGAATTCTGCTTTCACACACACACACACACACAGACAATTTGTAATTTGTTAGCACATAATGTATATAGTTGATACAGAAGGTGCGGTATTCCATCCAAAAACTATACCGAGATTTCAATGGAAATACATGTTTTTAGGCCCCTGAATAAAAAAGGAAAAAAGGTATATGTAAAAGTGTGTCTGTTGGTAGCTATTCTGAGGATGCAACACGAAGATTTAAAAAAAAATATATCCTCCCCCCATCACCAACTACCGTTTACATGGAACATTTTCCGAAAATGTTGTATTTCTCAAAAATGGCTCTAACGATTTGTATTAAAATACCATTTGTTTAAGATATGTTCATGGCAAACGCAATGTGTATCCTGAATTTTCTGTAATAGTCTGTTGAAGACCTCTTCATCCTGGACGACTTTTGTGTACTGGCAAACCTAAGAGATAGACAAAAAGTATACCTAGATCTCGTTAAAACATAGCATTTATGTTACACACTTTTTTTTAGATTTAATCGTTTCCAACTTGTTATTGGTTTCAATTTTAAACTATTTATACTTTTCTCAAACGGGAAGTCACTCTCGTTTCACCCCTCTGCTGTTTTACTGCCGGCCGTGCAAAGCAAACCTAACTTCAATTGTTCTCATACCGACCAGCTTTTAAAATATTCGACTCTCGCTTTATCTTAGCGTATCTCCTGATTTCCCTTCTATTTCTAATGAAGGAAGTAATAAGAAAATTTCTGCTGATATTTAACTCGATTAGTATGATGTAGATAAAAGAATATTTTGTAAGAATAGTTTGTTTGCAGAACGGGTTTTTTATAAATTGTTTTTATAGACATGTATTTCCTTTGAAATCTTGAAGTGTGGAAGTTTTGGGTGGAATACAAAACCTCCATCTCATTATATATGTAGTAGGGAAAATCTTGTGAATATAACACACGCCCGACGTTACATATACGGCACAATTTGTACTTTCAGACTAATTCCCTCTTGGTCTGATGCAACATCTCATGTGGAACGCTTTCAAAAGCTATAAGCAACTTTTCTTTGGGACCATGAATATCCACGGGCCTTTGTTCATACATAACATGCTCCACAAAACCCCAACGAAAGATGTAGAGATGCATGGGATCTAGAAAATGTGGGGGCATACAATCAGTGGCGGCTGCACATTTTATTTGGTGGGGCACTGCTTATAAATAAACATGCCGCATTTCAATAATAGGCCATACCAGAAATTAACCACATTTTCGTTTTTTTTTTAAATCTTATGTGCTCCATTCACATGACTTTCTCTAAATCTCTGTAACAATTGTATTATTGTTAAAAACATTTATTCTTCTATCTACTCCATGTCAATCGAAATAAAATTAGCAGAAATTGTCTGATTACTTGCTACCTTGTAAGCAGAAGGGAAATAAGTGTGTACGATAGGTTAAAGCGATAAAAGCTGGTTGTTATGTCAATGAAATTCATTTGTATGGTCATGAGTTGACAAATTTCTGTATGAGGAAAGTACAGGTATTTTAAAACTGAAAGCAATAACAAGGAATATCTGAGAAACGGCCAATCTAAAAAAAAAGTATATAAAATAGTGTTTTTTTTTTTTTTTTGGTAAGTTTCTGTCTCTTACGGTTTACCAATTATGCAAAATTCATTAAGAACAAAGAGGTCTTTAGAGGCTATTCCCAGGCAATTCAAGATATACATTTTATTTGTCATGCAAATATCTTTAATATAAAATATTTTAATCAAAACCATTAGAGGTATTTTTAAGAAAATCAAAATTTTGGAAAAATTTTCCATATAGAGGGTAGTTTAGGGTGCGGGGATTTTCTTGATAATCTTCGTATCGCATCCTTGGAAGACACCAAACATAAGAACCAGTTTGGTATTGAACAAACTTTTCGTTTTTGACAGCATAGTCCACATACAGGCTTTTTTTTTTCTAAAAATGGCGCACTTTAACAACCAATTTACTAAAGCCATAAATGGGTAGGCATAAAATAGGCACTCCTAACTTCAAACCTTATTTTCTCGCAAACTTTTACCAACATTTTTTCATGTTCAAAATGTTTCACATGATGCAAATTTTCATTGACTTGTTTCTAAAGTTTTATACTGCCTCTCAAAAGTACATTAAAGAAAATTATCATATAATTCCAAAATAATGCTCCAGCTTTGTGAAATAAAGGATTACATTTTGAAACAATACGAGTAAAACTTTTCTACACTAATTAGGGTAAATATAAAAATAAAATAGTACAACGTTATTTTAAACTCATTTGGTTCAAATGGATTTAATGAGAATAATTTGAAAAATCACGTGCCTCATTTTTACTATCACAATGTATTTAAATAACGATTCAAGCTAGAATTTTGATACATGACAAAAATATTATTCGGTATAACACTCGCTATAAATTTCATCAAGATAACTTACATACCGTGGATTTTCCAAATTTTACAGCTGCATTTCATTAATGCGTCCGTAAAATTAATGGTAAGCGACACTCATATTGTTGAGTTTTATTCCAATGTGTAAAGAACAAGTAATCAATTATGACTGCACTGCTGATCTCAGTTTGTAGGCTGCTTGTACGAATTAAAACTTCATGTTTAAGCTCTCAGCAGCTGCAACAGGGATTAACTTCCAATCAAATTTCTGCCTAATGCATGCTCAAATAATTCAACAAGCTCTTCGCTAAATTTGGTCTGTTTGAATAATGAGCCACCTGGACAATTTGTGAGCCCAAGGTATAAATAGAACCAGGGATTTTACGCGCTTTTTCCCCAATTAGTCACATTTCGATTGTCAAGCTAAGATGAAATAAATATAACTCGGTGTATGACGGAACATTATAGAGTAAGGTCTGGAGAAGCTGGTCAATTCAGAGTGTCTTGTGAGTGTCATCAATTATCCGTCAGAAGCTTTTATTACTTTCTCTACACGTACTGTACATAGTAGAGAATGTATTGTATTGCACCAAAAATTACATACCGAGATTTCAACGGAAATAATGTTTTCAGACTCCCTGAATCTAAAAAAAAGAACATGTTCAGAAAAAATGTGTGTGAGTGTGTGTGTGTGTGTGTGTGTGTGTGTGTGTGTGTGTGTGTGTGTGTGTCTCGAAAACTTGGTATTTAAGTTTAGTATATTCCAAGGATGTGACAGGAAGATTTTGCAAAAATAATAATAATAATAATAATAATAATAATCCTTTCACCCATAATTAACCTTTACATGGAAACTATTTCAAACATTTTGATTTCTCAAAAAGTGGCTAATGATTTTGACTAAAATATCGTAGTTAATGTTATTTACATAACAATACATCAAGACACGTATGTCTTGAATTTTCTGGGAACAGCCTCTGAAGACGACTTTATTCTGGATGAATGTTGCTAAATCTTAATACACAAAACATGTAATGTCGTTAAAACACACAATTTATCTCATAGACACTGGCAGGCAGGCAGGCAGGCAGGCAGGCAGGTAGGTAGGTAGGTAGGTAGGTAGGTAGGTAGATAGAGATAGATAGATAGCTGACCGTTTCTGAGATGTTCTTTGTTATTGATTTCAGTTTTAAAACTCCTAGCCATACAAACAAAGGAATTTCAACCACATAGCAACAAGCTTTGAAAAGATTGGACTATTGTTTTAGCCTATGGCCTTATTTCTCTTATACTTACAAAGAAACATGTAATAAGACCAATTCTGGTAATGTTTAGCATGATGTAGATAAAAGGATACTCTTTTGTAGGTAATTTTTGTTTACGGAACAGCTAGAGAAAGTGAATGGAACACAAAGAGTTTTCAGTAGATGATTTAAATATAAACTTCCAAGTTTGGTATTTTATTTCTAGATCACACATTAAATTTATAGATCAAGTATTGCGTATTTTAAAATATTCACCGATCGGCTACATTAATAGGTCTTTTAAATGGTTTGCAGGAACGTAATTCGATCGCCTTTATCAAAATTCATAAACTATAAATAATGGCAAAGTAAAACCAGAAGGATGTTATTTGATACCCGATTTTGAAATTTATTGCGCATCCATTCCTATTATGGTTACAGTCCCTGCGTCTCCTTCGCCGGCTCCAAGAACAAAGGAAATTTAATTACAATGCAAATATATTCACGCTGAACTCTATAATCCAGGCTGTACTATTCCAAACACAAAAAAACGCTGGTCTTCTCCCTTGTGAATGGCTAATAAATCTCTTTGCGCTTCTGGCGTAACTTTATAGTCGTAGCCTTTTAGATCAGCATTTTTCCCCAGTGAATCTCCATGCTCCAATATACTCCTCCGACCATACTTGAGTGCATTGTTTATTTTTGTCTGCTTGGCATCTCTTATTACTAAAAGAATCAAGAAACTAATACATTTTAATTTTCCCCATCACATGCAGAGTAGGTACGGTATTCTTCCTACCATGCTAACTTCATATACCCAAGGACGCGGGTTCAAACCCGGCGGAGGACGATGGATTTTTTCGGGCGTAAAAATCCTTAGCATGGCTTCCTTAGGAAGGGAAGTAAAACCGTTGGTCCTGTGTCTTAGATTTACGGCATGTAAAAGAACCTCAAGCCTGTTAGAGAGGCCTCCGAGCAAAATTAAGCAGTCTTTCACGTCCAGTTTAGAATGCGACGCTGAGAACCATAGCAGCTAAAGAGCGTTCATAAATAACACGCCATTTACATTTACATTTGTATTCAACCTAACAGAATCTGCTGTATTTCATTCTAATGACTTTTTCAAAAATAAACTTCTTAAACAAATGCATGGGTATTCATGCATATTCAATGCCATAGTCGGGATTTGAACCATTGATCTCCCGGTCTCTAGCCGGTTGCTCTACCAGAAGCGAGCTATCATGGCAACATGCCGGCATAGCATTGAATTTCTCAACTGACTCGCATGTTTCCTGGTAAACCACAAGGTGATCTCAAATTGTTTTGAGATGACAACCCCAATGGCGACCTACAATGTTGCAAGTACTTTAGGTCCCAGGATTCATAGTAGAGCCAAATATTATGGTCAATTGTGATCATTTTAATTATTTTCTCACAGAAACCGTGTGTAGGACAGGAGTTGGACAGGTAGAGTCAGACTGAAATACTGACTATGCTACGCCGGCATGTTGTCATGGTAGCTCAGTGGTAGAGCAACCGGCGAGAGACCAGGAGATCCGTGGTTCAAATCTCGGCTATGTCATTGACTCTACATATCCAAGTCTTGTTCTACACACGGTTACTTTAAGAAAATAATTATAATTTTCTTAAAAAAATATTTATATTTCTTTATACTCGCGTGGTAATCGAGATAAGCATCAGCAGAATGGTCTTATTCCTTTGTTCCTTATAAGTAGAAGGGGACTAAGAGAAATGAAATGGCGTTTTATTTATGGACGCTCTTTTTAACTACTGTGGTTCTCAGCGTCCCATTCTATACTGGGCGTGAAAGACCGCTTAATTTTGCTCAGAGGCCTTTCTATCAAGCTAGAGGTTCTTTGGGTGCCGTAAATCTACTACACGGGACCAACGGCTTTACTTCCCTTCCGAAGGAAGCCATGCTAAGGATTTTTACGCCGAAAAAGTCCATCATGCTCCGCCGGTTTTGAACCCGCGACTTTGGGTATGTGAAGTTAGCATGTTAACCATTAAAACACGAAGGGCGACAGGGAACTAAGAGAACACACTAGACTAAAGCGATAGTCATATGTTTTAAAAACTGTCGCTATGCGATTGTTATTTGAAATTCGCTTCTTTCCATGTCTAGGAGTAGAACAAAATAAGAACCATTCATTACCTGTTTGAGGAAAGGGTAAGTATTTTAAAATTGAAATAAAGGAATATCTCGAAAACAGTTTGCATTTTTGTTGTAGAACTAAGGACATATTTCGTGCGTTCTTATTAGATCTACATTTTTGTGCAGACAATTTTTGTCTATCTCTTTACGGTTTACCGGTTATACAAAAATCATTCAGAATGAAGAGATCTTCAGGGACTATATCCAGGAAATTCAAAATATACATTTTGTCATGTAAATAACTTTAATATGCGGTATTTTAATCGTAATTTTAGAGCCATTTTTGAGAAAATCAAAATTTTAAAAAAATGTTCTTTGTAAAAGGTAATTTCAGATGGGGAGATTTTCTTGAAAATCTTCGTGTCGCACCCTTAGGAATAGCGAACGAACTTTTTGTTTTTGAATTATTCTATTCACACACAGACTTTTTTCTAAAAATATATTTTTGGAGGGATTCAGAAGGTTTCAAAACATATATTTCCGGTGAAATCTCGGTATCAAACTTTTGAGTGAAATAAAATACCTACTTCTATATATGTAGTAGAGAGCTTAAAGGAAATGTATAAGCATCAAACTTGGTTTAGAAGTTCGGTAACTTCTGAAGATACGACAAGAATTGTTATCAAGAATGTACACTACCCCAAACTACCCTTTATATAAAAATGCTATATAATTCTTATATTTTCTCAAATGCGCTGATCAAGTTGATAACCATTTTGATAAAGTCGTATACAAACAAGATATATTTGTCCATGTAATGTCTAACCATTTACTCCAAATGTTTGAGTCATCTTTCAGAAAAAAAAAATTGAAATAGTTAAAAGGGTAGTTTGAGTTAGAGAATTTTCTTGAAAAAAATTGTGTCGTATCTTTAGGAGGTTCTGAACCTCAATGTCAGTTTTGCGATTTATCCGATATTTCGTTTTTGAGTTATTCTGTAAAACCCACACGCACACACGCTGAATGTTTTATTTACGTATTGGGGGATCTCAAAACATACTTTCCGTGAAATCTCTTTATAGAATTTTTCGATGGATTATAATACCTTCTCCACCTACAGAGTAGGTAATAAGAGAAAATATCTAATATTTTACATTCACATGACTCTCTACCGATTCTACAACAAGCTACTCTTACAAAAATATATTCTATTTCATGGTAATTATGATAAAGTTTAGCAGAAATTGTCTTGCCACTTAGTTTTTTGTAAGTAAAAGCGAAATAAGGAAAAACACTAGGCTAAAGCGATAGTAATCCTTTAAAAGTTGGTTGTAATGTGATTGAAATTCGATTCTTTTGCATGGCTAGAAGTAAACACAAAAGAGCAGAAATGACAAATTCCTGTTTGAGAAAAATTTAAGTATTTTAAAAATGAGTGTATTTTAATAACAAGGAATATAACGGAAATAAATCCAGAAAAAAAAAAGAAAACGCACATATACGACAAACTGTGTTTTAATATTTTCTACATTTTCTGTGTAATAAGCTTTTGTCCTTGGCGGCACCGTAGTTGAGTGGTTAGTCCGCTCGCCTCCTACCTAGGCGATGCGGGTTCAATCCCGCATGTGGGATTTGTGGTGGACGACGCAGCATCTAGGCGCGTATTCTTCGGGTGCTCCGGATTCCCCCGCCAATTTCACCAATTACTTCATTGGCATCACCTTTCCTATCATCCATATTATCTATCCACTTCCTCACGCCTGGCTACGGACCGACCACTCGTTCTAGGCTCATTCTGTGATTTTGTGCCGTTGGCTCCCCAACAGGCTTCTGACCCCTAGATTTTTGCTTGTAAGTACTATGAGGGTGTCAGTCCTTAATACAGGGAGGGTAAGCCGACTACGGAAAAAAAATTGTCTTTTACGATTTACCGGTTATGCAAAAGCCATTCAGAATGAAGAGGTCTTTGGAGGCTATTCCCAGAAAATTCAAAATATACTTTAATTTTCATATAAATGCATTTAATATACATATTATAATCAAAACTGTTTGCGTCATTTTTGAGAAAGATATTTTTATGCGAGGGAATTTTATTGAAAAACTTCGTGCCCCCGCCTTGGAAGATGCTGAACTTAATTATCAAGTTTAGTATTTAACGTTTCATTTTTGAAAATGGAAATGGCGTGTTATTTATGGACGCTCTTTAACTGTTGTGGTTCTCAGCGTCCCATTCTATACTGGGCGTGAAAGACCGCTTAATTTTGCTCTGAGGCCTCTCTATCAGGCTTGAGGTTCTTTTACGTGCCGTAAATCTACGACACGGGACCCACAGCTTGACTTCCCTTCCGAAGGAAGCCATGCTAAGGATTTTTACACCCGAAATCCATCGTCCTCCGTCGGGTTTGAACCCGCGACCTTGGGTATATGAAGTTAGCATGGTAACCATTACACCGCGGAGGGCGACATTTCATTTTTGAGTTGTACACATATATACACATGGATATTTTCTAAAAATTATTTTTATTAGGATTCAGGGGACCCTAAACGTGTATTTACAGAAAATCCCAGTATCGAATATTTGAGTGGATAGCAATGCCTTCTCTACTTATGCACTACGTACCAAGTAGATAGAGTAAAATTATCTCTTGTTCGTTTTGTGAGGTTAATTATAATCATAGTATAGCTTCGCGTTACGGTTTTGTTTTGTTGCACAGCAGCTGGAGGCCTGGGGCATTAAATCACTGCTAGTGTGACGTCCCACTTCTTTGCCTAGCAATTAGCAACAACACAGTCGCGATTTCAAACTCATTCCCAACTAAGTGGATTTTAATGCACGAGTTTGTCTTCCGCCTTCGAATGATTCGTATTATACCACTGTAACGACCATAATGCCAGAGAATTCTACTGCGGCGCTGGGTGCACGTGAACTTTTATCTCCTGCGCCAGCAGTTGTACTACGAGATTTTGTGCATAATGCCTCCAACATACAGGCTTACAAACCGGTGTAGGGGAATTTAACCACAATACAGGGTGTCCACAAAATAATTAACTATTTCGTAGTTGAAATAGACGCCATGTGACAGTGTAAGAATGTCTTTTAGTTTCTTTACACGTACTTAAGTACATAGTGTATAGAAAAGGTATTGTAATTCACCCAAAATTCCATACCGAGATTTCACCGGAAATATCTCTTTTAGGCCCCCCTTAATGCCCCCCAAAAAAGAAAGAAAAAAAAAAGGTTCGTGTGTGTGTGTGTGTGTGTATGTTGTCTGTGAACAACATAGCTCAAAATACCGTTAAATACCAAACTTGATATTTAAGTTTGGTATCTTCCAAGGCGACACGAAGATTTTTAAGCAAATTCCCCCACCCCAAACTACCCTTTACATGGAAAAATAATCGAAAATTTTGATTTTCTCAAAAATGGCTCTAACGATTTTGATTAAAATCTCTTATATTTAAGATATTTACATGCCAAATAAAATTTATAGTTTCAATTTTCTGGGAATAGCCCCTAAAGACCTCTTTATTATGGATGATTTTTATTGAATTTTGCATAGCTAGTAAACCGTAAGAATAGACAAAAACTTGCTACACAAAAAAGTAGATCACGATAAAACACAGAGTATGTCATATGCAATTTTTTTTCGTGGAGTTGGCCGTTTTTGAGACATTCCTTATTATTGATTTAGGTATTAAAATACTTAAAACTTTTCTCATATGGGAACTCGTAACGCTTGGCCACGCAAAGAAATGGATTTCAATCCCATAGCAACCATATTTTAAAACATGTGACTGTCGGTTTAGCCTAGTGTATTCCCTTATAAAGGAACTAAGTAATGATAGTCTTTTAGCAAAAAACTAGAAATGGCGTGTTATTTATGGACGCTCTTTAACTGCTGTGGTTCTCAGCGTCCCATTCTATCCTGGGCGTGAAAGACCGCTTAATTTTGCTCAGAGGCCTCTCGATCAGGCTTGAGGTTCTTTTACGTGTCGTAAATCTACGACACGGGACCCACGGCTTTACTTCCCTTCCGAAGGAGGCCATGCTAAGGATTTTTACGCCCGAAAAAATCCATCGACCTCCGCCGGGTTTGAACTCGCGACCTTGGGTATATAAAGTTAGCATGGTAACCATTACACCACGGAGGGCGACGTCTTTTAGCATTTAATATATAGAAGAATAAGCTTATTAACATTAATTTGTTACAGAGATGTAGTGAAAGTCATGTGAAGGAACACAAGATTTTTTGACTATTCCTGAACGCATTGCCGTTGTCACATGGCATCTAGAGGATGATCCCTGCTATGAGCTGAGACGACGGCTTCAATGGAAACTTAGCATGAATGGACCAATAAATAAAAATCACATGGAAACTGTTAAATAAGTTTCAAAGAACAGGCACTGTTGCTGGCGAGTGTCGACCATGTCGACCTTCTACAACCACAGCTGACATTGACGCAATACGGAAGTCAATTGAATGAAGTCCTAAATCTGTAGGTTGTCTTCGCGTCAATTGCAAATTCCGTCATGGTGTTGGCATAACACTTGCAAATGATACGCACGCTTCAAGGTGAATTTCAGCACTTTGAACACTGATGATTTCGGAATTTACAATTGACGGTATTTAATCAAAGTAGTACGGTCACTTTTGAGAAAAACAAAATTCTTAAAACCTTTTCCATGTAAAGGGTAGTTTGAAAACCTTCGTATCACATCCTTGGCAGATACTAAACATAAATACCAACTTTTTTGTATATGAGTATGTGTGTGTACGTACAGCTTAGCTCAAAAACTAAAAGACCGTTTAATATCACACACACGGACCACCTTCTAAATTTTTTCGGATTCAGGGAACCTCAAAATGTATATTTTCGGTGAAATCTTGACATCTAATTTTGGATAGAATACAATACCTTCTCTAGCTACTATGTAGATTCTATGTACGAACACACGCGCTAAGGGAAAGTAAAAATATAATATATTGTATATTTGTAAAACTGGAATTTATTATGCGAATATTTTTAGAAACGCATCACGTGGCTCATTTTATTAGAACAATGAATTTAGACATTTAAGCATTATTATTATTATTATTATTATTATTATTTAAATAACTATGCAAGCAAGAACTTTGATACTTGGTAAAAATACCTTATTGTGTTCAATAACTGATATGAATTTCATTAAGAATCTTGCATTCTGTGAATTTTCCAAATTTCAGATGCATCACCTTAAATAGGTAATTGTTTTGAAGCCATTTAATTCTGTATAACTTGTGTATTTGCTGCTAAATTGGTCAGATGAGGGAAAAAAATCTGATTTGTTCCATTCACATGATTTTCTCTATATCTCTGCAATAAATTATTGTTAAAAAGCTCATTCTTTTATTTACTTAATGCTAATCGAGAACAAATTAGCAGAAATCGTCTTATTACTTGCTTCGCGTAAGTAGAAGGGAAATAAGGGAGTACCATAGGTTAAGGTCAAAAGCTGGTTACTATGGGACTGAAGTTCCTTTGTTTGTATGGACAGGAGTTGACACATTCCTGTATGAGAAAAGTATAAGTATTTCCTAGCTGAAACCAATAACCAGGAATATCTCAAAAACGTTCAACTCCACGAAAAAATGTAAATAACATAAATTGTGTGTTTTAACGATCTTTCGTGTTAAGTAAGGTTTTGTCTATCTCTTACGGTTTACCAGTTATGCACAATTCATCCAGAATAAACATGTCTTCAGAGGATATTCCCAGAAAATTGAGGATAATACATTTTATTTGTCATTTCAAAATCTTTAATATACGATATTTTAATCAAAATTTTAGAAACATTTTCCATGTAGAGTGTAGTTAGGGGTGGAGGGATTTTCTTGAAAATCTTCGTGAACTTAGATACTAAGTTTGATATTTAACGGACTTTTTATCTTTTGAGCTATTCTGCCCATAGACACACATACGGAAATTTTTTCTAATTTTTTTTTTTTTTTTTTATTCAGAGGGTCCCAAAACATATATTTTCTGTGAAATCTCGGTATCGAATTTTTGGGTATAGATGTACATAGTACTACACAATATGTACATAATACGTGTAGAGTATATATATGTGTGTGTGTGCGCTTTTTTATTTATGACGATTTGTAAGACATTAGGTAATTCACTGGTGTAATTGTGCGTCTAATAGCTTGTATTACATGGGAGATATGATCATACGTACGTACTCAAGTTTCGCAACAAACAAATGGAGAGAGATCTAACTGAATGCAGATGTGTGGAATAATCGTTCACTCATTGTTCCGTTGTCAAAGATCGTGCAGGAAGGTCATAACTAGTCACCTCTTCAGATCATCTGCAGCTTAAGTCTCCTTAGAGGAATAAAAGTACGGTGTGGCAGTGACAATACAGCAGAAGCTCTCCATACACAGGTATGTATTCGCATCTAATTTAAAATTCTGACCGCAGTTAACTTGGCGCCATACCATCTTATTTCTAATAGCGAGTCTGAAGGTCGAGTCCTTCATATACTCGCAAATCAAAATTCCACATAGAGCTTATGGGAAACATTTGTTGAGATCCCCTGAATGAAAAATTATTTTCAGAAAAAAAATATCCGGGTGCGTGTACAGCATAACTAAAAAACGAGAAGTACTTTAAATACCAAACTTGACATTTAACATCAGCATCTTCAAAGGGTGAGCGACGAACATTTACAACAAAATCCCTCGATCCCAAACTGCCCTTTACATGGAACATTTTTTGAACCGTTTATTTTCTCAAAAATGACTAACGATTTTGATTAAAATATCGTATGTTTAACACATGTTTATGACAAACAAAATGTATATCTTGATTTTTCTGGGAATAACCTCTGAAGACCTTTTCATTCTGGATGACTTTTGTATAACTGGTAAACTGCAAGAATAGATAAAACCTTACTACACAAAAACTGTAGATCTCGTTAAAACACAATTTGTCGTATGTATTGTAGAGTTAACGATTTTCGAGACATTCTTTGTTTATGGTTTCGAAATTTACAACCTCAGATTTTCTCAAAGGAAAAGTCATCTTTCATGATGTAGATCTTGTTTCACTTTTGGTCTTGCAAACAGGACCAAAATTAAGTTGTTTCACATAGCGACCAGTTTTTAAAACTTTTAACTATCTCTCTAGCTTAGTGTATTATTTTCTTTAAACATTTACCAATTGATAGAGAAATAAATAAGCGTGAATGGAGATGGATTGGACATACACTGAGAAAGGATTGTGGAAATATAACTAGGCAGATATTGGAATATCACACAGGGAAAAAGGAGGATTGGAAGACCGAGGGTAACTGGAGAAGAACATTTGAGAGAAATGATTATAGATCATGGAAAGAGGTCCTACAAGTCTTGTCAAAGAATAGAGTTCGATGGCGAAGATTTGTTGCGGCCCTATGCTCCACCTAGGAATTAAAGGGAACAAGTAAGAAGACTAATTCTACTTATTTTTATCTCTATTAGCGTGATGCAGATAAAAGAATAATCTGTTGTAAGAATAGTTCGTGAAACAGGTAGAGAAAGTCATGTGAATGAACATACCATCTTTTTAAGAACAGTTTATAGAGAGACGCATATGAATTTAACTCAACAGCATTTTTTACTTTCTCTACACGTACTATGTACATAGTGTATAGAGAAGGTATTGTATTCCACCCAAAAATTCGATACCGAGATTTCACCAAAAATACTTTTTGAAAAAAGGTCCGTGTGTGTGCCTGTGTGTGGTATTTAAGTTTGGTATCTTCCAAGGATGCGACACGATTTGCAAGAAAAACCCCCCACCCCCAAATACCCTTTACATGGAACTTTTTTCGAAAATTTTGATTTTCTCAAAAATGGCTCTAACGATTTTGATTAAAACATCGTATATTAAAGATATTTACCTGACAAATAATATGTATATCTTGAATTTTCTGGGAATACCTCTGAAGACTACTTTATTCTGGAGGAATTTTGCATAACTGCTAAACCGTAAGAAATGGACAAAAACTTACCACACAAAAAATGTAGAGCATATTAAAACACACAATTTATGTTATATGATTTTTTTCGAGGAGTTGTTCGTTTTTTAGATATTCCTTGTTTTTGGTTTCAGCTTTGAAAAACTTATACTTTTCTCATACAGGAATTTGTCAATTCGTGTTTATACAAACAAAGGAATTTCAGTCACCTAGTAACCAGCTTTTTACTTGACTTTAACATATGGTACTCCCATATTTCGCTTCTACTTACAAGAAAACAAGTAATAAGACTATTTCTGCTAATTGTTTCTCGATTAGCTTGAAATAAATAGAAGAATAAGCTTATTAACAATAATTTGTTACACAGAAGTAGAGAAAGTAATGTGAATGAAACACATCAGATTTTTTTATGTTCCCCAAAACGACTTCAACGGTTATTAGAGCTTTGCTTCTGGTGAAAGAGAACATAGAGCTGAAACGCCTGAAACTAAGCTCACAAAGAATGACGTCTATGTAATTTACCGTAACATTGGTACACTACACCAGAGTTTTATTGATTCTGTGATCGGCTACAGGCACTTCACTTTCTCGAGGGCGCATCTGACAGAACAGCACTCAAGAGATTACGGCTTGAATAAATGTCATGCCACACGATCTGCGAAATGTTCAACACCCGAGTTCAATTCTACCTTTTCACCTGAAAATGTCAAGCCCTCTCGTGCTAAGTGTAGAATCACGTTGTATTTGGTCTAACGTGGTCGATATTGATGCTGACGTTAGCTTTGCTGAGCGAAGACTTCACGCGAAAGACAAAAAATGATGCTTTTAGTTCAGCATTTCTGAAATCCTGTAGGGATGTACAGGCTTCAATGTAGAAGTGCTCGTTCATGTGTCATAAGGCAACATAGGCGATGGACGCTGATACATGAAATGAAAATTGTGATAAGAAATTTGAGAAGGAAACGTCCCTAGTGTTTTCTAATTAAAGATTGAAGAAGCCTTTAAACATTTTTGATATGTTCCATCCACATGACTTTCTCTACCTGTTCTACATATAAATAAAATATTCTTACAAGAGATTATTCTTTTATACGAGGGCCATTACAGAACTCATAGTGTCACATCCTGGCTGCGTGCATAGAATGGGGTAACATTGTAAAGAATTAATGTTTCATATGTTGGCGACATTGCCAACCTTACTGTTCATAAAACAGGCTGTAGAGCTCCCTTTTAGTTGTCTCCTTAGCACGATGGTAGCGCAGCTACTTATCAAGTGGGAGACCCGGTACCGGCGTGGGGATTTTTCCCCCGCTGGGAGACCTGGCACGGGGTGCACTCAGCCTCATGAGGTCCCTGGGTGAGGAGCTACTTGATGGAGAAATAGCGGCTCCAGGCTATGAGGACCGCATTAACCGGCCGAGCTGACCAAGTCTCGCCCTTCAATACTGCACCCCATCCATGCCGTCTGTCATGGACCGAGATGGGGACGCAGCGGCCGGGCGGTAGGCCAAGGTTCCTTGAGAGCTGTCGTGCCATGCATCCCTTTTCCTCTTTTGTCAGCAATGTAGTGTGTCTGTTACGACGTATGCCTAGATCCTCATGGATAAGGAAAAACTAACTATTTTTAGTAAGAAGTGCGTTCTTGTATTGATGGACTAGTTAGCCCCATTCACCTTCGATTATAATTATGTAGAATATTTCCCTTGTGGTCTCTGATAGAACAGATCTGCGTCCTCATATGCACGCCTGGCTGTAGTGAAAAGTACATTTCCCCGGTTAATGCCTCTGTTGCCAAGCGAGTTTCTGAATTTATAATTGCAGGCGTGGCAATAACAACTATTTTTATTAGTCGATAAAGCTACAGGAAACAAAACTCAGGATATATGATTGAAAGTCGCTGGAATGTTCTTCGCAATGCTGGTACTGAATTCAGAAATAACAATGGCGTGTTATTTATGGACACTTTTTAACTGCTGTGTTTCTCAGCGTCACATTCTAAATTGGACGTGAAAAACTGCTTTATTTTGCTCAGAGGTCTCTCTATCAGGCTTGAGGTTCTTTTACGTGCCGTAAATCTACGACATGGGACCAACGACTTTACTTCCCTTCCGAAGGAAGCCATGCTAAGGATTTTTACCCTCCGCCGGGTTTGAGCCCGCGACCTTGGGCATATGAAGTTAGCATGGTAACCATTAACCCGCGGAGGGCGACTAAATTCGGATCCGGGTACAAGAGACTATGGGCACGGGGCATTGAAAGATGCGTAAATAGTGATCATTGTTTTATTCATATTACCTGTACAAAAAAAAAAAAAAAAAAAAAAAATGCACGTAGGTGCGCGTAAAACTCTTAACGAGCTAACGACCTTCAAAATAATCCCCCAAGGCTTCCACATACCTTTGCCAACGATAAGGAAGGCACTGAATACCATCAACTCAAGTGACATTTATCTTGGAACACAGTCTCTAGGATACTAACGTTTGCATGTGTCTACTAGCACCTAACAAAGCACTCAGACGCCATCTGGTAGTGGCATTCCGAACTGTGTACAGCACGTTTTCAAATATGCATATTACAATAACCGATATTCGGTTACTCGGAATATATATAATAATTACCACGACTTCTGAAATTAGCCTGTATATCATGCTAATCGAACATTAGTATTAACAGAAATTGTCGTATTACTTGCTTCCTTGTAAGCATAAAGAATACACCAGACTAAATCGATAGCCAAATCTTTTAAACGTTATCGTTATGCGAAACAATTGAAATTCGGTTATGGCCAGAAGTAAAACAAGAGATATAAAGCGAACGATAACTTCACAATTGAGAAAATTTTAAGCAGTTTAAAATTGAAACTAATAGCAAGAATATCTCGGAAATTGCTAACTGAAAAAGGAACATGCCATAAAATATGTGTTTTATCGAGATCTATATTTTTGTGTAGTAAGTTTTTGTCCATCTCTCACGGTTTACCAGTTATACAAACGTCATCCAGAATGAAGGGGTCTTCAGAGACCATTCCAGAAAATTCAAGACACATATTTCTTTTTTCAAGAAAATATCTTAAACAAAAGGTATTTTAATAAAAAAATGTAAGTATTGGAATATAAACACCAATAATCAGGAATATATCGGAACGGTTATCCCCAACAAAAATTAAAAAACGAACAAAATTTAGAGGACTTTAGTTTTATGTTTTAAAGAGATGTACAGTTTTTGTGTAGTAACATGTCTTTTCTTTGTGTTTACTAGTTATGCAAAAGTCATCCAAAATGAGATATTTCCAGAAAATTAAAGATATACATTTTATTTGTGATGTGTCTTTAATATACCATATGTTAATCAAAATCGTTAGCCATTTTGAGAAAATCGAAAATTTCGAAAAATCTTCCATGTAAAGGGTAGTTTAGAGTAGGTGGAGTTTTTCTGAAAAGTTACATGTTGCAATGGAAGATACCGAATTTAAATATGCAGTTTGGCATTTGATCGACTTATGAATTTTACTCAAATTGTTGGTTTAGACTTAGAGACCTCGAAACAAGTAGTCTGATCAAATCTCGGTATCGAGTAAGTGAAATTCCTCTATCTGTTAAGTAAACTGTGCTTCAGGGAGGGGGTCCTGGCGGGACTTGAGCACAAACCTACCCATTCACCAGGCGTGTCTTTACCGACTTCAACTATCCGTGACTGTGTTTCAATGAGGGAGTGGTGTGGAATATTACAATCTAGGAGAAACGTTGACAAAACAGTTAGATTGTCAATTTAAGGAGCAGTGACTCTAGAGAGATGGCTCTGATGTAACGTGCGAGGCTCACATTCTTGAGCTGCCGTGTTTGATTCCCGTTGGATCAGCAACTCTGACCTTGGGTTTCTTCGCGGGTGTCCTGGTTGGTTGGCAAATGTTGGGATGAATTATGTAATGGTACGAATTCTGGTTGGCCATTTGCATCATGCCATTTGTCTATCATGTTCTAGAGTCGGAAGGTCAAGAGAGGAGTTTCTTTAGTAGAACTGTCTGTCCTCGAGTTCAATGTGGAAGGTTCCGCCGGCGTTAGGAAGCAATATTGGGGATGTTAGGGACTTCATCTATGTATTCCTGCCGCCTTAGGTCTGATAATCCCCTGTGTATTTCGGCGTTCTCCATGGTCTAGGCGCAACATTCTAACCTCTGGTTCCCAAGGTCGCGGGTTCAAATCCAGCGGAGAGCGATGTATTTTTTTTTGGGCGTAAAAATCCTCACTATGACTTCCTTCGGAAGAGGGACGAAGCCGGCAGTCCTGTATCGTAGAGAAAAATTAAGTGCTCTATCACGTTCAATATGGAATGGGACGCTGAGAACCACAGCAACTAAAGACAGTGATTAAAAAAAAACTGAATTTCAAAAATTCTGTGCGGTTCGTTTCACCCCTCCCTCCTGAAGGTCTTCAGAAGCACAGAATGTTATTTTAATAACCGAAATCCTTCCTAATAAGCACACCAGAGAAATGGATCGATAATTTTTATGCAGGCAAACATAACCCACTGTGTGCTAAACAAACTGATTGAGCATGTATATTGTTTTGCTATTTAGTCACTCATTAGTACTACTACATTTTCCGCTGCTGGTGCAGATGTTAGTGCAAAAACAGTTCTAATTTAAAAAACCTAATAGGTTGCAAATAACTGTTCCAAAATATAGTCAAGTTTGGGAGAAGAAAGCACTCCTTTTCCCTAACCCATATTAGGTGAAATGTTTCTGTTCTACATGGAACTGAGACATAAAATTATTGCAGTCATCTAACAATTGCGATGACGTCACTTTCAGCAGTTATTTGTCCATTAAACACCAGGATATTATCAAAATCATATTATGGCCATCGTCATCGTGCAGTTGAAGTCGTTTAGACTCGGAATGGAACGTCTGCGAAATCAAATCTTGCCATGATCATCGTCCTCGAGATTTATTCCAGGTTTTGCTCAGTTCTCATAACAAACAAATGTCGGGTAGGCACCCTAAATTTAGGAGTGAAAGGTTTGCTTTAAAATTATAATTTTATTTACATATCGGAAGTGTCCACCGTCTGTGGATGCTGCGCCATATGAAGTAGGAACGGAGCCAACACTACTTGAAAACATTAGGGGGGGACGCCTATATCCAGAAATCCACCATTAAGGGTCTACCTTGGAAATGCAACAGGTTGCAAACTTTAACAAGGGAACGGAGAAACAAGACTAACCGGAAGAAAGAATTTTACGAGTGGAGCAAAAGAGACTCCAGCAAACCAAAACTACAGACAGGATGGAGATCAAAAACTGAAAATCGGAAAATGAGGCAAGAAGAGGAAGAAGATATGTGGAGGTGCATGGATAAGAAAATCTTTGTGTTCCATTCACATGTCTTTCTCTACATCTGCCCCAAATTATTGTTAAAAACTTATTCTTCTACTTCATGCTGATCGAGATAAACATCAGCAGAAATGACCTTTTTACTTAGTTCCTTATAAGAAGAACGGAATAAAGGAACATACTAGGCTAAAGCGATATTCAAATCTTTTAAAAGCTGATTGCTATATGTTTAAATCTGTTTCTTTGCATGCACAGGGGTTTACAAATTCTCGTATGAGAAAAGGTTTTAAGTATTTTAACACTGAAACCAATAAAAAGGAATATCTCAAAAATGGTCAAATACACGAAAAAAATGTGCATGATATAAATTGTATGTTTTAACCAGATCTTCATTTTATCTGTAGTAAGTTTTTGTCTATCTCTTACGGCTTATCAGGTATTCAAAATTCATACAGAATATAGAAGTCTTCAGATTCCCAAAAATGCAAAAATTAAAATTTTCAAAACATTTTCCATGTAAAGTGTAGTTTAGAGCGAGGGATCTTCCTCAAAATCTTCGTGTCGCATCCTTGAAAGATACCAAACTTAGATTCCAAGTTTGGTATTTACCGATTTTTCGTTTTTGAGTTATCGTGTTCACAGACACATATACATACTTTTTTTTTTCTTGGATAGGGAACCTCAAAAACCTGTATTTCCGGTGATAGTCGGTATCGAATTTTTGGGCGGAGTGCAAGGTCTTCTCTATGTAGCACGTCTATGTAGAGAAAGTAAAAAGGAAGAGAAAGAATAGAATATAAAAATAACACACACCATGTGGTAGCAGCAAAACCAGACATTTGTGACGGGGAACAAGCTGTTTTTGTTTTCTGGTGTATATTTGGCCTGGGGGGGGGGGGGAGAGATAAATAGCGACAAGAATAATCAGAGAACCTGCCGCTGCAAGAAAGCAGTTGAATATCTCCTTTTAAGAATTAAAATCAGTTATCCAGAAAAAAAAAAAACAATAGGAGTAGAACGACGATTGTTTACTCCTTTACAATGCTAATCATATATTATTTTAATGTTATTATCTCTACTACTTATATTAAGTAGAACATTCATCAAAAAAGCTGATGTGTACCATTCACATGACTTTCTCTATATCCTTGCAACAAATTATTCTTAAAAAGCTTATACTTCTATTTACTTTATGCTAATCAGAAACAATTAGCAGAAATAGTCTTATTACTTGCTTCCTTGTAAGTAGAAGCGAAATAAGGGACTACCATAGGTTAAAGTGATAGTCAAAAGCTGGTTGCTATGTCAATGACGTTCCTTTGTTTATAAGGATCGGAGTTGACAAGTTCCTGTATGAGAAAAATATAAGTTTTTCATAGTAGAAACCAAAAATAAGGTATGTCTCAAAAACGACGAACTCCACGAAAAAAAATTATATAACATAAATTGTGTGTTTTGACGTGTTCTACATTTTTTGTGTAGCAAGCTTTGTCCACCTCCTACGGTTTAGCAGTTATTCAAAATTCCGTACAATTCATCCAGAATAAACCACTCTTCAGAGGCTATTCCTAGAAAATTCAAGATATACATTATGTTTGTCACGTAAATATGTTTAATATACGAAATTTTAATCAAAATCGTTAGAGTCTTTTTTGAGAAAATTGAAATTTTCGAAAGAAGTTCCATGTAAAGGGTAGTTTGGGGTGGGGGGATTTTTCTCAAAATCTTCGTGTCGCATTCCTGGAAGATACTAAACTTAAATACTAAGTTTGATATTTTACCGGCTTTTCGTTTTTGAGTTATCGTGTTCACAGACACACAGACACACACACATACATACACACACACACACACACGCACGCACGCACGCACACGGACCTTTTGGTGAAAATGCTTTTTTTTTTTAGATAAAGGGGACCCTAAAACATATATTTCCGGTGAAATCTCGGTATCGAATTTTTGGGTGGAGTGCAATACCTTCTCTGTACACTATGTAGATAGTACGTATAGAGAAAGTAAAATTTGATACCGAGATATAACCCAAAATAAACGTTTTAAGGTACCCAGAATAACAAAAGTCTGGCCAACATTTTTAAAAAACAAACCTTGTAGGAGGGCGTTGCCCAAACTAACTTTTAGCGAAAATATTATTACTGTTTATTTTCAAAAATGGCTTACGATTGATTAAAATACCAGAGATATCTACATGGCAAATGAAGTGGATATATTTAAACATTCTGCGAATAGCCTGTGAAGATTCTGCTTATTCTGACTGAATTTTATATAGCTTTGGATAATGGGCTTAGACGGCGCCATAGCCAAATAGTTAGACCGCTTCTACTTTACGTAGAAAATATTTCCAAAATTTTTATTTTCTCATAAATAGCTCTAATCATTTTGATTAAAATACCGTATGCTTGGCATTTTCATGACAAATAAAATGTACACATTTTATTTTATGGGCACAGGCTCCGAACACCTCTATATTCTACACGACTAGTGCATAACAAATAGATGGACAAAATCTTACTAGACAAAAAATATAGATTTCGTAAAAACACACAATTTATGTCATACTTTTTCGTGGAGTTGGCCTTTTTCGAGATACTTCTTGTTATTGGTTGCAGCTTTAAAATATTTAAAACTTTGTTCATCACTTATTAAGACGAATTTCGTCTTTGTTTCAATCTCCAAACTCAAATTACATCTTAAGTGTTCGCTCCAAAGGGCGAAACAAGAAATTGAACCAAATTGGATATTTTTCTACCTAAGGGCAGATAAAAATATGATATGAGCTAGTTCAGATTTCAAAGTGCACTCAAATATTGGATGCCGTGAAGTACTGGTCAAGAAGAACGGTAAGGGTGGATAAAGTTTGCGGAGTACTTCAGATTTAACCCGCCCAAAGTACCCCAATGCGAATTTTCTTCTTTCTGCGAGCCCTGAAGTGTTCTTAATGGTCAGTATTGTTAAAAAATACGTCTTCCTAACATCATCAACAATTCAGAGTTCCTCGACGCAAAATAAACGTCTTTCTACTTCATCCTAACCGATGTTTACACTTGAAAGTGGAACCATAAACACAAAAGTCGGATGTAAGCTATTGTACGAGCAATTCATCTTAATTATGCTTTCATTTTAAAAGTAAATCCTGTCAATAAAAATAACACACTTGTCTCAGCCGTTAAACGAAACTGTCTCAAAAAAGTGCAAAAACATTAAAACAGGGATTCTTTCATAAGCTCTGTATTACTTGTCTAGCAGGTACAGAAGGTATGGCATTCCACAAAAAAATTCAACATAGGGATTTTACTGGATATACAGTTTTGCAGTATCCCGAATGTGAATGCGCACATTTACATGTGCAAAAACGTACGGCGAGTTTGAACAGCAAAAATATACAAAAACAATTCAATAAATACCAAACTTGGTATTTAAATTCAGTATAATCCAAGGATGTGACAAGATATATATCCCAAATCAAACTAGCTTTTACATGGAACATATTTTGATATGCTTGTATTTTCTAAAATAACGTTATTTTGACTAAAATATCATAGATGGCAAATAAAATGTATGCCTATCCTACATTTTCTGGGGGTTGCTCGTACAGCCCTCTCCATTCTGAAGGAATTGTGTGTACATTTTGTATAGAAGATAAATATTAAGCGATTGATGAAACGTACCACACAGAAAAACTATGCGTTCCATTCACAAGACTTTCTCTACCTATACTGTAACAAACTATTCTTCATCTACTTCATGATAATTGAGATAATAGGTAGCAGAAGTAGTCTTGCAACTTAATATAATCATAAGAAATAAGGGAATATACCAGCGTAAAGCGATAAAGAAATATTTAAAAAAAAAAAAACTGGTGCTATGTGTTTGAAACTCAGGTTTTCTTTGCATGACCAGGAAAAAAACGAAAGAAAAGAAAAGGAAAATTCCCATTTGAGGAAGGTATTTTAAAATTGAAACCAAAGACAATGAATATCTCAGAAATGTTTAACTACACATGTGAGTTTTTGTCGCCTTCTTAAAGTTTACCAATTATGTTAAAGTTATTCAGAATGAAGAGTACTTCACAGGCTATTCTCAACAAATTCAGATATACATTTTATTTGTCATGTAAATATCTCTGTAATCAAAATCATTATAGCCATTTTTGAGAAAATCGAAAATTTCGAAAAATATCTTTATAAACGATAGTTGGGCTAGGGGATTTTTCTGAAAATTAATCTGTCGCATCCTTTAACTATACCAACTAAATTTAAACCCCAAGACTGATATTTAATAGACTTTTCATTTTTGAGTTATTCTGTTCAGACACATTTTATTTATTTATTTTTTACTCAGGAGCCGGTGTGCAAGAATTTCGTCTGAATTATTTAACATGCCAGTAAATCTACTCACATGGGGCTATCGCTTTTAAGCATACTTAAAAACCATCGATCTGGGCCTGGTTTGAACCTGCGATTTTGAATTCAGAAGGCCAGCGCTTAACCAACTGAGCTACCCAGACGATAGAGGACCTCAAAACATCCGTATGCGGGGAAATCTCGGTATCTACTTTTTTGGGTGGAATACAATAACTTCTCTGCCTACTATGTTCGCCATTTATTTCAAACACCTTTTTATGGCATAAAACATTTGTCATTCCTTTACAGTCATTTCGATATTTAGTTGTTTTTAGGATTCCATGGAAAATGGGAGAGAGTTTTATTCATCTCTATCTATTGTGGTTCTTAATGTCCCGTTTTATATTGGGCTTGTGTAACTGGAAATGATGTTCAGAGTTCTCTTTCAGATTTGAGATTCTTTTACGTGGCCTAAATCTACGACGCGGAACCACCAGTTTTACTTCTCTTCCGAAGGAAGCCATGCTACGGAAAAAAATCCATCGCCCTCCGCCAGGTTTGAACCCGCATCCTCGGGGATTAGAGGTTAACATGGGATCCCTAGATCACTGAGGATGACGATTCCATGGAATTTTAAGGCATATATAGCGTCTAATTCTTAATAATTTTAGAAGTATTCTATTTGGATCTGTAAAAAATAATTGTGTAATGTAGCTATTTCTGCAATTATTTATCCCGATTAAATTTAAATACAACATAAACCGTCTGTATGAATACTTTGTAGAACCTCTTTAAAATAAGCGAAGGGCGTAGAGAAAGTCTTTGAATGTAACATCAGATGTGTTTTAATAGTCATCGGAGAAATAGTCTTTGTGCTGAATAAAAAGAGAAAAAGAGGAATTCAGCTCGGAAAATGGAAGTAGAACCAGGACAAGGTCAAAGAAAGAGGGCAGAAGTAGCAGCAGTTTTATCTTCATCTATTTACATTCAATTCCCGCAAGTCAATTTGATTGTCTCCGAGGAAATACTGCAGTTGACTCTGAAGCTGTGACCTTCCCTTCAAGTTACAATCTCAGCTGTGAAGAAAGCGCGATCAAAAATAACATCACCGCGTGGGTCCATTCGGTCGCTAACGCTGAGAGCAAATTCCTAGAGCCCACCTGCGTGTCTCTTCCCTACTGGGGGTGACTCAAAGGAGACAGGCTCAAATATAGCATCTTACTGTCCCCCACGTATGCTAATAGCAGGTAGAGAAGGTATTGTATTCCACCCACGTCGAGATTTCACTGGAATTATGTTTTGAGGTCCCCTGAGTCAGAAAAAACAGTTTTAGGAAAAAGTCCGTGTGTGTGTGTGTGTGTGTGTGTGTGTGTGTGTGTGTGTGTGGACAGAATAACTCAAAAACGAAAAGTTCATTACTTGGTGTTTACGATTAGTGTCTTCCAAGAAGATTTTCAAGGAAACCCCTACCACACACTATCCTTTACATGAAAATAAGTATTTTTCTCAAAAACGACTAACGATTTTGATTACAATACCGTATATTAAAGATATTACAAATAAAATTTATATTTTGAATCTGAAGACCTCTTTAATCTGGATGAATTTTGCGTAACTGGTAAACCGTAAGAGATAGGTAAATACTACACCAAAAAATGTAGATTTCGTTCAAACACAATTATGTCACAAATTTTTTTCGTAGAGTTGACCATTTCCAAGATATTCCTTGCTATTTGTTTTAGTTTTAAAATACTTAAACTTTTCTTATATGGGAATTTGTAAACTCCTGGCTATGCAAAGAAGTAGATTTCAACCACATGGCAACCAGTTTTTAAAATAATTGACTATCGCTTTAGCCTAGTGTATTCCGTTATTTCCCTTCTGCTTACAAGTAAATAATAAAATATTCCTGCTAAAGTTTATTTCGATTAAAATTGTGTAGATAGCATAAGCGTTCTAACAATAATTGTTACATAGTTACAGAAAGTCATGTGAATGGAACACGTCAGATTTGTTTACTTTCTTTACACGTACATAGTAGGTAGAGAAGGAATTGTACTCCACCCAAAATTCTGTGTTGAGATTTCACCGGAAAATTGTTTTGGGCGCCCCTGAATCTTTAAAAACAGTTAGTGAGCGCGCGCGCGCGTGTGTGTGTGTGTGACTGTGACAGCATTACTCAAAAACGAAAAGACTGTTAAATACCAAACTTGGCACCTAATTAAGTTTGGAACCTTACAAGGGTGGGATACGAAGACTTTCCAGAGAAATTCCCCCACCGTAAACTAGTCTTTAAAACGAAAAAAATTTTGAAAGTGTTGTTTTTCTCAAAAATGACTAACGATTTTCCATATACTACAGATATTTACACGACAAATAAAATGTATATCCTGAGCTTCTTGGGAATAGTTCCTAAAATCCTCTTCATTCTGAATACTTTTGCATAACTAGTAAACCATAAGAGATAGACAATAACTGCGCAAAACTGTAGATCTCCTTAAAACACAAAATTTATGTGGTATTTTTTTTTTTTGTAAAGATAATCATTCCGAGTTATTGTTATTGCTTCCATTTTAAAACACTTAAACTTTTCTCATCCGTTACATATATCCTTTTGTTTTACTCCTGGCCGTGCAAAGAGAATTGAATATTATTCACATAGCCACCAACTTTTTAAAGATTGACCACTGTTTTAGCCTAGTGTACGAGTAGGCCCTTATTTCTCTCCTACTTATAAAGAACTAAGTAATAATACCATTTCTGCTAATGTTTACCCCGATTAGCTTAATGTAGATAAAAGATGATAATAATATCCAATAATAATGATGATGATGATTGGGTTTAAGGGCGCTCTACTGCTTGGTTATCAGCCCTTAAAATAAAACATTGGAGGTAAAAGACAAGAGATAAAAGCAAGCAAAAAAATAATCATAATTAAGACCCCTAAAACAAGAGATAAAATCCAATATAAAATAGAACAAGAATGGTCTCGGGAGAACTAAAAACAAAATCGAAAGAGCTAAAGTCAACTGTGATAAAACTTCAAAAATCTTAACTACCGTTCCATTAACAGCTCTCAGTTTACATAAAATCAAAATAAAACTATATCCTTGGTGACAAAGAAAGTGAGGATAAAATGTAGAAACTTTACATGCAGCTCAATATCAGCCGCTAAAACGTCGGGGAGAGTACCCGGCAGTTGTGTGATGTAGATAACAGAATAATCTTTTGTAAGATTAGTTGATTTGCAGAACAGGTAGAGAAAGCCATGTGAATGAAACACAAGAGCTATTTGTATAAGAGAGGAGTGGAGCGGTCGTCCTTAGCGCGGCTGCTTGCCAAGCGGAAGACCTGTGCTCGATTCACGGTACCGGCGTGGGGAATTTCCCCCCGCTAGGAGGCCTGGTCAGGGATGCACTCAGCCTCGTGAGGTCCCCGATGGTGGGGCAATTGAGGGAGCTGCTTTATTGAGAAGTAGCGGCTCCAGATCAAGAAGACCGCATCAACCAGCCGGAAGGGTCTCGAGGCGCTAATCACGTCTCACCCTCCAGCACTGCATCCTATTCATGACGCCTTCTGCCGAGATGGGGATGCAGCGACCGGGCGGTAGGCCATGGTCCCTTGTGGCCTTTAGTCGAATGAGCTCTAAAATAAGTCAACACCTCGGCCGCCTTGCGGATTTGAAATCTGGACATGCTGCTCATTTTTTTAACGCTTACAAATCCGGATCGCCCGTGGGATTAATTATAACAGCTAGAGATACTCAGAGAACTTTAGCTATTACTTCTATACTTCGCTTCAATGATTAATATTTATTGTAATTGATGGCATTCATCCTTAGATCCACCAACGTTTAAGCAAAAAGTGCTGGAGATAGAAATGAGAAAGAACATCAATGAGGCGAGCGTAGGCCGTCAGAACTTGGCGAGCTGCAAGGAAACCACATTATTTTGCGGTTCCGGTGTTAATTAACTTTAGTAGTTGCATGGACTGAATTTAAATAAATGCATTTGCTCCTCTCGTGGACTGTTCTGAAGGTAGGCAGTTTGCCCCACTCACCCGCAGTATTTAAAAAACGGATTGATTTGTTAACATACCGTGATGATTTGGCTATTTAAAATAGCATCTTAAAATGGGATGATGGGTGGGTTAGAGTTTCCTAAAATATTCACACCTCCTCTTAGAGCCACTATTATATGAATTTTCCTCCCCCAATTTATATATGCACACATTTTTTTGACAAATAACCAGAAGAGAGTTGCCCGGATAAGATTTTTCCGGAATTTTCCCCAATTCTGAAAGGTGAATGTTGGGCAACTGTAAGCTCTAATGGATTCCAGGCTCATTTGAGCATCATTACATTCGTCGTCATATGACTACCGTGTCAAAGTACGTTAAACTCACCCTTCCCTCAAAGAAAGACAGAAAAAAAAATGTGGATGGAAGTTTTTATACATTTTAGAAACTAAATATTTGCTCATCGTGCATCTTAGTAAAATATACATCCTCCAACATTTGTAAGTTATTCAATTTAACGTAATATATACTACGAAATACAAAATATGTTGTTACTCTAACCTTACCTGCGAACGAAATAGTAACCGTGTGAAACTAATCACGCCAATGGGCTTTGTTTGCTACCCTGTGCGCATTATCCAGTCACTAGGCTTTAATTCGGTTATTCACACGAATTGGGAGGCCTTACAACGAGCTGTGGTACGACCGCTGATTTCCGCAAGAGCGCGTTGTTTTGCTGCGCTGTGATTGCTTAATTTCCTCTTCCTATGCCCGGAGTGTCGCTTGCATTATAGCCTCGCCATTTGTTTTGCTTTAGTTCACCGGGTTTTCGCCATGGCGCTATATAAAGGCTCGGGATTTCAACATTTCTCCTCAAAGGCAAAGGTAAGCGGTTTGAAAAGTATTATAGTATTTCTGCAACTATTAGCAACTGTTTATATGCACGTGCTTTAATTCTTTAATGAAACACTAGATAATGGTAATGCTTTTACTTAAAATTTAGCTGCCACATTAATGGGACAATTTTTTTTTTATTTTAACACACAGAGAATGAACTACTTTACAATTTAGGCGTTGTGGCGCTTTTTACATATTTTCATTCCATTCCATTCTTTTATTTATGTTTGTATTTATTCTACGATTTTTTTCCTAGTTTACCAATGTGTGGTATTTACAAAGCCATTTTATTTGAATTTAGCAGATCAATTTATGACTTTCAATGTTATTAATTTAAAGCAGAATGAGTATTGCATTCGATTAAAAATTCTAAACTGAATTTTCCCCGGAAATACACGTTTTAGAGACTCCCTGAAAGCAATATTATATATAACTATTATGTATGTTTAAAAAATGCATGTATATATGGGATTGTGTGCATGTGTGTGTGTGTTAGTAAACATCATACCTAACTCAAAAACAAAAGTAGTTAAATACAAAACTCTATATTTAAATTGACTTCTTAGGATAAAAACGAAAATGTTCAAAAAGTCCCCTATTCCAAACTACCGTTAACATTGAAAATTATTTATTCTATATTTTCTCAAAAATGGAGCTAACCATTATTAATAAATTATCAAGTGTGTTCATTGGGTTATTGACAAAGAGTCAGACACTCGTGGACTTTCTCTGCCATGTACAGTGTGCATAGTAGTAGGAAGGTATTCAACCCAAAAATTCTATATCTTGATTTCAATGCAAATGCATATTTTGAGAATCCCTAAATAAAAAAATAAAAAACATTTTTGGAAGGTCCGCATGTGTCACAGCAAAGCTTCAAAACGAAAATTCTCAATTAAGTACCAAACCTGGTATTTAAGTTTAATATCTTCCAAGGATGCGCCACAAGAGTTTCAAAAAATCCCTATTCCAAATTATCCTTGAGAATAGCTTCTGAGGACCTCTTCATTCTGGATGACTTTTGGGAAACCATAAGACGTAGGCAAACACTTACTACAGAGAAAATGTACACCTCATTAAAACACACAATTTATCAAATGCACTTTTTTGTGAAGTTAACCATTTTTAAGATATTCTTCGTTATTGGCTTCAATTTTTAAATATTTAATTTTTTCTCAAAATCACCATACAACAGCCAAATTTTAAAATATTTGACTATCGCTTTAGCTTATCGTATTTCCTTATCCCTCTTGTAGAAGGAAATAAAATTCAATAAAAGAATATCTGCTAATATTTATCTTGATAAGTGCGAAGTAGATGCAGGTTATGCGAATGTAGCACAAACGGTGTTTTTTTAAAAAACCGTTCAAAACGTTAGTTTCCTGTGAAATAAATTTTGGGCGAAATGCAACACTTTCTGTATTTAAGTAGTATATAAAATAGTTACTTTTTTGTTATTCAGAAATCTCAAACACGCAATTTTGAAATCATGATTTCGCTTTTTCAGTGAAATACATTACTTCCTGCAACTTGAGGGAACGGTAAAGAGAAGAAGACCAGGACTGAATATTGACATCTCTGCCTCTACGATGTCGCCGCTGGTGTAATAGTTACGATGCTAACTTCATATACCCAAGGTCGCGGGTTCAAACCCGGCGGAGGACGATGGATTTTTTCGGGCGTAAAAATCCTTAGCATGGCTTCCTTCGGAAGGGAAGTAAAAGCCGTGGGTCCCGTGTCGTAGATTTACGGCACGTAAAAGAACGCCAAGTCTGATAGAGAGGCCACTGAGCAAAATTAAGCGGTCTTTCACACCCAATTTAGAATGGGACGCTTAGAACCACAGTAGTTAAAGAGCGTCTATAAATAACACGCCATTTACATTTTTATATTTTTGCCTCTACGAACTAGATGTAGCACTCTGTGGCGAGGTCACCGTGAAAGTGTGTTGGGCCTCGCCCTTACTTAAGCTAGCTGCTGTTATCGAAATCTTGATAACAGAAGCCTCACCCCAATGACACGCCATTATAAGCTGGATATACATGAAACATCGACATAAAGGAAGCTCTTTAAAGAACTTCGGGATGTGGATTACGTCGTCCATAATGGTTTCCTGAAAATCTGGATTTCAACTACAAACTAGAGATAGGCAAACATGGCATTTAAAAATATAAACCTTGCTTGCTAATATTAAAATAAAAATTATTTTACTTTCTCTACCATGTATAATTGTCTTCCGTAAACGGAGGGGAAGTGTGACGTCTCCCCATTCCAACTGCACTTATGAACACTGTTGTTCGGCTTGTAAAATGCACAAATGGCGGAACTGTTCAATTTAAAGGTGAGTGGTTTTTCTTCCTCAAATGAAACCCAAGGTTGCGAATTAAAACCTGGCGGAGGACGATGGATTTTTTCTGGCGTAAAAATCCTTCGCATGGCTTCGTTTGAAAGGAAAGTATAGCCGTTGGTCCCGTGTCTAGATTTACGGCGCGTAAAAGAACCTCAAGCCTGATAAAGAGGCCTATGAGCAAAATTAAGCAGTATTTCACGCCCAGTATAGAATGGGACGCTGAGAACCACAGTTGTTAAAGAACATCCATAAATAAAACTCAATTTAAATTTCTAACAGGTACATAGTAGATGAATTAGGTATTGTATTCCATGCGTAAATGATTCAAAATACACCTTTTGAAATATCCTGATTTTTTTTTAAAAAAAGATACATGTGTATGCCCATGTGTTTGTGTGGTGTGTACTGGACAACATAATTTTAAAGCAAAAAGTTGGTTAAATACTAAATGTTCTATTAAGTTCAACATTTAGGGCTGGGACACAAAAATTTTCAAGTAAATCTCCCTACCGCCAACTAACTTTTGTATGGAAAATTTTAGCACATTTTCTTGAAAATGATTCTAATGTTTAAGTTATCTGCATGAACAATTTTACCTTGAACTCCTCTTCTGCAGGACTTCGGGTAAAACTAATAAACCGTAGGAGAAAGATAAAATGTTAAGTTTGTCAACATTTTGCAAGGCGTTAATAATTTAGTGATATATTTACAAGTGGTAAGTCGCTATTCGTTTTCCCCCCTGGGCAAGTCAACAGTATATAATTATAAAACCATTACACACTTGAACCACGTTTAAAATCAGACTATTATTTTAGCCAACTGCATACATACCCCTTATACCTACAACGAATATGTAAATCTGTAATGAAAGTTTATCTCAAGAAATAGATTGTACCAGACTGAGTAGAGAAACGCATATGAATGTAATGCATACTATTTTACAGGTATCATATGTGACATCTCACTTTCCATTTAAAGTCATGGTTAGTCTAAGTCTTACTTTCTCTGTAGAGGACATGGTACGAAGGTAGAGAAGGTATTGCACTCCACTCAAAAATTCGATACCGAGATTTCACTGGAAATACACGTTTAAGGGTCCCTTGTATAAAAAACATTTTTATAAAAAGGTCCATGTATGTACCTATGTGTCCGTGAACAAAACTCAAAAACGTAAAGTCGGTAAAATAGCAAACTTAGTATTCAAGTTTAGTATCTTACAAGGATGCAACACAAACGATTTTGAGGAAAATTCCCCCACCCCAAACTATCCTTTACATGAAAAATTTTTCGAAATTTTTTATTTTCTAAAAATGGCTCTAACGATTCTGATTAAAATACCGTATATTGCAGATATTTACATGAAAAATAAAATGTATATTTCGAATTTTTTGGGAACAGACTCTGAAGACCTCTTTATTCTGCGTGAATTTTGCATAACTGGTGAATCGTAAGAGATAGACAAAAACCTTACTACAGAAGAGTGTAGATCTCGTTAAAACGCACAATTGCATTTTTTCCTATAATTGACCATTTTTAGATATTCCTTGTTATTAGTTCAGTTTTAAAACACTTAAACTTTTCACAGACATTTTGGTATTGCAAAGAAACGCATTTCAATCACATAACCTGATTTTAAAAGATTTGACTATCACTTTAGGCTAATGTATTCCCTTTAGTTCCCTTCTCTAACGAGGAAACAAGTAATAAGACCACTTCTGCTAATGTTTATCTTAAGTAGAATGAAGTAAACAGAAGAATAAGCTTTTTAATAATATTTTGTTATCTATTTGTAGAGAAAGTCATGTGAAACATCAGATTTTTAAGCATCCTTGGGTTGAAACTAGGTCTCAAGTTTGGGAATCTGGATCAAAATGGAAAATAAATGACTTTGCCATCGCACCATTGAACACACAAGGGCGGGCAAAACCCTGAACTGCAGCCGAAGTTTCCTAGTTGGAAACCCGTAACTAAGACGAAAGTAGGCGAAGGGCATCCAAAACCATACTCAAGAGTCGTAACGAGGCGAACAATAATTTGTGAAGCTTCTTGCACAAATGGTATTATACTAGAGACTTTATCCGCCCTATCCAAGCCCCGAGAGCGGAGAGGATATTTGGTGGGGGATGCAAGGTGAATTTTAAACGCACCACCAGAGTTCCGGAAGTTAGTTCTTTTGAAGATATGAAATATCTGTGATGAACTCACATGACTTTCTAGCAACTGTCGTTTATTACTTTCTCTAGCAGTATGTACAATGTGAATAACCAAAAAATTCGATGCCAAGATTTTACCAGAAACACACGTTTTTAGGAACCTGAATAAAGAGCATTTTTAGAAAAAAATCTGTGTACATATGCGCGTATGAACAGCATAACTCAAAAACGAAAAGTCGGTTAAATACCACATTTACATATCAAGTTCAGCATCTTCCAAGGATGCGACACTAAGATCTTCAAGAAAAAACACCACCCCAGTTTGGTTTTCTGAAAAATGGATAACAATTTTGATTAAAATATCGCATATTAAAGATATTTATATGACAAATAAGATGTATATATTGAACTTTTTGGCAATAGCCTCTAAAGGATTTCCATTCTGTTAAACAGCATGAGATGGACAAAAAACTTAACACACAGAAAATGTAGATCTCACGCCATACTTGTTTTTTTTTTTTTTTTTTTTTTTTTCGAGTTAATATATCCAAGATATTCCTTGTTATAGGTTTCAATTTTAGAATAAACTTGTCTCATAAGGGAATTTGGCATTGCTTTTTCTTTTGTTTTATCCTAGCCATACACAGAGAACCGAAGCGCATAGCAACCAGCTTTTAAAATATTGTATTACCCTTAACCAGTGTATTCCCTTATTTGCAATTTCTGCAATTGTTTATCTCGATTAGCATGGAGTACATGGAAGAATAAACTTTTTACGAATAGTTTAACTTCTGCAAACCATAGAACATTTTTCTATAAACTTCACGTTAATGAAAGAAACATTTGCAAACATATGCACTAGTCATTTTGTTGTGGTTACAACATTGACAGAGGAAACCGAATGTTTACAAACCACGTGCTGGCCTAGGAATTCCATGCTCTTTTCATGACATGCGAATGTCGAAATAGAACAGAACTTGGAGAAAACGATGTGTTATATAAGTTGCATTCACAGGACTTTTACTAGCCTCGATTAGTGGCATACAAACTATTATTATGAAAGTTTATACCTTCTATCTACAGGATCTTCGTATAAAACTTGACTGCTGCACGGGCGGTTGTGGCATGTTATGCCACCCAGTCGCAAAACCCCGTGCAATAACCTTTTACGAAAAAACTTAAGTGCAGGTTTCCTTAAATTTACAAAAAGAATAGCGATAGTTAACAGAACTGGACGCTATATGCTGACCGTGAAATTGCATGCTCTTTGCTTGCAATCGTAAAAAGAACTGAATATCGAAATAACTTGAAAATAATGACCAAGGACCGAAAGATTAATAACGTCAATGGTTAATGGCAAAAAAAGTTATTTAAAATAAACTCTATGTTTTAAAGATATCTATTTTCTTTGAATACTTAGTTTTCGTCTATTGCTTAACGTTTACCATTTACCAAAAATATATAAAATCCCTTAAATTATCCCATGTAATGAGTAGTTCAGGTTTGTTAAAATCTTATCGCAACCTTTTTCTTTCCCTCCCTGAGAGCCTCAATTACATTTTTCTAAGTAAATCTCAACATCAATTTAGGGTATTACAAAACTGCATCTACTTACTAAGTAGTTGAGAAGGTAATATAACAAAATATTGACAAATTCAAACCAATAAAAACAATTACCTCGGTTAATGGTTAATTCCACAGCAAAGAACAAAATGAGTTTTAACTATAGTCATGTTTACGTCTAAAACGAAAGTGTATATTAGCTATTTCCTTACTTAAAATTAAAATGTCAGAAAAATAAACTTTTGCAAGAATATTTTTATACCCTTTAAAATGATAAAGAGGGTATAGAAAGTCATATGAATGTAAGACTTTTTTTTTTCATTGTACTACAAAAGAAAAACGCTGAGGTATATTTTAGAAATATTGCAACAAAGCTTAGATTTACATTCCAAGAATACCACTTCAAAAGGTATGCGATGGTTTTCAAATTGAAAGTATTACTACATAAAAATGATTAATTTCGCATATATTTTATGTTTTAATTAAAACATATAGATTGCTAATACATACATAATTTTACTTGCTTAAAATTACTGAAACATTTACTTATTATGATTAAGGTCTCTGGTGCAAAAATCTAATTGCTGGGTTGAAATTTGCACGGCAAGGAGCATTTTGAACATCCACATGCTTTGGAAAAAATGCATTATTTGACAAACTCTTAATGTTTGATATATGACTTTTTACCTATAAAACTGTGATTCAAATAGTCACTTAATCCTTTAAAGCGCAACCGTCCGACAATAACTTGATATTAATTGACAAGAATCAAATATATTAATGCGCAAGAATCCTAAAATTGATATGTTATGTTTATAAGGATTCTCACCTTAAATGCTAACGTAAAATATGCTAACACACAGATGCAATGTTAATTAATAGCAGCATCTTGTTTGTTGCACGCCACTGTTACATTCCATGCACGCAGATGTCCCACACATCCTTCCCTGAGGATACGCGGATATGCCAAGTCTATTCCTGGCACTCGCACCCAAAACAACACGATGCAGCAGGTATCCAAGACAAGGTGGCGACATCCTCGCATTATGTCTGCTCATGTTTACTTCCGGATAAAATAAACATGGATGCGTCTTAAAGCACACAATCGTGCACATGAATGTTTGATATATTATTTACATTGCATAAAATGCAAATAAGAGAGTTAAATGAAATCAATTTAGTCTATTATGACGGGACCTCTCAGTGTGTATTCATCGGTGCACTGCACGGCGCAGGGTCTAAATACGACTAGGCTAGGTTAACACCAGTGCAAACTTCTACTCCTCTCTTTGTAGCGCTTGTCGCGCTAGTCCTACATACGATGGGGGTAAATAGAGAAAGGAAGGAAGGAAGGAAGGAAGAAAGAAAGAAAGAAAGAAAGAAAGAAAGAATGAAATACAGTATTGAAACATGCTTCAAGTGCATAGGAATCTCGAAGTAGAAGATATCCCACTAAGGGCCTGCATTTCGATCTCCGGTTAAGTTACATCGGGTCATGTGTACCTTTAGCCTCGTTGATAGTCCATAGCCATCCCAAAGCGAAATATTGGAGGAATAATGTAGCGGGAGAAAAATCAGAATATTAGACTTCGAAAGCATAATTTTCAGGTTTGGAACGAGGAAATGTTTCGTAAGTTTTGTAAGATAATCGAATTTCAAGAAAATGCCCCCACCACAAACTACCCTGTACATGGAAAAAAGTTCGAAAGTTTTGTTTTTCTGAAAAATGGCTCTAACGATTTTGATTAAAATACATCATATCAAGACCATTTCCATCACAAATAAAATGTATATCTTGAATTTACTGGAAATAGCTTCTGAAGACCTGTTTATTGTGATGAATTTTTCTGAATTTCGCATAACTGGTAAACCATAAGAGATACACAAAAACTTACTACACAAAATATGTAGATTTCGTTAAAATACACAATTTATGCTATATACATTTTTTCATGGAGTTGACGGTTTTCAAGATATTCCTTGTTATTAGTTTCAGCTTTAAAATACACGCACATTTCTCATGCGGAACCTTTCAACTTCTGCCGACTCAAAGAAACGGATTTCAATTCCAAAGCAACCACATTTTAAAACATTTCACTGTAGGTTTAGCCTAGTGTATTCCCTTATTTCCTTTCTACTTACCAGGAACTAAGCAATACGACTGTTTCTGCTAATGTTTATGTCGATTAGTATGAAGTATGTAGAAGAATAGGCTTATTAACAATAATTTGTTATAGAGATCTAGAGAAAGTCAAGTGAATGGAACACATCAGATTAACCCGATGTTCGTAAGAGTCAAATGTATTTTACAGGTAATCATTGCAAAATATAAACAGCGAAGCGTTATTATTCCTAAATGTTATATTTCCCTAATAACATATGAGGCCGAAAAAATCCTTATAAGTAATACTCCAAAATCGCCCAACATATTTCCAAACACATATCTACATGAATATGTTGACTGTGATGTCCTACGAAACTTTATTTTATTTGCATTTCTTAATAACGTCATTCCTACAAACCTACACGGAACTGTTATCAGCGAAGCCTATATAATTTAATATTCTGAAATGCTTTAATCTAGCGACAGCGTTTTATAGCGATGCTGAGCTGAAGGGCCCAGAGTTTATTTAATAGGAATAAGGTCTCGGGGAAAATACATTCGAGGAGAGGAAGCTGAGAAACGATTCGGGTTAACGAAAACTACATTATAGCTTTATTTACTAATTACACCTCTGCTCTGGAATAAATTGTAGCAGTACCACAACCTCTTCCTAGGTTTATAGTATTTTTAATTCAACACTCTTTGGCGCTGTTTCTTAAATATCATTGGCATAAATTTCAGTGAAACAAAGTAAACTTTACGGCTAAAAATCATACCATTAAACACCTGACAGAAATAAAATAATTACGATACTTAAACAGATAAATCATTTCATTCCTGTCCTATTCAGTTCCAATATTTTTATAGCAATATTATAACAATACATGTTAACGTCTGTTAGAATCAAAAGAGACGCCAGCCTTCTCCACTACCGTGTTCTATACATGCAAAATACATTACTTTCTCTAGCACGTATGCGCATACAATGTAAATAATACTCAAGAGAGGGTATTCTATTCCACCCAAAAACTCTGTATCAAGATTTCACCTGAAATATGCTTTGAAGTCCCGTGAGTGCAAAACAGCATTTTTAGAAAATGATCTGTGAACTTCATATTTACGTTTGTTTAGTATATTCCACGGATGTGACACGAAGCTTTTCAAGAAAGCCCCACACACCACAAACTATTTACTTTATGCTAATCGAGAAAAAATTAGCAGAAATAGCCTTATTACTTGCTTCCTTGTGAGTAGAAGAGGAATAAGGGCGTACCATAGCTAAAGCGATAGTCAGGCGATAATTTGAATGGCTAGGAGTTGATAAATTCCCGTATGAGAAAAGTATAAATATTTTAAAACTGAAACCAATAACAATGTATATCTCAAATACGGTCAACTCCACGGAAAAAAAATATGCTACATAAATTGTGTGTTTTAAGGGGCTCTACAGTTTTGTTGAGTAAGGCTTTGTCTCTTACAGTTTACCAGGCATGCAAAATTCATCCAGATTAAAGGTGTATTCAGAGGCTATTCTCAGAAAATTCAAGATATGCATTTTATTTGTCATGTAAACATCTTTAATATACGATATTTTAATCAAAATCGTTAGAGCCATCAAAATGTGCCATGTAAAGGGTGATTGGGGGTGGGGTGATTTTCTTAAAATCTTTGTATCGCATTCTTGGAAGATACTGAACTTAAATACCGAGTTTGGTATTTAACGGACATTTCGTTTTTGAGCTATGCTGCGCATACACACGGAAATGTTTCTAAAACTGTTTTTATTCAGGGGTCTCAAAACATGTATTTCCGGTGAAATTGTGGTCTCGAATTGTTGATGCAATACAATACCTTCTCTATACTGTACGTACATAGTATGTGTACAGAAAGTAATACGTCAGTGACCATAGTCTCGTATTTTCAAACTCCTCGTTTTCCAATGATAAGAATATAAATGGCCTGTTATTTATGGACGCTCTTTAACTACTGTGGTTCTCAGAGTCCCATTTTAAACTTGCTCAGAGGCCTTGAGGTTCTTTTGCGTGCCGTAAATCTACGACACGGTACCCACGGCTTTATTTCCCTTCCGAAGGAAGCCATACTAAGGATTTTTACGCCCGAAAAAATCGTTGTCCTCACCGGGTTTGAACCCGCGACCTTGGGACTATGAAGTTAGCATGATAGCCATTACACCACGGAGGGAGACTTTCCAATGATGCATTTACTACTTTTGGGTCACAATATACTATTTGATAGCAGTTGCACACTTTGAAACCCAATGTTACTTCCTCGTTCCAATTTCAACTTGATCTTATTGCAGCTAACAACAGTAGTTCATTGCATAAATGATGCAAGCGTATGCAGTAGATCTGACAATGGATTCGGTATTTTAAGCTCGTTCTCCGTTCCGCAATCGAATCTGGAGTAAACTTTCTCTTAATTTCGCTTGCGTATAGCGGGCGGGCTACAACTCGGTCAATGCGGGGAACTGGGAGTGACGCTTAAAAACAGAAAATGAAGGAATTACGAGTCTAAATTCCAAGGAAAAACGTGTAGTTTAAACTTGGTTAATGAGCTACCCTACCTCGAAGGAAAAACTTTTGGATTTAATGGCAGCTCTAACGGTAGCGTTTCAATTCAAATTCGTTTGACATTCAAGCTATAAGCGATGCAAATGCGAAAGGGTCGTCTCCACATATCTTATCCCCCTTTTCCGATATTTATGCTTTTAGAGCGCTGCTCGAAACGCTCCAACGCACCAGTACATTAGACCGTAAATTTTGTGCTTATCTAGCACAGTCACAATGAAATAAATTATGTCAAAGAGTTTTACACTGTTGCCAAACTATTTTAAAATTATTAAAGTTTTCCATTACGAATTCAGTTATATTTTATCTCTACCTTAATATATTATATAATTATGGAAATCAATGTAAATAATTTGATATTAGTAGAGAACATGCGTATAACACATAAGTGTATCGCATTTTGTCCGCTTACTACTAACTCATAAATAAAGCTCAAATTGAAGGGTCTTATGTGTTTTGAACGGTCTTGGTTATGTCTCTACTGCGTTTACATAAATGACGCAACGGCAGCTCCTACTTAGTAAAATTCGCACACCTGCATTCACGTGACTCTCAGTGAGGAAACGCGGGACCGGTTCAGTCGCAAATTTTCCTTTACATATGCTAAATCAGCAGATATTCATTTAATTTACACCGCGAGTGGGGAGTCGTCAATACTGCGCAGGACTGTTTATCTGCGATTTCTAAAACATCTTCACACAAGACGAACGTTAATTGCAGTGTATCAAAGGATCTGTGACACAGGTTCTCTAATTTGCGATTGAAGATATATTTTGTAAGTGTTCAGACTTAATTTTAAAGTCTCACCTTTGTAAGAGCAATGAGGGTGATTTTGTAGTTTAAAGAACGTAAATGCAAATATTTAAAGTTGAAATAAGAACTGAAGCTTTCCTGGCGACGTATTAATTCAAAATCTTCTCGGGCTTCTAGCCAGGTAAAAACTTGGCTTGACACCAACGTTTCACGCGAACCAATCAGATATTAGCTTCATCCCAGCTCTTATAAATACCAGTCTCCGCAAGCTCAAACCATCAGTTCACCCTGAAGACGAAGAAGATGCGTTTCTTCGAAAAGTTGGTGTCAAGCCAAGTTTTTACCTGGCTAGAAGCCCGAGAAGATTTTGAATTTAAAGTTGGTTTGAATTATGCATGTGTTCAATAACATCACATTTAAATAAGAATAACATTGCCATTGTGTTCAATATTTTTAAGTTGAGTGCTGAATACATTGTGAAACAATCAGATAATGCTTGAAAACAAAATCACAGGGTTACGTAGGTTGAAGCTTCAGTGCAATAAATATTCTTTCCTCTCATCACTCTACCGATAGTCGCGCAGTGCAAAGTGCAGAGAAGGGTCAACCATGTGACCTGTTACGTAAACAATCACCGAACGTCCGAGATAGGGAATAAAAGCCATCCTAAAACATTGTGGAATTTTCCTTATATGAACAAAACTTTTGAAAACAGGGAGAAAAATCCTGCAAATACTGGCTTATCAGATCTCCTCAAAGTGTAAATATTTGAACTTATTCATCTCTTGCCTATATATAGGAAATGAATTACAGTGGTTCAGCTGGTTAGACAACCCTTCAATGCTGAACGTAGATGATGAATCATTTGGACTCGCAAGCTGATTATCCACTCGTCTTTATGTTGCTGATAACGAACTAAGACAAGAAAGCATTTCTACTATTCCGGGATTAAACCCCTGTATCTAGTATAATGGCATGGCAAAACATATACAAAAAATCTGAATATTAAGATGTAATGACACAAGCAATGCAATTCTGAGTATTCTTGTTCCACGATTAGTTTGATCTTTCCAGGTTAAGTTGGCTAATCTAGTTTATTCTAAAATACGAAAATGTTTTTTCTGTCTTTCTCCTCCCCACCAAAAAAATATTTAGCTTATTATTTATAAATTAAGCTAAAGAAATACAATATAAATGCACGTAACAATCTGGCGTGTTGCACTCAGATTACATTCTCTACTCTTCTTACAAAAGCTTACACATGCACCTACGTTTTATTTTTACTTTATTTATTTTGTTGTTTAACGCCCTTTAAAATGGTAGTTCTTATCGGTCGATGAATGAAATGATGCTCAGATAAGCCCGGGCTCCATGGAAATTAAAGTTACTAATATTCACTTCGGAAAAAAAGTTATTTTAACAACTCACCCTAACCGAGACTCGAATTCGGGACCTCTTGAATGTGTCTACTTGTTAATATAGATACATTTTCATTACACATGTCCTTGTAAATATACGAAAGATACAGAAGGCTAAAGCAATTGTCAGATTTTTAAAAAGCTGAAAGCTTTATGATGGCTTTGAAGTTCCATACTTTTGCATAATCACTAAAAAGATGAACAGCTACTTTATAGAAGTATAAATACCTGAAAATTCAAACCAATAATAAATTAAATCTCTGAAATAGTTAACGCCATAAAAATAGTGTGCTTTAGGAGATGTACATATTTTGTGCAGTAAGATTTTGTCTACCTCATGCAGTTTACCAATTATGCAACGTATTTATAATGAAGCGATCTTCTCGAACCATTTGTAACATCCAAGATACACATTTTATATTTGCATGAAGTAAATTAGAAATAAGGAATAGGAATAAATGTGGATTGGTGAAAGGAAGAAGTAATAGGACCCGATAGCTAGATACCCATGGTGTTGGACACTATGGGTGCTCAGTGAAGTGAGCAACTCTGTGAAGTGAGAAAATGAGACGTAAAAAGTAAAATATAGGGATAGAGTTTAAGTATTACAGAATTGTAGGGATGAATTAAACCATGTAATGATTGAAGTGAAATAAATACATGTCCAGCTATCTGTCTGTCTGTTCGTCTCTCTGTCAGTCTGTATATGTCATGCAAATATTTCCAAATATATGGTATTTTAGGACGACACATTTATGAAAATTGACATAACTGACATAATTCTAAATGTGATTTTTGCCTTAAAATAATTTTGAGTTTATATTTTAATGATATCAAGTTTGTTTTGATCCAGCGCTACCACAAAAAGAAGTCACGTGACGATTTAAATAACCCTACAAATAAGTCATGGGTGCTACCCCACTATGTGAAGTGCACAAGTTTAAGTCGCTATTTTTCTACAGTCTTTGTCTAACACAGTTATGAGAAACCTCCTTTACTCTGCTATGTTTCCTAATTACCTGCAGAGATGTGAGGGTAAGTATGCATCCGTGATATTGCAACTTTTGCTGGTGAAGTGGAAGAACAGACAGATTAAGAAGCATCATTCGCAACTGGCGTTTATATCCTACCTGGTTTGCCGGACGAGATGGCCAGTATTTCCCTCTTTTTCTAATACTCAAGCGCCACCTTACTGCTCGTGCTATAGTACACAGTCATGACTTATGATATTATCAATGGTGTATTCAAGCGTGTTATCTTAATACTTTGCAGAAATTTGATAATTTTGAAATGTTAAACCACTTTTTTTTTTTTTTTTTAATTTTTTATATTTTCTACATTTTTACTTTCTCCATACGCACTATGTACATAGTGTATAGAGAATGTATTGCACTCCACCAAAAAATTCGATACCGAGATTTCACCGGAAATATGTTTTAGGGTCCCCTTTATCTAAAAAAACCATTTTCGGAAAAAGGTCCGTGTGTGTGTGCGTGTGTCCGTGTGTCTGTGAACACGATAACTCAAAAACGAAAAGTAGGTAAAACACCAAACTTGACATTTAAATTTAGTATCTTCCAGGGATACGACACGAAGATTTTAAGAAAAATCCCCCCACCCCCAACTACCCTTTACATGGAACTTTTTTCGAAAATTTTGATTGTCTCAAAAATGGCTCTAACGATTTTGATTAAAATTTCGTATATTAAAGATATTTACCTGACAAATAAAATGTATATCTTGAATTTTCTGGGAATAGCCTCTGAAGAGTAGTTTATTCTGGATGAATTTTACTAGATTTTGAATAACTGCTAAACCGTAAGACATGGACAAAAACTTACCACACAAAAAATGTAGAGCACGTTAAAACACACAATTTATGTTATATACTTTTTTTCGTGGAGTTCGTCGTTTTTGTGACATTCCTTATTTTTGGTTTCTGCTATGAAAAACTTATACCCTTCTCATACAGAAATTTGTCAGCTGCTGTCCATACAAACAAAGGAACTTCAGTGACATAGTAACCAGCTTTTGATTATCACTTTAACTGTGGTACTCCCTTATTTCACCTATACTTGCAAGGAAGCAAGTAATATGGCTATTTCTGCTAATGTTTTACTCATTAGCATGCAGTTAATAGAAATATAAGCTTTTTAAGAATAATTTGTTGCAGGGATATAGAGAAAGTCATGTGAATGGTACACATCAGATTTTTCTAACTTTAGATGTTACATATGATTCAATTTTATATCAATATAAATGAAATTTTAAAGCAGTTTTAAGTGTGTATTATTGTTATTTGGGCTGAAATGTAATTATTATTTTTTAAAAATCAGGAAAATAGCAATTGATAAAAATTATTTCATTTGATCCGCATATTTTCCTATTATCCCTTTCATTACAATTCATTTCATTCTTCGCCACCATACCAGGCACTGGGCTGATCATCCCTCCTAGATATGCTATAATCCAACGTTTTCTTGCTTCTCGACAGACTACTGCCTCACGACAATTGGGGGCATGTGTCGTCCAAAACAGAGTAGGGCAAGCCATAAAAGAAAAAGAAACAGAAATGCTTAGAATTGTGACCTTAAATCAGATTCTGAAGATTTTCATAATTGCAAGTAATGTACTGAGCAGAAATGTGAGCACAGATTAAGTTTCAAAGAAAATATTTTGAGTTATATAATGTTAGTGATTTAAATCTTGAAAGTGTTGAAGTAGTTCCAGCAGAGAATAACAAAAGACCATATTTAACGTTGAGGGTAATGAACCCATCGTTGGAATAAGCGGATTAAAAACCCTTTGGCTTACCATCCGCATGGAAAATTGAAAGAAACTAAAATCGATCTTCTCTGCTTTCTGGTGTATGCAAGAAACAAAAGAGAGAGGAGGGCAAAGAACGCGACAGAGAGAAAAGATATCAAGAAGCTGGAGATGGGAAATTGGAAGTAAAGATCATGTTAATATGCAGAGGCTTCCACGGAAATTGTAAGTAAATATTATAAGAAGTTTATAACGTCGTTACGAAATTCTTATTTTCTTCAGCCCTTATATATTGTAAGTGGAGGAAGTATTGCACCCAAAAATTCGATGTCTAGATTTCACCAAAAATACATGTTTTAAGGTTCCTTGAATAAATAAAAAAGTAGACGAAGGACCCTGCGCATGCTCAAAAACGAAAAGCCGACTGAATACCAAACTTGATTCAGCATGCTCCAAAGATTTGATGAGAGATTTTCAAGAATACTGCCCCACCTAATCCAAACACTTAATATAAACAAGGTTTTTTTTCTCATTTTCTAAAAATAACAACGAGAATTATGATTTTTACACATGTTTCAGATATATATATTTAAAATTTTAAATTATGTAACTAGAAAACCAGAAACAAAAATTTAGAACAATTGTAAGGCTCATTTATATTATTTTATTTACTTATTTATTATTCATTTTTTACTTTCTCTACCACATATTATAGGTAGGAAATGTAGGTGTTGCATTCCACCAAAATCATCGATACCGAGATTTCACCGGAAATGCACATCAATGATACCTGGTGAATTCAAATAAATATTTTTAGAAAAAGTTCGCGCACCTGTGTGTGAACAGTTCAACTAAAACGATGGATACAAAATGTGGTATTTAAGCTCAATATCTTGTTAAGATAAAAAACGAAGGTTTTCAGGAAAATCCTCTAATCCTAAACTACTTTATCTGGAATATTCTTCGAATTTTATAGATTTTCTTAAAAATGGCTAACGATTTGATTAAAATATACTACATTAAGTATATTTACATGAAATGTAAAATAAATCTATAACCTGTTTTTACTGCTGTAGCAGAACAATTCCGGGACTTTTGAAAAACATGTATAATGAGATAATATGCATCTTTAGACGCAATACAGTAGTGAAATTAAATCAGTAGATTTATAAAACGATTTCTAACTCTGAGGAATATTTCCGGAAAGAAATAATCAAAAGCTTGTAAAATTTAACAAAATAACTAGCTAACCATTACAGCTCCGAATAACTGTAATTTTTAATTAGCATAATATAATCCATTTCTGCTTACAAATTACTTTGGCAGCGTTTGTTATGCTATGTTCCTAAGCCCAAAGTGAAATGCCTCCAAAGAATGTTCCTCTACACTGCACGATATTAAAATTACGCTAGATAGGTTCCAAGTTACATTCCTGAAATCTGAAGCAAGAGCATTTTATTTCTTTTCTCTGCCCCTTCCGCGCATTCATTTCTGCTATCCAATATATGAAACGTTCTTGCTTTCTTTTCTGGAAAATTCTTATATCACTGTTCCAAAAGTCCGTCGTCACTTTGAGAAGAGTCAAGTGTCAGTCAGTATTTCACGGCTCGATTAACAGGTGGCGGGGATCTTGCAGCTGAGTGATTCAGATCAAAAGCGAAAACATTTGACCTTATACGATGCAATTAAATTCAGCCACTCATAGGGGTTTTGAAATAGGATTATTATACGCCAAAATGCATACAAATTATGCAGCAAATACAAGTAGCACTAATCTTGTATGTGGCAATAATTATGTAACTGTTAATAAAGTAACACATCTCCTTAAAATCTGATGTGTTCCATTCACATGACTTTCTCCACATTTCTGTAACAAATTGTTAATACGCTTATTGGTCTATCTACTTGTAGTTAATCCAGATAAACATTAGGAGAAATGGTGTTGTTTCCCTTTTACTTATAAGGAACTAAGCAATAAGGGAGTACAGTAGGATAAACGGATAGTCAAATTTTTTAAAATATAGTGGTTATGGGATTGAAATCCATTTCTTTGCGTGACCAGGAGTTGACAAATTCCTGTATAATAAAAGTTTAAGTATTTTAAAACTGAAACCATTAAAAAGGAACATCACGAAAAAAAATTGATGTGTTCCATTCACATGACTTTGTATCAAGTTTGGCATTAAACGGTCTTTTCGTTTTTGAACTATGCTGTCCACACACACACACACACACACACACGCGGACCTTTTTCTGAAAATGCTTTTTTTGGATTCAGGGGGACCCAAAACATTTATTTCCGGTGAAATCTCTGTATCAAATTTTTGGGTGCATTACAATACCTTCTCTATACACTATGTACATAGTATGTATAGAGAAAGTATAAACGTGTATGACAGAAATTGTGTTTTTAATGAGAACACATTTTTTGTGTAGTGCGTTTTTGTCTATCTCTTACGGTTAACCAGTTATGAATATTCAGAAAAAAATTATCCAGAATAAAGAGATCTTCAGAGACTATTCCACAAAATTTCAAGATATAAATTTTATTTGTCATGTAAATATCTTAAATATAAGAGACTAATCAAAATCGTTTGAGGCATTTTTGAGAAAACCAAAATTTTCGAAATTTTTTCCATGTAAAGGATATTTGGAGGTGGAGAGACGTTCTTGAAAATCGTCGTGTCGCATCCTTGGAAGATATTGAACTTAATTATCAAGTTTGATATTTAACTTTCTTTTCGTTTTTGACCTATTTTGCACACACGCACCTTTTTCTAAAAATGCTTCTTTTTTTTTTTAACATTCAGTGGGTCTCGAAACATAAATTTCCAGTGGAATCTCAGTATCGAATTTTGAGTGCTATACAATACATTCTCTATACACTACATTATGTACACAGTACATGTAGAGAAAGTAAAAATCAAGACCGCGACAAAGGGAGGTAGAAATTTCTATACTAGTAAATGAATGAAACTTTCTCGCGATAGTATTATTAATTTATCAATTGAATGCTATATACCTACATAGTAGATAGAGAAGGTATTGTTTCCCACCCAAAAATTCAATGCCGAAATTTTACCGGAAAAACACGGTTTTAGGAACCCTGAATGCGTAAACAGCATTTTTGGCGCGCGAGTGTGTCTGTTGACAGTATGAGTCAAAAAAGAAAATTCCTTAAATACCAAAATTGGTATTTACGGCTGCTCATAGATGAAATTTATAAATTCTATATTTATGAACATATGTTTATGACTTGTATTCTTAGCTTCCGGATAAGGCAGGATCATCTTGCGTGGGGTTGCCGACGTTTCGCTCATCTTGCCACGAGCTTCTTCTGGGCTCATCGTCCGATACGACCAACTAGGTTAAACGAAGTTAACCTACAAAAAATCTGTGCTTTCTTAATTCATGTCGCCGGCTTCAATTGCCTTTTGAAATATTGTCGCTCTGGATGGCTCAGTTTGTTGGCCCTGGACATCTGATCCCAAGATCGCGGGTTAAAACCCAGTTCAGACCGACGATTTTTAAGTATGTTTAAAAGCGACAGCCCCATCATACAAAAGAACTCGAAGTTCCGGCACATCAGCGGCGCAGAAATGATCCTGGCAATTGATAGCGTCGTTAACTATTCTTTTTTCTTGAAATACTGCATTTCGTGGCCAACAAGGCTAGATCACTGTGTTCGAACCCAGGGGATTACGCCCGAGATGTGACAAAGCGGTGTTTGGGCTGGTTTTCTCCAGTTTCTCCCGCCATTTATTTCACCACTGCTTCATAAACATATTCACTTTCATATTTACTTCATTTTACCGTCATTTCGTACATTCCTCACTCTCATACCAGGCATCGGGATGCTCGGGGGTGACTACTCTCTCAGATGCAAGTGTCCATATATTCCTCAACAAGCATCTAACTCCAGGCGGTGGCTTTTAAGTCCTGGGGGAAGAGGGGAATAACCTCCATACGAGGAAGGTAAATAGGTAAGAAGGTTGAATCTGTATTATCTTCTTTTTACTTTCTCAGATTTACGTCCCCTTTGTAGGATTTACAAGACAATGCCTTAGAGCAGGAAAACACGTGACTTAGGGAATTTACAATGAGGTTACCATATTACCAACAATGTATATTTTCAGGCACTCGGGCGGATACCTACTAAAGCACTTGCAAACAAACATTTATTAAATCTGCTAGAATGCAACAACAAAAGAATTGCGAGCAATGAAAAAGCTGACCCCTTCACATGAATGCACATGAAAAGTATCTTCTGAGATTAGTTCCAAGAGTGTCTAAATCAGTTTTGGAGTCTTTCTGAAAGAGCATTAGGTCATTTATGAATACAAAATTATTACCTATGTTTGTTCAGACTTTATCGTCCACATTCTATTATGTAAAACTGGGCCTTCACTTTTTGTACTTCTAATGAATAAGAAAAGTTTTTTCCAGATATTTTTAACAGTCAATAGAGAGAAACACCATTTCGTAACGAATAAAAACACTAGTTACTGCTAAACTCACTATTTGCCACTAAGACACTCAAAGAAACACAAAACGTACACTTGGATCAGCGTTGTCACTCTCAGTACACAACACAATTGATTCGCAGTATCAAATTCACTGAACCACCGAGTCAAGACTCTCAACAACACTCGCTAGCTCACTAATTCTTTTACCATCCTAACTGTTCACTTCTTGCCGGAACTCGCCGGAAACTCGAGATTCTATTCGCCGAAGATTCGAGACACAGCCGAAAGGAAGCTTCCAGAACTGCATTTCTCAAACTGCAATGGGCTTTGTCGCTATTCAGCCGGTACGGGCTTGTCGCTCACCAACTGGTAGTTCGCGCCGCGGTTATTGTGCTACTCTAATGACTTCATGCAAGAATGAGAAGATGAAGGTGTTCAGTGTCGCGAAAAACGTGACGTTTTCTCCAAACAAGAGTACGCAAAATACGCGTGGACATTTACTTCTTAGAGGGATAAGAAATAAAACAGGGTGGATATTGCAACGCTGTGTTTCACTTTACGTTGAGTTAACGATTATCTTCATTTAAGATTTCTTTGTTTTCATTGGCTGAAGCAGCATTCATTGGTGTAGTGCGAAACATCAACGACTTCCGAGAACAAACAATGCAAAGTGTGTATGTTACCTGAGAGGCTTTGAGCCAAAGGCCATTTTAACCATTAAGATTAGCACAATGATACACTATTGTGTGTACAAATCATTAGAACTACAAGAAGGATAAATACCAACTTCACAACCTCATGAAATGGGTACATTAAAGCCTGAGCGCAAGTATAAAAGAAGCAATAAATAGACACAGTAAACGTGCAATAGAGAGAGATAATTGTCGACAAAAACGAAGCTAGTTATCGGGAAATGAAAGAGCTGCTCACCTGGAATGTGAGCAATTAAATCGATCAATTTTAAACTAACCCATTTGACATTAGCGTGTAACTAAGAGGTTGTCTCCTCATATATAATGCAACGCGCATTCTTCAAGGCATATACAGAGGTGAGTCTTACTCCCTCTCCGTTACACTGTTTAGCAGAGACTCCTCGACAACACAAGAAAATAACCGCAATTAACGGTCATATTTAGGAACATCCTTTAAAAGTTGGCTGACGGGGTGCTGTAATCAGGGGCAGGTCTATAAATCCAGTTGAAAGTGAGCGGCGGTAAGGCGCTTCTCCGGGACAGAAACATCGACAGTTGCCCCTGATGTAATGTGGGCGTGGTGCAGCGGTATTTCCCCGAATGGCTGCAAAAACTAAAACCTGGGAACTTGGCCAACACGCCCGTTTATTTATAGGAAAACTTCATGAGTACTGCTATTTTTCAACGAGACTAAAACATCCAACATCTGACCGATCCCCATCTGCAGTACAGATGCAGTAAATATCAAGAGGACAGGTTTATAGAAACGCCTATCATTTAATGTCCGTTGCTCCACGAGTCTTCATTTTAAACTCCTATGTGTCCGTTGTGCTGAAGGACAATCCAATACGAATAAAGGAAACTACAGCATTTAATTAAATGTGTTATTGTTACAGTTTGAAGTCATCGCTAAATCGACTATGAGCTCTTTATGCAAATTAAACGTATTTGCGTTTAATTCCAATGCTAGTTAAAGCAAACTCTATCCATAACGAGTGTTGTAAGCTGTTTAGCTATCAGCAAATGCACATCTAAACGATACAACCATTTGATAATATCGCCCTCCCGTTATACAGTAGTTACCATGACAGCAATGCCCAAGCTGGCGTTCAACTCCGGCGGAGGGTGATGGCTTTTTTCGGACATAAAAATACTTGGCAAGACTTTCTTCGGATGGGAAGTAAACCTGTTAGTCCCGTGTAATATGTATTTGCATGTAAACGAATCCCGTACTTTGAAAGAAAAGAACGTCAAAAAATATGCCAAGTTTCAGGTCTGGAAGTCGCGATTTCAACCTATACTGCATCTACGGGCAACGAGTTGATCCCTCATAACTATGTACAGACATTAGTACACTCGCTAACTAGAAATATCTTGATCAACAAACCACTGTAAAGGTGTCCCAATATACGCCGGCATGGCGTGATGGAACTTGCATTTAATTACGGCTTGTTGTTAAAAGACTATCTGCATTTATATTGGCTGCAAGTCAAATTGCTACAGTTTCAGATCGAATAATATAACTGTTTCAAGACAGCTTACTGAATGATTACCAAGCAAATGTCAAATAAATGAAAAACTTTAATAATGGCTACTTATCAATGGCCATATCGCCATGGTAAATAATTAACATGCTTACTATCCACAGAGACCAAGGATTATAAGATTCGATAAAAAACAAAAAAATATGCAAGCAATTTTTCTTCATATACATATTGCCCATTCTCTTAACTTTAAATTATACTCTTCATACTCTTCCCTGAATTTAGTTGGTACAAGTTCCTTTTTATTCCAGATTCTGTTAATATTGTAATCAAATTAACTTTAGTGTGATCAATGGAATAATATTAACTAAGCTTTAATTTATGTTTGATCACATATTTATTAAACGATATTTTGAGAACTATTTTGTGCGGTAAGTTTTTATCTATCTCTTGCCGTTTAGCAATTATACAAAATTAATCCAGAATGAAGAGAACTTTATTCCCAGAAAATTCAAGAGACATTTTATTTTTATCATATACCTACATGTCTTACATGCGATATTTTAAAGAGGCAAATCTGTTTAAAATTTAAAGAGTCTTAAGGTTAGGAGCTTATACTTGTATACATATGTGCCACGCGAGCCATAGCTTATATTGGCTTCCTGTACAGAGTAATACATATTTATTTATTAGGTGTACCCATTCTTTTTTTTTTTTTTTTTTTTTAACTTCATGAAACACATATATGACTTTTGATTGCAGCAAATTGCTAAAAACTGAAATGGGAGAAAACGAAATTTAAAGTTCACGATATTTAATCCAAATCGTTAAGAGCCAAAATGTTCAAAAAATATTCCATGTAAAGAGTAGCTGTGGAGTGAGGGGATATTCTTGAATATCTTCGTATCCCATCCTTGGAAGATTTAAACTTCAATGTTTGGTATGTAATCGACTTTTCGCTTTTTAATTATGAAGTTCACATACACACAAGCATGACCATTTTCTAAAAATGCCTTTTCTAGGTTCAGAGGACCTCAAAACATATATTTCCGGTGAAATTTTTACATCGAAATATTTGATGGAATAGAATACCTACCCTACTTATTATACGTAATAGAGAAAGTAAAAATAAACTATAATGGGCAGAGAAACTCGTGATATATATTTGATATTCAGAGAGATTCATGTACTTAAATAGCAATTTTGGCACCAAATATGTTATGTCAATACATTTCTGCAATGAAACAACAATTTGTAAACATAGACACATCGAAGTTAGCGTTCTCGCCAGAATAAGCATTCAGTTTCTCCTTTAAGTGACCGCACAGAGCTGTGACTAATCGTACTAGGGATTATGTTTGTTTACTCCCTTTAACTCAAGAGCCGTGTTTGATGTTGATTTCGATGGCTGACCGAGCAATTAGCAACGATCTGTCATTTTCACATATCGTGCATTCGATTCCCTGCAGCGTTTGATGTGGCATGTTACGTGCGCCACATCTGGCACTTTGCACACAAATCGCGTCATATGCAGATGCTCAAGAATCATCTTCTGTTACATGCAGATCCAAATTTCAGATGCACTAAACCTTGGTTTTTATGGCTCATGTCGGTTGGACCACTCGCCTCTCTCCTAGGCGATCTGGATTCGATCTCAAGCGACCGTATGTGGGATTTATGGTGGACAAAACGGCACAGGGGCGGGTTTTCCAGTTTCCCCGCCATCGCATTCCACTAGTGCTTCATCTTCATTCCATGTATCATCAGCGTCACCGCCTGAGGTGCCATATATAATAAAAGCTAGCGTTAAACACTATAAAAAAATCTGATGCGTTGCATTCACATGAACTTCTCTACATCTCTGTAACAAATTATTGTTAATAAGTTTATTCTTCTATCTAATTCATGCTGATCGTGATAAACAGATCAGAAAAGGTATTATTATTTAGTTCCTTATAAGTACGAGAGGGAAATAAAAGGGGAATACACTAGGCTAAACCGACAGACAATGTTTTAAAAATATGGTTGCTATGGGATTGAAGCCCGTTTTTGTGCAGACCAACAGTTGATAGGTTTCCGTATGAGAAAAGTTAAAGCTGAAACCAATGACAAGGAATACCTTGAAAACGGTGAACTCCACAAAAAATGCATATGATATAGATTGTGTGTTTTAGCGAGATATGAATTTCTTGTGAAGTACATTTTTGTCTAACTCTTACGGTTTACCAGTTATACAAAATTCAGTGTAATTCTTCCAGAATGGACAGGTCTTCAGAGGCTATTTCCAGAAAATTCAAGATATACATTTTATTTGTCATATAAATACCTTAAATATGAGAGTTTTTAATCAAAATTGTTTAGAGGCAGTATTGAGAAAACCAAAATGTTCGAATTTTTTTTTTCCGTGTAAAGGGTAGTTGGGGTTGGGGCGGAATTTCTTGAAAATCTTCGTGTCGCTTCCTTGGAAGATACTTAACTTAAATACCAAGTACGGACTTTTCGTCTTTGACCTATGCTGCCCACAGACACACACATTTTTCAAAAACTGACTTTTTTGGATTCAGGGGGTCTCAAAACATATATTTCCGGTGAAATCTCGGTATCGAATTTTTGGGTGGAATGCAACACCTTCTCTATACACTATGTACATAGTATGGGTAGAGAAAGTAAAAATGCCTCACTTAAGTTTCGTAATTTTGTTTCTGACCTCTGTTTTACTCACAAGGAGCGCGAGCAGAATTGTTTTATCAAATAGCTTTTCTCGGATTCCTGTCGTGGCTTTTTTCTGTTGTACTGGGTTGTTAAAATCCGAAATGTTGGGTTGGGCAGTCATAGCTGAATACCCAATATCAGTAAATAGGTTTTCTTTTTTTTCAACAACAAACAAATAGCACCACAGTGAAATGTTTATACCTGAAGAAGTGTCGCTGGTATAACAAAGTGTATTGTTAATGGAATTACATTATTATGAGTCGTTTTATAAAATTACACATTTCACTTCAATTTACTGCATGGAATATTAGCGCATTGTCAAAATGCTCATTAATTGACGCATGATAAACCGCGAGATATATTGAGCTAAAAGAGGAGAGGATAGTATTTTCATCAAAAAAATCGTAAGCGTGGTGGAGGTTTAAACTGCACGATTTCATAATTACACAATTTTCGGTTCATCAGAAGCGCCACAGTTCAGTTACCGTGAAGATGAACCCTATTACGTTAGCGTGTAAATACGTGCTTCGATAACAGATTCCAATTTGAATGTGTTATGCAGATTGCAGCAAAACACAGATCACCAGGATGTTTATGGTATTTTAGTTTTGACATTTCTGTTAATTTGGCTACATGTGCGATTCGCCAATTTAGTAGCGGTAGGTAGAACCAACAGGCAAAACAAGAACGACAGTTTCAGAAATAAAAGCTCTTGCAATATTAGAAGTTAATGAAGTAAATAAAAACCATCAAAGTCCTAAAATGTTTAAATTCCAATTCCAAAATTATAATTAATAGGTCACATCCAAGATTGAAGCAATAGTAATTAATAAAGGAGAAACAGTAGGGTGTTTTACCTACTGTTGTGTTCTACCACCCAAAAATTTGATGCCAAGAATGAAGACTCCTGAATAAAAGCATCTGATGTGCTCCATTCACATGACCTTCTCTACTTCTCTGTAGCAAATTATTGTTAATAAGCTTATTCTTCTATCTACTCCATGCTAGTCGAGATAAACATTAGCAGAAACGGTTTTATTACATAGTTCCTTATAGGTAGAAGGGAAATAAGGGGGGGATACACTAGGCTAAACCGGCAGTCAAATGCTTGAAAATGTGGTTGCTATGTATAGATTTTCGGCGTGGCCAGGTGTTGACAAGTTCCCGCATGAGAAAAATATTTTAAAACTGAAATCAATAACAAAGAAATATCTTAAAAAATGCATATTAACATAAATTGTGCGTTTTAATGAGCTCTTCATTTTTGTGGAGCAAGCTTTTGTACATTTCTTACGGTTTACCAGTTATGTAAAATTCCACAAAAGTTATTCAAAATAAAGATGTGTTCAGAGGCTATTCCCAGAAAACGCAAAATGTACATTTTATTTGTAATACGATATTTTAATCAAAATCGTTACCCATTTTTAAGAAAATCAAAGTTTTAGAAAATGTTTCCAAGTAAAGGGTAGTTAGGGGGATTTTCTTGAAATTTGATTTTCTTGTCGCATCCTTGGAAGATACCAAACTTAAATGCCAAATTTGATATTTAACGGTCTTTTCGTTTCTGAGCTTTGATATCCACAGACATATACACAGACAGACATGGACCTTTTTGTAAACATGCTTTTCTGAATTCAGGGGGACCCAAAACATATATTTCCGGTGAAATCTCGGTATTGAATTTTTGGGTGTAATACAATACCTTCTCTAAACACCATGTACACAGTACGTGTAGAGAAAGTAAAATTCTGATGGATTTCATTTCATTCACGAGAAACTATTCTTACAAAAGCGTATTCTATCAACTTCATGCTAATCAAGATAAACTTTAATAAATAAAATGGTCTGATTACTTATTACCTTGTAGGTAGAAGGGAAATAACAAAATACTCTATGCTAAAGCAATGGAAAATCTTTTTAGAGCTGGGAAATCGTCGCTATATGACAACGACTTCGTATTTGAGAAAAGTAATAAGTACTTAAAATTTAAACCAACAACAAGGAGTACACCGGAAACGATTAACTTAAAAACAATATTTGCAATAAATTGTGTGTTTAACGAGATTACATATGTAGTAAGATTTTCTTTCTTTCTCTTACGTTGACCAGTTATGCAAATGTTATCCAGAATGACAAGGGCTTACAAGTCTGTTCCCAAAGTGAAATAACTAATCAAAACACAGCTGAAAATGATATATCCACTAATGAGAGATAATATAAATATCTACACGAGGTGTGACCAAAACACGAGGTCGATAATTCGAGGTCTGGGTTACGACCACTGCTCTTGCCAAGAACAAAGAATGCAGCAACAAAGGAACTTCCATGGCTTAGCGCCAGATCTGTACATCATCATTTTGACACAAGCGCAGTTTTCGATCGGGCGACAGTGCTTCAGCGACGCATCATCTTCCTTAGCAACAATGTTATGATATCATCACTAGTGTGGTGAGAATTTCGCTTGTGGATTATCGAGGATGTCGCAAGTGTTTACAATTAAGAAATTTGTTGAGCACCCTTGAAACAGAACTCAACGTAAATACATTAGAGAATTTGATAAAACCAGTGAAAATGCCTTTTTTACTTTCTCTAGCCAGTATGTACAATGGTGTGTGTCTGTGGACAGCATAGCTCAAAAACTATAAGATTTAACTTGGTATTTAGGTTGAGCATCTTCCAAGGATTAGACACCACAAACTACCCTTTATATGGAAAATTTTCGAAAATTTTGATTTTCTCAAAATCTTGCATATTACAGCTATTTACATCCCAAATAAAATGTTTATCTTGAAATTTCTGGGAATAGCCTCTGAAGACGTCTTTATTGTGGATGTATTTTGCCAAATTTTGCTTAACTGCTAAACCGTAAGAGATAAACAAAAGCTTACAGCACAAAAACAGTAGATCTCGTCAAAACACACAATTTATGTCCTTTACGTTTTTGGAGTAACCGTTCCGGAATATTCCTTGTATTGGTTTCAATTGTAAAGTACTTATATTTTTCTCTGGCAGGGAGAGTCCGTTTTTCTTTTTTTCTACTCCTGGCCAAGCAAAGAAAAAATGGATTGTTATTTACGGACGCTCTTTAACTGCTGTGGTTCTCAGCGTCCCATTCTCAATTGGGCGTTAAAGACCGCTTAATTTTGCTCAGAGGCCTTTCTATCAGCCTTGAGGTTCTTTTACGTGCCGTAAATCTATGACACGGGACCAACGGCTTTATTTCCCTTCCATGCTAAGGATTTTTACGCCCTAAAAAATCCATCGTCCTCCGCCGGGTTTGAACCCGCGACCTTGGGTATATGAAGTTAACATGGTAACCATTACACCACGGAGAGCGACGCCAAGCAAAGAAGTTATTTGCAACGACAATCGCATACCGATAGTTTTTGAAACACTTGACTATCACTTTACTCTAGTGCATTCCTTTAGTTTCCTTCTACTTATAAGTAAAACTAAGTAATAAGTACTTTCTGCTAATGTTTATCTCGATTAGCATTGTATAGACAGAAGAATAATTGTTTTTTAAGAAGTTTGTAGAGCAGCTAGAGAAAGTCATGTGAGTGTAACACATCAGATTTTAAAACTTATAACTTTTTACACAGCTTATTTTGATATTGAGAATTTTCGGTCTTTTACCATTTAGGTAAAGCACTTCATTTAAACTCCGTTTCTCTCAATTCCCATTTTCAATATTTTTCAGTATTCAAAATGCTCCTTGGACCACAGTATATTACTATTAATCTTAATAGTTTGAATAGATTCACAAATCACGGATTCAAAACTTTTTGCAGGTGTTAAAACGATTAAATAGTTGAACATTTTCAAGCTATACTGCCCCCCTCATACACAGTTTTCTTAACTATATTTCTTCTTTCTTTTCTTTTATTTTTTATTAAGGGGTCTCAAAATATTTCCGGTGAAATGTCGGTATCGAATTTTTAGTTAGAATACAATACATTCCGTAATCACTATGTACACGGCACATATGTACTAGAGAAAGTAACATTTAGCTATACTATTTATCATTTTCTTTGGCAATCATATTCTATATTTTAGTTAAACATTTGATGTTTTTTCCCAGCTGTAGTTCCCCAGAGCCAGAAATAAGGCTATCTCCCTGGTATTTACCAGTTATTAAGCCTGAAGAAAACCTGAGGAAAATCCTTCACGGAGAATGGTCCTGGTCGGATTTGAACAGCACCCCTTCCGTTCAGAGTCTGTGCCTTAACGACGTTGGTTATTTGGTCGGAGCATTAAAGTATGACATCCCAAAGTTTATCCCAAGCATGAGTTCATATTGGAAATTTAAATATTAAGTTTATACTAAAAAAAAAAAAAAAAAAAAACTATAAAAATGAACTTTAGTGGAAATAAAAGCTTATTCTTCTATGTACTTCATGCTAATTAAGAAAAACATTAGCAGAACCGGTTTTATTTCACATTTCCTGAAAGGTATAAGGGAAATGAGGGATTAAACCAAGCTAAAGATATGGTGGGTCACTATGCAGTACCATTAAAATTCCTTCTCTTTGCATTAACAGATAAAAATAAAAAAAAACGAATTCACATTTGAGACAGCAAATTTAGCAAATATCTCGAAAATGGTAAACTACACACACATATAAGAAAGAAATATTGTATCATCAATAGGATCAATAATTTCATTTATTGCAGTTGTTATATTCATTAGGTACATCCTTTTTATGATTCTCCAGTTATTGTAAAACCATTCAGAATGAAAAAGGCTTCAGAGGCTACTCCCAAGAGAATTCAAGATACGCATTGCATTTGACATGAAAACATTTTAAACATGTGTATATTTATCAAAATCGTCAGTGCCATTTTTGAGGAAATCGGATATTTTGAAAAAATACACTGCAAAGGGTAATTTGGGGTGGAAGATTTTCATGTAACATCCTTGGAAGATAGAGAACTTGAATATTAAGTTGTTTTTTTTTACCCTTTCTATACTTAGTATATAGGTAGAAAAAATATTTCACTGAACCCAAAAATTCGATACTGTGTTCATGTTTTTAAAAAGGACCGTGTGTCTGTGAACGCGATAACTCAAAAACGAGGTCAGTAAAAATACTAAACTTGGTATTTAAGTTTTGTGTCTTATACAGCTACAACATAAACATTTTCAAGACAATTCTTCCACCTCAAACTACCCTTAATGTGGAAAAAAAATTCTAAAATTTTTATTTTCTCAAAAATGGCTAACGATTTTGATTAAATTGCTATATTTACACGAAAAATAAAATGTATATCCTGAATTTTCTGGAAATGGTCTCTGAAGGCCTCTGCATTCTGGATGTCTTTTGCCGAACTGGTAAACCATAAGAAATAGACAAAGACTTATTACACAAACAATTAGATTGCGTTAAAGCCCACAGTTTATATCAAATACTTTTTTTCGTGGAGTTCATCATTTATGAGATATTCCTTTTCTCATACGCGAATTTGTCAACTCTTCGCTATACAAGGAAACAACTTTTTCAGAACTAGTTTTTAAACGAATTGATTATTACTTTATCCTAGTATATCCCCTCATTTCCCTCTTTCTTATAAGGGAGCAAGTAATTATACAATTAATGCTTCTGTTTATCTCAATTAGCATAGGAGAATAAGCTTTTTAACAATAATTTGTTAGAGAAATGTAGAAAAAGTCATGTGAATGGAACACATCAGGCTTTTTTTTTATTTCAGGAGGACATAAACATATATTGTTTGAATATCAATAACAATTTTATGGTGGAATACAATACTACCCCTATTTACTCGCAAATAACAGACCGTAAATAATGTTCTATGTATTTCGGAGGTTTGCAATAAAGCGCTCCACACGGCTCCAGTTCGAGCTCTGGTTGTCATGATGTTAAATCCCTATTCGAGCAAAAGAGCGCCTTCCCGACTTTAATGGTCCACTGGGTGCACATAATGTGTGTATCACTTGGACATTTATTATTCAAACTTTCATTACCTTAATGTAATGCGGCACACTAGCGCCGTCGGCGTGCGCCGCGTTTCTAAAATGTTAAGTGACCCCGAAATGTCTCTTCTTGTTCATCACGTCTAAAAAAGTTAACGGTTAACATTTTCATTCGGAAAACATTTAATTAGTATTTCTAAACACTTCTGATAATAAAGACCGTCAAGTACACCTGAACTTTCCAAAGCTATGTGATTGATAATTGGAAAACTCCAATAAAAAATCTGATGAGTTCCATTCACACGACTTTCTCTATATCAATGTAACAAATTATTGTTGAAAATCTTATTCTATCTACTCCATGCTAATCGAGATAAACAAGCAGCATAAGTAGAATGGAAATAAGGGAGCGCATTAGGCTAAAGCGATAGTCAGATCTTTTATAAGCCGATTGCTATGTGATTGAAATTCATTTATTTACATGACCAGAGTTTGCAAATTCCTGTAAGAGAAAGTTTAAATATTTTAAAACTGAAACCAACAAGAAATATCTCGGAAACGGCCAATTCCACGAAAAAGTGTATATGATACAAATTGTGTTTTAACTAGATGTACATACACTTTTGTTTACTAAGTTTTTGTCTATTTGTTTATTACCAGTTATACAAAATTCAGAAAAATTCATCCAGAATAAAGAGGTCTTGGGGGACCAGAAAACTTAAAAATATACAGTTTATTTATCATGTAAATATCTTTACTGTGGGGCATTTTAATCTAAATCGCAAGATGCATTTTTGAGATAATAAAAATTTTCGAAATTCTTGCATGTAAAGGGTAGTTTGGGGGTGGGGGAACTTTACTCAAAATCTTCGTGTTGTATCCTTGAAATATACTATATTTAAATACCAAGTTTGGCATTTTACCGACTTTTAGGAGTTATCGTGCTAACACACACATACACACACACACACACACACACACACACTGTGAATTCTATTAACTTTGAATTACTGTAAATCATATTTATATGAAATTGTACATATCTCATAGTTCAAAAAATACTAATATAACTTACAGGAATATTGTCAATTAAGTGTCGGATTCAATCAAGTGTGTAGTATTATTATATCTCTAATGGAACATGCGCTAATAAAGAATTATATAAAAAACCCACTGACCTTATTCTAATTTTTTCCGGTACAGGGGACCCAAAAACATTTCCTGTGAAATCTTGGTATTGAATTCTTTGAGTCAAGTGCAAAATCTTCTCTATATACCATGTACTATGGAGAGAAAGTAAACAACTAATATTTTGTCATTTACAACTAAAAATGCAGTCCCAGAATTTCTTAACAACAAGTAGATTGAAGAATAAAGTTTTATAAGAATAAATTAAAGAAGAGTGATTACAGAAAGTCATAATTTTCTTCCATTTCCAACTCGAAACCTCGTGATAAATGTAGCCCAATTCGAACAGCGAAATGTATGCACAAGAGTCACTATAGTACTAGTAAAACCCCGTCTCCACGTCTAATGAGCGGTGGGTGGCCAATCGAGATTACCCAATCAACTCTGGTGCACCGCAACTTTGACTTTGCCATATTTAACATATGCCACAGATTACGTCATCAACCGTCAGTTAAACGAGTGTGGTGCACAGAACCATTAGTAGCACATGTTGCATACGAACACGGCGCGCGCAATCAATGCTATACAAGCTGAAACGATCCCTTCAATTCAGAGTCATCAGTTGAGAGCTGCATTTTCGTAACGCATTACCAACGCCCAACGTTGTCACTTCTTCCGATTTGTCGGAAAACCTTCCGATATTTGGTGCTGTGTCGCAAATATGGCTTTTCATCCGAAACATTCCGACTTTTAATTTTAATTTATTTTCATAAATTACCTTGTAATTTAATTGAATGTTTTAAGTAAATAACATTTTAAATTTAGAGGTAATGTTTTATTCAAATGAAATTAAAATGTATTTTAGGAATTGTATTATAATCAGATGCGGTTTCGTAACGCTGTGATCCAAATAAGCCATTGGAGCTAACACAAAACATATCAGAAATCAATGAAATGTGGAAAAATGTAGAATTAACTCAATAGAGTGCAAAAACTACATTTTATTTTCAAAGCGATTTTATAGTGAAATAATGACAATAGGACCCAGTTATAGTGTGAAATCGTGGTAAATAATATTAAGCAGCTGTGCAAGAAGTCCGGAGATAGGATAGGGATTTTTCTGTAGCCCAGATTATTACTTATTCCCCCCAGAATCTGGGGATAGGATTGTACGTGTGATAGAGAGAGGGGGGGGGAGATTTAATAATTGAAATAGAAACACAATGACGTCAGTACAAGAGTTAATACCATGCCGATAGGAAATGCCACTGATAGGACTATGTAGTTAAAGACGGGGTATAATTGAAACAATAAAAACGTTAAGTAGTGGAGTATGAGCCCTTCAAAGACACTATAGTGTAATTTCACAAATGTTACTTATTTACTATCAATATTACAGCATTTTTATGCCATAATTATGAAATACAGATTTTTTCACTTAATCTTCGACTTTTTATTAAACTTCGATTTAATTTTTTTCGGGTATTGCACCACGGACAACGCCTATTGCAATATTACAGCAAACGCTTTACAAAACTAGATAATGCATAAAAATAAAAATTCTACTACTTTATTGGAAAAGTCTGATGTGTTCCATTCACATGACTTTCTCCACAGCTCTGCAGCAAAGTATTGTTAAAAAGCTTATGCTTCTATTTACTTCATGTTAATTGAGAAAAATTAGCAGAAATAGTTTTATTACTTGCTTCCTTGTAAGTAGAAGCGAAATAAGAGATTACCTAGGATAAAGTGATAGTCAAAAGCTGGTTGACATGTGACTGAAGTTCCTTTGTTGGTACGGCCAAGAGCTGACAAATTCCTATATGAGAAAATTATGTTTATAAAGCTGAAACCAATAACAAGGAATGTCTCAAAAAGATCAACTCCACGAAAAAAAAAGTATATGACACAAATTGTTTGTTTTATCGTGATCTACATTTTTGTAAGTTTTCGTCTATCTCTTACGGTTTACCAATTATGCAAAATTCAATAAAAATTATACAGAATAAAGAGGTCCTTAGAGGCTATTCCCAGAAAATTCAAGATATACATTTTACATGACATGTAAATATCTTAAATATAAGAGATTTTAATCAAAATAGTTAGCCATTTTTGAGAACATAAACATTTTCCATTTTTTTTTTCATTTAAAGGGTAGTTTGAGGTGGGAGGATTTTCTTGAAAATCTTCATGTTGCAGCTTTGGAAGATATAAAACTTAAATACCAAGTTTGGTAATTAGCGGTCTTTTAATTTTTGAGCTAGGCTGCACGCGCACACACACACGCACGCATCCACGCACGCACGCACACACACCCCTTTTTCCAAAAATGCTTCTTTTTTTTTCAGGGTGACCCAAAACATGTATTTCCGGTGAAATAATGGATTTCGAATTTTTGGGTCGAATACAATACCTTCTCTATACATCATGTACATAGTACGTGTAGAGAAAGTAACAAAGGCAACTCTGCTCGCGTAATTGTATTCAATCTGTAGATTCACACTCTCTCTAATCCTATCTCTCTCCCTCCCTCTCTCTCTATCCCCACCTTCCTCTTTCTCTTCTCTCTCCCTTTAATCCCTATGTATAATACACCCCCCCTGCTCTTTACGCAATGTACATATAATACGACGTTTCGCAATCTGGTAATAAATCTGATTTTTTCCCGTAAAATATAATTAGCGTTTGACAGCAAGCAAACTTGTGTTTTTATTTTTTCTTTCAGGAATGCAACACAAAGATTTTCAACAAACCCCCCCCCCTCCCAACTACCCTTAGCATGGAAAAAAAGTCAAAATTGTTGGTTTTCTCAAAGTGGCTCTAATGGTTTTGATTAAAATCTCTCATATTTAAGATATTTACATGGAAAATAAGATGTATATCTTGAATTTTCTGGGAAATTCCTCTGAATACATATTTATTCTGGATGCATTTTGCTGAATATTATGTAACGTGTAATCGAGAGATAGACAAAACTTACTACTCAAAAAATGTAGATCTCATTAAAACACACAATTATATCTATACATTTTTTTCGTGGCGTTGACCGTTTTCGAGATTGTTCTTGTTATTGGCTTCAGTTTTAAAATACTCACATTTTTCTCATACGGGAACTTGTCAACTGCTGGTTTAGCAAAGAAACCGATTTCAATCCGATAGCACCCACATTTTAAAATATTCTACTGTCGGTTTAGCCTAGTGTATTCCCTTATTTCCCTTGTACTTATAAGGAACTAAATAATGAGACAATTTCTCCTAATGTTTCTCTCGATTAGCGTGAGGTAGAAAGAAGAATAAGCTTATTAACAACATGTTACGGAGCTGTAGAGAAAGGCACGTGAATGGAACATCAGATTTTTATTTTCTCTACACGTAATGTGTACATAGTGTATAGAGAAAGTTTTGTATTGCCCCCAAAAATTTGATACCGAAATTTCACCAGAAATACATGATTTGAGACCCCTGAATAAAAAAATAGAAGAATGTCCGGATATGTCTGTGTTTATGTGTGCGTGCATGCGTGTCTTTGAATAGCACAGCTCAAAAACGAAAATACCGTTAAATACCAAATTTGGTACTTAAGTGTGGTATATTCTAAGGATGTAAGTCGAAGATTTTCAAGAAAATCTCCCTCACCAAACTACCCTTTACATGGAACATTTTTCGAAAATGTTGATTTTCTCAACAATGGTTCTAACGATTTTGAGTAAAATACCTAGGTAAAATATTTTTATGACAAACGAAACGTATATCTTCAATTATCTGGGAGTAGCCTCGAAAGACCTATTCATTCTGGATGATTTTTATATAACTACCAAATGTAAGAGATATACAAAAACTTAGTGCACAAAAAATGTAAATCTCATTAAAACACTCAATGTATGTTATATGCATTTTTTGTTACAGATAACCGTTTTCGAGATATTCCGGAGTATTAGTTTCAATTTTAGCCACTTAAACTTTTCTCAAACGGGAAGACATCTCTCTTCTCGTTTCTCGTGTTTTATTCCTGGAAAGCAAAGAGATTGGAATTGCAATTGTTTTAAATAGCGACCGGCTTTTAAAGGACGAGGCCATCGCTTTAGCCTTTGTATTTTCTTATTTTCCTTCTACTTAAAAGGGGCTAGTCATAAGACCAACTCTGCTTATGTTTATCTTGATCAGCATGATGTAGATAACAGATTAAATCTTTTGGATAAAAGATTTATTTGCCGAACAGCTAGAGGACATCATATGAATGGAACACATTAGATTTTTTCCTTCAACTTACAAAGGGACCAATTAATAAAGACAATTTCTGCTAATGTTTATCTCATTAGCAAGATTTAGGTAGAAGAATAAGCTTTTTAACCATAATTTGTTACAGAGATGTAGACAAAGTCATGGTAACACATCAGATTTTTTATTTATAGATCTATTATCAAGAATGGTAATCTAGTTTAATAATCTGTATTCGTTTGCTGTCAATTAGTGATTACTAGAAGATGTTACACAGTTTTTAAATGTGCTGCGCAGATATCCCTTTAGAATTTCAAAGCTGTTATTCTCGTTTTATTTTATTTTTTCTGTGCTTTAACGTGATGAAAATGTTCCACGTGATACAAATTGCGTTCACTTTTACTTAAAACTGATGTAGCATTATCGCTTATAATTGGAGGAATATTAATTATAATTAATTACTTTTTCTCACACAAGCCGTGCATAGGACAGGAGTTGGATAGGTAGAGTTAGACTGAAAAAAGCAATGCCACAGCCATGATTTGAATCACAGATCTCCCGGTGTCTAGCCGGTTGCTCTAATCACTGAGCTACCATGATAAATGCCAGTACAGCATTAAATTCTCCAACTGATATGAAGCCCGGGACTTAAAATACTTCCGGCACTATAGGTCAGCATTTGAGTATATCATCTCAAAATATTTTGAGATCATTTTGTGGTTCACCGGGAAACATGCGACTCAGTTAGAATTTAGTGCTGTGCTGGCAGGCATGATTCTATGGTAGCTCATGGTTAGAGTAACTGGCTAAACACCAGGAGATCCGAGGTTGAAATTCCGACTATGGCATTACATTTTTCAGTCTGACTCTACCTATTTAATTAATTAGAATATCTGAACAATACACTAACATTGTTGTTTCTCATAAGTTTATAATTTTTCTCAAAAACTAAAACATAAGTAACGACTTACAGCGCCATTTCAATATTTGCTCTTAAATATTTCTTAATCAAAAAAATATTTATATCTGTAAGTTATTTATTTTTCAATGTATACAGGAGTATTAATAAATGAAACAATAACTTTAAAAACCCTACACACACTGCAACGGAATTATATATGTTTATGATTTGGTGTGTTATTTGCGGCACAAATATCAAAACATATGTTCATTAATACAGAATTTTAATTTTCATCTATGAATATCCTTAACAGAAACTAGCCATTCGTTTGGAATAACCTCTTCACTGTACGAGAAAGTTTTATATGTGTGTGTATGTGTGTGTGTGTGTAAGGCATTCATTATGACGTATATTAATTACAATATTTAATAACGCTAGTAACAATCAGGGTGATGTCAGGATTCTGATTGAGTAGCACATGTTCCAAAATTTTGACCCCTAATAAATTTATCGCATATATCAGCAAAAGTTTAATATGGGGCTTCTTTAAATCCATTTCCCTAGACTAGGATGGAAGCCCTGGACACAGAAAAACAAAATTAACCATCTACGCTATCTAGGCGTATAAAACAAACATATTGTGACACTATTTGCGTTTTCAGAACTAGGAATTGCGAAAGATCGTTACAGTTTATATTGAAATAGCTTTGAACACGAAAGATTCCAACAACAGGAGCAAAAACAGACGGAATCTTCCGCGGGTGTCGCTTGCAGCAGCTCTTTAGATTGAGATTTTAAAACTGTAGAAGATGATAATCCAGTCGTGGCAAATGTCACTAATAGGATCATCGCTGTTCCTAACAAGCTAGGTCACCGTGCACGTGGTGCGCAGTCGGTAGCAAAAAAGGGCCATGACCTCTGTGCTTGGCTGGCACGTGTCCACAAACAAAAACAGTACAGCATCGCGCTGCGCCGACTAGCATCATCGAATTTCCTGGATTTGTGATCTGCACGCTTCAGATGCATCTGCGCTGTGAGCGTCATTTTGGATTTAATTACAGAGATCAGACAAAAGAAGTAGTTCTCGGTTCAAACGCGAGCCCAATTCGTTAAATGCAAGACCATTCACATGGATTCCGTACGCAGGAACTGTGAGGCACATTATATTCTGTCATAAATGTAACATTTTGGTCAGGGTTTACGCTCATGGAAGTCTATAAATATGCAAATGCAAATTACGATGTAAGTGGTAAGAGGCCACTCGAAAACGATTAAGAGTCGAGCAGTTACTACTTCCAAGATTTCCCAAAATACAAAAACGCTTGTATATTACATACCTACTATATTTTCTGGCATAAGGAGTACTAAAAATTGCTTTCACAAAAATAAAATTAATTAACTATCTCCGGGGTCGTGAGCTCAGCGAGCTGCCTTCTCACCTGGAGGTCCCGGGTTCAATCCCCGACTGGGGTCGGGAACCTTTTTTTTTTTTTTTAACCAGAATCATCTCATATCCCCTACAGAGTCTGGAAGTGTAAATCTGAGAGTGAATGTGTGTGTATGTGTGTGTTTAGTGATATAAAATTGATTAATCTAACGTTCTGAACCTACAGTAATATTATGTTTTTCACAAGTCAAAGTCCCCGATATAACCACCGAAGTTAAAGGGGGGTTATACAAATGAAATAAAAAAAAATAAATAAATACCAGCTGCTGTTATACATTGCAGTTTCATTAACTTTGGTGACCAGCTGGGTATCGATTACCTTGTAAATCAATCATTTGAAAGACTCTTAAATCGAATTTTAGGCTTTAGTTTGAATTATTGGGAGGACCTTTGCTTATTTTTACTTTACCACCTCTCAAAAACAGATCCATTACCCCACTATATCCTGATCCACCACTGACCTTAGAAACATCTTGACTCGACTTTTTCTACCGATTCTGTAGAAACGATCAAAGCTTACTCTTTTATACACTTCATACTAATGGAGATAAACGTTTGTAGAAATAGTTTCATTTCACATTTTATAGGCGCAACGAAAATGAGACATTACATAAGGTTAAAGCAATAGCGAAATCTTTTAAGAGCTGGTCACTATGTGATTTTATTAAAATACTGCTTGTCACTATGTGATTTCATTAAAGTACTGCTGGTTGTATGACCAGGAAGAAAATTGTAAAAAATGACTGAAATAACCAGCAATATCTTAAAAAAGTTATATCCGACTAAAAAACCGAGGACTTCAACGATATCTGCATATTTTTAAAAGTAAGATATCGTGTATGTCTTACGGTTTACCATTTATACCAATTCATTTAGATTGAAGAAGACTTTAGAGCCTACTGCCAAGAAATTCAAGATATATATTGCATTTTGCATGGAAACATATTTAATTTATGGTATTTTATGCAACAACATAAGAGCCATTTTGAGAAAATCTACAATTTCGAAAAATGTTCCATTTAAAGTATAGTTTGGGGCATGAAATTTTCTTGAATATCTTCGTGTCACATCTCTGGATGATGCTGTTATGAAAATTTTCGTTTTTGAGTCATGTTGTCCACACGTGCGCGAGCACAGAGGCCTTAATCTAAAAATCTAATGTGTTCCATTCACATAACTTTCTCTAACCGTTTTATATACAAATTATTTTTACAAAAGATTCTTACAAAATATTATTTTATGTACATCACGCTAATCGTGAAAAACATTAGCAGACTTGGTCTTATTTCTTGCTTCAGTATAAGTAGAAGGGAAATTAGGAAATACATTAGGCTAAAACGATAGTCAAATCTTTTAAAAGTTGGTCGCTATGTGAAACGATTGAGGTTCGGAACGCTTTGCATGGTCCCGTTTGAGATAAAAATTAAAAATTAAACCAATAATAAGGAATATCTCGAAAACTGTACAAGAAAAACTAAATGATGATATGTGTTTTATCGAAATCTATATTTTTTGTGGATTAAGTTTTGTCTCTCTCTTACGGTTTAACCGATATGCAAAATTTTGCAAAACTCATCCAGAATAAAGAGCTCTTCAGAGGCTATTCCCAACAAATTAAAGATATACATTTTATTTGTGATATAAATATCTTTGATAGATGTTATTTTAATCAAAATCATTAGCCATTTTGGAGAAAAACATACTTTTCAAAATATGTCTATGTCAAGAGTAGTTTGTGGTCCCCCCACCACAAACTTGAAAATCTTCGTCTCGCATTCTTAGAAGATACTAAATATAGATACCAAGTTTGTTATTTAACGGTCTTTTTGTTTTTGAGCTCTGCTGTCCACAATCACATACACACGAATTTTTCTAAAAAGTTTTTTTTCGGATTCAGGAGACTTCAAAACATAATTCCGGTGAAATATCGACATCAAATTTTTTGATGCAATAGAATATCTTCTCTAGCTACTATGTGCAGTGTATGTGCATATGGCTAGAGAAAGTAAAGACACTCTTTATGTATCTATTTCCGGGGAAATCTTGGTATCGAAGCTTTGAGTTTGATGCTTTATTTTTTGCGTACGTGGTAGAGAAAGTAAACAGGCACGGAGTGGCATGGAATTGCTGATCAACCTCTGTAAAACGCGTCGGCTTCCTCAAAGCTACCGTGCGAATTCTCAAGTTATCGATATCAACAAAAGAGGCACCAAAATTTGCTGGTCGAGGCACATCGCCAGCACAGATTCCGCAAGCAAGATAAGATAGTGCTAAAAATGGGCAAAGAATGTGAGAATCGATAAATCCGCTGCGATGTCACTCACCCCTGAAGATGATCGATATGATAGGTACACGCTGTCACGCACCTGTTCACACAAAGCCTGTGTGACAGCACAATCTTGTTTCGGCGAAATTTATGAAAACAGCTGTTTTCGCTGTATGTGGCCCGGTTCCAGAAATAACATTTGTAAATATAGGGCCATTGTCGTAAAATATCGAGATTTCCTTTAACTCGGGTTTTACCAGCGAGCCGGACAACTGAGGTTTGGCACCGAACGTTTTCCCATGTGTCTATGACTGCATGGACCACTGTACAAAACTGAATTAGCATAGAGTATCTACACGAACAAATTCCTGGTGAAATATTTGATGAGTGTTTTACGGGTGTTCGAAAGGACTGGAGATTTTTACACTAGATGCTAGACGATATTCTACGTGTGTGTGTGTGTGTGTGTGTGTGTGTGTGTGTGTGTGTGTGTGTGTGTGAGAGAGAGAGAGAGAGAGAGAGAGAGAGAGAGAGAGAGAGAGACAGAGAGAGGGGGGAGGAGATATTTAAACTCGTTTCAAGCTGAATTTTGCTGTTTCTCTAATTCGACCTAGCAACGTAGAGAAGTGGTAGTGTGTCTGCACCTAGGTTTTCTTTTTCTTTCTCTTTTACTTTCTCTACACGTACCATATATATAGTTTATAGAGAAGGTATCGTATTGCACTAAAATATTCGATAGTGATACTTCACGGAAATACACGTTTTGAGACCCTCTGAATAAAAGAATTAGAAAAAGGTCAGCTGTGTGTGTGGTGTATGTTTGTGGACAGCATACGTCAAAAACTTGGTGTTTATGTTTTAAGTATCTTCCAAGGATTCGGCACGAAGATTTTAAAAAGAAATCCTCCACCACAAACTACCCTTTACATAGAAAATGTTTTGATTTTTTTCTCAAAAATGGCTAACGATTTTGATTAAAATACCGCATATTCAAGATATTTTCATCAGAAATAAAATGAATATCTTGAATTTTCTGAAAATAGCCTCTGAAGACCTGTTTCTTCTGGATAAGTTTCATAGAATTTTGCATAGCGGTTAAACCAAAGGAGATAGACAAAAACTTACTACATAAAAATGTAGATCTCCTTAAAACACCAACTTATGTCATATACGTTCTTTTGTTTTCTCTTTGTGTTTTTGTTGTTTTTTTTTTTTTTTTTTGTTTTTGTTTTTTTTTGTTAGAGCAGACCGTTTCTGAGATACTCCTTGTTATTGGATTCAGATTTGAAACATTTATCTACACTTTTCTCATACGGAAACTTATCAACTAACCATACAAAGGAATTTAAATTACATAGCAACCAGCTTTTAAAATATTTGACTATCGCTTAATTCTAGTGTTCCTACTCCCTTACTTACAAGAAAGCAAGTAATAAGGCCATTTCTGCTAATTTTAAATTGATTAGGATTAAATAGATAAAAGCGTAAGCTGTTTAACAATTATTTGTAACAGACGTAGAGAAAGTCATGTAAATGGAACATCAGATTTGTTTTTTTTATTTTCCTTTCTTTCTTACTCTGTTTACTCTTCTCATATGAAAACTTACATCCCCACCTCGGACTTCCAAACCAGCGCCAGGAATTAGACGCCTGTTGAGAAACAGAAGCTCTGAATCAGAGAGAAGCCAGGATGATTCCTGGTAAGAATTTGAGGAAGTGGATTGTATGAAATGACGGTGACAGGAAAGATAATTATGGAGGAGTTGATGAATCCGATTCGACCACAACAAGCCACACTTGGATCGAACTCGGCCCGCCAAGCGGTATACCCACTTGGCCTCGGCGTAGGATGGACCTAGTTTAACCTTTTTAATTTATTTATTTTTAGTTTCTCTGCCATCTACTTATCTTTAGTCAATCATACTTCTAATGTAATATTTGAAAAGCTTTCATCAGTATAATTGCTGAAAATAATAATTATTACTGAGGTGCAACAAAATGTTATCATGGACATTAAATGAAGGGTACCGTCATGGAAGTTTTACTATTTGTGTAGACATTTCACACAAATTTAAAAACAGATCTGCGTTATGTTCACATAACTTTCTCTACCTATGCAACAAACTATTGCTGCTAAAACACATTATTCCATGCACTTCACGTTAATAACGATAGAGTTATAGAAACAGTCTTATTCCACATTTCATAGTGGGTACAATGAGAATATGGGGAATATAGAAGAATTAAGCGACTTTTACATCCTTTAAGAGCTAGTCGCTATGTGGTTGGGCGTTGTAATCCTCTTTGATGACCAGGAGAAAAAACAAAAGATAGTGGAAAATTCAATCAATAACTAACAATATCTCGGAACTGATTAAATCGGAATGTTTCACATATAGTGTGCTTCAACGAATATGCATTTTTGTATAGTTAGATTTTGTCCGTCTCTTACGGTTTACCAGTTACACACAATTCATCGTAAAGAACTTCAGAGGTTATTCCCAGAAACTTCACGAAACACGCTTCAGTTTTCACGAATGTATTTTAAAATTACGTATTTTAATCAAAACCGTTAGCAATTTTTAAGAAAATAAATATTCCCAGTATAGTTTGGAGTGCCAGGATTTTGCTGGTGTCGCAATCTCGAAAGATACTAAAATTATATACAATTCACGACTTTTCGTTTTTGCACTATGCTGTTCTCTCTCTCTCTCTCTCTCTCTCTCTCTTACAACACACACCAGAAAATTTTAGTGAGAGAGTGAAATACACGGTTCTTTTTCTAAAATATTCTATTCAGGGGTCCTCAAAACATGCATTTCTATGAAATCTCGGTTTCGAATTTTTACTTCTATTGGTAAGTAGAGAAAGAAAACTTGCATCACTCATGAAATTGGAATAGCTCATAAGACTGATTAACCATATTTCACGTTTACAAATTTATTGCATGAATTTTGTGATGTTGAATTCAAATAGTTCTATAACTGGTATCTATCGTCAAGCAAAGCTGATCAGACCCAAATCAATATCCCTTCAGGCAAAGCCATCAGTAAAAGCTAGATATTTTTTTCTTTACCCCCCCCCCCACCCAGCAAAAGTGTTTTACATCGGTTTATATATCAACTGCGTCTGTACAAAATGTAAGCGGCTTTAAGCCTCTCAGTAGGGGAGAATACACTAAAAGCACTCTGGCTCTACGCATTTAGGAACGGGAAAGAAAATCTGAAGGGGCGCCAGCAAATTTAAAACGCCAAAAGAAGGTATTCCAGACAACATACAGTGGCTTACTAGCGTATCTCAAAATGCAGCCAAGCATGCAACCTCAGGGTTTCATTTGCGCTGTACTTGGCCCAGAAAATGTTAATTACCTGGAGAATATTTATTTTGGCTCCACTTTCACTTACCAAGGAGCTGTCTTCCTCTAGGATTAGTGTGTAGGGGAAGTCTAAATTAAACTTTAGATCACCAAGAGCGAAGGATGCCTAAGTAATTTTTGTTCTACCAGAACTAATGAGAAACTCTGGAAGTCTGGATACTACAGCACGCGACAAGTACGTTTTTTTGAACTTCGCGCTTTTAAGACTACTAGCTGGCTTACCTAGCTTTTCACCGCCATCTTGTTGTACTCGGATGGCATTTTAGTTAACTTAATATACACGTTTGTTACCAAATTACTGTAAAGTTACCTAAAGGATTTTATTGTGAAGCTTGTCTTTATCCCGTTAGGCATAATTTAAGTCATGCACGTAAAGTGGTTTAACAAGAATAAAAATTGTGTTTTATTTATAGCGCTCCTTAACTGCTATGCTTCTCAGCGTCCCTTTCTACATTGGGCGTGAAAGACCGCTTAATTTTAGTTAGAGGCCTCTTTTTCAGGCTTTAGGTTATTTTACATGCCGTAAATCTACTACTTTGCGGCTTTACTTCCCTTCTGAATGAAGCCACGCTAAGGAGTTTTACCCCCTCCGCCGGGTTTCAACCCGAGACCTCGATAACCAGAGGCTAGCATGTTACCCCTAGACAACGGAGGACCATAAAGCCATCTAATCTTTATTTTATTAGAAGTATGAATAATAGCATTTTGCTTATACGAAAAAGATACATTATTTGACACTGTGGTATCTTTTAGTACCTCACCTCAAACTGATTTTTATGTAGAATCCAAAATATTTTAATTCATTTCTATTTTATTTATGAAATTAAATTAAATGATTTGCTTGTTAACGATGTTGTTAGTTGCCAGGAGCATATCAGTGCCATACCAGTAAATCAATTGACATGGGGCGTCGCTTTTAAGCACACATAAAAACCATCAGTCTAGGCCGGGTTTGAACCCTTGACCTTGGGATTAGAAACCCATCTCCTAAACAATTGAGCCACTCAGACTGACAAATTTATGAAAGACAAAAATAACATTAAGTCTTCTTCTGAATAACACATAGCTTAGCCTATATATCCTTTAACTATTATTAACACTAAAACATCATAATACATTTAATTTAGATTTATTAAATTAGGGATTATTGGAAGTTAATTATAAAGTAAAACGTATATACCTTGAACACGTATGGGGATATTTGGCCTTTTTCAGACAAATCAAACAGTGGTTTTTCTTCATGAACATGATTAACTTGACCAGACGCAGATGAGATCATGACACCTTGGAGGCACATAATTGAGCAGTTCATTATATACATCTTAAGAATTTGCGGCCGCACCGTGGCCGAGTGGTCTGACCACTTGCCTCTCACCAAGGTAATATGGAAGTTGTGATGGACAAAGCGGCTCAGGGGATGGGGTTTCTCCAGGTTTTCCGGTTTCCCTGCCATCGCATTCCACCGGTGCTCCATCTTCATTTCATGAGCCTTCAGCGGGACTTAAACAGTATTAAAATCATCTCAAAGGGTTTGGTGGAGTTTGTGTGTTAAGGATACATTACCGCACGAAATAATCGTTATTTTTACTTACAATCAAGTTCATCGACACTAGATACTCTATGCATTACTAATATTTCTCCAAAACAAGAGATGGCAGCACGAATCAGAAATTGAAGATAATCAACTGAAATTCGTACAGCATCGGCTATTCATAAAATCCCAACGATATTCGTACAACAGGTTGTGAAACATGAACAGTACGTCCGGCTTTCTTAACTACCTATTACTTGCAGTATTCCTATTTTTGGATATACCTACTGCATAATGGTCCTTATGTACTCTAGCAGTGGAACAATCATCACGGAATTTTGCATAGCTCCTTAACCGTAAGAGATACATAAAAGCTTACTACACAAAAAATGTAGAGCACGTTAAAACACACAATTTATGTCATATACATTTTTTCCATGGAGTTGGTTGTTTTTTTATATATTTCTTGTTTTTGGTATCAGCTGTAAAAACAAACCTTTCTCATACAGGAATTTGTCAACTTCTGTCCACACAAACAAAGGAACTTCAGTCACATAGGAACCAGATTTTGACTATCACTTTAATCTATGGTACTCCCTTATTTCGCTTCTACTTTTAAGGAAGCAAGCATTAAGACTATTTCTGTTAATTTGTTCTCGATTAGCATGAAGTAAATAGAAGCGTATGCTTTCTAACAATAATTTATTGCAGAGATGTAGAGAAAGTCATGTGAATGGACACATCAGCTTTGTAATGCATAATCACAGTAACTTAAATTTAAAATACTTGGTCTCGTAGACATTTAGTAACATGAATGCCACGCTACTTAGTTTTTACATAATCAGAAACGCTGCATAATATACATGACGCTGGTAAATAGGAATATTCCGCACTTCCAGGCCACCAAGTTATCTTCTTTTGGAATTCAGCTATTGACGCTATTTTCCGTGATACCTATTATGTTGTAGCTCACTTTTACTATGTACTTTCCATAGGAACCGCGTTTGCTATTACAGCCGTATTTGTACACTAATGTCCACTATTTACCAGGTTATCTGTTAAACATCATCGAGAAAAAAAAACCTTTACGTTCTTTATTCTATATTTGTTTATAATATTAACTTGGCACAATTTTTACTTTTTCCACATGTACCTGTACATAGTAGATAGAGAAGTCGGATTTCACCGGCAATATATATTTTGAGTCTCCTGAGTAAAAAAAAAAAAATTACTTTCTCTAGAAGTTCTATGTACACAGTGTATAGTGAGGGTATTGTAATGCGCCCAAAAATTCGATACCGAGATTTCACCGAAAGTACATGTTTTGAGACCCCATGACTCCAAAAAAAGCATTTTTAGAAAAACATCCGTGTCTGTGTGTGGGGGAGGGCAGTATAGCTCAAAAATGAAAGTGTTAAAAACCAAACTTTGTATTTAGGTTTGGTATCTTCCAAGGATGCGACACGAAGATTTTAAAGAAAATATCCCCACCCCCAACTACCCGTTTCATGGAATTTTTTTTCGAAAATTTTGATTTTCTCAAAAATGGCTCTTAACGATTTTGATTAAAATATCGTATATGAAAGATATTTACCTGGCAAATAAAATGTATATCTTGAATTTTCTGAGAATAGCCTCTGAAGATACTTTAGTCTAGATGAATTTTACGGAATTTTGCATAACTGCTAAACCGTAAGAGATGGACAAAAACTTACCACACAAAAAATGTAGAGCACGTAAAAACAGACAATTTATGTTATATACATTTTTTCAGTGGAGTTGGTCGCTTTTGAAACATTCCTTGTTTTTGGTTTCAGCTTTTAAAAACTTATACTTTGCTCATTCAGAAAATGGTTTGTCCATACAAACAAAGGCACTTCAGTCACATAGCAACCAGCTTCTGACTATCACTTTAACCTATGGTACTCTCTTATTTCGCTTGTACTTACAAGGAAACAGTAATAAGGGTATTTCTGCAAATTTTCTCTCGATTAAGCATAAATTAAAGAGAAAGGCATGTGAATGGAACACATAATATTCTTTTGAAAAAAGTTTCTCCTGTGTGCGAGTGGTCCCCGTACCCTGCGTATCTTAAGACCTTGTTGTCTAACCTGGTAGTCCATAATCTTTACAACATAATAACCATTCAGCTTCGTTAAGTTTGTAACGGTTACATCACTGGCTTTCCACACACCTCTATTTGGATGGTACGGAGCATGTACTTATGCTGCAGCTATGAACAAAGAAGTTGTTGCGCAATTTTGAACTCCAACTTATTCTCTTCGGCAATATCAGCTTGAGTCATCATGCACAGCACGCAGGTTCTTTCGATGTTAAAAATACTATTCTAAATTATCGTTGATTATGAACAATAAACCTGACTTAAAGGATTAGCATATAAGCGTAAGGTGTAAAAAACTTAAGAATGATGATGGTGGATCGTCCAGGTATCAAATCTTAAATTATATTTTAACGAAATTGCAGATGTGGGTCCAGTTTGGAAGATGGAACTGAAAAGAACTGTCCTAGGTTGCAAGTATTTTGAAGGAAACATTTAACGTTAATCTCATATTCTGTGACCCTGTGCTAAAAGTGAAACTAATTATACTTCAAAAATTATGATGAGCAAATGTTTTTACTTTCTTTACCCCGTACTATGTTCTTAATAAGTAGAGAAGGTATTGTATTCCATCCAAAAATCGATGTCGAGATTTCGCAGGAAAGTTTTGAGATCCCCTGAATACAAAATATAATTTTAGGAAAAGGTGCTTACGTAGGGAAGGGGGTAACCTAATACATTTCCGTATGCACATTATAGCTACAACGTAATACGCAATAAAAGTATATCTGAAAATTCTAAGTCAATTAACGAGAATAAAATAGAAAAATAAGCTTTTAAGAATTATTTCTCGAACAATGGACAGAGAAAGTTGTGTGAATGTGATACATCATACACATACTATATATCCACACAGAAGTTTACTCCACATTTGTTAATGCACCTTTTCACCTTTAATGCATTATATAAGCATTTCGTATTTCAAATGTAATTCCCAGCATACATCCAAATAAAAAAATAAAGATGTAGCATCTAGTAACAGGGAAAGAAATAACAGTGAATATAATTAGAACTATCCAAAAGGGGAAAGAAGGAAAAGAATATTTAAAAGATCACAACAAACCTGATATCATTTTTGTGTGCTTATTGTTTTTGATTAATATAAAATAGCTATACGTAAGAGTATATAACGTAAGGGGTATTTGAGAAGGCACAAAAACTTAAAAAGTTGCAAAGATGTTACGCCTAAATTTCCATTTATATGTATTCTTATTAATATTTTATAATCTGATTAACGATTGGGAAGAACCATGGACAATTTTGAAAAGATTAGGAGTTAGACGTTTCTACCATTAATGAGAGCTAATATTATCGCAAGAAAGATGAAATCTAACCATGGTAAAGGCTGCCAAATATTTTCATCCGGCCTGCCCGAGGTTGCAGTTTCCGAGAAGTTATCTCCATTAACACTGTGTTTAGCATCTTCACAGAAATGAATCACCGGATGTTACGAACACATTTCGGGCTACCTCGCTGGCAACCGAGCAAAACTTTTGTTTAACGTAATGGCGAGTTCCCGCTATTTGTGTCGCTGGAAATGACCATCGCGATTAATACCTGAATCATAAATTAAATACTCTATCCCGTTCCCGGCTGGGGCAGGGAATTTTCTTTAACCAGAATCATTCCCTATCCCCCACACATTCTGAGAATATGAATGTGGGAGTAAACGTGTGTGTGTTTAATTGTATGGAAACAAAAACTCTTTTATCCGACAACTGCGTATTTTTCCACAAACGTATTATAATCTTTCTTTCGTAACAATTCTGCCCAATAGTTTCTTTTTCGACGTTCACTGCGGCGCCAATATACGAAATTTCCGTCGAACTCGTTCTGTTGCATAAACATATTCCCGGTAAAAATCTAATGTGCTCCATTCACATGATTTTCTCTGTATCTCTGTAACTAATTATTGTAAAATGCTTATGCTTCTATCTACGACGAGATAGAAATTTGCAGAAATGATTTCTTGTAAGCAGAAGGGAAATTATGGAATATACCAGGCTAAAACGATAGTCAAATCTTTTAAAAGCTGGTTGCCATGTGAGTAAATCCCGAACGTGAAAAGTTTTGTTTTTAAAACTGAAACCAATAACAAGGAATAACTTAAAATTGGACAACTCCACGAAAAAAAAATGTATATGAGATAAATTGTGTAGTTTAACGAGATCTACATTTTTGTGTGTAAATTTTTGTATATCTCTTACAGTTTACTAGTTATGGAAAATCCAGAAAAAATCGTCCAGAATAAAGAAGTCTTCAGAGGCTATCCCGAGAAAATTCAAGATATAGGTGCATTTTATTTGTTATATAAATATCTTAAATATGCGGTATTTTAATCAAAATCGTTAGAGCCATTTTTGAGAAAACAAACATTTTCGAAATTTTTCATGTTTTCATTTTTAATTTCTCCAGGCGGCATGTACAATGTACTAGTTGGATAGAAAATATATTGTATTCCACCTAAAAATTGGGTGTCAAGATTTCATGGGAAATGTACGTTTTGAGGCCCCCTGAGTCTGAAAAAAGAATTTTAGAAAAAAGTTCGTGTGTGTCTGTGAGCAGCCTAGATCAAAAACGAAAAGGCCGTAAAGTACCAAACTTGGTATTTAGGTTTAGTATCTTTCCAGATTGCGACACGAAGATTTTCAAGAAAATCCTCCCACCACAAACTACCGTTTACTAAGAAAAAGTTTCGAAAATGTTGATTTTCTTTAAAATGGCTCTAATGATTTTGATGAAAATCTCTTATATTAATCTCTTCTAAATAAACTGTATATTTTGATTTTCTGGGAATAGCCTATGAAGACCTCTTTATTCTGGATGAATTTTGTCGAATTTTGCTTAACTGCTAAACTGTAAGAGATAGACAAAAACTTACTACACAAAAACTGTAGATCTCGTCGTTATGTCCTTAACGTTTTTGTTGTGGAGGTAACCGTATGAGATATTCCTTGTTATTGGTTTCAATTGTGAAGTACTTATATTTTCTCAGACAGAACGTGTCCGGTTTGCTTTTGTTCTACTCCTGGACAAGCAAAGAAGCAATTTACAATGACAATCGCATAACGAGGGCTTTTAAAACATTTGACTATCACTTTAGCATAGCGCATTTCTTTAGTTCGCTTCTACCTAAAAGGAACTAAGTAATAAAAACATTCTGTTAATGCTTATCTCAATTAGCATGGTGTAGAAAGAAGAGTATTCTTTAGTAAGAAGTTTGTAGAGCAGTTAGAGAAAGTCATGTGAGTGTAACATCTGATTTTTCATATTCACACACAGATTTTTTTTCAAAATGCTTCCTTTTGGAACTAACGTGTATTTCCGATGAAATCTCGTACATTGCACTAAACTTAAAAAAAAAAAAGAAAAAAAAGAAAAAAAAAAGTAAATAAAACCCGGAAACTTCTTGTAGCAACATAACGCATTTCCCAAGACGTAGTAGGCCATGTTATGTAATGTTGATAATATATCCTACATGGTTGCACAGCATGACTTTCTAGCCGGTTTTAAATTCACAGGTAGTTTTTCGCCAAAACCGGTTTATATGCAAGGCAAAAAAAGTCAACTTGAAAGAAATAGCCTCGGATAATGTGCCTCTTTTACTTCTCTGAACGGCAAGAGGATGGATGCCATTGCAGAAAATTAGTTATTTTCATTTGAGCACAATTTTATTTGATATAAACCTCAACATGTTTCGTATTTATAATGTCAAAGCTGCATGGCGTAACATGGGGAACAGCCGCATTGAATTTTAAGTAAACATTGAAGTATGAGTTTTGCCGCAAGGTTTGCAATACATGTTATTAGCATCCGCTAAACAAATTCTGCATATTTTGGTACGTAAATAATGTCACCGCGCTTTGATATCAGCCCAAGCACAGTAGTACAATTAAATATTTATACTTTCTCTAGCACGTATATACATAGTAGATAGAGAATGCATCATATTCCACCCAAAAATGTGACGAGGTTTTACCGGAAATACATATTTTGAGACCCCCTAAGCCCAAAAAATATATTTAGAAACATGCATTGGTATTTAAATTTGGTATCTTCCAAGGATGCGACACGAAGATTTTCAAGAAAATCCTCCCCATCCCCAACTGCCCTTTATATGGAACTTTTTTTGGAAAATTGATTTTCTCAAAAATGGCTCTAGCAATTTTGATTAAAATCGTCGTATATTAAATATATTTACATGATAAATGAAATGTATATCTTGAATATTCTGAGAATAGCCTCTGAAGACTACCTTATTCTGGATGAATTTTACGGAATTTTGCGTAACGGCTGAACCGTAAGAGATGGACAAATATTTACCACCCAAAAACTGTACAGCATGTTAAAAGAAACACTTTATGTTAGCTATATACATTTTTTCGTGGAGTTCATCGTTTTTGAGATATTCCTTGTTTTTAGTTTCAGCTTTGAAAAACGTATCCCTTTCTCATTCAGGAATTTGTCAACTCCTGTCCATACAAACAAAGGAACTTCAGTGACATAGCAACCAGCTTTTGACTATCACTTTAGCCTATGATACTCCCTTATTTCGTTTCTACTTACAAGGAAGCAAGTAATAAGACTGTTTCTGCTAAGCATAAGCTTTTTAACAATAATTCGTTGCAGAGATGTAGAGAAAGTCATGTGAATGGAACACATCAGATTTTTTCCTATAATAATCCAAAATGAAGAGCATATAAGAGTTTCAAGCCTAGAACACACACACACACACCGCTCGTCTTTCACTAAGGGACCCAGGTATCAACATGTGGGATATGGGGCGGACAAAGTGACACTTGGGCAGGTTTTCTTCTCTTTCCCTGGTCAGTCATTCACCACCTGCTCCAATTAAATTTCCTTTCATTTCACCGTCATTTATTACCAATTTTCTCACTCTCATACCGGGCATCCTGTCTATTGTCACTGCTACAGATTCAGTCAGTTCCACGACTTTTGACTCCAAGGCGAGTTTGCCTTTTCGAGGGTAAACCGCGACGAAGTAATGTACACACAAGATAAAATTGGAAGCCCGTGATCTAAAGAATGAAATTTCAGCGATCATATACTACATATTCACGCAGCAGCTGATAAGATTAAAACGCCTGCTTCCCTCCTTCAAAGTAGCCACATGTTTCTCTCCCACAGAGTATTGAAGTGAGGCCCTGAGCGTCGGTTAACATTACTGATGTTAGCATGCTGTTAACTGACTCATAACCTCAAGGTCTAGAGAGCAATTGCAGCTGTGCAGATGCAATCAAACGCCCATCCCTCGCTTATGCCATCAGCCTTGTTCACAGATCAGTGTTGCCAATCCTATCGACAAGAAAAAATATGAACTACTAGGGTTGATAAAATCAGTTGTATCAATTTAGTTTATGCACTGTCCCTTGTAAAGTGCTATTTAAGTAAAACGATAGAAGATAATACGAATAGCTTTATAGGTTTCAGCCTCAAGGGCAATCGTGACACGACTTCGTCTTTACATAACTCAAGTCAAATCTACCACGTATTCTTAAGAAAGATTTTTACTTCTTACACGTATTATGTGCATAATGTAATTTGAGAAAGTTTTGCATTCCACCCAAAAATTCGATGAAATACGTTTTTTGAGATCCCCGAGATGTAAAAAAAAATTAAAAAAGAAAAGCGTGCGTGTGCATCTGTGAACACGATAATTCAAAAAAGAAAAGGTCAGTTAAACGTAAAACTTGATATTTTAAGTGTAGTATCTCCCAAGGATACGACACAAAACTTTCAAGAAAATCCCCCCCCTACTACCTTTAACATGGAAAATCCCAAAATTTAGATTTTCTCAAAAATAGCTCAGCGATTTTGATTAAAAGGCCATATGTTGAAGACACTTTGATAGAATAAAATTTATATCATGAATTTTCTGGGAATAGACTCCAAAGTCCTCTTTATTTTCGTTGAATTTTGTATTTCTGGTAAAGCATAAGACATGCCAAAATGTTACTGTACAAAACACTTAGAGGCATTAAAATATACAATTTGTGTCGAATAAACGTTCTCGTAAGTTAGCCGCTTTTTAAAAGTATTCTGTGTTAAAGTGTGGCCTTTGCCTAGTCATCTAACGAGCTTGCGAGTCTTTCTTTTTTCCTTTCTTTCTAACGCGAGGTTCATTTCTTTTATCCAAGAGATCATAGTGACTTCTTGCTTTTAAATAAACCTTTCTATTAAGAGATTAACAGTGTATCGTGAAGAATATGAAACAGCGGTTAGAAAACTGCTCCTTTTTATCGGTGTAGTAGTATATAGTACCTGTATGAAAGGCTAGTGCGTCTCATTCAGTTTTGTTAGATTTTTAGGAAATTATAGTCATCGAGAGACAATGTATATTGAGAGAGATGTTTGAATTTTTCATGTTGGTTATCCATAACTCATTGACTGTCATGTATTTTTACACGTAGAATTCCATTTATAGCTCTGTGATTTTATAAACAAACGCAAACATCCAATGTAACGATATCAAACGCTACATTTTGTGAAGTTCTTCCCAGTGGTTTTTGCTTCAGATGAGTGCTGACTGGAATACATTTCGTAAGACACTTTCATTTCAAGTTTAATTCATAGTTCAATATTGGTTACAATAAACTGTTTATAAGTATTTCTTCTTTTTACTTTCTCTACACGTACTATGTACAGTGTATAGAGAAGGTACTGCACTCCACCTAAAATGCGATACCGAGATTACACCGGAAATATATGTTTCAGGGTCCCCTGTATCAAAAAAAAAAGCATTTTAAGAAAAATGTCCGACGTGTGTGTGTGAACACAAAAACTCAAAAACGAAAAGTCGGTAAAATACCAAATTTGGTATTCAAGAAGTATCTTCCAGGAGTGCGACACAAAGATTTTGAGAAAAATTCCCCCACCCCAAACTACGCTTTACATGGAACTTTTTTCGAAATTTTTGATTTTCTTAAAAATGGCTCAAACGATTTTCATTAAAATACCGTATATTAAAGATATTTTACCTAACAAATAAAATGTATATCTTGAATTTTCTGGGAATATCCTCTGAAGAATACTTTATTCTGGTTGAATTTTACGGAATTTTGCATAATTGCTAAACCATAAGAGATGCACAAAAACTTACTAAACAAAAAATACAGAGCACGTTAAAACACACAATTTATGTTATATACATTTTTTCGTGGAGTTGATCCTTTGCGAGATATTCCTAGTTTTTGGTTACAGCTTAATGAACCTATACTTTTCTCATATAGGAATTTGTCAACTCGTGTCCATACAAACAAAGGAACTTCAGTCCCATAGAAACCAGCTTTTGACTATCACTTTAACCTGCGGTACTCCCTTATTTCGCTTCTACTTACAAGGAAGCAAGTAATAAGACGATTTCTGTTAATTTTGTCTCGATTAGCATGAAGTAAATAGAAGCATAAGCTTTCTAACCAAAATTTTTTATCATTTCATGTAACCGATATAAGTTTCATTAGACATTTGAGAAACTCGCATTCAAAAGAAATTTTGTACAAAACATGTTTTAAAAACAAGTTAAATATGGTTTTCAGCATATGAAATTCATCCAGCGGTCTCAGCAGTCTGTTTACTTTCAAAACAAATTTAGTTACAAGGATATTGATACTTGAAAATAAACTGTCCATTAAGAAATCAACTCTGTCCACAGCTCCATTCATTCTAACTAGACTCTGTCCCTTTAGCCAATCAAAACACTACCACCATAGAAACTTACTCCCAACATGCATTGTGGTGTCAGCTGTAATAGAAGCAGAAAACATTATTCTTGCTTTTGGTATTTAATCCACTAAGTATTAATAATTTGCGCGATATTGGTAAATAGTGACTAATATGATAAGGGCTTCCATGTTTAAAATTTACTTTTTATTTTTGTAAAACTACAAGCTATGGTTCTAGGCAGAGTACATTTAAGTTGGATATCCTCCTTATTAAAACAACTAAAATCTTTAAAATAATGTTTCTAACTTCATTAAAACACCGAATAGTCAAAGAAATCTACATCCCATTGTCATACAAACAAAATGTATAATGTTCTTGAGTTCCAGATTCTAAAACCAGTTCGCTACAGTCTAGAGTTGCAGTCTTCCTGTGAAGAGAAATAACTGAATAATCAACGCCGGCCCCAGTAGCCGTGGTCGTTGGCGCTCCGCCGCGAAAGGGACGATGGGTTGGAATCCCGCTATGAACATGATGTTGGGTATTGTGATCTATGCAAGTCATTCTTTCACCCCTGATGGCCAATATGTGAAGAAAGAAAACAAAAACCCAAGGCACTCCGAAATAGGACTAGTATTGAAAAACTAAAACCAAGAACTGCAAATATCTGGAAATGGATGATGCCTCAAAAAAGCTTTATTTGAAATAAAGTATTTTAAAGATGTTATAACATTTTATGCGTAGAATACTTTTGTCTATCTCTTATGGTTTATCAGCTAAACTAAATTATACTGCAATTCCTTTCTAATGAAGTGGACTCACAAGTTGCTGAATCGAAATCTCTATAAGAATTCACAGCCATTCCATACATGAGAATGGTTTGCACATGTCTTCTGTTGTGCATATGGGTTAAAATAATCTGCATCTCTCTATCACAAATATCGTCTTTTGTTTTATCAAGACTCAAGCATTTATCAAGATTTTTGCTCACCGTGCAACGTACAACAGTAGCGAAACCAACTTGGCGAGTGACCAAGTACCAAAATATATCTTATAGTGTTTCTTCCTTAAATGGGACTTTACAAACCTCTTTCGGGCGTAAAGCAGAATACTGGCACTTTTTATCAACGCCAAACTTAATTGTAGATAGAGAATTGCAGTATTGGTAGGAAGGTGTCATCATTCAAATGTAGTGTGTTATCACTCTTAGTATCTTCAATTTAGAAAATAATTACTCACATGCACATGTGGGACCACACATTGCAACATTACTGCCTACAAAATCAATCACTTTGGGGTATGAATCGGCTGGCAACATTTGGTAAACTTGCAAGCCGTGTTTCCCTATTGATTTAAGACGAACTGCTCTGTAATGTAATTAGTCCTAATTGTAACTACAATGGGGCATCTATTACCTTGAAAACATCAGTTGCGAGTTGCATATGTTTCCTACACTAATATTTGTCAATGAAACGTCGCGCACTTCCCGTTGTTATTCGCCATGTACACAGCTAAGCAGGCACAGTGGAATGGGCAAGGAAGGGGTGGCTATGTCTACGCAGGTCTGCTTTAGCTTAAACCACAGTTCTGTTTGGTTTATGCTAGGCCACGGATAAGCTCAGCTTGTACTTTAACTACTATAGTTTGCCTAATTTCTTTCAATAGCAAAACTTTCCCATCCCACGGTCTGTCGACACTTTAAATTAGGTTAGCCTCCGGTCCGATCTGGCCTTTTCTTAAACCTGTTTCAGAAATCTGCAAAAGGGGTGAATCTATTGTACTCATTAATGGCTTTACACCAGGGAGGACTGGAATGAGAAAGCAAAGTGTTGCTTCTTGGAAAAAGTTTAAGAATCTGGACAGACAACACTTCACTGTAGCTTAAGCCTACGCTTAACCGATTCGAGGGCGTAAATGCTGAAAAGTAAAGCAGTAAAAGCAATACTTCATTACAATTATTTGTATGTAAATTAGTTCTCGAAGAGCATTAAGTGTCTAGCGCACTGCAAACATAAACATCGCAATTTTATTTTAATAATCACTTAATAAAAATAAGTTTTACTGCCGCTTTTCAAATTTCACATATTGTAGATAGACAGACAGACAGACAGACAGAGAGACAGATAGATAGATAGATAGATAGATAGATAGATAGATAGATAGATAGATAGATAGATAGATAGATAGATAGATAGATAGATAGATCGATAAGATAAAGATAAGATAGATGGATAAGATAGATAAGATAGACAGACAGTCGGATAGATACATAGATTAGATAGTATCGATGAGGTTATGGATTGGGAGTATTATGAGAAGGCTCGCAACTTGGGACCCGGTGTGTCCTGCAGTCAACTCGAGTATGACGTAAACAAGTATAACGCAACAAAGAATAACATAACGTATATTTAGGAAGCATTTGTTGACCCTGAGGTTACGTCTATGCACAAAGTCCCAAATTCCGAACTTTAGTGATGAGTGAAAAGGGAATAAGTAGCATAGAGAGAAAATGGGGAGAGAGTGAGAGAGGAGAAAGGGATAACGTAACGATGTGGAACATTATCCATTTGCTGCTGTACACTGCTTGTTTGCCTACGGCAACTCCTCTCATGGGCGTGGACACCTAATATACGAGTTTGAAATAATGACAGGTTCATTGCCCTTTACGGCTTCAATTTTTATTTATCTGCTGGGCTCCAGTAAACAAAAGTATTAAATTAAATTACACCAAGCTAAGCCTTACCCAAACATTTTGCTATTTACTTTCACACAATTAACTTACTAGATGATTAAGTTGAATCGCCGTGAGTTAAGTTAGTTGAATACCTGAGGGGCACGGACTTAGTTCTGAATGCTAACTGCTGAAGTCAATGAACGAGGCGTGTCAACAAAAGCCTTTTATGTCATTACGCTCCGTTCCTCGCTTTAGGTCATTCTCTCTCTCTTAAGTAGGCTTACCATCCGTCCGGGATTTGACCGGACTGTCCTGGTTTTATTATACTGTCCAGGGTTGAAAAATGTCCGGCGTTTGGAACATAAAACAGATTATTGTAATTCCGATAAATGCGAAAAAGCTGATGTGTTTCATTCACCTGTTTTTCTCTACCTGTTCTGCAAACAGACTACTCTTATAAACCATTCTATGTCTTCGAAGTGACAGACGACACAAAACTTTATTTACAAGTTACAGTTACTCTATTTTTCAAAATAATCGTTATTACTATCAAGTATTTATTGTGAAGCCAGTTTTTCAAAGCAGATCTTATAATCTTCCACCGCTAAAGATACGAGCTAAGATATCACTGTCACTTTGAGGTCTTCATCAGTTGGGAAAACTTTTCCATTCAAAAGTCATGTACGTTCTACAAGGTGAAGCACTGGTTTTTCTTAACTTTTTATCAAAATTTGCCTTCAACTACTCTATAATTCCGATCTTTATCGTACACATGGTTCTTGATTACTCGTAAATTATGCGCCATTTCCTTACTAAAGATTCGTTCATCGCATCATCACCCTAGACTTGCGCTATTTGCCTATAAAATTCGATTGGCCGAAAATGTGCTTTCAAAAAACGAATAAGTTCTTTGGCGGTAGAAAAATATAACATCGCGTTAAACTGGTACCACGTGACAATAAATGTCTTGACAATGGTAATTACGTTGAGAAATCGAATAAGGGACCGTCATTTTGAAAATAAAGTTGTGTAGATATCTTTCGTTATCATTCGGTTAAGCCAAATCGTGTATTTTCTGGATGGCGCTCTACATCATGCTCTTCGCGCTAAAAATTAGCAGAAATTGTCTTATTACTTGCTTCTTGTAAACAGAAGAGAAATACGGGAATACATTAGGCTAAAGTGATAAGTCAAATCTTTTAAAAGCAGTCGCAATGTGAAATTAAAGTTCGCTTCGCTTAGAATAGCCAGCAATAAAACAAAAGAGGGATGAAACGAAAGGCGACACCGCTTGAGAAAAATTACGCAATTTAAAATTGAAACAAATACTAACGAATATTTCGGAAATGGTCAGCTCTAAACTCGAAAATAAGAACATAAATTCTCTGTTTTAACAAGATCTACATGTTTGTGTAGTAAGATTTTGGCTATTTCTTAGGTTTACTAGTAAAGCAAACTTCAGCAAATCCATGCAGAATGAACGGGTTTGCAGAAGCTATTTCCGAAAAATTCAAGATATACATTTTGTTTATGATGTAAATATCTTTAATATACAGCATTTTAATCAAAATCACCAGAATTTTTGAGAAAAAACAACATTTCAAAAAAATGCCATGTAAAGGGTAATTTTAGTGGGGAATATTTTTTTTTTTTTTTAAATCTTTGGTCCCATCCTTGGAAAATACTAAACGAAAATACCAAGTTTGGTATTAACGGTCTTTTAGTTTTTGAGCTATGCAGTCCATCCACCAACCACACACACACATATACACACACGCGCGCGCGCGGACATTTTTCTAAAAATGCTTTTTATGGATTCAGGGGTCTCAAAACTTATTTCCGGTGAAATAATCTCGGTATCGAATTTTAGGTGGAATACAACACATTCTATATACACTATGTACAAAATGAATATAGAAAAAGTAAAAATTATCATAAATGGGCAATCAAGGTTATTGAAACATAATTTTGTGTGTGGTTAAATCAGAAAATGCCATCCAATTTTCTTAAATTTTGAATCACGTGGAACATTTTGATTAGGCCATATATTTACATAACGAAATGCATTAAATAATTTATATCTTGCAAGTATATCCGTTTGAATGAAATTTTGTACTCATATTAACATTACAGCAATGCAATCACAGTACAGTTTTTATAAAATCTACATAGAAATATAGAAATTTTAAATGTTCCAATGTCATTTTCTATTAGCACTTTATTGATTTATTTCACGAAATATTATTAGTTTATTATATGATATACCCTGCTCTTAATTATTCATTCTCGCTGTTGCCAAATCTTCTTCCTACATTAGCTGGCTAATTCACATAAGACCTAATATATGTGCATTTACCTTGAATTTAAACCCCTTACCTAGGACCTCGCTAATCGCAGACCCCCACATTCGCCACTAATTACTTCCCGTCTACCAAAATGATCTGTCTCTCTTTTCTTCCCACTAAATAGTTTTTGAAATAGCCAGCTGCGCAAGGGGTCAAGAGTTCGAGTCCCGGCTGGAGGTTTACGAATTTTTCTCTATCCAAAATTATTCCCCGTCTTCCCGAGAGGGAGAGAGAGAGCTATGAAAGAGTGTGAATGTATGCAGTGAAGTTAAAATTATTCACCAACGGTAGACTTCTACAGTAAACGAGTAAACACCATTACCATGAAAATAAAATGGAGTTGCTCTTTAACTGCTGTGGTTCTCAGCATCCCATTCTATACTGGGAGTAAAAGACTGCCGAGGCCTCTTTATCAGGCTTGAGATTCTTTTACGTACTCTAAATCTAGACACGGGACCAACAGTTTTGCTTCCCTTCCACAGGAAGTCATCCTAAGGCTTTTTACGCCCGAAAAAAAAAAGACCATCATCTCAGTTAGATTTGAACCCGAGACCTTGCGTATATGAGGTTAGCATGGTAACAATTACACCACGGGGGACGACACCATCTTCATGAGCAATTGCTCCAAAGGAGAAGCCGGCCATATGCCTTAGATTTTACAGGCAAACATATAATTGAAAAAAGAATTCCAATAAAAAAAGAAAAAAATAATCATACACTTATTTAATTTTCTGCAATCATATGCTATTATTTCCTGTTATTATTCTGCGTTGTTATTTTTTATTAACCACTTACACACACGTTCTTCTTTTACGTTTCATTTGCAGAGTCTCCTTTAACATCCATGGTCATATCGGGACTTTATGAACGATACATGTGTGAACTGAATTATGTAGACAAGTGTTTAGTCAATTTCAGCACCAATTTTATGGTTATTCAATTGAGACACTGTGATATATTTGGTAAATTAATTTAGAACCACTGAACGCTAAACCAAAGAAGCGTTAGTTCTAATAGAGGAAGAACTAGACGAAGCTGATGCTGCACCGAAAGCTCGCCTAAGAAGTTTTTCACTCGCGTTGCACAAGTGGGTGTTTCATAAACCTTTTCATACAGCTACCAAACTTTTAAAAGTGAAACCCTACTGTGTGACAGAAATTATTAACACTACGATAAGTAGAACTTATGCATACGATTGGTAATTTCGTCCGACGATGTCAGAATGTCTACCGCAGATGGACAACACTTGCAACAAGGTTGGTACCCATTACATATGTTACTAATGCTCTAAGTAACGCGGGAGTTACGGAAAAAAAAAAAACCTGGAGATTACGCATTTGCGTTATCCATGGCCTTAACATAAAACGGAGCAATTTAGCTTTCGGATTCTGCCAGTTAATACAATCTAGTAAACTGTTCATACCTTTAGTAAAGAAAAGTCGATGTTGCCAGGCATAAAACCAGTACAATATGCAGGCATAGCCTTTTGCCATTGAGAGAATTCTGATCAAAAAGGAGATAGTTATATTGACTTACCTTTGATATGAGCTCGTCGTGGTTGGCGAGATGCGCCCGGCAATGAATGCACGAATAAGTGCGGTGACAGTTGGGTAAGTAGGCCTGAAAGGTTTTCACCATGTTGCCGAAGAGAGGAGGAGGTGGAACAGGTATAGGTGGTGGAGAAGGTGGAGGTGGTGATGGGGGGACCCCAGTGCCATACAGTCTGCCGCCCGGTTCAGCCGCCGCTACGAGCCCGCCACCCTCTTGTGTCCAACTGCTCTGTTGTTAGGGATATCCACCACGGTGTGTCTGCTGTTGTGCACGCCACGACCTCCTCTGAAACAACAAAATAACTAACTTAATGTTCTATTTCAGACAACAACGAAAGATTTTAAGAAGCTGAAAGTGAATCAACCAGAGAGTTTTCTGGTAAGAATAGTGCATGTTAGCACATCCCGTCTCTGATATTTTGCTCAATCGAAGGAGACACTGTTGCCTACTCTTGCCAGAATTGTGCTATCTCTTCGTAAAGTGCAAACAATGAACACTGTAACGTTAACTATAACAGATATAAGAATAACTATAATAAGGATAACGCACTAAATGGTAATTGCTCAAAAATCAAATCACCTGCACCAAAGCAAACAACTATTCTCGACACGTGCTCAACATGTAAGAGATTTGACAACATAATCAAACGTCCAGTTCCAGCACTGGAGAAGAAGCATGACAGTTTCCACTCTTTGCTGTGCGCGTCAACCCAAAACTACAAAAAGTGCCCGATTTTCTTTACCTTTCTTTAACGTTGTTTTGCCTGTATAGTTTCTGCAACATTTAGAAATAGTTTAAAAGGTATGGTGCTTGAATGAAGTAATAAAGATTACTACTCTTTCCTCCATAGAAATTTATGACGGTTATTTGTACCGCATTTACCATTGAAAAAAATCACGGACGAATATAGAAGCGGCATGTCAAGGTTTGCTGAAAGGTTGCATTTATGGACTCTTACAAAGAAGTGTCACATGACTTTTACCTTTTCTGAATTTCGTGAGAAGTATAGCAAAGATCCACGTATCAACAGTGCAATAAGCTTATTAAAATATAACGGGAACTAAAATTAAGTTTGACGATGTATCTGTTGACATTAATGGGAATAACTTCCTTTATTGTGGAAATTGCTGTTATTCGTACCCATCTCTTTCTATACTCTCAAGAAACGTCAGGACCGGAGATAGAGCGGGGTAAAATATTTCACTTCACGTAATTTATTGTTAAAGGAAAATCTCTTTCCCAAAAATATAAACCACGCTTCTACAACATAGTCATTATACGCCCAATCCTTGTAATTGCCCAGACCGATGTAGAATATTTAACAGCAATGCCTTATAATAAGTAGTTTTCCCGGTAAATCACAAGGCAAACATTCTCAAATATTTTTAGGTTTAGCACACCCCAAGGACGACTAACAATCTTGAGCACTATCCTCGTGCTTCATAGTTCATCTTCATAATCATAATCATCATCATCGATTAAGCCTGGTCAGGCTTGTTCCGGTCTCACGAATTGAATATGTTGATGCATCCATTTTTTTTTCGGCCTGACAATGCTTCTCTTGCCTATGATACTATATAATGTATTAGCAATTTTGGGATGAGGTGATTCTCCATCCTTTCCAAGTGTTTTTTGTTGTTTTTTTTTCTTGTTTTTTTTTTGTTTTTTTTATTTGCTTCTATATTGGTGTATTTTCCCCACTCAACTTACATATTCCGAATTCTTTCTTAATCTCGTCACTTCTCCTTTTATCTAATAAAGTATTAAGCCCGCGATGCTCCTTAGGAATCTTATCTCTGTGGCTTCTATTTTTCTTTCTTCGTTTTTGAGAAGTGTCCAACATTCTGAATCGTACAGCATCTTGGATACAGACATTATTTTATAAAATTTTACTTGTGTTTTTCCTAGCAGTTGTAAGGTTTCGTTTTATTAGGACAAAGTAGGAAATATAGTATGAGATTGAAAAATTCAATGCCACAGTCGAAATTTGAACCACGGGTCTTCTCTCCAGGCGGTTTCTCTAACCGAGGTACCATGGCAGGATCGGCTGACTATGAACCATGCAATTTGGGGAATTCAGTGGCCAAATCCCATCTATGATACTGAATTTTCCAGTTCTCTCTACCTTGTCCTGTACACAGCATGTGTGAAACAGCAACATTTACGGCATTCTCTTTTTATCATATTATAACGAAAGCTCCAACTTTTATGTAGAGAAAAGTTGTATTTGACAAGGCCATGGTTAGCCTATATTTATGGACATGAAGAATAATATTCCTAAAATCCCATTTGTCTTGACGTATATTTGCACCGAAATCGCTGCAACTTGATGTCCATATTATAAATCATGGCCTCGTTGTTTACAGTATTGAACTGGTTCTACACACTCCTTGTTGTTTTTAGTATTCTGCGGCTTTGAGTTTTCAATTAATATGTCTATTTCGGCGATAGACCTTTCCCCAAAGCCTTTTGGAACTTCCGCCAATACGTACGGGAATATCACTGCGCACTGATACTATTATTATGAGACGAACGAACACTAGTTCAGAGAGAAAACAAATGAACGTGGGTGCGGTAAATTTAGAAAAACAATTGCACGTGGGTATGATAAAAAACGATTAAAATGTAGAGAAATGAGCTCCGATTGGTTGGAATTTTACTCGTACTAGATGGGCCACTTTCTACAATCACTTGTCATGACCGAAATAGTAATTTTAATGTTTTGCGCTCTCTACTACTTGGTTATAGAAATTATGTGCTACATTCTACCAAAACTTCGATACGGATATTTCAGCGTAAATTCATATCGTTTTCAGGCACTCTGAACATATAACTTAGCAAAATAATATTTTAATGGGGAAAACATTCCTAAGAGAGAGTGAGCGAAAGAGAGAGAACAACATAGCCAAATTTCCTGATGCAGTACGCAAAAACGACATCAGCAAGCTACAAATCTCGTCAGATCGACAGATGTGTGCAGAATGGTTTCGGCATGTGCCAGATTCCCCAACATTAATCAGCAGCATATGATATTAAATGGTTGGGGATTCCATCAGAAGCAAAAAGCAGCCTAAGGGAAACGATATGGTAACGGATAGTCACCTCCCCCTAGAAGCCAGCCCTACTTCAGGGAGCGGTAACCCTGTTCCACATGGATCGCAAAGTAAAGTGACCCGGTATGAGTCAGTATGGTTAAGACTGAAGACCTCGACGACATCGACAGCGGTGAAGATAAGACTTCGGTACGGTAGAAATGGCACTCAAAAATGAATGGGCGAACCGGCTGCCTTGCCCTTTAGTAAGGGATTACCAACAGCTAAGAGACCTCATCCTTGACAGAAAATCCTGATCCTCAGGTGGGTGGTTCTGTGATGAACTAGAAATCCTTCCAGGTAAAAACCAGCCTTAACATCTCAAATAGCTGGATTGATTTGAATAGGAAAAATCTGATGTGTTCCATTCACATGCCTTTCTCTACATCTCCGCAACTAATTATTGCTAAAAAAAACTTATGCTTCTATTTACTTCATGCTAATCGAGAAAAAATTAGCAGATATAGACCTATTACTTGCTTCCTTGTAAGTAGAAACGAAACAAGGGAGTACCATAGGTTAAATTGACAGTCGAAAGCTGGTTGCTTTGTGACTGAAGTTCCTTTGTTTGTATGTACAGAGATGACAAATTCCTGTATGAGACAAGTATAAGTTTTCTAAAGCTGAAACTAGAAAACAAGGAATATCTCAAAAACGATCAACTCCACGAAAAAATGTCCATGACATAAATTATGTGTTTAATGTGCTCTACATTTTTTGTGGTAAGTTTTTGTCCAGCTCTTACGCTTTAGCAGTTATGCAAAATTCCGTAAAATTCATCCAGAATAAAGTAGTCTTCAGAGGCCATTCCCAGAAAATTCAAGATACACATATTATTTGAAAAATATACCAAGTTTGGTATTTAACTGTCTTTTCGTTTTTGAGCTATGCTGTCCACACACACACACACACACACACATACACACGTACATACATACGGACCTTTTTCCAGAAATGTGTTTTTGGATTCAGGGGGGCCCAAAACATGTATTTCCGGCGAAATCTCGGTATCGAATTTCTGGGTGCATTGCAATACCTTCTCTATACACTATGTACATAGTACGTATAGAGAAAGTAAAAAGGTCCAGGCAAGAAGAATGAATAACCATCAAGTTTTAATACTCTGGTAGATGAAAAAAATAGCTGAACAGTTTAGAACATGTGCTTATTTAGGCAGTATTATTTCTGTCGCTAATAAGAATGGTATGATGTAAAATAAATACAATAAGCAAATGGACTGTTAGACAGTTCGGAAATAAACTGTGTCAAAAAATACCGATGTGTTGCTTTCACATGACCTTCTTTATAATACGTGTAACAAACTTGTACAAAAACTTATCCTTCCATTTACTTCATGCTAATCGGGATATTAGTAGAACTAGTCTAATTACCTATTTCTCTTCTACCTTAAGAGACTAAGAGAATACAGAATAGGTTAAAGCCGGTCGCTATGTGATTGAAATTCGATTCTCATTGCATAATCAACAGTAAAACAAAAGAAAAAAGAATGGCAAATCCCCTTTTGAGAAATACTTAATTATTTTAAGTAAAAAATGTCAAACTATTTTTAACGAAATCTACATATTTTGTTAGTAAGTTTTTGTCTATCTCTTACCATTTAGCAGTTATCCAAAGTCATCTAGAATGAATAGGTCTTCAGAGCCTATTTCCAGAAATCTCAATATATACATTTTATTTGTCAAATAAATGTCTTTAATATAGTCCATATAAATGGTAGTTTAAGTAGCTGGATTTTTTTTTAAATGTTCGTATCGCACCCTTAGAAGAAGATAAACTTAATTAGCAAGTTTGTTATTAAATGAACTTTCGTTTTTGAGTTGTGTATTCATATACACATACAAGGACCTTTTGCTAAAAATACTTTTTTATTCAGGAATCCTAAAACATGTATTTTTGAAGAAATCTCGGAATCGAAATTTTGGATGAATTCAATCTCTGCCTATGTACTAAGTAGAGATATTAAAAACATGTAGAATTCAAATGTTATAAATAAAAGCAAAACCGATGATGTCTGGCCCCGAAACTTGAAGTTTAAAAAGACAGGACGAGAAAAGTGTATAAACTCAAACTATAATATTTTTGAGGAGGTTAATGGGAATTGCCCTTAGAGATCGCATCCCCAACCATAATGGAAGTGTTGGGAGTTTATTATACTCAGAAATAAAGCAGTGGGTATAAATACAAACTGAGGGAACACTTTGTAAAATTGATTAACAAAGAATACCAAAGTCTGTGATCAGTTTAGGCTAATGGGAACGAGAGATGCCAGTAAAGATCTGAGAAGCGTGGTAACCGAGACCCGGAACAGGCCCTTGAGGCCTCCTTGAAAATCTGAAGATGAGTAGAGGTCACGATAAACTAGCTACAGCAGTCTTAATGTTGCGTGACATTGTGACGTCAATTCCATATTTATGAACGAGTTTGTTTTTCACGTCATCAGAAAATTGTTTTCCTGCACCATATAATCGGTCGCACGGCACTCGCTGGTTGAAACCTCATTGATTCTCCAGTATCGCTTCCACCATGTAATCAGCATCCGCCATATCTTTAGTGTTTCTCCTTGGTCTGGGAGTACAGTGTTCGACTCTAGTTCCCGAGGTCGCGGGTTCAAATCCGGCAAAGGGCGATGTTTTTTTTTTCGGACGTAAAAATCCTTAGCATGTCTTCCTTTGGAAAGGAAATAAAGTTAGTGGTGCTGTATCACGTAAAAGATCTTCAATCGCGATAGAGGCCTCTATACAAAGCTCCCGGCCTTTACGCCCCATATTAGATGGAACGCTAAGAATCATAACAGTTAAAGAGCGTCCATAAATAAAGACTCAATTTCAATTTTTGTATTATCTATAAGGTATGTTCGACTGACGAAACCAATTTTCAAGTGAATTTTCTGATTGCGTCCATACCTCTTCGCTGGTTAGTTCGGCCAGGTTTCTGGCTATCGCAATTCCTGGAATTTATCTCGAAGGGAAACATACCGCGGGTCAGATATGATTAATGCAGTACGAGGCACATGTCCATGTGGTTTCGGAATTTAACCCGACATTAGGTTAAGTGTGTATGTATAGGTATGTATGTGAACAGTATATCAGTAACCGGGTATTTAGGATTTCTAACACCGTTATTCTCGCAGATTAAATACTGCTTTGCAACTTACGCAACTAAAAGCCCCTGTAAATCTACAAGATCTAAAATAAAATATTATGTCTGTACCACATGGAAGTACTACAAAGTTTTAATACTTTCTCTACCCCCACTAAGTATATAAGTGTACGGAGAAGGTATTGTATTTCACCGAAAAATTCGACACCGAGATTTCACCGGAAATATATGTTTTGGGTGCCCCTGAATCTAAAAAAAAGCATTTTTGGGAAAAGGTCCATGTGTGTGTGAGTGTGTGTATGTGTGAACGGCATAGCTCAAAACGAAAAGACTGTTAAATACCAAACTTGGTATTTCAGTTTGGTATCTTCCAAGGATGCGACACGAAGATTTTCAATAACCCCCCCCCAAACTATCCTTTACATGGAAAAAAATTCAAAATTTTTGATTTTCTCAAAAATGGCTCTAATGATTTTGATTAAAATCTCTTATAATTAAGATAGTCACATGACAAAATGTATATGTTGTATTTTCTCTAAAGACTTTTTTTATTCTGGAGGATTTTTATTGAATTTTGCATACATGGTAAACCGTAAGAGATAGCCAAAAACGTACTGTACAAAAACTGTAAATCACGATAAAACACACAATTTATGTCATATACATTTTTTTCGTGGAGTTGGTCGTTTTTGAGATACTCATTATTGGTTTCAGCTTTGAAAAACTTATACTTTTCTCGTACAGGAATTTGTCAACTCCAGTCCATACAATCAAAGGAACTTCAGTCACATAGTAACCAGCTTTTGACTATGACTTTAACCTATGGTACTCCCTTATTTCGCTTCTACTTACAAGGAAGCAAGTTATAAGACTATATCTGCTAATTTTTTCTCGATTAGCATGAAGTAAATAGCATTAGCCTTTTAACAATAATTTGTTGCAGATATGTAGAGAAAGTCACGTGAATGGAACACATCAGATTTCTTTCTTAACGGTTCAAAATACTTGATTTGGCAGCTTTGTTGGTTATGGGAAACTCAATTGCGGAGCTGCCTGCCATCATCCTTATGGGAACAACGATCAACAGGGCCCGGAAAATGTGTGTAATAAAACTGGTTCCCTTTGAGTAGTTATTTGTAATTATTAGGTTTTAACCAAGGCATGCGAGCAAAGCGAGCATGGTCTCTGTAAGGGTTAGGTTAATGTGTGTTTGCATGTAAATAAACTCATTTTCGTATAACTGGTTTTTAATCATTTCTAGTCCTTCACTAAGGCATATGAGCAAGGCAAACGTGCGCTTTGTTAGGTCTAGGTTTGTATGTGTGCGTGCGTATAAGTAAACTAATTTTATTGTAATTTGGTTTGATATAAATCCCATGGAGAAGATATAAAATTACGTATCGGCATTTTTTTTTTTTTTTTTTTTGGAATTTATTAGGAAAAATATTACACAGACAAACCTAGACCTAATCGAAACCAATGAAAATTATAAAATTCGAGTCAAGTTTATTTTAAAATGTCCAAAGTGAAACAAAAGCCGAAGAACTTCTCTAAGTAATTCAAGAAGGAAACCATTATTACTTAAGGCACACACTTGCAAACCCACAGAATACTTTAGAAACACACATAACATCACATATATGTTTAAAAACTCTACACATATCAAAACCTCGATGTCAGAATTAATCGGCAGATTTTCATTTTGCGTATTTGTATCAATGCTGGCAGCCATTCACAAATGAAACATAGTAACATAAACAACGAAAACCTGTAAACTACAAAAGGGGTCCTAACACTCAATTAATATCCTACCAAATCCGGATTGCCAAAGAAGAATATATGGTTGTGCATATAATCTGGGAGAGTGGGGGGGGGGGTAGCACGGCGCTGCATTTACAACTGATTACATCTAATTAAAGATTTGAAGCTTTCTCGAAGTTGGTTATTAATGATAACTTCACGGGATAACAACCTAAATTTGAATCGTAAAAGTGAGTGAGTAGGTTAAGACTCTTCTTAAGCATTCACATGTTATTTTCCTTTGCTAATTTGATATTTTTCTACACATAAACTAATAGGTTAATGTGAAGGTGTATGGCCAAATTTTCCCCCAAAACACCAAACTTATTAACGATTACGTATTTTCATTATAAAGAAGCATTTGGTCCAGTGTAAGTCGCTTTGGCTAGGATATCTCTGAAAATGCAAACCGTACGCATGTAATTGAAATTAACACTACCTACTATTAGAAAAATGGAACATGTTTAAGTTGAACTCACCTACAGGAATTGAATTAACTTTGTTTTAACCTCGAAGTTTCTGGAGCAAAAGACAAGCAGCAGATGCACTCATATGCGCTGTTTTGATAAACGATTACTTTTTTCATCCATAATTTCAATATATTTTGTTACCATGGCCACTGTCAATAAGGTTCTTCTATGTTCTCGCCAGCGGCTTTCTCAATAAAGCTAATCAGCTGAAGTTTTGCGCTTGGAATGCATTTAACAGCATTTATAGGATATATGAATGTAACCTATGTGAGAAAATCCCCATCACCAATCTTTATTACAAATTTTTGGTTTTGAGTTATGCAGTCCACACACACACACACACACACACACCGCCGTTTTTTAAAAATGCTTTCTTTTTTGATTCGGGGGGTATCAAAACATGTATTTCTGGTGAAATCTTGGCATAGAATTTTTTGGTGGAATAAAATGTCTTCTCTATCTACTATGTACGTCGTACATATAGTTTTTATTTTTGTTATGTATATAGTTTATTATAATTTTATGCTATATATTTTATTTTTTAACTTATAAATAACTTGTAAACAATAAATGTATGCTGTTTGAAAATTAATATTTTTTTAAAAAATCTGGCATATTATTCCTGGGTTTAGAAATTAGGTAGGTACTAGGTTTTTTATACAGATTTTTATTTTATTTTATTATTTTGTACATATGCTCTAGAGAAAGTAAAAAAAATGTTTGTACAAGAATACGAGGAGAAAATTATGCGATTGCAACGTATCAGTTATTTTATTCTCTATATGTGATTTTAGGTTGCTACATTGATGTATTAGATATTTATTAGTAAACTGAGGAAAAGCTACAAAAAATATTCGAAATTAGAAATACGTGGGATATGCACTACTAGTGGTACCCTCACAGCTCCATCTAAGCTATTTTTCAAATTAATGTTATATTTTGATATTTCTAATTTTGTTTCGTAAGGTGGGCGAATATTTTATGTGAATTTATCAGAAGTAATCACTGATACTCAGTAATAATATATCAGAAGTGTAGCAGACTGCGGCACGTATGCCACAGTACGGCGCTAAACAGCAACCGTTAGCAAATTCATCACTGCTGTGTGCCGCTCGGTTTTCATATCTATGCTAATCAAGTTGTGGTAAACACAACAAGGGGCATCCTTCAACGTTAATTACTGCCTCCGTATAAAATATATGCAGGTGACCTTAACAAAGTTAGCAAGTGCATGGGAAAAGGTCAAGGTCTGTTACTGCTCCACTTGCTGTCGCGCGGGCTATCTACACGACTAGGCGCTCTCCAGAACCCCACCATCGTCCTTGAGGAGTTCACTGCTATTAATACCGCTGTACAACAAACCCGTTTCCTCTAATTGCCTTTGTGCTGCATGAACCAGCTATTATTATCTGGTTTAATGACGAAAATTACACAGACCTGGCGAAGCATTATTGGATAAATGCTGATCGATTGAAGTGGCTCATGACTAAGTATATAGCTAGAGTATGAGGCTCAAATTTAAACAAATGAATAATTTAATTAAAATTCGGTAGACAGCACGAAACGCAATTTATCCTTTTGTTTCAAGTTTTAGGTTATAATAATTCGCATCCTCGTTTCTAAAGTGTTTTATAGTGTTTAACGTCCGCTTTTAGTACTTGTGGCACCGCAGGCGATGACATTGGTGATACATGGAATGAAAATGGAGCACCAGTGGAATGCGATGGCGGGGGAAACCGGAGAACCCGAAGAAAATCCGCCCCTGCGCCGCTTTGTCCATGCGGTCGCTTGGGATCGAACCCGGAGAGAGGCGAATGGTCTAACTACTAGGCCATGATGCGGCCTTTCTGAAGTGTGTAATTAAAGAATTCAGGTTTGAGTTACCTATGCATTTACTTGCAGAATTGGTCTACTGCTTAGTGCAATACTGTTGGAGACCTGTGTTAGATTCCCGGTACCGACGAGGGGAATTTTCCCCCGCTGGGAGACCTGGCTCGGGGTGCAATCAGCATCTTGAATTCCTTGGTGGGGGGGGGCTAAATGAGGAGCTACTGGATTAACAACTATCGGCTCCAGATAGAGAAGACCGCATCAACCGGTCGGGAGGTACTCGAGGCGCTGACCACGTCACACACTCCAGCACTGCACCAAATTCATGACTGTCGTGCTATGGAGAGGAGTAGTTAGTACAAAACTGTAATAACTCATTTGTAAAATTTTACCATTCAAATTCGAAGACCCTAAAGATAAAATTGTATTTATACAAGCTTAATGAACTAAAGTGCTTGCAACTGAAAACGTTTTTGTTTTGAATAGAGCTTTTGCGTTAGGACATTTTAGAAGACAGGATGTGAATTATCTCATAGGCAGCTACATAAAACTACTTTTCTCAACTCAGATTCATAACTGCAATTTAAGCCGCTCATTTTCAGAGTTGAACATTTATACCTACAGGCCCGTTCTAATGCTTCCGTCTGCATGCATATAAGTTGCAAGTGTAACTCTCTCGCGTACTTGTGGAACACATTATTTACAATTGCAAATTTTTCTCTCGGACTCCGAACATAAAACCCAGGTATGTTAGGATAAATTTTCAAGTGTTCGTGAGGCAGTACGCCTTAAAAACTGACATCGACTTGATATATCAGAACCATCTGCTTGAGTTTACAGGAATTTGCTTGCCCTACACTGCGCCGTTTCTAAGCAATCCCGTTTACTCTCTACTTTTCCTCCTCGCCGTGTGTCTGCCAATCAGTTGGCACAAAATTTGTGCTGCACAGAGGTTGACACTTAAGTGCTGCCACATGTTTCACTGTTTTAATGGGTGGTTACAATACCAAAAAGTCCGTATACTTTAGTACAGACAATCTTCACGTATGATTCTGAATAGATTTAAGGAACATTTCTGGATAAGAAACTAAATTAAAACGCAATGTTCTTACAGAGGAAAAAGTCGGCGGTAACGGAGGAAAGCTAAATAAAATCGAAAGAAAACTCAGAAAGCTTATACGAAAATTAGAGCTTGGAATGCACTAAAACATTAAAATTAAAAGACGATAAGTTAACTAGTTCAAGAATTACAATTACGCGATAATGTGAGACGAGTAAATCTCTATCATTAGATGTTGAATAATGTGAATAATTATTCTATTTATCCACGTTTAATTATTTTGCGGAAGAAGCACAGTTTTATTTACATGACCATGAGCGCAAATTTTGTTAATAGGTGTTGTAAATGTGTGGCCCTCATTTTGAACATGTAAAATAGGTATGTGATTATTGCAGTATTGTTTTGCATAAGAAATCTTTGTGCTTGAATTTATTTCAGACTGCGCCAGCTAAACCACGTGACTCCCGGTGACGAGAAAATTCTCGTTACACCGTGAAATGAAGGGTCTATATATCTTACAGCAGTTTTAGCTGCAAAATTGCACAGAAAATTTGAAGACAAAATTAATACAAGTTCCTATTCGTTTTCTTCACTGTTCTTGCGTTGTATCAGCTGGAGCTATTAATAGTTATGAAACAATAACTAAAACACTAAATTAAATCTTTTAAATTCGAGATAAACAAATAAGAACTGGTTACTTTCCTCCAACTCCTGCTATTGATATTGGATCACTTTGACCTCCTTTAAGAATTATTCCTTTTAATCCAAGAAAGTGTTGAGGAAAAAATGTTAAATTAACTCCTACAAATATTGTTAAAAATTGAAGATAACCACTACCCTTTTGACTTCCGAGTACATGCGATTCTACAGTTGATCCAAATTATGTACTCACCGAGGTGTTAATTGTTTTTATAACGGGTCGTGCATATAACATGAGTTGAGTGTTCAAAATGACCACCATCACACTTTAATTCGAGAATGGGTAGGCAGAAAAGAAGCCATTGGAGGATGGGTGGGCACGGTTTCCAGGCCAGCACCTCTAAACTTTGACTTGTAAAATGAAATGTATAGGCAATAAATGCGCTACAAGAATCCATCGAAGCATGTACGCATTTATCACTAATATCCGAAGTTCCCTCAACAGTTGAGTGTCACGGACGCTATTGAGCAGCTGAATGTGGCCACTATGAACACAGAAAATGATTGCCATGTGCTGAAAAAGCATTACGTATATTCCTGTGCAAGAATTGTAAGTTTATGACATTTTGTCCGCAAGATATTAACCATCAACGAGTGAGTATAATTTTGGACCCTTCTGTATTTTCGTAACAGAACATCATGGCAATTCCTAAATAGGAGATCCTCGCTACGATACACTCTATCGTTCCGTGGTCCAAAACGATGACATTTGTCATTCCCTCGGTGTATCAAAGTAGTGCGAAATGTCTGAAAATGTTTTGACTATTTGTACTCGCTGGGATTCTAACGTAGTTTACAAGACTTCGCAGACTTACGAGTACCCCTTATCTTACAAGGTTTACGATAAAGAAAGTAAATATCGGCTTCGGACAGTCATTTGTTCAACTTTACTCAGAATGCTTGACAGAGGAAACAAATCAGTAGTGGATGGCAACCTGACACGGTTGAGATACCACCTGCCATACAATAGAGATGAAGTAGTTGCAGCTACACCAGGCGCTTTAGAGATCCAGGTGTTTACATCGAAAACTTCATTTGGTTACCAGTGATCATTAAAATGTTCCTTAAAATTTTCCTTCAAAAAATGTTATAGAACTGTAGAATAATACATTTCAGATGCTACTTGACATGAACACCACAAAAGGCAGCGTAATAATTAATGAACAAATATCTCCAAATACTAAATCAATTACACAACAAATGAATGTTTTGGATTTATATGCGGGCTGTTATATAGTATTCCCACTTATATCCAACACCAGTGAAAACAAAGCTCTGATTTAAATACATTTATAATTTAAGATCCTTCAGAGAAATCATTTAAAGGTGCCTCTATAAGTAATTTTATTGGGGAATGATACACATACTTGATATTGTTTTGAAAGCTTCAGTTCGATACAGCAAGAATACTGAGCAGATAGTGCTTCACTTTTAACAGAATAGCATATTTTCCATGATCATTCAATATTTATCATAATTGTAACTTCAGTATGTTGCATAACCTTATCATTAATAAATAAATTTATAGATCTATATGTAACAGATTGTCAATAATTAGAACTTCTCACATTCAAGAGGCCACGAGTTCGAATCTCGCTTAGGGTGACTTACCCGGATAAGATTTATCGGGGTTTTCCCCTTATCCTTCGAAGACGAATGTCGAGTAACTTTGTGCTTCATGGACCCCGAGATCGTTTGAGCATCATTTCAACAACTTCATTCATCGTCCGAAATGAGTAACCAGGTTAAAGGATGTTAAACTACTAAAAATAAACAAATAAAACAAAAAGAAATGGTTTTTAGAAGCGTTTAGGAGAACCACTACACAAGATAATTACACCAATGTTTTATTATATATTTATATACACAAGATACTGTACACAGACTTACAACCAGCCCAAAATAAAAACAGGTATTTAGCACTCACACCACCACTTCTTAGTTTGCTGAGATAGAGATTCTTAGATAGTAGAACTGGCTGAACAAAGTTTCAAAAGGTTAACCTACAATTTTCTCCAGTAGAATACGTAGTTTCCATTCCAGAGGTATGAAACTGTGCTCAATTTGCATTTACATTAACTAAATCGGAAACATCAACAATCACTTTTATTTGTTCTGTATCCGTATAAATGCTCAAAGTTCGCCAGGCTGCTGGCAGCTAACCAATAACTGAGATATTTACTTTACATACACACTCCCATTCAGCTGGCATTACCCTTCACTGTCTTCTGCCTGGCATTGTTAGCTTAATAGATGGATGACTTTTGTTTGCCGTACACAATGAATGCAAGAAGTTAAAGGATTCCGGCATCTTTTAAGGAATCTCCAACCCTTCTCAACATTTTCTCTCACCTAGCTCCCATTGTAATCCCAATAACTCGCTGGCTGACTTTTCTAGTGTATACTAATAGAATCATAACGTCCAATACATTAAAGATAGAGAATTTACTACGCAGGTACCATCACTGAAGTTTACTCAATTTAAGAAAAATATATTGCTACAATCTACCTCATAATTCATCAATTACTCCGTTATGATTAGGCTTTAGCACGGTTACGATTTGGTTACACTCTGGTTGGAAAAATCTGCAGCAATACAAATTTAATATTTTGTTTGTGTTATTTATTCTTTGTAAACTTATATTTACTATAGTACTGTATATTTACTTCTGTACTACGCCACTTATAGAACAACTTAATAGCGCACGGGAGACTGCTGCCTCTCCCCTCTCCACTCGCAAACAACGTATATAAGCAGTATACTAGGCGTTTACTTAACCTAAGTCATGTCCGAAGCCTAGTAATAATATGAGCAAATATCTGAGTTTTACTGAAAAATGTTTTATTTAGACATTTTGAAACACAATAACTTATTAAAGTCTATAAAAATGATATCATCTAACAAGAGAAAAATATTCTTAATGGGAAAATGTGCTCACAGCTGAAAGCTATAACTGAATATTTCACCATGTATTAACTTAGAGACAGCGCTCGACATTAGAAAGGAACGAAGCTAATGGCTATATGTATGCGTTACATAGACATCACATTTACATCCATACTCTTAAGGCTGAGATAAGCTATAGTATGGAGTAGTGATAAGCACTAATGTTTTTGAAAATCGAATGTATTACGATAGGGATGATTGTTGACTTATTTGGTTTTCATTTGGATTTAAAAGCTATTCATTTCCGCAAAATGCATGATGTAGCAGCATAGATAATTTACCTGTAATGGAACTCGTGCTTTTTCAATTCAGATATATAAAGAAATATATTTTCCTTTTTAAGATTATCTACTCGTTTCAGAGTTATGTGGTCATGGTTGAGTAATTAGAGATTAAGCTATATAATGATAGGTTATATAGCATTTATTACTTCGTATCTGTTTCAAGGTTAAAATGAATATACAAAGATAACCTATTCCCTTGCAATATCTTGATTAAGCAATTAGTTCTTATTCTGTATTTGTGGTATTCGATCCTAAATTTGGCTAAATGCTGTTTAGAGTTGAAATGAATATAAAACATAGCTAACATCCTAAGCTCCAAGTGGGCATATGCTTCTGGATTTTAATACAGGTAGGAGAGCTAGAATAGTTTTTGTGGCTATTAACTAGCTAGGAAATAAAACAGCATCAATACAACTCTTTATCTTCCAAAAAGAGGTTGCGTTAAGATTTTTAGTTAACGTTTTGGTTTTTATTTACAAGTACAACATTTTCAATATTCCACCACTGGCTTAGTGATGCATCCGCTATAAAATGGCGACATCTGACAGAATTAGCAATATTAATGCACGTGCACAGCAAAAACTGCATATCCTAATAGTCTAATGTTTATTTCTTTCTTGCTAGTTCGTATGCAGCATTCTTTGGTACAATATTTATGGCTGGTTGCCAAATGTGTTAAATAAAGAAAATAAAACAGTAGATAATTTATACACTCTGGAATGAGATTGGTATCGTAAATGAATTGATCCATCGATGAAAACTATTTGAAAAGTGATTGCAAGCAAACAACGACACAGTAACGTTTTATAACCGAATGAAAACAGAATATTTGGGTAACAATCGAAGTTAGCTAACAAATCGATAGTTTTCAGTCGATAGTTCCCATTACCTCCATGGAGTTGCTATGTCTGGATACCGTGTAAGCAAACATGTTGCTCCTTTTGTTGCAGCAGCACCACCCACCTCGTCGTTTGCTATAACACCCTGGTGCTTTGTGACCCAATAACCCAGACGAAAGGTATTGGAAGTGAACACTTGTTTTTGTTGTTGCCAGAAATTAGCTAAGTCTTTTGTTTACTTCCAGCTAATGAATGACCTGGTTGGCCTAGAGAGAGACAAAGACATGCAAATCACCTCATATCGCATGCATCAGCTCTTGAGTTGCCAAATCTACCTCTGCCGTATAAAACCGACTTGACAACCCGATTTAACTGGGACTGTCAGCCACTTTGCGCTCCAACGTTAAGGCAGGTCATTTAACATTAGTGTTAATTGCCTCGAGTTAGTCGCCTTCAGAAGCGATGTCATCCCGCCCGAGTGCATTTGCCTTCTATGTCCATAAATCAAACGTTACTCTCATGTTCCTACTAAATCACCCAAACCTTTCCTTCTAGTGCTTTCTTTTACACCAATTTTACTGCCGGTCGTAATCCTCCCACGTCATACGGCGTGCCCAATCCGACATGCCATGTTTTTACCTTCTTCTGAATGTGCTGGACAGGTAGTATACTTGGCCAGACACCTTAAAATATGTCACCCAAGTAAAATATAACACTTCTGTGGTTACACCGTGTGCGCATCGATATAGCCAGGGCGTGTTTAACTATCCTGCACAACTATTTTAAACCCTGATCAGTTCACCCTGAAGACGAGGAAGATGCACTTCTTCGAAACGTTGGTGTCAAGCCAAGTTTTTACCTGGCTAAAAGCCCGAGAAGATTTTGAATTAATACGTCGCCAGGAAAGCTTCAGTTCTTATTTTAAACCAAACTATATTCTACTGCTGTGCATAGATAATGCAAAAAAGCACAATTCAACTGCGTAGTTTCTACCAAATCTTATGTTTACATTCTCTATCACGTATCTATAATGTGCATAGTAGTTAAAATGGTATTGTATTCCGTCCAAAAATTACATACGAAGATTTCACCGGAAATACATGCTTTGGGAATCCCTGAATAAAAAAGCAGTTTTATAAAAAGGTCAGCATGTGCGTGTGTGTATGCGCAGCATAACTCAAAAAGAAAATGCGGTTAAATACCAAAATTTGGTATCTTTCAAGGATGCAACATGAAGATTTTTAGGAACCCCCACCCCCAACCACTCCAAACTCACGTTTACATGGAAAATTTTGCGAAAAAAATTTACTTTCTCCAAAATGGCTCTTAACATTTTGATTGAACTATTAAATATATTTATATGACAAATAAAATACATATCTTGAATTTTTTGGGAATAGCCTCTGAAGACTCTTCATTCTGGATTACGTTTGCATTACTGGTAAATTGTAACAGAGGGAGCTAAAAACTTACTACACAAATAATGTAGATTTCGTAAGACATACAATTCATGTTACAAACATTTTTTTTTTCTCTGAGGTCAATGTCTTGGAATTTACGATTGAGAAGAGATTCCCCATGGTACCTAGAATAAGGCACTTAGAATCTGCTTTTCTGGATTCAAGACAAATTGCCTTAACATCACCCCGGAAAAGCATAGGTTACTTTAGAAGCATCAAGTTAAACTGGGATTTATAAAGTAGAGTATTCGCAATAGATGTATCACATTGAAGAGAAGTCGAAATATTTGAATAACGTCTTACTTATCTCTATCTCTTAACCATTTTTTAAATATTCCTTGTTATTGGTTTTAATGTTAAAATACTTAAAATTTTTCTCAAACAGGAATTTGCCATTGAATAACAACCACCTTTTAAGTAATGTAGTTCTAGATTCCCCTTCCACTCTTAAGGAGCAAGTAATAAGACCAGTTTTGCTGTTTATTTTAATTAGCATGAAGTAGGCAGAAGAATAACCTTAACAGTTTCTTACAGAATAGATAGAGAAAGCCATGTGAATGGGACACGTTTTATAGATAAAATGGGTTACATTCAAATGAATTTTTCTGGTATTCTACAAACGCTTTAAAATGCAGAAGTTGTTTCCTTGTAGGTACACAAGCCTTAAACGAGTCAAATTCTTTAAAACAGGGTCGCTATGTGGTGGCTTTGAAATTGCGTTCTCTTTGATTGACGGGGTAAACAAACAGAAATTTAGTTGCAGAGTGTAGAAGTATTTCACAATTCTAACCAATAATAAAGTGTATCTCGGAAAAGGTAAACGCCAGGAATGTTATTTGTAAAATTGTATGCTTTATAGAGACCTACATGTCACTTTTGGTTCATCAGTTATACAAAATCATTCACAGCAAACAGACTTCACGGGCTATTCCCAGAAAATTAAAAATGTTCATGCAAATGCTGCCATTCAAGAAAGATGTCTAACTTTAATAAGTTTGGTGAGTAACCAATTTTTCGTTTTTGAGTTGGGTATGCTGTTCGTAGAAGCACAAAGATAGACACACACACGGGAGTTTTCTAAACATACTTTTCCTTTTTGATTCAGAGAGTCTAAAATTCTGTATTTCCGGTGAAATGCAACACCTTACCTATTCATTATAGGTGAAGAGTAAAATATCACGTTTTCCTTAATTTGGTTTATTATTCATTAACTCTATCACTAAAACTAACAGCCATATTTGGTCAACAGAAACTTGCATCATTTTACTTGGCTGTTACAGTTAAGTAGGTTAACGATTCTGCAGTCCCTTCATCGTTTGATTTAAAACCATTCTAATAATAATTATGAATACAAGGCCACCTGTATCACGTCTAAGATAGAATTAGTAGTACACAAAGTGATCATTAGAGTGAAATTATTATTTGAGTTTAATGACTAACTATTGTGCAAAAGCATACGAATGCTTCGTCTGGCTTTACTTAAGAATTTCAATAGAACCTAATTGTTTGTCCATTTGGCGTCCCATCTATTACATTAGGCATATGCAATGCCTCTATAAGGACATAAATTATCACCTCTGCTTAAGGCAAACCACAAAGGTGAAAATTTGTTAAAATTTTGTTTTGGGGTTTTATTTTCCCTGCTTAGTATATTGGTAGGTATAGAAGGTATTGCATTCGACCCAAAAATCCGATAGCGAGATTTCAACAGAAATACACATTTTAGGGTCCCCTATATCATAAAAAAGCTTAGAAAAATGCCCGCGCGCACATGTGTGTGTGTGTGTGTGTGTGTGAAAATTATAACTCAAAAACGAAAAGTTTGAAGACACACAAATTTTGAAGAAAATCCCTCTACCCAAATAAAACCCTTTACATGGGAAAAAATCCATGTTCTCAAAGATGACAATGACTTTTATTCAAATTGCTACATTAAAGATAACAAAATGTATGTCTTGAACTTTATGTGAATAGCCTCTAAAGATTTCATTTCAATGACTTTTGCATAACTGATGAGATAGACAAAAACTTATTTCACAAAAACTATAAATCTCGTAAAAACACACAATTTATACCATACATTCTTATCGTAGAGTTGACCATTTCCAAGATATTCCTTGCTATGGATTTCAGTTTTAAAATACTTGAAACTTTTCTCATACAGGAATTTTTTAACTCCTGGCCATGCAAAGGAACTAATTTTAAACATATAGCGATCAGCTTTTAAAAGAGTTGACTATCGCTTTAGTCAGTGTACTCCCTTATTTCCTTTCCACTTACAAAGAAACCAGTAATAAGATAATTTCTGCTAACGTTTATCTTGATTAGCTGAAATATAAGCTTTTCAAGAATAATGCGTTATAGAGACGTAGAGAATGAAATGCGAACAGAACACACGGTTTTTTTTAATTACAATTAATCTACGATGTTCCCGGCTTAAATTAAGTTAAAGATTTATTTACTTTTATCCAATAATTATAAAATATTCAATATTTTTCCAAACGGCAAGTTTCTCTTGGATGATGATAAATTGAAAATGTAGCCAGAAAAAAAGGCAAGAAGCGATTCTGACACAAAGGAGGACGGGAGCTCATAAGTTGTCTGTTGGCAACGCATTAGCTTCTAAAAGGAAGTTGCTCTATAATCCAGAACGCATTACCTTGGGTTCAACGCAATGAAGCTACTAGTATGTATATTGAGCAAACGTGGCAATATAAGTGTGTGGGTGAAGATTGGAATGTCACGTAGGTGGCGTTATTCTCAGAACGGGATCCAATAAACAGGAACTGAAATCTGGTTGCATCGCCAGCTTAATACTTGCTACAACGATCCCAAATTATGATAAAAAGTCTGATGTATTCCATTCACATGACTTTCTCAACATCTCTGTATCAAATTATAGTTAAAAAGCTTATTCTTTTATTTACTTCATGCTAATAGAGATAAACATTAGCATAAATTGTATTATTGCTTGCTTTCTTGCAAGTAGAAGGGAAATATAGGGAATACACAAGGCTAAAGCCATAATCAAATCTTTTTAAAGCTGGTTGCTATGGGATTGAAATCCGTTTCTTTGCATGACCAGAAGTTGACAAGTACTGTATGAGTAAAACAAACTATTTTAAAACTGAAATCAATAACAAGAAATATCTCCGAAACGGTCAACCTCACGAAAAAAATGTAGATGACATAAATTGTGTTTTAACGAGTCCTGCATTTTACGAGTAGTAAAACTGTTTAACTGTTATGCAAAATTCAATAAATAATTGAAGATATACAGCTTTTCATGTAAATATCTTTAATATAGGTATTTTAATTAAAACGCTAGAGCAGTCTTTGAGAAAATCAAAATTTTCGAAACTTTCTCCATGTAAAGGGTAGTTAGGGTGGGGGATACACTTGAAAAGGTCGCATCCTTAGAAAATACTGAACTTAAATACTAAGTTTGGTATCTTATGGACTTTTCGTTTTTAAGCTATGTTGCCCACAGACACACTTTCTCTCTCTCTCTCTCTCTCTTCTCTGTCTCTCACACACACGCACACGCACGCATATACATACACACACTCGCTGACATTTTTCTAAAAATTCTCTTTTTTGGATTAAGGGAGTCTCAAAACATGTATTTCCGGTGAAATCTAGGTATCGAGCTTTAAGGTGCAATAAAATACCTTCTCTCTACACTAGGTACATAGCATGTTTAGAGAAGATAAAAATCTGCTGCTTTCATGACTCTCTTTACTATTTCTTCTTTACCTTATATTTGAGCTAGACGTTATTTTAATAAAACATTGTAGTAATAACATACTCTACACGTATGCATTTTAAAAACAACTCGCATAAAAAAGTTGTACTTTTACAACAAACGAGTTTATAATTAGATCTATCATATCAGATTTTCTTATATTACCCTTAATGTAAAAAATTATTGCTTTTTCTTCTCTCCAAAACTGACATTTTTCAAAATGTTATAATCTATTTATAAAAATTGAAGCATTAATAAGTAAAATTTAATGCAAATTTTCTTTGATACATTCTTGAGAAGCAGTAGAAAAATGCTTAAATAACTTAGTACAAAATTGCATCCTTTGGACCATTTTGACTATAGAAAATGTTGGAAGTAAACGTGGTTTCAAGTTGAGCGAAAAGTGCAATATATGCAGTATGAAATAATACTAGTAGCATTTTTAAGCAAACCAAAGTCCTGAAATATCTTAAAATCGGATTTTGTGCAAACCTGATTATTTCAGCAGGGAAGGTCTGTGATCTTTTTACTTAACACACCCCTCACGAACCGATCCAACACAACTCTCATAAACCATCCAACAGAGTATATTGAGTCCATTTATAGTTTCAATTATTTGATAGTTCAAATAAGTCAAGTCGGAAAAGATATAGTTCTTAAAGTTTAGAATTCATATTATTTGATTATGAAAAAAATATTTTTTTCACAATTTTAGTCAAATTCCACAAATGCTTCAACTCTTTTTTATTATGGTTATCCTATCACCATGGCCCATAACAGAGTTAAACTTAACTAGATTGTTTATAAAACATTTATCGAGTGTGGTTTACTTTTGTCTCTGTTATACAAGTCATTTGTTTATTATTCCTCTGAGTTTAATTGTATCGTTCATTTTCTCTTTTCACTTTCACTGGTTCTATTTCTATCACTTTTACTATTTCTATTTACTATTTACATTATATACATTACAATTGTTAAACTTATTGTATAATATTGTGTATGTTCATCCTATTATTGGAGTGCATCTATGTTGCTAACATATCGTGTATTTGTGTGTATGTTCATCCTACAGAGTACTTGTTTACAAGTTTTAAAATCGATGTTATTAACATATCGTGTAAAAGACTTGTTTTCTTACGAGTTCGTTGTAGTCAATAGCCCAAATTTCCTGCACTTTTTGTTGTCTCCTTGAAGATATTTCGCTGCTGGTTCAATAGGGAGCATTGCCACATCAGATGTTGCACCGTTTGACCTGCATCACCACAGGGGCATCTTGGGCTTTCCGTGATCCTGGATTTATAATAATATGTCCTTAGTTTGCCGTGTCCAGTTAAGATTGTTGTGAGATTGGTATTTTCATTTTCTTCTTTTCTATGACCAACGGTATACGTTTTGGGGGATCGCCCCTTTTGTTTTGTTATTCCATATTCGTTGCCATTTTTCGACGATGTTCTTTCTTTCGGATGTATTATGGTATTTTCCGATACCTTACTGTGCATTTCTGGTCTATAGTCTTCTTCTGTTGCTTGTTGTGCTAATTTATCAGCAACTTCGTTGCCGTATATGCCACTGTGTGCTTTTATCCATTGAACGTGTATCCGCCAATGTTGGTTAAAGAGGAGTTTCAGAGTTTGATTTGCTCTACCTGTATTTGTTGCTGTTTTTAGCAAGTCTATTGTGACTTTACCGCTCGGTCCATAATTGCTGTATCTCTCATTTCGCTTATTATCCTTAGAACTTGTGGGATAACCACTTTCTTCAACTTAAATGAGACCGGAATTCCTAGAGCTTGTTACTACACATTCGTCTTTTCAGGATACAGGAAACCCGTGGGAAAATGTCTTATTTGGGGAAGTCACCCTAAACTAAGATTCGAAGGGACCTCTTGAGCATGAGTCAGATATGCCACCGCTCACATCATAACTATTAAAACTCAAACCAATAACAATGCACTCGGAAATGGCTAATGTCACAAAAGTAATTTAAAATAAACTATATGTTGTAAAGAGGCATACATGGTTTGTATCTCTTAAACGTTTACTAGTTATACAACATTCCTCCCGAATGAGGAAAATATTCCCAGAAAAGTCAACATAGATGCTGTATTGTATTGTAAATATCTTTATATGTTTTATTCAAAATCGTTAAGAGCCATTTTCGAGAAAATTTAAAATTTCGAGAAAAAATCTCGCAAAGGGCAGCACGGCAAGGGTTGTTCTTTTTCCTTAAACTTCGTGTCACAACTTTGGAAGGTAGTTTGGCCAAGTTTGGTCTTTATCCGAATTTTCTGCCTCTCTCTCTCTCTCTCCCTCCCATACATACACACCTTTCTGTTTTATTCTAGAATTACGGGGCCTTAAAATAAGTAAACGTGTTATAGCCGAACTTGTGTATTCACTTTTTGTGCAAGTAGATGTTTCTTAAAACAATCTTAAATAGGAGATCATTCTTAATTGTCTGCAGATTTTAACCACGTTCGGTCTCTATAACATTTTCTACAAACTTAAAGAGATTTTCCGTTCTTTGCTGCGCTTCTTTGAGTTGTTTCTACTTGCGGTTGGGGAGGGTACAAAAACTTTAAGTTTATTATTGTTCAGCAATAATGATCGCAACTTAAAAGAGGCCCAGACGTCCATTGGTATATTATTAGAGAATAACGCAGTTAATACGGTTTTCCAGGAACCGTAGCCTAAAAGTGGGAGAGCGTAGCACATAAACAATGATTTATGAGGCGAGGGAAACATCTTGATAGTCTCTCATAGGAAAAAAATGTTTTGTTGATCGAGGGCAAGTGCGCAGTTGCCAATTCTGTTCAACATAGAGAAAACTGTACTTAACTTTATACTGGTAAAGAATTTCCACGCTAGCGTTCTGTAACATAACGGCTTACTATAAGAGCACTGCAGGAAACTGTCTGAATGCCATCCCTTCATGGGAACAAAAACAGTAAAGCCCTTAAATTACAAATTCCCATTACCAACTGAGCTTCAGAACTGGGGCAGGTATCTAAGCTCCCGGAAAGCTGGACATTAAAATGTCTCTTGTTAATCACCTGAGCTCATGAGAAACGCCAGTTTGTTGCGACGCGACCTAAGACTACTACGTCATTTGTCAACAACATACTCAGGGCCGTACCACCACTGGATTCTGCCGTTATTGGCAGACTGGCGTGTGTGGAAGCATATTTCACTGTGCAGCCGAGGCAATTTCATGTTACATTGATATAGTTTGATCGCAAACACAGAAAATATAATTAAATCAACCATATAGTTCACTATAATATGAGTCCTGGGACAAAGTAATTACAGCATTGTAAGTCGCTATTGGGATTGTCGTCTCAAAAGAATTTAGAGATCACCTTGTGGTTTACCGGGAAACATGCGAGTCAGTTGAGAAATTTAATGCTATGCCCCATGGTAGCTCAGTGGTACAGCAACCGGCTAGAGACCGGGGGGGATCCGTGGTTCAAATCCCAGGTATGGCATTGAATTTTCCAGTCTGACTCTACTTATTCAACAGAAAATATATTTTTGAGAGCTCCAAACAGAATATCAAAATTTAAAGAAATGACACCTAATATGCCTTTACTTCCTCAGCCTGTTTAAATGCGATTCTAAATTATATACATCTTTACAGTATAGTTACCAAAGTTCTTCTGCAATACGAGTCACTGATTCCCTCATTTCAAACACATTACATGAAGATTTGCTGTTCAATAAAAAAATAGATTTGTTTACAACAATAATACGTGTAGAAATGTCAAGTTATAAAATGCTTAATTCAATAGAGCTCGTAGAAGAATTAGCCCAAAAATAATAGAGAAGCTGTTTGTGATGGATAACCTAAAGCAGAGAAATTGTCCACGAGAAAAATTCAGGGTATTTGAGGATGGTAAATATTAAACATCACTACAAGGTCATCGTGAAATGGCGCTAACGGCACGATATCAACTGCAAAATTTTATGTTTGTCCCTATAACATCATGTTAAGCAAAGAGTGTGTTTTCAAACTACAAACATTATTTAAATAACAGATAAAGATGATTTAAATTAAAAAGTTTAAAATGTTCTACAAATTGTAATAGTTAGAAAATTAAAGAGACGTTGAGCATGTAGACATAACATTTTTATTGCATAAGTTTATTTTTTGAGGCTTGTTGTACACTATTAGTTATTGTGTGTCTCCAGTTCTAGAGCACCCTTCTTAAAGATGTTTAATTAGTTTATGCACCATATTATGAAAACAGTTTTTAGCATGTTCGTATACCCCTGTGAGTCCGGTCTTGTTTACTATTAGAGTTAACTCACACTACTCTTCCTATGCTCACAGCTTGCACACTTTGTAAGCCAAGTTCTGCAAGTATTAGCTCCGTTAATCGCTCTTAGCAACATATTTCAACATGCTTTTAAAACATCTTGTGTGTTCCATTTCTATCATTTTTTTTACCAGCCATCGCGCATATCATCATTTCATAAAACTGATTTTACAAAAGCTTATTACTTTCTCTAAACATACTATGTACATAGTGTATAAAGGAGGTATTGTATTTCACCCAAAAATTCGAAACCCAGATTTCTCCAGAAATAAGTTTTGAGACCCCCTAAAACCAAATAAAAATATTTTTTGAAAAATGTCCGTGTGTGTGTGTGTGTGTGCAGCATAGCCCAAAATCGAAAGGTCTGTTAAATACTAAACTTAGTATTTAAGCTCATTATCTGCCAAGGATGCCACACGAGGATTTTCAAGAAACCCCCTCAACTACATGGAAGAAATTTCGAAAATGTTGATTTTCTCAAAAATGATTCTAATAATTCTGATTAAAATGCCTATATTTAAGATATTTTCAAGACAAATGCGTATGTTTGCCTGAGAATAGCAGAATAGCATCTAGATGACTTAAGCATAATTGGTAAACTGTAGGAGTTAGACAAAAGTTTACTATACAAAATATTTAATCTCGTTAAAGCACACATTGTAAATGTTCATTATTGGTTTGAATATATTTATATTTTTCTCACATGCGAAGTAGTTATTTTTTTTCATCGTGTCATGCAAAGAGAACGGAATTTTACCATCACATAGCGACCATCTCTTAAAGGATTTGACTATTGCTTTAGCCTAGTTTATTCCATTAATGAAATATGTGATAACACACTTTTTGCTAATGTTTATTTCGATTAGCAAGAACTATATAGAGAAACAAGTTTTTATAAGCAAAGTTTTTGTTTGTAATAGTTTGTTGCAAAATAGGTAAAGTCATGTGAATACAGTAGATCAGATTACGATTTTTAGTGTTTATCTGACTTTTCATGTCGCCGTCCGTAGTGTAGTGGTTTCCATGCGAGCTCTAAAATCCAAGATAGTAGATTCAAACCTGGCGGAGGGTGATGGATTTTTTCGGACACAAAAATCCTTAGCATGGCTTCCTTTGGAAAAGTGATGGAACCGTGTAATGTTTATTTGCACGTAAAAGAACCCCATACCTTGAAAGAAAAAGGTTCTTGGGCATTTTCTGTCATTTCGCGTCCGTAAGTCCTGATTTCACCTGATACTGACATTTTATTGATGTGTGATTATTTCTTTATGTCTGCATTTACTGATGAGGAAGATAAAGTATTTATTTGGTAAAATAGGTACACTTTCTTTCTAATCAAAAAGTCTAATACTTTAAAATAAATAATTCAAGCACTAGCTTTTATATCCATAGTTTTATTAATAATTTAATTTATTTTATCGTAATAATACAGTGCTATCTGCGGACGAGAAGCTGATCCCTCGACACCATATCCATAGTGACGAACTCGCAAACTAAAAATTCAAATGCGATCATGGAAACCTCATAACGATGCCCTTTGCACTACTCCCACTACTACTCGACTTATCATATTTCACAAATGCAATGTATTTCTAAAATGTTCAGACAGCTCAAACGTCCAGTGAATTTTTCGTATCTACTTTGAATATACCATTGAACGTTAAAGAGAGTAAAAACTACACGATAGTATAATTTTTTTTTCTTTTCTGTTTTTCAATCCGAAAGAAGAGGGAATTGGAAGCGTTTTAAGAGGATTAACTGAATAGAGTTTGTGTATGAAATATTCAGCAACCGTTAGAGCGTAATACGTGGGAATCATTATTAACTGAACGTACCTTCGAAGTTGACTACACACTTCTAAGAGAGTTTAGTATATATTTCTACTTATCTAAGGAGTGAGGGAAACCAGAGACAGCTAGAGAACTTTATCTTAGTATCTAACATGTCTGGAGTTTGTAGTAGCTCTGCTGTGTTATAATAAGAGAATAGGATGTTAAAGACTTTCCTGGGCTTCATTTAATCTCATTTCTCCTTACTGCTCTGCCATCACATGCTCTCTCCAAGCACCTCAGCGGATAAAACTGGAGAAACATTAACACAAAACGTCACCTGGTTGTGACACTGCGCATTCTTTAGTGAAAATATTGGGACTAGCTCTATATATCACTCCCATGTACCCATCAGTCCCTTGAGTACAGCAATATAAACTCTTAAGTGCCTTCTGCCCTTGACATAATCCTAAATGTATCTACAAAATAGCAGCAGCGTCTTTACTTTCTCTAGAGGTATTGTAGGAAAGCGGTATCCTTTTTAAGAAAGAAGTCACCAGTTTTATTTTCCCTAGCACGTATAATGTACATAGATAGATAAAGAAGGTATTTTATTCCACCCAAAATTTTGATACCGAAATTTCATAGGAAATAGACGTTTTCAGATCCCTTAGGTCCAAAAAATTTACTTTCTATATATAGTACGCAGGCAGAGAAGGTATTAACTGCATCCAAAAATTCGATACCCCGATTTCACGGAAATACACGTTTTAGGGTTCTCTGTATACAAAAAAAACATTTTTAGAAAAACATCCGGTGTGTGTCCGTTTGTCTGAACACGATAACTCAAAATGAAAAGGTTGTAAAATACCAAAATTGTCGTTTAAGTAAAATATATTCCAACGTTCAACGTGAAGATATTGAGGAAAATCCCCCGCCCTAAACTACCCTTTACACGGAAAACATTTCGAAAAATTTTGTTTTCTCAAAAACGATTAACGATTTTATTAAAATACCTATATTTACATGTATATTTTTAATTTTCTGGGAATAGCCTCTAAAGATCTCTTTATTCTGGATGAATTTTGAGAGATAGACAAAAAATTACTAGAAAAAATATGTATATCTCATTAAAATATACAATTTATATGATATACGTGTTTTCGTGGGATTGATCACTTTTAAGATGCTCATTTGTTATTGGTTTCAGTTTTAAAATACTTAAGCTATTTCATAAGGGAATTTGTCAACTTCTAGTAGTGCAAAAAAAAAAAAAAAAAAAACACAAAAAAAAAAACGGATTTCAACCATATGACAACCAGATTTTAAAAGATTTGACTATCGCTTTATCCTATATTTATTTTTTTTTCTTATTTTACTCCTGCTTACAAGAAAGCAAGCAATAGTAATTCTACTGATATTAGTCTCGATTAGAATGAACTAGATAGAAGAAAAAGCTTTTTAACTATAATTTGTTGCCGAGATGTACAGAAAGTCATGTGAATGGAACACATCAGATTTTTAGAAAAAGGTCCGTATGTTCCGTGTGTCTTGTCTATGGACAGCATAACTCAAAAACGAAAAGACGCTTAAATACCACACTTGATATTTAAGTTTAGTATCCTCCAAGGGTGTGGCAAAGATTCTCAGGAAAATCACTGCACTCCAAACTGCCCTTTTCATTGAACATGTTTCGAAATGTTCTATTTTCTAAAAACTGGCTCTTAACGTTTTTGATTAAAATTCCATGTATTAAAGATGTTTACATGACAAATTAAATCTATATCTTGAATTTTCTGGGAATAGCCTCCAAAGACTTCTTCATTCTGGTAAACCGTAAGAGAAAAAAACATACTACAGAAAATGTAGATCTCATTAAATTACACAAATTAAGTCATATTTTTGTGGAATTAACTATTTCCAAGATATTCTTTGTTATTGTTTTCAATTTTACATTACTTTTCCCAAACGGGAATTTGTCATTCCTTTTTCTTTTGCTTTAATCCTGGCCATGGAAAGAGAAGTGAGTTACAACCACAAGGCAACCAGCTTTTAAACGATTTGACTATCGCTTTAGCTTAGCGTAGTCCCTTCTAATTACGCAAGTACTAAGACCGTTTCTGCTAATGCTAGCATTGATTACCATAAAGTAGATAGAAGAATAAACTTTTGTAAAAATAACTTGTTTGTAGATTGGGTGAAAACAATAATATGATGGTACAATGCTCGCTCACAACTAGTGAAGCGGAAGGACATAACTTATTACTCTTTCTGTTCATCAATTCTTTTCAACAACATGCGAAACAATCTGTTAGGATCCAAGTTGCGGTATTCACAAATTCAGTCATTTGCAGAAGAACTTGCATTGGAACTTTATCTGCATGATGCGGAGAGGAGGTTTTCTCATTATAAACGCTTCGTGACAAAATATTGTACGAACTTCACCCCAATCTCTCTCAAAATGTGCATTACTGTATCCCATTAATTGTGACCAGGATGAAAGACTAAAATAGCATAAGAGAGGTCAATTACGAAATCTACAAACCACACGTTTGGGCAAATATTGTAAATATGCATACTGCAGCGATCGTACTGCTGAATTCCATAAGTAATGTGAATAATAAAGGCATAAACAGCATTTAAATGTTTCGTCCAAAGTTTACTGTAATATAAAATGCAATCGTGAATTCATTCTGCAAAGACTATACTGGTCCCGCCTACCTTTTAGTTTCTGTTCAGTGCTCAAAAACTGTTCATCGAGTATAAATACAGCACGTGCTCCTTGCGTCTATAATAAGAGTAATAACTTAATTTTCAATTCCATAAGGAAATTAATTTTACGTTTTCTCCCTTAGGTACCTATATTTTAGTGTCCCTCTTTGTAAACGATAACTGAGGTATTGTAATAATTCTGATTTCAAAGATTGTGAAACGTGTCGGAAATTTTATTTTAAAATTATACGGGAGGGGTTAAAAAATAATGTACAATACTTTTTTTTCTTACTCAAATGTTTGTTTTATTACAACTCCAAATTCACGTTTATCATTTCTCAGTTAATTGACCACAGGTACCTTTATTCCACATAATCTACATTCAAATCGGTGGCCCTACACCATGTGGATGTGAAATTATGTATACAGATCTAACGGTCTTGCTTTACCTCGTTCTGCCTCTGACAATCTGCTAAACCAGCGACTGACAGTAATGTAGTTCGTTGCTTGATGCTCACAGGCATCTTGAAATCGTCTGTGAATGTTTGAAATACTCTCCTGCTCCGCAGAAAGAAATTCAATCACTTCTCTGCTTTGTACATGTTTTACGAGCAATCGCCATTTTAAAACTAAACTGCATCACAGCTACATACTCAGTTCCGTTTATTTCAAATGAAGGACTGTCGAGATATAAGCTTATCTGAGTTACTTATTGAACGACTCAGTAATATATGTCTTTGCAGCGATTACTAATTGTTTTTTAGGGAGGGACGGACGGAGGAGAGAGAGACAGATTATGCTAAGTCCGGTGCGTTATTAGAGAACTTTTATATTTAACCTAGGAAAACAGAAGCACCTTAATACGTCGAATTTCTTTGTAGTTCTTTGCACGCTTTGTGCGTGGACACGCTTTTACATGCTGTAGTCTGTTTGCATTTCAGAAACCCCTACGAAAGCCTTCTCTAGTTGCCAACCTCACGTTCCGTGGTAAATCAAGATAATGTTACCAGAAGCACGCAGGAAAGGAAGCTGCGTTTGAAACAGAACTCTGAGACATCTCCTTCAGTAATGCGGTTTCCTTTCGTGTGGAGCAAAGGAAGAGCTGTGGTTAATGTTATGTTAGTGCTGTGATATCACTTTAGAATAACGTCATGTCATCCTGGTCTTGTGGTCAAACACGCAGCGAAATGTTTTACGCCGAAAAATCTGGTGTATGACAACACATCTTCTATTGTGTATATTACGTAATGCATCTGTAAACAAATGTTTTTAGGTAAGCCTTTTACTTTGGAAAAATAATTGATGTTAACCCTGGCGTAAAAAATTGCGTACAAAAATTGGTAGGGACACGAATGGGGAAAAATGTAGAACTCGTTGATATATTTGAGTGCCAATAGCCGCTTGAGAATTTAATGCATTACTTTCTCTAGCACATATGCACAACGCAATAGTAGGAAGAGAAGATATTGCATTCCAACCAAAATTTCAATACCGAGATTTCACCGGGAATCACATTTTAATGTCCCAGTACACAGAAAACATATTTTTTGGAAAAAGGTCCGTGTATGAGTGTGCGTCGGTATAATTCCAAATTTGGTATTTAAGTTTAGTATCTTTCAAGGATGCGACACGAAGATTTTGAGAGAGAAAAAAACCCACCTTAAAATACCCATAAATGGGAAAAAAACGGAAATGTTTACTTCCTCAAAAATGGCTTTTAACGGTTTTGATTCAGTTACCGTATATTAAAGATATAATATCACAAATAAAATATATATCTTGAATTTTCTGGTAATAGCTTATAAGCATCTCTTTATTCTGGATGACTTTTGCATAACTGGTAAATTAAGAGGCAAAAACTTACAATGCAAAAAACTGTAAAGCTCACAATTTATGTCATATACATTATTTTCGTCTTGTCCTTTTCCTAGATATTCCTTGTTATTGCAATCAGTTTTCAAATACTTCAATACTTTTCTCTTACGGGAATTTTTCAACTATCTGGTCTTGTAAAGAAAGTAATTCTAATCCCATAGCAACCAGCTTTTAAAGCATTTGACTATCGCTTCAGCCTAGTTCGTATTTCCATTTTACTTATAAGGAAGCAATAATTAACACCACCATTTTTGCTACCTTCTGCTTATATTGGCTAGCACGATATAGAGAGGAGGATGAGCTTTTGAAAGAATCATGTTTTGTAGAGTAATTGAAGCCGTGTGAGTGGAATATATCTGATTTTGTTCTTTCTCTACACGTAAAATATACATAGTATATAGAGAAGGTATTGCTCTCCACCTAAATATATCGAAGCGAAGTTTCCAACATTAATTAATCTGCTTGGGAGGAAACACATATCACATCACAAATTAATGTTTAATTTGTAGGATATAAAATGTAATTGCATTACTTACATGTGCACGTGTGTGTGGTGTAGGGGGGGGGGGAGGTGAAGTATTGTATATTAAAAAATGTCTGTATGTATGCAAGTGTCTATGAACAGCATAATTCATAAACGAAAGTATATTAAATACCAAAGTTGCTGCTTAATTTCAGCATCTTTCAAATATGCGACGCAAAGATTTTCAAGAAATTCACTCCATCCTAAACTGAATAGAATTCCTTTATAATAAACTGAATTCCTTTTGCAGGGAATATTTTTCCAAAATGTTCATTTTCTCAAAAATGGCTCCAATGATTTTGATTAAAATGCCACATGCTTAAGATATTTTCATCGCAAATAAAATGTATACAGTGAATTGCCTGGGAATACCTCTGAAGTCGTCATTCTTGATGCTTTTTTCCATAACTGAAGAACCGTAAGTAACTTTTTCCGCGATATTCATTGTTATTAGTTTTTATATTGCTAATGTTCAATATTTTCTCTCAAATGGGAGGCTGTTATTCACTTTGTTTTATCCTGGTGATGCAATGACCAATTATATCCATTTAGACAGGTTTTACAAAGATTTGACTATCGTTTTAACCTAGCCTATTATTTATTTCCCTTAATTACAAAGAACAAAGCAATAAAATAATTTCTGAAATGTTTATCTCGCTAGTGTGAGATTAGGATAAGTGGATAGAAGAATAAGCTTTTCAAATACTTTGTTGCACAAAATAGGAAGACATAAGATTTTATATTTTATACTGTCAATTTATATTTGGCTAACCCAAATTAAATGACAAAGAAAACCTTCCTATTATTTAGGAAGCCTATTTCGCTTCATTTATCTGAGTGCCGCCAGACGCAATGTGTACGGTATATGGTCAGCAAATGAAAGGCGACGTGGGATTCCTGGAAATGACAAAGCACAGCTGTGTATTGCGTCGCGATGGTCCGGACTACTCTGTTCCTTTTGTACTCCCCGAGAGTGAAACTTCAAGTGGTCTCCAAGTCTTTTGTGCATTGCTTCACTTCGTAGGAAAAGATGTGACGCTGGTCTGCGCACAAGATTCCTTGTAAATGTGTTTTCTGGTTTGATAGGTAGAAAAGTTTCAGGCACTACATTTCTTTAACGTATTTTCAAGCGGGAATTATGTTCCGTTTAATGAAACTTATGGGTAAGAGACCATAGCTCCTATATGACTTGGATTAGAGAGGTAAATTTCATCCATCTGTTGGGGAAAATTTTTCTCTACAAATTGGTATAAATATTAAGTATGACAGCTTCTGTGAGCTCAAAGTATGTAATGTTTACTTTCTATAGAGAAAGTACTGTTTTTGACCCAAAAAATCGATACCTAGATTTCAACGGAAATACATTTTAAATCCCCTGAATCAAAAAAGGCATTCTTAGAAAAAATGTGTCTGTATGGACAGCATAGCCCCTAACGAAAAGCCCCTTAAGTACCAAACTAGGTATTACAGTTTAGTGTCCTCCAAGGATGCGAGGCGTAAAAATCTTCAGCATGTCTTCCTTCGTAAGGAAAGTAAAGCCGTTGGTCCCGTGTCGTAGATTTACGGCACGTAAAAGAACCTCAAGCCGGATAGAGAGGCCTCTAAGCAAAATTAAGCGGTCTTTCATGCCCAATATAGAACGAGACGTTGACAATCACAGCAGTTAAGAGCGTCCATAAATAAAATTAGATTTCATTTCAAGAATGCGACACGAAGATTTTCATAAAACTCCTCCCACGCCAAATTACCCTTTACATTGAAAACAACAGTTTTATTAATATGCGTATATTAAAATATTTACATACAAATAAAATGTATATCCTGAATTTTTTGGGGATGGACTCTCTGAAGAACCTGTTCATTCTTCATTTCTGTATAAGTGGTAAACAGCAATAGACAACAAAAACTTACTACACCAAAATGTAGATCTCGTTAAAATTGACAATTTACGCCACATACATTTTCTATAGTTAACCGTTTCCAAGATATTCTTAGTTATTTGTTTGAATTTTAAAGGGTTTTAACTTTTTTTCAAACGGGAAGTTATCTTTCGCTTTTACTCCTGACCTTTGCAAACAGAACCGAATTTCAAATCTTTCACCTAGCGACAGCTTTTAAAAGATTTGACAATGCTTTAGCCTAAAGAACTAACTGGTAAGACTATGTCTTCTAATGCAGATAAAAGATTAAGCTTTTGTAAGACAGGCTTCTTACAGCATAGATAAAACTCCTGAAAATGCAATACATAAGGGTTTTTTTTCTATTATTTTTACTTTCTCTATACGTACTATGTACATAGTGTATAGAGAAGGTATTGCACTCCACCCAAAAATTCGATACCGAGATTTCACCGAAAATATATGTTATAGGGTCCCCAGTAACCAAATAAAGCATTTTCAGAAAAAGTTCCGTGTGTCTGTGAACACGATAACTCAAAAACGAATATTTAAGTTTAGTATCTTCCAGGGATGCGACGCGAAGATTTTGAGAAAAATCCCCCACCCAAACCACCGTTTACATGGAACTTTTTTCGAAAATGTTGATTTTTTAAAAAATTACGAACGATTTTGATTAAAATATCGTATATTAAAGATATTTACCTGACAAATAAAATGTATATCTTGAATTTTCTGGGAATAGCCTCTGAAGACTACTTTATTCTAGATGAATTTTACGTAGTTTTGAATAACTGTTAAACTATAAGAGATAGACAAAAACTTACAATACGAAATATGTAGAGCACTTTAAAACACACACTTTATGTTATACACATTTTTTCGTGGAGTTGATCGTTTTTGAGATATTCCTTGTTTTTGGTTTCAGCTGTGAAAAACATAGCTTTTTCATACAGGAATTTGTGAACTCCTGTTTATACAAACAGAGGAACTTCAGTCACATAGCAACCAGCTTTGGACTATCGCTTTAACCTATGGTACTCCCTTATTTCGCTTCTACTTACAAGGAAGCAAGTAATAAGACTATTTCTGCTAATATGTTTCGATTAGCATGAAGTAAATTGAAGCATAAACGTTTTAACAATAATTTGTTGCAGAGATATAGAGAAAGTAATGTGAATGGAACACATCAGATTTTATACAAATTGGTGCGAATTTTATTTCTCTATTTTTATAGCTTTTTCTGCGAGACATTTCTTGGCATAAATGACTAGTTTTCTAAGAAACTGTTGAATATAACTAACTAGGGGCCATGTCAATTTTTGCTACATCGAGCTGCCCCCCCCCGCACTAAGGAAAGTAGTTCCACAATAAAAAATAACGTGTCTCGACTTTCTCTCCTATAGAACCAAAATTGAAAAGAAAACAGTTAATTACAAATTAGAATGATTGACTAAAAAATCGAATTCCTTGTATATAACGTGTCTTTATTGAATAAAGTTTACAAACAGAATTTCTTTATAGTTTTACTTTCTTTATCACGTGAATAGAAGATATTGCATTCTTTCCAAAAAATTGATTCATATGTTTCTAAGGAAATGCTTTTGAGAACTCCTGAATCAAAAATAAAGCCATTTAGAAAACGCTCTGTATGTGTGTGATATTCAAGAACATCCTTCTAGCTTAACTTTTACATGGAACGCTTTTCAAAATTTTGCTTTTCTCAAAAATTGCTGTGCTTATGATGGTCATTTTTCTTAAAATAACATATGTTTAACACATTTTTAGGAAGAATTAAACCATATCTTGAATTTTCTGGTAATAACTTCTGAAGTCCTCTTCATTCTAGATGACTTTAGCCTAAATGGCAAAATTTAAGGGATTGACAAATATTTACTTCACGCAGAATGTAGAAGCTCATCATTACACATAATTTATGCCAAATACATTTTTGTGGAGTTGACCACTTCCTGGATATTTTTTGTTATTGGTTGAAGTGTTCTTTTCTCAAATTGAAGACGATATTCATTTTTCTTTTTGCTTTTACTTCTGGCCATGCTGAATTTTAAAGTCACCAAGTAGCGATCAGCTTTTGAAAGGCTATTTATAGAAAATTCAAGACATACATTTCATTTGTCAAAAAAATTGTAGGATAACTTTTTGAGATAACCAACATTTCGAAAATATATTCCGTGTAAAGAGTAGTTTAAGGTGGGAGGATTTTCCTGAAAATGTTCGTATCCTATCCTTGGAAAATGATGAACTTAATTTCAAGTTTGGCATTTAACAGAGTTTCGTTATGGACCTATGTTGTACGCGCACACGCTGTTTTATTCAGTGTATTTCCTGTAAAATATCGGTATATAATTTTACGGTGGAATACAATATCTTCTCTACCCACAACATACGTGGTGGAAAAAGTAAAATCATAGCTCAATCTGAAACATCAATGAGAAAATACCCCCTTTTAAATTAAGTTATTCAGTGAATAAAGCAACTATCAAGCGTTTGCTGTGCATCTGCAATGTTGGTAGATAACACGTATCGTAATTTAAAAAAGTAATTACTTATAATGCTAAACAAAAGATTTATAAGTAATAAAATAATCCTATATTCGATAATAAACAAACTTATTGTATAAAAGCCAGTGTTTTTCGGAAGCATGCGTCTGCAACCTATCTTAAATAATTTCCGAAATAATAGTCATTAATTAAATAGACTTAAGGTATGCACCTGTGAAATTTGGTAACTTCAAAGTACGTAAGGTATCTCGTTAAAATTTAAAGCAGTTATTATACATAACAAGTAAGATTTTGCTATACATCACAATTTTAGTTTGTATGGTTATTTAAATAATAAGTTTTATTGTTTAAATTCATTTTCCCTACAAAAATGAAATAGGTGATGCATTTTTTTAATATTAGCAAAAAATCCGGTTTTATAGCAAATGAGTTTACAAGTAGATGTCATATAGGAGGATGCTTTGTTTTGACCTGCACCTTGGATGACGAAAGCACATACAACTAACATAACTGTGTTTATATCGCTTTACCGCCTTACACTGCAAAAGGTTTGTACATCGCCAATCAAGGGAAAGGGAAAGGGGAAGGAAATTGTGCGCGGAATGATAACACCACCGGGAGTAGCTTATGTGAGACTAAGATTATTGGGCGCATTTTGCAAGAGATTTCCGGCTCAGTATTGCTCTTGTAACCAGCGCCTGAGAAGCTCGATACCAGCAACATAAGTTTGTGTAATGTGTTGCATAACAAGCACGGCGCTGCAAGAATCACAGCACGCTGCAAAACGTGCACGTGCGTAGGTATATCCTGGCTACAGGTTGTGTCAAATTCACTATCAGAAGAGGTTATTGATAAGCTGCAGATCTACTTGTTTCTATTGTCATTTACACACCTGGGTGATAAATGTTTTATATTAAACCAATTACATGGTTCCATCAAGCAGATTCTGGAGCGGCGCTTCAGACTCTCAAAATCAGAATGCAGTGCGCAACTTTCTCGCATTGTAATGTTAATGTCACAATTTAATCTATTGAAGAGGTTGCTTAGTTACTTATAGCAAAACTTAAAGCACATTTAAATCAGTTGTTTGCTCCCGAATGTTTAAACATTTGGCGTCTCTATGGTTTGCTAAGCAGATCCTCTCATTGTTACTTAGACGTTATAACTCACAAGAAATTGATTGCTTTGGCCATAATGCAGCACGGCGTGTTCATGGAAACCTTCTGCTTCCTAATAGAGAATTTGGTCTATGCGACCAGGGGGTTTCACAATATTTACAATTTACATAATACATTTTATAAATAACAAGCGAAATATTAAGAATGCTTTAAACACTATTACACGTTACGAAAGAAACTAGAGAGCTACGATATGTCTCCATATGTTTAACACATTCGATAAGTAATGTGTGTATTTAATCTGAAATACACTATATGACGCTATTTAATCGTACCTGAACTTTCAAAGATAGTAAATATTAACGAAACACAATTACAAAATCTCGTATAATAGGGTATTGGGTAATCTGATTTTGTGATTTGATTGGTCGTTTACATTATTAATCGTACACAGCCCAGATTCGTCTAAGCGCGAACTCGGGACATTATACTCCATTGCTTACTATGCTATGTGCACGCCAGCATTCTGAAGCCCTAGAAACATCATGCATGTCTGCAATTGCATGAAACTTGCAGCAAGTTCTTATCCAGTGCAAAGCAACATACAACTGTTGAGGTTAGAGCTCCTTTTGCCTGTTGAATGCTGAATGTATTGCAATAACAATTCCAAAGCAGAAGAAGTCATCCAAAAGATTTCATTCTTGTATTCATAAAGGGATTTAGTCATTATTAATCCTGAACTTATATTTGGTTTTTCTCTACCTTCCCTTGCATGAATTTCAATAGACCTCTACTAAATAATATTAAGTACTTTTCAGAGATATACTGCTGTGTAGTTAATTGTATACATTTCTATACGTAATTTACTCGCAAATATTAAAAATATAGCTTACTCTACAAATCTTAATCCATTTGAAGATAAACTGCTTACTTTACAAACACAAATTACAAATGTGTGGAATTATTTGATCGTGAATCAAAACACTTGTAAACTCTTTAACGTTTCACTTGTAATTATTTAAGTTATTTTATTTAGAGGAGCTGTTAGGCATCTGATAGTCCACGTTGGATCGCAAATTGTAAATAACTTCTACGAACATTTCGTGCTACTGGTGCTTCAATATTCTTTATTTGAATTTATTTACATATTGGACAAGGCATATATTATGCTTCATATAAATACTACACGAGGATATTATTAGATTATATAAAAATCATTAAATGTTGAACTATATATGTAATTTCACTTCATTTTTGGAATAAAGTCTATTGTTTTCAGTTTTTGGATGCGGATATGAACCGGAACGGTTACAGGCTGGAATGTATGTGTTCTTTTACCCGCCCTGATGTTCTTTTCCTATGTTGATTGTTTTGAGCAATCTTTTTTAATTAACTCTAAATATATGTCATTTCCATCGATATTTAATTTCCTCTCTGTCGTTAATACCTAATGTTTCTAATAACGTCATATTAAATCTCTGAAGAGTAGTTTATTCTGGATGAATTTTACTGAATTTTGTATAACTGCTAAACCGTAAGAGATGGACAAAAACTTGCTACACAAAAATTGTAGAGCACGTTAAAACACAAAATTTATGTTATATATATTTTTTTTTCGTGACTTCGTCGTTTTTGAGACATTCCTTATTTTTGGTTTCTGCTTTGAAAAACTTATACTTTTCTCATATAGGAACTTGTCAACTCCTATCCATATAAACAAAGGAACTTCATTGAACTAGAAACCAGCTTTTGACTATCATTTTATCCTATGGTAGTCCCTTATTTCGCTTCTACTTACAAGGAAGCAAGTACTAAGATTTCTGCTAATTTTTTTCTGATTAGCATAAAGTAAATAGAAGTATAAGCTTTTTAAGAATAATTTGTTGCAGGGATATAGAGAAAGTTATGTGAATGGTACACATCAGATTTTTTATCTTTCTCTTACGGTTTACTTTACACAAAAATTATTCAGAATGACGAGGTCTTTAGAGACTATCCCCAGAATTTTAAGGATATAGATACATTGCGTTTGTCATAAAAATTTCCTAAATCGTTTGCTATTTTTGAAAAATCAAAATTTTTCGAAACATGTTCAATGTAAAGAATAGTTGGGTGGGGGATTTTACTGAAAATGTGCCTGTCGCATCTTTGGAAGAACAAATACCAAGTTTGTTATTTAAACGATGTTTCATTTTTGAGTTATGCTACCCACAGACAGATACACAAACACATACACACACAAGCGGAACTTTTTTGATTTTATTAAGGGGGGGGGGATTCACAGGTCCGTAATATATGAATTCCCAGTGAAATCTCAGTATCAAATTTTTGGGTGGAATACAATACCTTCTCTATGCACATTGGACATTCATAAGTGCTAGAGAAAGGTTTGTTCATTTCTCTATATGGGCAGTTGTGACACCCTGATGATACCTTTTCCTTCTGGGGAAAAGAGACTAAATTTACGGTGACAGCAGGTAGCTGAATCTCGCTTAATTTACGTAGCATAAAGCAATCATAAGATTTAATGTAAATGAGTTCCCCAGAAGATTGAGGTGAAACATTTATTTGGATTATGAATCAACTTATGGCTCCGCAAAAGATTAATTTGCATTTAGAGGACTCTAAAATCGTATTTTATTCAGTAACGCATTTAGAAGCTGAAAGCACAGAAAATACGGCAGTCGGAGTACATTAAGAGTAAGAAACTGATTGAAACCAAAAATGCTGGAAAAATGACATCATAACATTGAATTACATGATATTTAACAGTAAGCGACTTTTAGTCAATGTACAGCCTCACTTATATCTTGTTGTCACCAATCAGAATCGAACTTAATGGATAGCTTTAAAGCATAAAGAGCAAAAACAAATACCTGATAGGTTTCATCTACATTCATTTTTACTTTCTCTACTACGTACCTACAGTAAGGGAAACTTTGTATTCTATCCAAAGTATTATGTTCCAATTGGACACCGAGAATTCACCGGAAGTACTATGTTTCAAGGTCCTCTGAATAAAAAAAAACCAAAGAAAACACACTTTTGGAAAAAAGCGCGCGCTTGTGTATGTGTGCATTCATGTCTGTGTGTGTGTGAGTTCGCGCGCGCGCCTGTGTACGTGAACAACACAGCTGAAAAACGAAAATTTGGCAAGATATCACATCAGAAAAATCTGATGTTTCCCATTCACATGCCTTTCTCTAGATCTCTAACAAATTATTGTTAAAAAAACTTATTCTTCTATCTACTTCATGATAATCGAGATAAACATTACCAGAAATTGTCCTTATTACTTGGTTTCCTGTAAGTAGAAGGGAAAAAATCTAACGTGGTCCAATCACATGGTGTCCTCTAGCTGTTTGGTAAACAAACCTTTCATTAAAACATTAATCTATTATCTATATTATATTATTCAAGGTAAACATAAGCAGAATAAAATTAGTCTTATTACTAGCTCCTTGTAAGTAGAAGGAAAATAAGAAAATGTACAGCCTAAGCAACAGTCTGGTCCTTTAAAATCCGATCGTTATGTGAAACAATTGAAATTCATCTCTCTTATCATGGCCAGGAGAAAACAAACGAGAAGCAAGATGTCTTCCCGTTTGAGAAAAGTATAAGTGGCTAAAATTAAAACCAATAATCCGGATTATCTCGAAAACGGTTAACTCTTTAAACAAACGAAGAAAAAAAAGTATTTCACAAACACAGTGTATTTCTTATATTTCTTGTGTAGTAAGCTTTTGTCAGTTAAAGCTATCCAGAATGAAGGCTATTCCCAGAAAATACAGTATATACATTTCGTTTAACATAAGTTATTTTAATCAAAATCGTTAGAGCCATTTTTGAGAAAATCAAAATTTTCGAAAAATGTTCCATGTAATGGGAAGTTTGGGGGGGGGTTCTTGAAAATCTTCCTTTTTGGCATTCTTAGAAAATAGTAAACTTAAGTACCAAGTTTGATATTTAACAGTCTTTTTTGTCTTTGAGCTATGCTGTTCACAGACACAAGATACACACGTACCTTTTTCTAATTTTTTTTCTGCGGGTCCCAAAACATGTGAAATCTATGTATCGATTTATGGGTGCATTACAGTATCTTTTTTATACACTATGTACATAATAAGTGTAGAGAAAGTAAAGATCACTAATAATGTGTGCGTTTTTTTTTTTTTTTTTTTTTTTTTTTTTTTTTGGTAGTGCTTAACGCCCGCTTTTACTTCTTTTAGCACCGGAGGCGATCTATAATTGTGGTTAAAATACCATAAGTTTAAGATGGCAAATACAATGTATATCTTGAATTTTCTGGGCATAACCTCTGAAGACCTCTTTAAATCTGGATTGCTGGTAACACGTAGCAAATAGACAAAACTTTCTACACAAAAGTGTCATACTTACTTGTAAAGTTAACCATTTCCAAGATATTTTAAAATACTTGAACTTTTCTTAAACGGCAAGTCGTCATTCGTTTCGTATCTCTTTTCTTTTATATGTAAAGAGAACTACATTTCAGTTGTATCGCATTTCGACCACGTTTTAAAAGTTTCGACTTGCTTTAGCCTATTTTATTCGCGCCTTCCATTTCTACTTACAAGGAACCAAGTAATAAGACCATTTCTGCTAACATTTACTTCAATTAACATGACGTAGGTATATAAAATAATAATCTTTTGTAAGAATAGGCTGCAGAACAGGTACAGAAAGTCATGTGAATGGAACACATCTGCCTCTTTATAGTTTTAATCTCTGCTTCGATCTAGGATTGTCAAACATTTTTCACATTAAATGCTGTATAAACTGTAAATAGGGCAAGATTTGGTGGTCTGTAAAATTAAAGTGTAAACGAAGCGGTACAAGATCTAATGCTGCAAGAGCTATTTCAGTGATTTTAGTAAAAGTACAAAATTCATCTCTCATTTCAATCACTTCGAACTCTAGTATACTCAACTTATCCGTATGCACGAGGCCATTTGTGTTCGAAGGCATAAATGGTTTAAGGTCTTCGTTTGATGCCAAGGCTAGAGTCGGGCGAATGCGTGCTCCGCACACAGTCTACTACACTATGGAGTATTCCATTCCATAACTCCGGTAACTTACTCATGAGTGTTAGTAATAAATATGTAATGAGTACTAACTTCGTTATAAGTGTTGTTGAAAGTAGTGTCCATCTGCACAAAGACAAACATGACACCATCAGACACGAAATTACCTTTCACGCATTAGTTTCGAAATACCATTGTTCTAATTTTATTAACCAAACATCTTACAGTATCTCTATCCAGAACTAGATAACCAGGAAATTGCTATTGAAATTGTCTATACAGCTACCTACATAATACAGTTTTCACGTATACATCGTACATAAAAATACGCTGTTGAAGTGCGAATTTGTTGGTAGGTATTTCCGTGCATTAATAATAGAATAGTATTTGTAATGATACCACAAATAACACGTATTGTTGAATCACTTCACAACACGAAATCAAAGTAATGACCGACAGCTCACAGCGTATAAACGTCCTCTATGCTTCTGAGCAGTGGCGTACTCCGAGGTCACCGCCGTCTCAGCTAATAACCATATACGGCGGTTATGCCCTTCGAATAAAACAAAGGTACCGTACAAATTAATTACCAAACCAGTTCGATGGATAGCTGTAATATTCGGTAGAGGTCATGGGAATGTTACACATCAAAAATGTTTCTCTGCCTTTTTCTTTTACCCAAGAGATTCCACAGCATCTCTTGACTGATTCGGTATTCTTTGTTGTAACCGCCGAAATATGTAAAACTTGGTGAAGCATTCAACCGTTGATACGCATTGAGCGGAATGTTTGGAAAGACATCGGATCAAGTGTAAAAGACCACTATTTTTTTTCTTTAAATTTTACCTCCGAGCAAGAAAGGACAGACTTCCTAACTCAGCGTGTGAAATGTAGCGAAACCTTCAAAATATCACGGCTACAATTCACGAAAAAGAACATGATTACACAGAAATAAGGTTGATTGTTCCATGAATCGCACAAGACTATTAAAACAGCAACCAGCCGGCAGGCACGTATGAATAAATCACCATTGTGATTCAGTGGAGCGTGGCAAATAAAAACTAGTCATGAAGAAATAAACTCTTTTGTTTTATTTCTTGGTAAAATGCTGCGCTTCAAGAACCTCCTCAGTCTTTCCGTCCATAAAATATAGTCTGGCACTGCAACAAAATGAGTGGCGTATCACAACAAAAGTACAATGCTGACTCGAGCTTTGTTTTCAGCGCCAGTCGTATCTGAAACAGACCGCCTTTGTGTGGCATTTTGCGCAGCAGTTATTACTAAGTAGGTAATGGCTCTCAAAGAGCTACATATTTACATGCATCACGACGAGCAGCATTCAAATTCAGTTACCGAGCGTAAGCAAAATATGAGAACTGGTTGTACGAAAGTAAAATACACCCTTCTGTTTGTAAAATATGGATCACTGTAGTGAAGTGTTTTATTGCGCTAATATTACAAAATCGATATTAATATATAAGTTGAACTAATAAATCTCATCACAGGCTTATCTTTCCTTTTTTTTTTTTTTTTTTTTTTTTTTTTTTTTATTGTTTCATTTATATAAGCCCCTTTAACATCTAAGGTCATATAGGGGGGTCATGCATTAGGTTATTTACGTTGTGTTTAAATAGTTTTTTATTTTCCTCAAGCGCGCACACATTCACTCCCACATACATACTTCCAGACTCTGTGGGGAATAGGGAATACTTCTGGTTAAAGAAAAATTACCTGTCCCAGCCAGGAATCGAACCTGGACCTCCGGGTGAGGTTTAACTTTGATATTTGTTGTTTGGTTGCATAATTTGAACGTTTCATTGTGTTGAATAACTTTATACTATTTGTAACTAATTTTGTGTCCATTTCATTTTCACTATCCTTACTTCGTACATAGGTAGAGCAAGTTTTGCATTCCATCTAGGAATACTGAGATTTCACTGGAAGTACATGTTTTAAGCGCCCCCCCCCATGTATCCAAAAAAAGGATTTTTATTTTCTCTACATGGTACATGGTCACCGGCCAAAAACTCGACACCGAAATTTCACCGGCAATACACGTTTTAGAGTCCCCTGTATCGCAACATTATTTTTACTTTCTCTATATTTACAGTACATGGTACGTAGATAGAGAAGGTATCCATCCAAAATTCGAACCCGAGATTTCACCGGAAATATACGTTTGAAGGTCCTTAGAAAAAAGTGTGTGTGTGTGTGTGTGTGTGTGTGTGAACACGATAAATAAAAAAAAAACGAAAAATCAGTAAGACGCCAAACTTGGTATTTAAGTTTAATATCTTCCCAGGAAGATTTTGAGGAAAATCCCCTAACCCCAAACTACCCTTTAGATGGAAAAAATTTAGAAATATTTAATTTTTTAAAGAAATGGCTAACGATTTTGATTAAAATAACGCATATTAAAATATTTATATGTAAAAATGCGTATCTTGAATTCTCTAGGAATAACCTCTGAGGATCTCTATATTCTAGATGAATTTTGCTGAATTTTACATAACTGGTAAAGCGTAACAGATAGACAAACACTTAGGTACTACTCAAAAACTGTATATCTCTTTAAAACACACAGTTTATGCAAATGCATTATTTTTGTAGAATTGGTCAATTTAAATGCTTAACCGTTTATCATATAGAAATTTGTGAACTCTTAGTTATGCAAAGAAACGGATTTCAATCTCATTCCAACCACATTTTAAAAGATGTGACTAGTGTACTCCCTTATTTTCCGTTTTACTTGCAAGGAAGCAAGTAATAAGACCATTTCTGATAATGTTTATCTCGATTAGCATGAAGTACAAAAAGAGTAAGTATTTCTAAAATTATTTTTACAAAGATGTAGAGTGCTATGTGAATGGAACACGTCGGTTTTTTAAATTGTAAGTTTCTAATATTTTATTTAATATGCATATTGTTTTGTTTTGTTTTTTGTAGGGCGTTCTCTGTGATGTTGCAACAAGTACATGATGGTAACGTTATTTTTGTTAATAATCCCTGTATAATGCCAGTATTGGTCATCTATGGTACGGTATTTTTACTTATGAACAGGAAGTTATAAAACAACGTGCTGAATTCAATATGTACAAATATTGTTGAATTAGGGTCTGTCAGCGAAACAATAGCGTTTCTTTGAAGTACGTATTTTTGTGAAGTTTCATGCGCTTCTGAGTATGTATGAGTTCACACTCCATTCTTGAGAAGGAGGGGAAACGACAGGCAGATAACAAGAGTCCGTCCCCTTTCTCTGCCATGAATCATTAGTTCATATTTTCGAAACTCTGCAACATCTTGTCCTGCAGCAATGTCTACGCAGTATTTTGCATACGGCCTAAGCGTGACTTCTGACGACAGGCGTTTTCCACGACTTTCTGGCCGATTCTTTTTCCTGAGCACGGTGATGACTTTTTCGACAATTACTATAATGAGAGCAAGTCTCCAAGCAATCAGGCAAATATTGTCATACAATTAACTTTCTTTCACGTACTATGTACATAGTGAATAGAGAAGGTATTGTATTGCATCCAAAAAGTCGATACCGAGATTTCGCCGGAAATACAGTTTTTGGGACACCCTGAATAAAAAATGTACATATCTGTGTTTTTGGGCAGGATAGCTCAACAACCAAAAGTCCACTAAATACCAAACTTGATATTTAAGTCCAGCTTCTTCCAGGGATGCGACACGAAGATTTTCAAGAGAATCCCCCACCCCAAACTACCCTTTACATGGAAAAATTTTCGAAAATGTTGGTTTTCTCAAAGATGTCTAACGATTTTAGTTAAAATCTCTTATATTTAAGATATTACTAATAAATAAAATGTATATCTTGAATATATCTTGGGGATAGCCTCTGAAGACCTCTTTATTCTGAATGGATTTTCTATGAATTTTGCATAACTGGTAAACCGTAAGAGATAGACAAAAACTTACTACACAAAAACTGTAGTCTCTTTAAAACACAATTTATATCATATCTTCTTTTTTTTTCGTGGAGTTGACCACTTTCGATATATCCCTGGTTATTGGTTTCAGTTCTAAAACACTTAATTTTTCTCATACGGGAACTTGTCAACTCCTGGCCACGCAAAGAAATTGATTTCAACCCATAGCAACCACATTTTAAAGCATGCGACTGTCGGTTTACCTAGTGTATTCCTTTATTTCCATTCTATTTACAAGGAACTAAGTAATAAAACCTTTTCTGCTAATGTTTATCTCGATTAGCCTGAAGTAATCGAATAAGCTTACTAACAATACTTTGTTATAGATATGTGGAGAAAGTCATATGAATGGAACACATCAGATTTTTATATACTTCATATGTATACAGCATAGCGTAGCGCCCTTAAACTTCTATTGTTATATTGATTTGAGAAGCATTTGACTTGCAAGTTGGTTTTATTTTTCATTCTATCACATTTTTGCTACTTTTAAGTAGAGAACGTATCAAAATCAACCCAACGATCTCGAAATTTCACTGCAAATACATATTTTGAGGACACGTGAATCCATAAAAAGGCATCTAAAAAGGAGTTATTTGTGTGGTGGCAAAAAGTCATTCGTTACACATTCGTTTGTTGGTATTGGAAATTCGCTTATTCCAAAAATGTCACGCGAAGATTTTCAAGAAAATCCCCCACCCTAAACCACATGGAAAAATGTTGTCACCCTAATTTTCACAAATATAAACAACGGCTTTCATTAAAATGTCATAGGTTTTCGGTATTTGTTTGAAAAAAGTTTTATCTTAAATTTTCTGCGAAGAGCGAGCAAAATCCTCTTAATTCTGAAAAGACTATTTTTGTTTAATTGGTAAACTGTAATAGATAAAATTATGCTACTCAAAAATATAACTCTAGTTAAAGCAAACAAATTTGTCAGTTTTATTGTGTCGTTAATCATTCCCGTGATATTCTTTATTATTGGTTTGAAATTTAAAATACCTACACATCTATGACATCATATAGCAACCCGCTTTATGAAAATTATGGCTATGGTTTAGCTTACTTTATCTTACTTGTGCCTACAACAAATGTGTAAAGAAAATTTCGTCTCAATTTGCAAGTAGACTGAAGAATAAGGGTTTGCAACAATGTAGAAGAGTAGAAAAAGTCCTGCAACGCATCAGACTATTTTAGTAGTTTTGCTGCGAAACACACTTTTAGACTCTGTCGAAAGAAGAGAATGATTATAATTTTAAAAAGTTCACGCTGAATAGAAATCGGGAGATATGAGATGAGAAATCAGAATGATTACGCATGGGGAAAAACGGCTCCAAAATGCCTCTGAAAGCCGTCCTTGCCTCATCCACCACACATTCCCTCCCCTTCTGCAACTATGTTCCTCACATGTGCTTCGGTTAGCCTTATTCAGTGACGGATGTAGCTTCAAACTCGGGATGCCAATTTGATGAACAATGGAAGAGAGAATATTTTGTGAGTTACAAAAACAAGAAAGCCTGCTGTTTATTATGCAGCATTGAAATAAACATATAAACGCCTTCAACATTAAACACCAGTATAATAGAAAGCGGAAAGCGGACTTCGATGATCTTACAGGTATTTATTTACAATTTCAAAAGCTACTTTCTTAATATTTTGAAAGTATAAAACGTAAGAATTAATTTTACTTTATTATAGATTTATAATTTTACTTTATTAGGAATTTGGAAACTGAACTAACTTATCTGAAAAGTTGAATGCATATTTGATACAAGTTAATATATAATATATATTTTAAATGTTTATTAAGTATATTTATTAATATATTTATTTTGCGATTGGAGGGAGAACGTAAGCTTAACGAGCTCAAATTGACGCCAAATGCAGATAATATTACGCGCTAATTATCGAATATCCTGGCTTATAGCCAAGAGAAACCATTGTTGTTTTTTACTTTCTCCATACGAACTATGTACATAGTGTATAGAGAAAGTATTGCACTCCACCAAAAAATTCGATACCGAGATTTCACCGGAAATATATGTTTTAGGGTCCCCAATATCAAAAAAAAAAAAAAAAAAGCATTTTCACAAAAAGGTCCGTGTGTGTGTGTGTGTGTGTGTGTGTGTGTGTGTGTGTGTGTGTGTGTGTGTGTCCGTGAACACGATAACTCAAAAACGAAAAGTCGGTAAAATACCAAACTTGGTATTTAAGTTTAGTATCTTCCAGGGATGCAACACGAAGATTTTGAGAAAAATACCCCCACCCCCAACTACCCTTTACATGGAACTTTTTTCGAAAATTTTGATTTTCTCAAAAATGGCTATAACGATTTTGATTAAAATTTCGCATATTAAACATATTTACCTGACAAATAAAATGTATATCTTGAATTTTCTGGGAATAGCCTCTGAAGAGTAGTTTATTCTGGATGAATTTTACTAAATTTTTAATAACTGCTAAACCGTAAGAGATGGACAAAAACTTACTGCACAAAAAGTGTAGAGCACATTGAAACACAACATTTATGTTATATACATTTTTTGGTGGAGTTCGTCGTTTTTGTGACATTCCTTATTTTTTGGTTTCTGCTATGAAAAACGTATACTTTTCTCATACTGGAACTTGTCAAATCCTATCCATATAAACAAAGGAACTTCATTGACATAGCAACCAGCTTTTGACTATCACTTTAACCTACGGTTGTCCCTTATTTCGCTTCTACTTAGAAGGATGCGAGTAATAAGACTATTTCTGCTAATTTTTTCTGATTAGCATAAAGTAAATAGAAGTATAAGCTTTTTAAGAATTATTTGTTGCAGGGATATGGAGAAAGTCATGTGAATGGTACACATCAGATTTTTATTTTTAGTGTTAAAAATTTCACTAAGCATTTTACGTGCATATTACAGCATGTGTCTTAATACTTTTGTATGAAACATATGGCACTCAATTTAAGCAAGATATTCTAAATACCAGCGAAGACGCACTGCGCAGAGTGGACATCAAATCCACCAATGTTCTCGACTTGTTGCAAAATAGTGCGTTACTCCTCGCCATTAGACCAGGGAATGAGGAGTGAGTGAGGCACTATCCTTCCTTAATTGGTTTCATTGGATCCTCCGAGAGAAACCCACAGATATATAGAGAGAATTGGAAATGCCTCCTTATGCATGTGGTTGTTGAAGCAGGATTTTTGCGCAGCCGCCATAGTTATCCACTACATTTTTGAGATGAGCATGTCGTGTGTGGGTTCAATGTTATTTACAAAAATAATATTTTGTGATGTTAAATGTTCAGTTAAGCAGTAAATTTAGTCTAAGTTTTACACGACTATAATGGTCAATACGTGTGTGGTGTTTGGATATATATTTTCTCGAATAGCAGAAGCAAAAAGCAAGGAACAGGAAATGTTTCAATACATACGTTAGTGTACTTATTTAATTGATTTTTCGGTGGTATACTTAGTAAAATATGTCATACATTATCAACAGAACGATTCTGTATTGCTTGTCAATTTTATATTTCCAACTCGAAAATACCTTAGAAATGCTTGGGTAACGGCAATTCAGAGAAAATTGGCAACCTATTCCGCTTCTGCTGTGTGCTCACAACACTTTACATCCGTGATTTGGACTTAAAAGGGCAAACCAGGAGACTAAGAGAAGGGCCTATTCCTTCTGTTTCTCCTGCTTATCCCTCTTATTTGCACACACACACACACACACACACACACACACACACACATATATATATATATATTATATATATATATATATATATCCTACATCTCGACGTAGACCACCAAATAGACCTTCAAATAGTGGAAGTACCCCAGTTGTTCGTGAAACAGTAACTGTAAAGACCACCCAGCAAACTGATACTGAGAATGATGTTATACTGCAAAGCCCAAGAAAGAGAAAATTAATGTTGCAGTTGAAGGAAAAAACTGCTGTGTTGTGTAAAGCACGTAAAAGAATAAAATATAGAATTATAGGTTATGTAGACTAGGGCAATCAAATGAAATGGTAATTATCGCAATATTCCTCGACCGAAATTCTTGAGTAATATCATTCATTCTACTAAAGCTTTAAACCAATGCTTTAATATATGATACAGCCTTTTGTTACATTAACAGTAGTTTTAGACCAAAAAATTAAAACAAAATTAAGTTATGGCTTTGTCGCAATGTTTACCGCAATAACACCAATGTCTCACTTCTGACAGGCCAAAAAATAGGATTGTATTAAATATTCCTTCAAGTAGAGATCTCTCCCCTTCTATTGTCCTTTGTTCTCTAACTTCAAAAACTTGGCAAAGTAATTAATTTGACAGATGTTGCGTATGGCGCACAGGTAGTGTGTAGTGCTACAAGATGTCAGCTGGGCGCAAAACTTGCTTCAGTAAAACGCTAGCATTTCCACCCTGTGGAGACGCCCAGATTCATCCTATTGAATGTTTTGTGCATTCATCCCTGGGAGGAACAGATAAGGTAAATTAACCGCAGCATACGTAATGGCTGCAGGACGGTCGGCGTAGTCGAAAAGAGATGCTAAGAGGTCCCAATAAATGCAGACTTTACCACCTACCACAGAAGATAGATCAAAAGCACCTCCAAACCACAAGAGATTTGCTCAGAGTGTCTCTTCAGTGACACCGGAGAAAATTGGATTTACTACGGATGCTCGAAAGGCTGCCATTTGGGAGGGTCGAGTAGAAGCTACAATGCGCAAGCATGTGCGCCATCTGTCTGGCAGCGAGCGCGATCTGCTCCGAAGTCAGCATGAAAAAAATCAAATCAGAGCATATTCGTGGTAGAATACATTACAACATTCGCCTTCGCAACCACGGAAAACAACGAAAAAGCTATTGTCAGAGTGGGCGGACACCGGGAATCGAGCCCGAAACCTCCGAATGCGAACCTCATAAGTAGTCATCTCTCTCGGTTCTTTAGATCCTTAATTTGACACATCCTGTATATATTTATCTACTTCGATGAACTTTTCTAATGATGTAGGCTGCTCTACAGGATACCTTGTATCTCCAAACAGGATATTTCAGTTTTTAAAAGGCCAAGTCATATTCTCTAAGACACTGAACATATGTTGATTAATGAACATTTCGTAATCGTTACCCAAGCCTGTTTTCTTCATATGTTTTCACATCTCCGAAGAATAATTATCCGCTAGTCTTCTTCGTCTGGATGATTTCATCATTATCATAGATAAAATTATAAATGTTCACAGATAATCTGACGATAGTTAAAGAGTTTATCGATAGATTCGCGAGTGCAAAGCTTAAGACAATGCCAAGAATAAAATGTAACAGATTATATGAATAATAAGTGTTGCTTATGCTGTCGAAAATCAAATAACTATACCATAGACAGTCACCTGTCAATTCACGGAATACTAAATAACTCAACAATGAATACCGATGTAACCGAATACTAACCAATACTAATGAGAGTGAGAAAATAGTTAAACTAAAAATTAAAGTTTTCTTCTTCCTCCTACTTTCCTCTATTTTTATTATACGCAATAGTTTATTCTTTGGATAAATCAATGCTTCCTTCCATCTTCTTTTTGGCCATCCTGAACTTTTTTTTCCTTCTTGAGTATTATCCCTTATTACTAATCCTTTCTTTTCTCCGAAATTCTGGACGTTTGCTCATTTCATTATTAATTTTTGTTTGTTTTGTTTTCTAAGAATAGAGTTTATATTAGGAATAGATAGTTGAATATGCATTGATTAAAAACATTAAAAACGGAATTTTCAAAATTAAAATTAGAATGGAATCTGCTGGTTTTCAGAAATGGGAGCTAAAACACATGTTGAAATAATAACGGTTTGTAACTGCTACACAAAACAGGGTTGACATAACCTATTTATAAAATTTAATATTATTACAGCTCAGTAAGCTGGCTATTAACCGATAAAATCGCATCCTTTCAAGCATATTATAAGATCAGAGATCAGATTGGTCGACATCAGAAGTACTGATAAAGTTATTGAACATCAATGGAATAAATGCTATAAAATTTATTTTATAGAGTAATTAGAAAACACCAAGAGGAAAAACCTTCATTGTAATGTAAAAGTGTCCAAGACTGTAGAGGTTTTATTTTGTGAAGGTTGCATCTCGCTGACCACGGGGGGATTAGGTGTGTATAAACAAAGGTACATAAAAGCTGATTTCGTAAAGTGGTTGTTTTCTATGTGTAAAGAAAGAATTCTGTATGAATGAAGTACAAACATGTCTTAATTTCTTATTTAGACCACATAACCGCATTACGAGCGGAATACCCAGGAAATATAATTGGCTAATCGCAGGACAAGGCTAGTTTGAAATACCAGTAGTTGCATTAGTTGCATTGTTTATGGTCCTATTGCAGTGCAGCTTTTGTAATTCTGAAGCTTGCGGAACGATTTATATGATAATTTTTTTTTTTCACCACAAGCCGTGTATAGGACAGGAGTTGGATAGGTAGAGTCAGACTGAAAAATTCAATGCCATAGCCATAGTCGGTAGCTCTAACTACTGACCTACCATGGCAACATGCCGGAACGAGATTTGCATATTTGTGTACTAAGTTTTTCTCTCTCTCTTACGGATTATCAATTATGAAGAACAGAGGCTATTCCTAGGAAACTCAAAATATGCATTCTATTTATCGTGTAAACATCTTTAATAAAAAGGATTTTAATAAAAATTGTTGACCATTTTTGAGAAAATCGAAATTTTTTAAAAATGTTTCATGTACTGGACAGTTTGGGCTGGGGGGATTTTTTTCTGAAAATCTTCGTGTCGCATCCTTGGAAGATACTTAACCTACACCCCCCCCCGTACACAGACAATTTGTGAGTGGTCTTTTTTAGGAAGGGAAACTCAGAGTCTGTAAACGTATTATCGTTGGTGAAATATCGGGATCTTTTAGTGGAAAGAAACACTTCTCCATAGGTAAGTAGTAAAGAAAGTAAACATTATAAATCTCCTAAACTTGCAAGTTGACTAAATCTGCTTTTGTAGCTGCGTTTTTCCCGTTACCTATATGAGGTAATCGAGCAATTTATGTGACACACTTTCACTCTTAAAAACTTTATAATGTCAAAATTGTGTTCTGAACTGGAACTTTTTTCTTTATTATAAAGTAATTATAGGTGTCCTACTCATTCCGGTTTAACTACCGCTGTATGTTGCTTGTTTTAGTTATATTTCTGTACCGTTTCTTCTGCATTAACTAAAATGAATGCCTGTATTAAAATTACTAATCGCTATGATAGGTCACAATGTCTGAAGAATAAAAATTTAAGTCCACAGAATTTCAAACTATAGGGCAGCAGTTGAAGTCATTTCGGTATACGGGCCTCTGGTTATATCATAACTGCTCAGGAGGTAGCGCAGAGGTGCACAACCTTACCGTTTTCTCCAAAACATGACAACCTTCAAACTGGGCCACTGGACAGTAACCATTAGCAAACAAAAGACGACCCTCTACTAAGGGCGAGAGGCAGCGAATTAAAATCTGTTTCCTGTAGCCTCTGTAGCAGTTAAGTTTCGTGTTAGCAAAACAGCGAGTTAGTGCTCAGCATATTAAGTGACCGGTAAATGGAAGAGTGTTGGTTTCCAGCCGCACAGTCATAATCCCAAACTTTAAAATAGGGTGAGGAGTGGAATAGGGTTATCATATTCTGAAAAATTCTGTATCCTTTTGAGGTCTCAGTTTTGAGATGTGGCAAGTCACTACACCCATACCATGTTTTAATATCTATAAGGGAAGAATATGTACTCTAACTCTAAAAGTACATCGTGTTGTACAAACTTGTTGAAATGCAAATAATTTAAACATGCTTATTAGTTGACAATAACTAATAAAAGTAAATATTAATTCACACTATGAACGGGTTTAATAATGTTAGTGAGCGGTTCAGAATACTTTGATTTGTAGTTCCTATATATTTGCTTTCAAATTTGACAATTAACAACGGAATCATGTGGAACAACAATAATAATAATAATAATCCTTTTACATTTATTATTACAAACATTTTCCTTTTAACTAATAAAACTTATCGCTTTGCCATTAATTGTGACATCCAGCCGATAACGTTGTTTTCTTTAAATTCTAGTCGAAATTTATAATCTTTACTTACATAAATATGTGCCAGAAAATGTGCACAAAACGGTCATTACAATTCTGGCAATTTGACGATAAATTGAAAGATTTTTTTTATCAAAAAATCCTCCAAATCTGCAGTTTTACAACTATATTTTGCTTTTGAATCGCATTTCAATTGTGTGGTTGCTTCTTGCAAAGTTTCTGGCAGTACATCAATGTCAACAGCAAAAAAGTTCTGACATTTGACCGTCTGTGCAGAAACTTGCGAGAAGTAAAGAAGAAGGTCTTCAATGAGCCACAATTTTAATTGTATAACCTGAAAAGATTTCTTAAGATTATAAAAGAATGTATCTAATTTTTCCGAGCTTGTAAAGGTGCAAATTGTTTACTAATTCCAAATCGTTCTGTGCTTCCCAGTTGAGAACTCTCGCTAGATAAATATGTTTGGGAATTTCATTCAATTTCCACACAGTGAGATTTGGGCAAATCTGAAGAAAACGCAAGTAGGATGTCTGAACGGAGTGAGATGCCTCTCCGGGTTCGATTCATTTTGCCGGCCACACTGACAGTGGATTTTTCGTAGTTTTGATCAACCGAATTTCGGTGTGATTTATCTTTGACCCGGCTGAACCTTTCCCGTCATTTCATTCCTCCTTACACGCTTCCGAGGTGTCAGTCGTATCGGAAAGATAGTACAACCACTTGCTCAATAGTAAAAAGTTCCTCTCGGTCCTACCAGATGTTAGTCTTCTTTAAGCCGCCTAAGATGGTTGAAGTTCCTCCCAACTCCGCCAGAGAAACCCTTCTCAAAGCAGTTCAAAGCTTTTTCCATTCTTGGAATGTTAGATATCTCTGTGTGATTCCTTCTATTCTTATCTTCTGGCGGGTTCGCCTTGGGCTGAGGTAATACAGCTGTACCCTTCCGTTTCCTTGTGATAATCTTATTAGCTACATATTACTTATAACATCTCTGTAATGCCATTTTAAACAGAGTTAAAAGTTAAGAATTTGTCAAATTAAAATTTTCAGTTAAGTCGGAAGAATAACAAATGTTCCTAGACTTGTGGTTTTGGTGGGAAGATATAAAACAATATCCTACTATTACAGTTTGGGTTTCATAAACAAAATGTTTTAATGTTAATATAATTCGCTCAAGATTTGTGCTATTTTACTATAGCATACTAAATAAAATGCTATTACTAAAATAACATACTCGCAACCTAAATTGCAAAAATAATACATAGCTACAACTGCTGTAGGTCCATTTTGCCGTGTTTTCTGATTATCATTGAGAAAGAGTCTTTGCTCCCAGCTTTCACAATCAACGGAAAACCCGCCGAAACCTCACAGAAGAACTAGTGGTTCAAGAGGAGTTTGTTATACTTTGTATCTTTATGATTGTACTCGCAAAGCCTGTTCTTTCCTAATTATGTCTTTCTAACGAATCTCCAAAACGGTGTTGCGTCACACGACTGTAATCATTGCATATGATCGAACGAATGGCATTACTTTAGACTAGAGCTTTGAGTCACTTTGAATATGCTTTAACCTCGCATTTCTTTGTGTACAGTATGATGAAAGTTAACAATTCTTCAGTAGAGAAATTGAGAAAACTGGGAGGAGGCTTAATCTACTCCAACTGCTACAACTTCTTCATCCTCTTGATTTTTGTATAAATCACAATTGCAGATTACCGATAAAAATATTTAGTCATAGGAGACATAGGAGTTTCCACTCTTCTATAAAAAATTTAAACAAGCTAATTCTTCTTGTTAATCGAGATAAACACTTGCAGAAATAGTTTTATTACACATTTTGTTTTGGGTAGAATGGGAATGCAGTAGGCTTAACGATAGTCAAATTTATCGCTATATGATGGTTTTGAAATCGTATTCCCCTTGCATTACCACGAAAAAAACAACGGCTTGTAATTTTAACGGCGAATCATAAATTTTACAATTAATGTCACACTAATCTCATGAATTCGGTGTATTAATCGATATCTACGTTTTTAACGTCCTTTAATCTGGTAGATCATATCGGAGATGGATTGATGCTCAAATGAGAGTGAGGTCTATAAAGCTTACAGTTACCCAACATTTCCTCTCAGGATAAGGGAAAACCCTGAAAAGGCCTTATCCAGGTAACGCATTCTAACTGTCGAACTTGGGACCTCTTGAATGTGAGGCAGTCACACACTCCTACATCTTTCTTTCTTTTTTATTTGTCATTTTTTGTCTAATACACCTTACAAGTTACACAAAATTATTCAGATTGAAGAGAAATTCAGGCTGTTGACAGAAAGTACAAAATATAACTACACGTTGACATTAATATGTATTTAAAATATTATATTTTAATGGAAATCGTTAAGAACCATTTTTGAGAAAATGAAAACCAATTAAAATGTTTTCATGTAAAAATTAACTTGTAGTGGGAGAATCTTTTTCGTTTCATGTCTTTGAAAAACGCTGTAATAAACTACCTAGTTTGGTATTTAATCAACTTTTCGTCTTTTTGCTATCTGTCCACAGATAAATGGTATTATAAGGCTTTAAGAATTTCCCCCCCCCCCTAAGTCTATTTTTGGCCTTTAAGGTTCAATAACACACGCGATGTTTATTGTAATATACCACAAGTACTCGTTTGCTTTGATTTCTTACAATAATGTGTTTCCATTGTTTCACTAGTTACGGAACATCTGGCGTTCATATTGTTCATTTATTTGTAGTTGGCGTTTATATAAAATTCAGGATGAAAGTTATCAATCAGTAAAATCTTGTAGAACCAGAGTGAAGCGAGCATGTGTTATGTTAGATGTAGGTTAGTGTGTGTGTGTAAATAAACCGACTTTTCTGTACAGTTTACTTATTCTCACTTCTTTTCTTACTTTACTGATAATTTTAACTGGTTTCACCAGAGCATGCTCGCTTCGCTCGCATGCGCTGTGCTTAGTCTAGGTTAGCGTGTGTATATATATATATATATATATATATATATATATATATATATATATATATATAACTTACTTTATTTACATTTGCAACATCTGCCTGGTCTGGAAACAGTTTCTTCCCGCCAAGCAACTGCTGTTATATTTTGCCCCACAACGCAAATCTTCGTAAATGTTGGTATTTAACAAAACATATTTACAAGAGGGTGTGGTGCGTTATACTAAGTCCGATGGCATCTTGGTTCCTAGATGCTCCGCAGTAAATAATGTTATATTTACTTCTTAAATGGTTACGTGAACACACGTAACTGCTACCTCGGGGACCGTGTAAAAGTAAATCGGATTGTTACTAAGGTAAAGTAGGGAAAGTAATACAAACGTGTATTTTATTCTTTGCATTAATGAATAACATCAGGCGTTGCGTGTTGCATTCGAAACGCGTGCTAACTGTGCACTAAAATAGTAAATATAAGATGAACGGTTGGAAAAAAAAACTGATAAACTTGTGTTTATCTAGGCAATTGGACTGAAGTAGGCGAACTGAAAGGCAGTCCTAGTATACTATTTTGAATAAGTCAGCCAGCTCTACTTGCATTACCACTTCTCATAAATATATAATGGCGTGCAGAAAATCGTTATTTCTCTTTGCCCTCTACCAGAGGAACGCATGTGGGTGCAAAATGTTTCCTGCTTTCGGCATGTGAATATATAATGGAGTTCGGTTCTTTATTATTACGGTGCTTCAAACTGTACATTTGCACAACAAACTCATGCCTTTTACTTTCATGCGGAATTTTTATAGGATGAAACAACCATTATCGTTCAAGTGCAATAACTTTTTTAAAACATTGCATTGGTTGGTTTAGACATTTCAAAAGTTCAGTGAAAACTCCTGAAATGTCTAAACCAACCAATTCAAGAATACTGAAAAAACACACAATATTCTGTTTTTGTATTCCATGATGACAAATTCAACACGTTTTGCGTTAACTCTCTATTGAATGGTGTTCTCATTTGGCAACAAAGATGATTAGTCAAAGCTTTAATATAATTAAGTGTGTTTTATTATTATATTTATATTACACTGTCGTTTTACAATAAGAAGGTATATGTTCTTATTTTGTATTGTAAACATGTAAATTTATTTTAATATTAATATAGTGTTCTTGTTTTAAGAACAAAATCCAAAATCCATGCAACTGCAGTCGTGTGTAATCCTGTCACCATCCACATGTGCCATCACACCGGTTACTTTATGTGGAACCTCCCCTTCTTTTACCGTAGTCACATTTGACTATGTTGCTGGGATAGACGCTCTTTGAATGGTTGGCCAGTCCAGTATCACCTTAAGATAACGGCTATAAGAACCTGTTATAGAAACATCTTAACCGATTCAAGAGTGGCATATGTAGGAAAATAATTTAAGCAGTAGAGGTTTAAAAATCGTTAGAGCTTATCTAATCGTCTCTATCGACGCCGCTTTGCTCTTGGCCGGTATACAACCCGTTCACTTAACTAATTTAAGAATAATATTAATACATATAATGAAAAAACGTCAAAATATTAACTTAATTACCAATTGTGAACTAGAATATCCAGCCCTAAAGTTATGTCTATTTCGTGAGCACTGCTCATTAAAACATGCTCATTTGCACTGAAGGACTGCGAATCAATAATAAAAATATCACAGCTTTATTGGTAGTGCTTTCGTTATTTTTGATCGTTTATCTGAAGCAATTTACAACCAATAAAAGCTTGCAACAGTGTGCACAGCATTTCATGCTGAACTCCTAGCCCTGAAGAAAGTAATCGAATTGAACACGAGTACTCGTAGTTCATACACTGTCCACATTTTAAGTGATTCCCAAACAGCACTTGGTGCGGTTAATGACAAATATTCCTAATCTTCACCTCATTGGTCCTGACATCAGACAGAGAACCAGCTGAAAAATTCAATACCTCAGGCAGGATTCGAACACTATTATGCCGCTCTGTGCGGTTGCTCTAGCCATTGATCTGTGACAACATGTCGTTATGACATTCAGTCCTTCATTCCTGTTTTTACTTGGTAAATCAACCAGTAAGTTTCATAACTTCAGAGAAAGCCTTAAAGATGACTTACATATCCTAAATACTCAGTATCCGGCTAATATTCGCATAATTATTCCAACTATTGGGCAATTTTCTTGTTATATTCATAATGTTATATCAACACCCTAACAAGGGTGTATTAGAATAAACTGAAATAATTACAAAGACTGCCTCAAATACGTGTATCGAATATGTGTCAACAAATATCCTTTTTCTCGGCGAAGAAAACTTTAAAACAAGGCATTATAACATCTGGAAAGTATCGTGGTCAGAAAAACTTGTTCTTCCCATTAAGTCATGATAGATTATCTTTAAAATATTTCGAACCTTCATTTGTAATAACTAATAACACAACATGACTCGTCATGGTAAATCGGTTCATACCTGGAACGTTTTATAATAGTCCTAACAACGCTACCTGTTATGCTCACAACCAACATAAGCAGTCCATTGCCTTTTTCATTGCCCATTGGAGGATTCAGATTTGTTGAATATCTAGATTTATGCCTAACCCTATTTATACCAGCATTAAATCTAATTATTTGCAAACAGTATTGCTACTACGATTTCATGTTATTTTCAACAAATATTTATATATAATCTATTTGTAATTGCAACTCATTATCCCTGGAAATTGAATAATAATAATAATAATAATAATAATAATAATAATAATAAATTCAGGAATTTCATTTACATGAATGATTACTTCTGGTTTTCATTGCCCTTTATAACGTTTTAAAGAGTAGACTACAGATTGCATCTTGAATACCCAATGAATCAGGAATACAGATAGTCCGACATTTGTATTTTAGGAACTGAAAAACGTGGGTGAAGCTTTATTCAAGCAGTTTACACCAGCTGATATCCAAAAGGCCTTCCAGTTTACTTGAATATACAGTTTATTTTATCAAGTTTAATGTCCTTTAACCTGTTAGTCATATCGGACAATGTGTGTTCACTATGCATTACCCTATTGTTGTGGGCACATCCTTTCTCTTGTTTCCTATTATTGTCAAAGGCATAACAACGATTTGTTGTGGTCAAAAAGGCGTCTCAAAATTATTTGGGCATTTGCTTTTTTTTTTTTTTTTTTTTAATGCGGCTTCTAGCTTCGCTTTCCGACTCCTCGCAATAAAATCATGTATTTGTGAATCTATGCATTTCTTCTGATTTATTGAAAAAGAACATAATCTCTGCATTATACCAATAATGTAACTTCGAAGTTCAAATAATGTTTTCGCTTAAAAAAAATGTACGCAATTCCAAAGTATTTCTGAGAAGGGAAAGTAATCCTTTTATTGCAGATATTGTTATTTTGTGTTTCTTCAAACCAAACTTTGTTTTTTCTTTTCTTCCCTGATGAGCTCCGAACATCATCCCAAATACTTCGATGTTACCGATATTATATTTTGCTTTGTAGTATGGGATTCTACATGTATAAATATCCTTTTGTTTTACTCGACTTTTTCTAGTTTTTTTCGATCTATTCAACCGAAAGGTTAATCTTATCAACGTTTTCAAATCAGAAGCAAAAGGCAGCTTATTACAAGCATACTTTTTTTATTTTTTTAAATCTATGAAACTCAAAGAGTAATTTCTCTTAGGCATAATTAAACTAATAACATAATTCCTGTTTAAGAGATAAAAACTGTTATTAAATGGAGTGAAACATTTAACGCCTGAGATTGCCAATGCTTTATTCGACATAAACCTAAATCGGAGCAATTACTTTTAAATATATAAAGTTATGTTGCTGGATGTAAACATGGTAATATCAATGTTGTCTTGAAGATAATGGCTAAAAATAAACAAATTAAAGGCAGATATTGTAAGTACATTGTAAATCTGTACATATAACACAGTCAACTGGTCCTATTTTAGAAGAAAATACCAACCTGGTGTTAGACAGGAGTGTGGAATGTCCCCACTACTTTTTAATTTGTATACCGACGACAAAGGAAACAGCAATTATAAACTTTAAATGTTAAAGGGAATTGGTATAAAAACCTTATCATGTATATGCAAATGACCTAGTGATTGTATCCAATAACGAACACACATTACTAAAATGCATGTATTAAATGAAACAGGGGAAAGTATATAACAATCGCTCCGACAAAACCAAAAAGAGATGATTTTAAAACAAAGAATTATTGAACAACAAATTATAGAATAGGTAAACTCTAAAGTATATAAAATCAGGGTGAAGCAGGTGTCCAACATAAAATAGAAAGATTTAATCAAATGTGGGGTACGATAAAAAGAACACTTAGAAACAGATAAGGTTGGTCATATTGGACGATGAATGAAATAGGTGAAATGATGCTAAAATGATCTCGGAATCCATGGAGCTTAAAGGTACTCGACATTCGTCTTCACAAGATAAGGCAAAATCCAAGAAAGAGACAATTATTACATTTTATAGAACAATTGCCACACCCATTATGTTCATATGGCAGCAAAGGCTGAAGTTTAAAGAAAAGATATGTAAGCTGAATATAGCAACCGAAATAAAACTTCTAAGATCAGTAATGGGAGTGACAAGTGAAGAGTAATAAGAGAGGAACTACATATACATCAGAAATAAAAGAATGGACACAAAGTCTATCCAACATCCTTTGTCAATCACACCAATTTAGACGTCGTTGTAGCCGCTGAAGGGCTTTCAAGCTGCCTGCCTATCTGAGCAGATATGAATATCTAATCGTCTGCCTGACAAGTCTAACATATACATGACGCGGGCTGGATGGTGCACACTCGGACTCGGATCAGTCGACTTGATATAGTCTGACCTAAGCAGGAAAGGAAAAATAATTATTACTGAACACGTTTTAATGGATGCTCAGAGTGCAGCGAGTGCTCTTCTATATGCTAACAGGACATGTCAAAAATGGAATAAAAGGGTTGTAGTAATGAACTAAAACATTTTAATTCACTGCTCTAATTAAAACCAGGGGTTAAATTGCTAGGAGCGACGAAACAAAGTAAAATGTATGCGGTAGTAGTGGGTAAAATGCTTTAAATTGAAATTGGCAGAAATCCGCTTGCCTGAAGAATTTGGGAATAAGAAAGGAACAAATACATAAAAAGCATCAGGCTAGAGGTCTCTGCATTATTCAAAGCAACTCGCGTTCCTCAAAATATCACTGCTCGCGCAAAATATGTATGAATTCACAGAACTCCCCTCTAAATCCACTGCATAAATTCACGGAGCAATCAACAAAAAGCATGCATGATTCTCAATGTTACTGTAACGGTAAAACTTAACAAACCAATCAGGAGGTTTAGAAACAAATGTAATACATAGGCCGTACCAAGCTTAAAGGAGCCACGGTAACGCATACGATTCGCATTTGGCATTTCTTGGGTTCGATCCCTGGTCATCTACTCTAACCAAATGGTTTTTTGGTTTCCCGAGTCGGTAGGCGAATGCTGAGGAGGTTGCTTTCCCACCACAACTTTCAGGTCCATTTTCAATACTCATTATCTCCTTCATTGTTTTCTGTTTCAGGACTGTAGGACAAAGCAATAATGTTCGACGGGTTACGGCTGGGGGATGGATGTAAGCTTTTGCCCTGGCGTCGTTGCGGGACTGTTCCGGGCTTTGGGTGGGACACCACCAGAGGGGGGGGGCTAAGGGATTGTGAGTAGGCCCAGATGTGTTGGACGAGTTCAAATTGGAAACATTAGAAACCCACTCATGCTTATGCTCGTCATTATCTGATTTGGGTGCCCTTCGAGGAATCACAGAAGCACAAAGGGCCATGAGCCCTACAGAGGCGCTCTTCCCAGTTCGCATTTCGTTATATCATAGTTGTCCTATATGATCTCCTGACAGTTTGTCGGTTGACATCCGATATAGTATTTCAACATGTTGTCTATGCTGGCTACTCTCATGTTACATAATAACTTTTCATTTTAACATTCGCACTTAAACATAAACACGGACATGTGTGGCCAAGGTTGTTAAAACAGAGTCAAATCCTAAAAAGGCCTGACAGGTATTTTCCACTTTTCTTAAGCCCTCACAACTGGCAAATACCAGCGAGGCACATAAAACTTAAATCTGAAACATTTCTTTCCCAAATTTTCTTTCCGAACTGCCATTTCTTATATCAGTAATCTAACCATTAAATCCATGACAAACGAAAATAAAGTGAACTTTTACTGAGCAATTTAAAACCCACTCCCATCCCTCGTACAATTTAAACTCATGAACTTTTTCATTTCTTTGTATTGATATTGTATAGTTCGACTGTATATAATTTAACGCCAAATGCTTAAGAATTCTTACGCTTGATCTTCAGGGTCACCTCCTTGTGGTAATGCATGTACAAGGTTTTTTTGTAACACTGTAGCCCCGCTCGGCGGCTCGTGCACCGGCCGCTACACCTCTGGCCCCGAATAGTTACAATATCTGCGCAGAAGTCTCATATTAGAGTTACAATTACAAGGATAATAAGCACAAACCTTATAATAGATTTTGAATTATTTTTTTTTTCTCTACCAACCCATTCCTGGCATCTTCCCAGAAATTTTGCTGTTACATGCGAGTGTTCAATAATCCAAATTGAATTGCTCACTCAGTCTTTTCTTTTGGCTCTTAAAATGCATGGGGTTTATTGCACACATTGTTACTTTCTCTATATAGGTAGAGAAGGTATTCCGCTCCACCCATAAATTCGATACAGAGTACTCAGCGGAAATACACGTTTGAGAGCTCCCTGCATTCAAAAAAGCATTTTCAGAAAAAGGTGTGTGTGTATAAACACGATAACTCAAAAACAAAACTTGGTATTTAAGTTTAGTATCTCCCAAGATGCGACACGAAAATTTTGAGAAACTACCCTTTACATGAAATAAATCGAACATTTTAATTTTCTCAAAAATGGCTCTAACGATTTTGATAAAAATACCGCATATTAAAGATGTTTACATTACAAACAAGGTGTATATCTTGAATTTTCTGGGAATACCCTCTGAATCCTTCTACTTCATTTCACGAACTCTGCATAGCAACAAAATAAAGCACACTGGAATAAAAATAATAATAACAATAACAATATTAATAAACACAAGACTTGACTATAAATGTCTGAAGTTTGCTTCGGTTTTAGCTGGTTTTTTAATAATAGTTGTGGGAAACATCTAGTATGTTAAATTCCCGTGACGTTTTTACTTATTCTTCAACCAACTATTCTTACTCTACAAAAGTTTATTCTGTCTACTTTATGTAAATCAAGATAAATACGTATAGAAATTATTTTATTTAATTATATTTCCTTGTAGAAATAATTACAATAGGAGGATTCAGTAGGCTTAAGCGATACTCAAATCTTTCAAGAACTGGTTGCTACTGATGGTTTTGAAAAAATGCCATGCTCTACACATGACCAAACGAAAGAAAAAAAAAATCCTATCTGAGAAAAGTGTATTGAAAACTCAAACCAAGCTGAACTTAAATACCAAATTTTGTTTTAATTTGCCCTTTCTCTAAAACTACTTCTCTCTTCCTCCCTCCCGCCGATAGTATCTCAAAATAATAACTTCCGGTGGAATCCTGGTGTCGAATTTTTTTCTGGGTTTATTCAAATATTCTTTAGGTAGAAGGCAGAAAAAGGGAACACGTTTTAAGGTGAAATTTCAGACACAGCCACAACTATAATTAAAATGGTTAGAACCCTACCAGGTAGGCATCTTAGTCTTTCCCAGTAGAACTTGTATTTCGTGAGAACGGAGCATTCAATAAAGCAAACAGATCTAAGAAAGCGGATTTGAATCGCCAAGAAAGCTGTAGTTAAGAAAAGGTCAGTAACCAACAGTGGGCATCTTTATATTCCAAGTAAAAGAACAAAGACCCCAGAGAACAAAGGCGGCGATGACTAAACGCCCTCAGAGAAGCAGCAGCAGCAGCAGGAGGAATAACCCAATTAAAACAGTTCCTCCAGTGCAGCTTGCCAACGTCTGGGATGAGTAATGTGAGCGGAGTGTTTTCTCTGAACCTTGCCCTGCTGTATGTCATTGGGTTATGGTAGAGGTGAGCAAAGTAGTGACAGTTTCCTCTGTCGTGTTTGGGAGCTTTCTGTCATAGCTTTATGGCGTTAAGCCATTTCAACAGTTGTATAACTCTAGATACCCAATCTTAGGTACAGCAAATGGATAAAATAAACAAATTAATCAAATGAAAAACTCTTGATTGTCACTTTTACCTAAACTTATTAGATGTCCCATATTATACGGAATTTCCCGTTTTTTTTTGTTCCCCCCCCCCCCAATACAGTTTCAGAGTCTGGTCGGGACTCCGGCGCTGTATACCTCTTGGTACATTTTCCTAAACTTATTATGCCTTCTGTCTAATAACTGTTTTGATGTTCCAATGCACACATATATACATATTTCAAAAACATATAAATACCCATGCACAAGGCGGGACCGAACCCGCGAGACACTTTAGCGAGCGCGGCCATGGGGACTGGCAGTATTGTGAGGGGAAAACCAATTCCAGTATTACCGCCATACAGAACATAAAAGGTCCTGTATCTTATTCTGTTTAAAAATTGTATTTTTAAAAGTGTGCATGCCATTTGGGACATTGGTATTCGTAACCACATAGTCACATGGTCATGCGTAAACCATGGAAATGGAGTTGTATTTATGGACGTTCTTTAACTGCTGTGGTTAAACACTATACTGGGCGTGTGGAACCTCTTAATTTTGCTCAGAGGTATCTTTATCAGGCTTGATATTCTTTATGTGCTGTAAATCTACAATACGGGACAAACGGCTTTACTTCCCTTCCGAAGGAAACCATGTTAAGGATTTTTACCCCCGAAAAAAATGCATCGTTCTCGGCCGATTTTGAACCTGCGACCTTGGGTATAAGAAGTTAGAATGGTACGTCATTAGTATTGTATACAAACGGTGTTAGGGGTACGAGTGCACCAACTTCAACGGCCACTTCCTGAAGTTGAGCTGAAACATAAGTTCCTGTACTATTTTCCTCCATAGTATTGTATTGGTTTCATAAGTAAAAAAATAAAATTTGTCAAATGTTTGACTGCAAATATGTCACCATTTCTTTACTTCTGCGATTAGAATAGCAAGGTAGAGCTACAACGAGTTATTTGTGTTTTTACCTTTTGTCGCTAAAATGATCGTTAAGCCACAAAATTATATTAAAGAATTGGATTCCAGCGTGTCTACTAAGATATAATTGCCATACGCTTGGCAACTACGCCACATTGGACGTGTGTGTAAAGCAGAAAGTCGGGAATTCTGACAGTAATGTTGTGCCTTGACAACCTGCACAACAGCTAGTTCAGATGGTTAAATGCCTTCACTGGAAAGATTAAATGTTTAAATTTAGTAAAGTGTGACATTAGAATCTCAGTGAATTAGTGTGGCTTGTCAGGGTTTTTATGATCATATTACGAATAATGCAACATGTTTTACAAATCCAATGAAAAGTGCAAGGTTAAAATATATATCAATTCATTAACATTTACTAAATATTTTTGTGTACAGGCAATTTTGCTATGTCATAAATAATTTTTTTTTTTAAATCAACATTTACAGTCTTTCTCTGGCCTCCAAAATTAGGGGGTACGCGAGTGTACCTTATTGTTATTTTTAAAAATCTGGAAAGTCTTCTTTCTCAGACTTTCAATAGGGGGTGAACGAGTCTTCCGTATTATCATTTTAAAAATCTGACAATTCTAGCCTCGTATGAGTTTCTCGGCCTTCTATCGTTTGTTGGTGTTTTTAGGAAAGTTTATTTTTCTATGTACGAGGGCGGTTCATTCGATATCCGTTCCAGGAATGAAGACACTTTTTTTTCTTCTTCCACACGGTTTAGACTGTCAGCCTGTTCCAACGTCCATCTTTTTTCTTTTTTCTTTTTTTTTTTTTTTTTTTTTTTTTAGATCTTCTTGATTACGTCTTCCGCGAGATCTATAAATTAATTCTCCTTTGGTAGTCTACAGCTAGTCCTTTTGTCTAAATGTTTATTCCATTTTAATCTGTATTGTGCTATTGTAGTGATAAGATGAAATTTGTTAATTTCACCGTTTTGTTTTCTATACAGTCTGGTGAATCCTGTTATTGACCCGAGAAGTTTTAATTTTTTCTGTATGAATTTTAGTTTTGTATTGGGTAGTTGTCTCCTTGTTTCTGCGTCATATGTAAAACAGGAATAACCATTATTTTGCACAGTTACTGAATGGTTTCTAGCCTTCCTTTTTACCAGTTCGTCTTCTTGTTCCTTTTATGTGGTAAAATGTAATGAAGTTTCTTATTTATATTTCTTCATAAATGTTTATATCGCAACCAAGCAAATTTAATTTTAATGTTTAAGTACTATGTTTTACAGGATTATTTTAGGCTGAAGTATATGAGAAATATGTGGAAACCACTTTTTAAACACAAATTATTTATTTCTCAGCACAGTTCCTTTTTAAGGACAAACACTTCTCTAACACTCTTGACCTTCTTTTAATACCTACTGAAAAACAGTTTTTTTCAAGTTTTGCAAAATCGTCTGTCTCAACAACATCCTCATTCGACCTAACATTTGTTCCGACGAGTCATTTCTTCATGTTTGGGAACAATAAAAAATCACAAAAAGCCAGATCAGGCGAATATTGGGTGCGGAAGCAATTCTTGCAATTTGGCGGCGACAACTCCGGCTGAATGTGCTAGCGTTGTAAAACAATAATTTTTTCTCTACATTGCGTCGTGTCTCCAACTTTTTGCCGAATCGGGCCATTTACTCCTGTAGCAATGTCCAGCAATAGCTTTTGGAGGGAGGGAAGTCAAAGATTATGACGTCATCACTTTGCCGGCCGATGGAACTGTCTTTGTCTTCTTTGTAGCAGATTCGCCGGAGATAATCCATTGTTTTGATTACTACTTAGTTACAGGAGTATAATGAAAACTCCAGGTCTCAACGGTAACAACCATACGGAAAAAATCCTTTATATTTCGCTGAAATAGCTCCAAACACAGTTTCGAAGTAGAAAGCCACTCCCGCTTGTTCTCCTAGTGAGGAATCTCAACATATATCGGGCCGAAAACTTGTTCATATCCAACTTATATAGCAAAATATGAATTGCTGCCCTCGTCAACTCATCTATGGTTTCTACCACTTCGCAAGCTTTCGTTCTATGATTAGCGAGAACTGGACTTTTTAAATTATTTCTTCAGTAACCATATCTGCCAGGCGTTCTGAGTGCTTATCAAATGGGATGTTCAACCACATTTGAAGTTGTTGAACCAATATCTGTCATAGACAGCGAAAGATCCCATAAACAGTATCAAGTTTCGCGTTTATCTCACCGACACTTCTCCCATCCAAAAGTGAAAAGAGAATCACTTAACAATACTGCACATTCTCTATTTTAGCGCTAACACATTGAATGATTAATTGAAATTCTTGTTAAATCCAAACTAATCTATGTATCAGTACCAAAGTGCCAAAGTGCCCAAATACTTAACTTCACTTAATGCAAGTGAAACGTGTAATATAGCTATTTATTTAAATATTTGTTATAGAAATAAAGAAAACAGCTGTTGTCAAATGGCTTATCCTTTAATGCTTTAATATTTATTACTTTTACTTGAATTAACATTTACAAAGTAAATGTTGTACGGTGATTAGATGAATGGGTTCTCGTTTTAACGAATAAACAAACGTTGGCCTTAGGCAGAGCGATTATGCTATCTATAGCAACATAAGAACCAGACCTGAAAAGGCCATGTGTGCGAACAAGTGCGCCGCAAAACAAGTTTCTTCAGTAAAAGCTGTATCTATTCTTGGGTTCAAACGCGCTTGTTAGGCACATTGATGGTTTTCTTTATCACCATTTCAATGTTTCCCTTTTCCTGTTTATCACAACTTCGCAAAGTTCTCGTTTTATAGCGGTATTACTTCCGCTAGAATGTTATCAAAGGCAATGTAGAATCTCCAGGTCGGTGACGCGAGAAATTGTTCCAGAAAAAGGCGACTGCTTACCTCTGACAAGAAACCTCCTACATCGAAAACTCCGCTGTAAATTCCACTGACCTGCAAAAGAAAAACCCAAGTTAGTGATGCTATTTCGAGCATTTGTTGATAGCAGTAGTACATATTGTATTTTATCACAAGAGACTGATATATTTTGAAAATTATCTACTAACATTTAATTTACATTATAATGTGCAAAATGCATTCACATCTTATTTTCATATTCCATAGCATCCTGAAAAAATTCCCATACTTTCAATTTGCAATGATATTACTATTTTACATTTTATACAGTAATTATTCTCACTATTATATATAACGCAGGTACAGAAGATATCGCTACCCAAAAATTCGATCCAGAGATTTCACCAGAAATACTAGTTTTGAGACCTCCTTATCCAAAATAAGGCACTTAAAAGGTGCAGGTGTATGTGTGTGCAGCATAGCAATAAAACAAATTAGTTTAAATAACCAAGTTAGCATTAAATACAATATCTTCCAAGAATCGACCGAAGATTTTCGAGAAAATCCCCCAGCAGTTGTAGCTCAGAGCCCTGGACTCTAAACAAGCCTTCTGTCACTGCTTTATGGAGACTTTAATTCAGGAAGAATTGGATGGATGAGCCATGGTTACATCTCGACGGATGACCAAAATAGTGGAATATGGGCTTCTGACAACTCACATAGATAAGGGAGATGTCTCTGCACCCGCAGGAAAATAGTGTTTAATGAGACATGTAACGTAGTACCATCTTCATAACATTCTTTGAACAGAACGTGAAGAAGACCGGTAGGCAACAATGACGAAAGAATTTGTGAACAAATTACCCTGAGAATTTGGATGACACACGGACGATATAACCACAGCGCTACTGCCAACAACACTATGCGTTACTTGAACAGTGTCTTTCAGGACGCTGATTTCAAGGGGCTATAGCCAGCGAGATCTTCAGATTCAAAACCTTTCGAACTTTTTAGGGGGGGGGGGGCAAAGGATGATTGTTATTCATCCTCCTCTGAAATTACAAGGGAATATTCGGATCATGTAGATGCCATCTCACAACAATCTCTGAATAATCAGGCGTGTCCATTTCTAACGATAGAGCACTTCCCGAGCATTATGTGAAATATACACTTCCCGTGAGCTGCGAGACTTTTTGAACAGTTGTGCTTGCTCATTTGCAGGCTACATTCTGCAGGAAGGATCCAAGTCACAGAAAACTGCACTAGGAATAATGCACTTACATTTCAATGGTTATACAGGGTGTACATAAATGAATATCGGGGTTTTAACTCTTTATAACATTACATTCAACATACAGTTATAAATGATATGTCAAATGAAAAAGCAACTCAAACAGTTTTGTTTGTTGGCACAAGTGCGCATGTGCGTGCAATGTTTCTGCCGATATCAGCTAGACAGAGGTAGTAGCAAAGATGGCGACTAGTAAACAGAAAGCGTTTTGTGTTTTGCAGTTTGCAAAGACCGAATCTGTATTTACTGTGCAACGTGCGTTCCTTAGTAAGTTCGGTTGTGATCCTCCTAGTGATAAAAACATTCGTAGATGGTATAATCAGTTTGAAGATACCGGCTGTCTTTGTAAAGGGAAGAGCACGGGATGACCAGGAGTAAGTGAAGAGACTGTTGAGCGAATATGAGAGTCGTTCTCTCGTAGCCCAAAGAAATCAGTCCGGAAGGCTAGTCGTGAATTACAAGTTCCTGTGTCGACTGTTTGTAAAGTTGTAAGAAAACGCTTACAGCTACGTCCTTACCGTTTATAGTTATTACAGGCTCTAAAGCCGACAGACCACGGATTGCGTGCCAAATTCGCAAACGACACGTTTCATGACGATTTTGTGGATCGTGTTGTCTTCAGTGATGAATCGACCTTTCACCTTAGTGGACATGTTAACACTCATAATGTGCGCATCTGGGGCTCAGAAAATCCTCACGAGATGGTACAAATGCAACGAGATTCCCCTAAAGTGAATGTTTTTTGTGCCGTATCCCGGCGAAAAAATTATGGGCCTTTCGTTTTTGGTGAACCTACTGTAACTGGCACTTCTTACCTTGATGCACTAGAGCAATGGCTCTTCCCTCAGTTGGAAGAAAATGAGCCAGAGAACTTCATTTTCCAGCATTATGGTGCGCCACCTTACTGGCATAACGAAGTACGTGATTGGTTGAACGTCACTGTACCCGAGCGCTGGATAGGCCGCAAGGGCCCCAATGACAGGGCTTGATATGTATAGCCTCCACGTTCTCCTGACCTAACGCCATGCGATTTTTACCTTTGGGGCTTCATCAAGGATCGTGTGTACGCGCCTCCGCTACCAGCTGACCTCCCTGAATTAAGAAACCGGATTGAAGCAGCTGTTGCTACAATTACTGAATACACACTTATCAACGTTTGGGAAGAACTCGGCTATAGACTTGATGTGTGCCGTGTGACAAAGGGTAGTCACATTGAACATTTATAAGCTTCTTGGTAAAACTGTTTGAGTTGCTTTTTCATTTGACATATCATTCACAACTGTAAGTTGGATGTAATAAATATTATAAAGAGTTAAAACCCCGATATTCATTTATATACACCGTGTACAATTCATAAAGAAACACGTTCTTAATGCTTTAACTAAAACCACACAGTGATTTCCGTTCTATACAAAAATATTAATGAGATATTTGTGGTTTGGTTCCTCTCTGCAGAGTGTTTTCCTTCTACAATATGGTTCTTTTCGCTGTCCCTTCTCATATAATATATATTTCAAGTTTCAACTACAATACGCTTTATTGTCTCGTTTCATGTATATAAACCAGAAATCATTACTAGAATGAATTATTCAACTATAAGAATAGTGCCCCTGAAACACCATATATCATTCTCGGCATACGCATCTTCTAGATAAACGGAGTAGAATTCAGAAACATCTCCTGGAATTAAGTTCTGAAGCTTTGAGGTTGGAATTACTTTTTCATCACCCTCATAATTGGTCAACATTTTGAGTGACAGATGGTTGACCATTTTCTCCCCCTTCTGTCAATCTCGGAACTTCCCAGAAAATTATTTTATAATGATATAGAGAAGTTTTTCCGGAATTATTTGGAGTCTCTGTAAGCAGGAAATGATGTTGTTTGCATTATTTGCTATGTTTTATAGTTTTTCCTGCATACTCACTATGGACATTGATGATCAAATAAAGCGATAATTGGGGAAGGAAACGTTCCGGCCTCAAGTTTAGGCTTCCTTCCCAGCATTTGCCACTTAGGTTGGCATTACACTATAAAAGATGAAAGATATAAGTCAAACACTTTTATCAAAGACTGTAAAAAGAAAATTTTATAAAACATTCAGCTATGGAATCAGTATAATTAGATTATATAAAATGTTTGGTCACATCTCAGCAACAGCGTTTGAAATAGGTAGTTACAATTAAGTTGTGCATAAAACATATCCAAAAGAAACTAAAAACCATTTTTCCATTTTGAATTATGAAAAAATAAGTAGCATATCTTGATACATAATTATTATAAGAATCCTGAGAAAGCTGCTATAAATGTTTAACCAGAAATGCTACTTTTTTAAACTAAAGTTAACTGTGGTTACGTTATATATACAAGAAATAAAAGATACTTGTTTCATTGAAATCAGAAGAAATATGCAATAGAGCTAAGGTTATAATCTGAAATACACCGATCTTGATTTTCTTCGGCAAATACTGGCTTCACAGCTTCTTTATCCCCAATGCTGTGAAGCCTTTCTGGACAACGCTTATTGTCTGTGTCTTGTCTTTTATTTTGGTTGCGTATGCATTGTGTTGCTAGAAATTCGTTAGCTTCATACTTGGAAATCAACATTTAGGTTGTTTTCATAATTTGGCCTGATTATTTTTCCTCTATGTTGCTTCAGTAGTCAACAATTTGTTATAAAATGTAACTAATCTATGTATTTTAACAGAGATGTTTTATTATATAAAGCTTTTATGAAAGAACAACCATTAAACTGTCGAATATTTTATAAAAGATCATTTGACATGTTTTGCTGTATAACGCTAGCCCTATGAGGACTGCAAAAATCTGGAAGAAACCTCAGTCAGGGAGGTGTAACCTGGTGTCGGTGTCCCATTTATATCAATTTTAAGGGGATTTCTCTTTCCATACATCTTTATGACATCTTGTCCTGCGCTTAAATAACTAATTACTGTGCATCTTATTTTAAACTGGGGTCTTCTGAAAACCTTAACATAAACAAAAGATTGCTGCAAGGAAAATGGTACCTACTTGATCAACTGTTTGATCCTATTGCATCGCACTGAAAACAAGAACATTGCTGAAAGGGAACAAGCTATGTGGACTCTTTCTGCAGAAAGAGATACGCGACAAATCCTGTATGTGGTTTCTCATTCGGTTCAACGATAATCCTTAAATGCAGGAGGGGTTTGGTACTTTGTGCAGAACACGGAGTAATGATAAAGGAACAGCAATATACCATCAGTTCAGTTTTGTTTGCAATGAGTGCTGGTTCTTTTCTGCAGAACACAGAGTAATAATATAGGAATAGCGATATTCTATCAGTTCAGTTTTGTTTGCATTGAGAGTTGGTTCTTTTCCGTAGAACATGAAGTAATGGTATAGGAACAGCAATATACCATCACCTCAGTTTTATTTGGAATGAGGGTTGGTTATTTTCCGCGGAACATGGAGTAATGGTATAGGAACAGCAATATACATCAGCTAACTTTTGTTTGCAATGAAAATTGATTCTTTTGTGCAGAACACTGAGTAATAGAATAGGAAGAGCAATATACCATCAGCTCAGTTTTGTATGGAATTAGGGTTGATTCTTTTCTGCAGAACATGGAGTAATGGTATAGGAACAGCGAATTACCATCAGCTCAGTTTTGTATGGAATCAGGGTTGATTCTTTGCTGCAGAACATGGAGTAATGGTATAGGAACAGCAAATTACCATCAGCTCAGTTTTGTATGGAATCAGGGTTGATTCTTTTCTGCAGAACATGGAGTAATGAATGGTATAGGAACAGCAATATACCATCTGCTCAGTTTTGTATCGAATCAGGGTTGATTCTTTTCTGTAGAACATGGAGTAATGGTATAGGAACAGCAATATACCATCTGCTCAGTTTTGTATCGAATCAGGGTTGATTCTTTTCTGCAGAACATGGAGTAATGGTATAGGAACAGCAATATACCATTAGCTCAGTTTTGTATCGAATCAGGGTTGATTCTTTTCTGCAGAACATGCAGTAATGGTATAGGAACAGCAATATACCATCAGCTCAGTTTTGTATGGAATCAGGGTTAATTCTTTTCTGCAGAACATAGAGTAATGGTATAGGAACAGGAATATACGTACCATCTGCTCAGTTTTGTATCGAATCAGGGTTGATTATTTTCTGCAGAACATGGAGTAATGGTATAGGACCAGCAATATACCATCTGCTCAGTTTTGTATCGAATCAGCGTTGATTCTTTTCTGCAGAACATGGAGTAATGGTATAGGAACAGCAATATACCATCTACTCAGTTTTGTTTGCAATGAGAGTTGGTTCTTTTCTGCATAACATCAAGTTAAGGTATAAGAATAGAATTATATACAATCACTAAAGCTTGGGCTTGGGATCAAAGAGCACACAGTTACGAACACACAGAGCAGCCAGCGGTACAAAGAGAGGGTAGTGGAGAGGGGTTTAGCGTAAACTGCACACGTTGAAATATAATTTCTACCCAAAGTAGATCATTACATGTATTGCCATATATACATATATATCGTTCTAATTCATAAAGTTACACAATAAAACTATTTCATTATATAACTAGTTAATAAAAACGTTTTGTACATTTACAAATAATAGTATAAAATTTTACACAAAAAATTCAAGATAATAATATGCTGAGTTTTGAAAAGACAAACACAAATCAACCAAACTTACTCAGAATTCATTGCAGTGAATTACAAGATTCGTCTTTATGTAATTGAAAGAAAATACTCTCCTCCTGTTACTCAAAATATGTTTGAATCATCTACAAATTTGTTTAGTTTCGAACCTCCACCCTTTCGTATTTTCGACAGTTTTCAATCTGCGCTCTTTTTCAGGGTTCATTGGTTATCTACAAGCAGGAACTGAACGAGGCCAGGCAAAGCCCAAAGCTAGATAGCGCAACACGTTTCGAAAAGGGCAATTTTGTTACCCCAGATCGAGCTCAAACATCACCTCAGTTTTGTTTACAACGAGGGTAGGTTCTTTTCTGCAGAAACTGGTGTGTGTGTGTGTGTGTGTGTGTGTGTGTGTGTGTGTGTGTGTGTAATGAGATATCTCTATGTAAGATGCACTTTTGTCTTTTAATTATAATTTTAAATACAAGACAAAAGTACATGTTACAATGTTTTTTACGATTCTTCAAAGGGGACATTTTAATATTTACTCGGTAGTGCACCAGATTTGTAACTAACTTGCGTCTTTACTGACGTCACATCACGGAGGGAATGTAATGTCATTAGTTATATTATTACTGCTGTAACATCTTATTCTAGTTAATACGACTAGCTCTTATGAAAAGGAAGGACATAAAAGCACGTGTTTGCCCTTTCGGTACTGAAAGTTCGTCGACGACTGAAGAAGTTTAAATTATTTGTTGACCTTCCTCATGCACAGCATGAAGCACGAAAAGGGCAAAGCGATTGACATGAATATCTCAAACAGTTATGAGATGTTCGCATGCATTTTTGAACCGGGACATTCGCTTCCGCACGGAAAGTCACGTTCTCATGACCACCATATTGTTCTCTAAGGCACATATTCGTCTTTTGTTTATTAAGTTGTACTTCGACTGCAGGAAGAGCAAAATAAAGTGAACAAAGCTACACCTGCAAGTCTCGTATTGTGGTTTTGAAAGTTCGTAGCACTAAAGCTACTCCTTCAACCACCACCCCTTTCTACATTATTGTCCACTTTTGACTGCTGCTGCTGTGACGTTCATGAGTGGTCATAAAAAAAAATTTAAAAAAATTATCTGTTTTTTTCACATGACTCTCTACCCGTTTTGCAACCAAATTATTCTTACAAAAGAGATTCATTTATCTACATCATGTTATTCGAGTTAAGTATTAGCAGAAATGGTCTCACTACTTGATTCCTTGTAAGTAGAAGGAAATAATGCTAAAGTGCTAATCATATACTTTAAAAGCTGGTCGCTACGTGAACACTTGCAGTGCGGTTTGCTTTGCAAGGCTAGCACTAAACAAAAGTAAGATGTAAGGAAAGATAACCCCGTTTGAGATAAGTTACCTAATTTAAACACGAATAACAATAACAATCAATATTTTGGAAAGTCCACTCTATAAAAAAGAAGAAAAAAGAAACAATACATAATATAAATTGTTTTAATGAGATCTACATTTTTTGAGCAGTAAGTGTTTGTCCATTTCTTATGGTTTACTAGTTATGAAAAATCTTCCCAGAGAAACAGTTCAATAGTTATTCCCAGAAAATGCAAGATATGCATTTTATTTCTGATCTAAATATCATTAATATACAGTATTTTAATCAAAATCATTATAGCCATTTTTGAGAAAAACAAAGTTTTTGGAGTGGGGGGATTTTCCAGAAAATCTTCGTGTCGCAACCTTGGAAGCCAAACCTAAATACAAAGTTTGGTACTTAAGGATATTTTAGTTTTGAGCTATGCTGTCCACAGACGGACACACACGCACACGGAATATCATGGCTTTTTTTCAATTTTTTTTTTGATCAGGGGGCCTCAAAACGTTTACTTCCGGGAAATCTCTATCGAATTTTTGGGTGGAATACAATACCTTCTCTGTATATTATGTGCATAGTATGTATATAGAAATAATATATTGCGCCCAGTATGCACAGAAGAAAGAAATGCGGTTTTTTTACTACTTCAGTAGCAAGAGCTTCATGGAGTTTTCCAATAGCTAAATTAGTTTATTCCCTAGCACAAGGATGTGTTTAGATTCTAGGAATGTCTCGATGTTACGTTAGCAGGAAAAAGACGACTTGAAATTGCTTGAAAACCCTGTAACAGGATTTATAAGCTTAGTCCACACATGAATGCAATTGTTCGGGGGGGGGGGAACGTTCCATTCACATAACTTTCTCACCTGCTCCTCAAATAAATCTATTCTTACAAAAGATATTCTTTAATATATATCATGCCACTCCAGATAAACATTAGCAGAACTTGTATTACTTGCTTCCTTTTAAGTAGAAGGGAAATAGGGGGATACAGTAAGCTAAAGCGATAGTCAAACTTTAAACAGCAGTTCACTATGTGAAGCAATTAAAAAGTCAGTTATCTTTACACGGCCAGAAGTAAAACAAAAGAGGTATGTAACCAAAGATGACTTCACATTTGAGAAAATGTTAAGTACTTTAAAAATGAAACCAATAATAAGCAATATCTCGGAAACGGTTAACTCAATAAACAAAAAACAAAAAAACGAAGAAAAGAAGAACATAAAATGTGTGTTTTAAGGAGATCTACATGTTTGTAGTAATTTTTTGTCTATCTCTTACGGCTTACCGTTATGCAAAATTCATCCAGAATAAAGAGGTCTTCATAGGTTATTTCCAGAAAATTCAAGATATGCATTTCGTTTGTCATGAAAATAGATTAAACATACTTTATTTAAATCACAATCGTTACAGCCACTTTTTAGAAAATCAAATTTTCGAAAAATGTTCCATGTAAAGGATAGTGGGGTGAATTTTCCTGAAAATCTGTGTGTCCCAACCTTAGAAGAACTGAACTTGATCATGCTTGATATTCATCTACTTTTCGTTTTTGTTGTCTACAAACACACACAGACACACTTTTCTAAAAAAACTTTTTTGAGCGGGGGCGGTTTTTCAGGGACCGTAAAACGTGCATTTCCGATGAAATCTCGGTATCGATTTTTTGGGTGAAATACCATACTTTCTCTACATACTATATACATTGTACATACGTGCTAGAGCAAGTAAACAAACTTTCCAACTCTTGTCCTTCACAGAGCTATGTGGAAGAAACAAAATTGACAACAAACCTTTCACATCCATAACGATAAACATTGCCTTGCCCGAAGTAATGGCGTAATTAAAATTAACGTGCTTAATAATCTTTTCGCCGTACGTATACGGCGATATATCAGAAATGTTCGAGTTATTTGTTTTTCTTAGTGTTACTTAAATTATAAACGTTCTATTGGCTCATTGTATGAATTTAATGATTTTGAAAATATTATCCTTACTATTATAGCAAACAAGAAAAATGTTGTTTGCGAAAACGAGTGAATAATCATATGCTAAATATTTTATTATTTTAATTCTAATTATTAAACGGCGCTTTAACTGATTGGTCAAATCGCGACGGTTCTGTTTGTACGGCGCACAATACATAGCCTTCATGGTCTTTTCCTCGTGCCCATTCCACTTTCCTTTCGCGGCAAGCAGACGGTAGAAGGGTGCTATCCAGTCTGGCTGCTTTTTCACCATTTGTACTCAGATTATTCCTATTTCATTAATTGTAAAGAAATATACTTAGTACCTTATATCGGATCTTGTCTATTTTTTTTTCCAAAAATTTTTAATGATCTTGAGGTATTTTACTGTAGGAAGGCGAAACGTTGTTTGTTCTCTCGCAAACTTTATTGAGAGTATTACTCTATATACTGTCATCTTCGCTTCCCGAATAAGACATATTATCACTAATAAAATTGTAAAGCGTAAGATCGTAGTTCCAAAATTGACGTTCGGTTAAGCGGTCGTTATGCAAGCGGTTAAATAACTGCCTTTGATTGGATACAAAACTAACGACACCAGAATAATGTATACCGCAGATTTCTGCTCATAGTGCGAAAACTCCCTATTGATTGACCTAATAGTTGGTTAAACTATAAAGCCCGAGACTTAAGAGTACTTACGATATTGTAAGTCCACATTGGGATTATGTAATCTCAGAAGTAAATTGAGATCTCCTTGTGGTTGGGTATGCGAGTCGGTTGGGGAATATAATGAATGCCATGTCGGCATATTGCCATGATAGCTCAGTGGTTGTAGCAACTGGATGGACACCGGGAGATCTGTAGTTCAAATCCCGGCTATGGAATTGAATTTTTCAGTCTGACTCTACTTTTCCAACTCCTAACCTACATACGGCAGGAAGAGTGTGGAAGAAACAATTCACAATGAATGACCTAATGGTTAGGATATCTTCCGAGACATAACCTCGGAGAGTAGTAACCAAAGGGTCTAAAGTACTTACAACATGTAAGTCGCCATTGTGGTTGTCAACTCAAAATAATTTGAGATCATCTTGTGGTTTACCGGGAAACATCTGAGTCAGTTAAGAAATGCAATGCTATGCCGGTATGTTGCCATGGTAGCTCAGTGCAGAGCAACCGGCTAGAGATCGGGAGATCCGTGGTTCAAATCCCGGCTATGACATAGAATTTTTCAGTCTGACTCTATCTATCCAAGTAACCAAAACTTTATATTAAGTCTAATAATTTACACACCTCTGCAACTTCTTCCAATTTCCCATTAATCCCTACCTATATATGCATATTTATTTCTAACAATTATATTCTTATATTTTTAAATCATAATTTAATATTACAGAATTAGAATTGACGACCTATATTTTGTCTTAAAAGAGTTGTTTAGTGTTGTTACAGTTCGCGAAGGTTATTTGCCTGAGAGCTGATGCGGCGGACGTGTTTTGCATGACGTGCCAAACAAGCGACCGTAAAGTTCTTAACCTGTCAGGTTCCTGGCGGGATGAGCTGACGCTGCTATTGTCAGCGGTCCAAAGGTAGCTCTTACGAGGTAGACGTCAGCACTCTTTTACTAATCTGATAGACAGGCGAACTAAAATTATGTGATTCTTCTAGACGGTCATGGGCCGACGAAGTAAAATTTACCTCGTTTAATGCATCTATATGTTACACAGAGAAATAAATTGCTTCTTACATTTATAGGAAATATGCATTAAATCATGAGGTTATTCAATGTTGACCATGTTAAGACTACCATGATTACGCAACGCTGATTCGCGCCACAGCCCGTCTATCGTTAGCCACATCGTTTCCCCACACCCGCATCCAATCCGGTGGGGAAATGATGAGTCACACATATACCTCGGGAGCGAGTGAGCCAATTTTAAGCAAACATAAACGAATGTCAACTAGAAAATGCGGGAAGTATCATTCTATGTGATCTTCAGCGACTCACACGAACTGCAAATGGAATTACTTGCTCTACAAAATTGTAGGGATGTAGGTACGATTGGTTTATGTGAGGTGTATTAAGTAAAAATGGACAAATACCTGTCAAAATACACAAATTTGTTCCTTAATTCGATTTAAAGAATTATCAAAGCATTGGTTTGATTATACTTAATATTATTTAAGAACTACTCAGAATCCGTTTTTTGAACATGAAATGTTCGAAGTTGTTACTTAAATCATTGCATAATGGTTCATTTTCCAAATTGCGATTAATAGCAGCACATTTAATGGTAATTTGCGAGCAAAGACTCTTTAAACTGAATTACATTAACAATCAGCTTCGCCATAGACTACACGACGATCACTTGACTCATAAAAAGGATGCTGATGATCTCATCCAAAGTGAAAACATATCACCGATGTACAACAAAAAGACAACAGCCCGCCTGGGTAGTGTGGTGGTAGCGTGTCAGTCTCACATTCAAAGTTCGCGAGTTCGAATCTCGCTAGGGTGAGTTACCCGGATAAGTATTTTTCCGGGATTTCCCCTTATCCTGAGAAGACAAATGTCGAGTAACTTTAAGCTCCATGGACCCGGAGATCATTGAGCATTATTTCACCAATTTCATTCATCGTCCGATATGACCAACCAGGTTAAAGGACGTTTAAAAACTAAAAGACAACACTAGATGCAGATAAGAAAGGTTTGTATTTACAAACATTCCATTATCTCGCATAGCAGCATGCTTATTTGCTTCACAAGGAGTGGAGCGAGTCACTGCGCCTCCCCTCCTTTTTTTTTTTTGTTTCATTTTTATAGCTTTCTTTAACTTCTATGGTCATATCGGGGGTTTTGACTTGTGAAACAACTCGTCTTTACAGTAGGTTATTGTCATTAGGTTTATCGTTTAATATCCTTAAACACACGCACATTCATTCTCACATACATACTTCCAAACTCTGTGGGGGAATAATTCTGGTTGAAGAAAAATTCCCCGCCCCAGCCGATAATCGAACCCGGGACCTTCGGGTGACCACATCACCACGGAGGTAGTAGTCTCTTCCCCTTTGCTCCTATAATTTGGACAGTTTTGCTGCATAGGGAAGTAGCAAAACAAAACCCAAAACTCTAAATATTGCGTCTCTCTAGAGCTTTCTACGTTACTTGTCGTTTCATCAGGAACTACTCAAAGTTAAAGTTTAATTTCTCTTCAAAGCGCTTCAAACCCCACAAAACTGGACCAAGGTAAGTCGCACCTTGTCTGGCGCTGTTAGCTATGAGTTCTACTATTAGTTGCCTACTGTAAAAACCCTTTCTTAATGTTAATACAATTTATAACTTGAAACGTTACCTATCTTGCTAAATTTCGTTAAATGTCTAAATGTCTGAACTACCTAAGACCCCTATGCATGCCCTTCCGTCAGGAAACGTGACTCCTGGTGGCATGTGCCCTGTCGACGTGACAGCGTGGTGCAGGTATGTATTGTGGCACCTTCGTCACACTCGTACACGAGTCGACAGTTCAGATCTCAACTCTAGTGAGGGTAACCAATTTTGGCAAAGTCACTTTTAATGCGAATTTTGGTAGGCGCCAGGTTGAATTTACTGGCCCAATTACATGTCCAGGTTTACTATTTTTTTACCATTCTTGAACTGCAGTACTCCGCACTGCTATAATGGAGTCGAAGTACTTTTAGGACTGCGTGTATCCATGTGTGTGTGAACACGATAACTCAAAAACGAAAAGATGATAAAATCCCAAATTTGATCCTGTCGTCCTTCGTTCCATTACAATAATAAATGCGCTTTATTAACTTCCTTCTTTCATGAACATCTTCAAAACCATTTCTTAACCTTGTCAATTTTCACACTAGCCCATAGTTATCCATAGCAATCCTCTTGTTAATTGTTCTTTCCTTCAATTTTATGTTATTGATAAGCAGAACGACAGTGAAATGTTTCTTGTGCACTAGCAGGAAAAACAATTCAGGAATACAAAATAGATAGAATATAAAATAAAACCTAATAGATAGATCAGAAAAGAACTGGTAAAATAATCGATTCTACAAAGGTCGAATGGGTCGTTTACGTAATTCCTGAAGCTGCTGCTGATGAAAACTTTAATCTGTTACAGCTCCTTAGCATGGCTAACTACTACCATATAACTAAATCTCCGAATTAAGCCTATCCAGCTGCGGCAACATTAGATGAATTTGAAATATCTTGTATATCCCGTGATGTAGGAGGGATTCAATGTTACGTGGTAGTGACAGCAGCATGGTCCCTGCTTCGGTAGCGCGCTTCGAGACACTGAAGGATAATAGTACTCCGCACTGCTATAATGGAGTCGAAGTTAAATAAGCCACCTAAGGTTATTCGCGACATTGATCTGATTAGAGCTAGGAAATTTACGTGCTACACCTTAATATTTTGATCTGTTAAATATCCAAAATGAATAGCCTTGTAAAGTAAACATTAAATATACCTTCTGTGTTTTGGTTGCATCTTTTTCCAATTTTCAGTGTCTTTTTCATCTTGTTTCATTTTAGAAACCTTTTTGCTTTTCTTCCAGAATTTTGCTCTTTTGCCATGCTCCCACTTATGAAATTAATTTTTTTGTTTAAAATAAGTGGATAAAACTCCTGCTTAGTGAACGAAAACGAAAGCTAGAGAAGCGCTTACAATTAGCCAAAACCCTTATGTTGAGAAGGTTGCAACAAACGTTTTTAGCAGTAGATATTTAATTCCAGCCCTTACTCCATATAATAACCACAGGTGAACATGATTTCCAAGCATCTTGTTTTTAACCTTCTTTTTAGGCAGCGGAAATCTTGGAATGGAATTTTTGGTGGAATGAATACCTTCTCTACATAAGTAATATGTACGAAGTAGAGCAAGTAAAACAAACATTCAACAGTGTTTTAACAGTTTTTTAGATCAATGACGTTTGTAGGATTGTGGTCTGTGACATTTTAGGCAAACTTGTTAATACACGAGTGAATTTTGTTCTTAATTTTCCATGCAATTAGCTTTCTTACTTTTTGTAATGCATATTTACATTTAAATTTTCACCTCATTCACCTAAATTAGGGCACGTTTATTGCACCTTTGTGTCAAATATCTTGTACCTAATATTTCTAGCTTTAACCATGACATTCTGTGGTATGGAGAGGTGTTGGCAATGTGATTCGCTGCAAAGGTAAATTAAATTTATTTTTATTTTATTTATGGACGCTCTTTATCTGCTGCAGCTCTCATGTGCCATTACGCCAAAAATCCATCGCCCTCCGCCGAGTTTAAATCCGCGACCTTGGGCACCAGAGGCTAGCATGTTACCGCTAGACCACGGAGGACACGGCAGATAAGTGAAGCTAAATACAGGGTTACTACAAAAGAAATAGACAACTTCGACTGCCTGTAAAACAAAAACTATTAGAGATAGCAACCTAATTATTTTGGAGGTATGTTGAGAAGCTCTCAAAGTTTCGTTTGTTACTATTGGTAAAGCTGTAGTGTTTTGTTTGTTGTTGCAGAAGCTGAAATGGCGGAAAATCCTGTGGAAAAGGCATATTGCGTGTTGGAATTTGCTAGAACGCAATCAGCAACTGTTGTCCAACGACATTTTAGAACACGTTACCACAAAAACGAAATGATGCGCTCACAAAACCAGCGTCGTCTTCATCATGTCGCAACATGTCGATGCAAAAGTCACGCCGTATGACCTTATCTTCTTCACTCAGAAACTGCAACATCTGTAATCTGTAAGGCATCATGTGCAGTCGCTTCCGCAAGATTTTCCATACAGTTTGCTGTGGAATTTGTAATTGCATGCTTGCCCTAGATGTCGATTTCTGTGGGCTTCTTATGTAGGCAGAACGAACACGTTCAACGTTTTCTTCCGAAATTCTTGGTCTTCCCGAGCTCTTCCCTTTGCACAAACATCCCGCTGTCTCGAATTTTCTATACCAGTCGTAGATTGACTGTCTAGTCGGTGGCGTTTTGTGGTAACGTGTTCTAAAATGTCGTTGGACAACAGTTGCTGATTGCGTTCTAGCAAATTCCAACACGCAATATGCCTTTTCCACACGATTTTCCGCCATTTTAGCTTCTGCAACAACAAACAAAACACTACAGCATTACCAATAGTAACAAACGAAACTTTGAGAGTTTCTCAACATACCTCCAAAATAATTAGGTTGCTATCTCTAATAGTTTTTGTTTTACAGGCAGTTGAAGTTGTCTATTTCTTTTGTAGTAACCCTGTATTAATTTTGTCATTTATTGCGCATTTCGATTTGGGAGAAGCTGTTCCCAGACACGCAACCCTTTACTTACTCTACACATATTATGTACATAGTATAGAAGGTATTGTAATGCACCCAAAACTTCGATACCTAGATTTCGCCGGAAATATATGCTTTGGGTCCCCCTGAATCCAAAACAAACATTTTTGGGAAAAGGTGCGTGTATGCGTGAGCGTGTGTGTGTGTGTATGTGTGTGTGTACAGCATAACTCAAAAACGAAAAGTCCGTTAAATACCAAACTTGGTATTTAAGTTCAGTACCTTCCAAGGATGCGATACGAAAATTTTCAGGAAAATATCCCATCCCAACTACCCGATACATGGAAACATTTTCGAAAATTATGATTGTCTCAAAAAAGCTCTAACAATTTTGATTAAAATATCGTATATTAAAGATATTTACCGGACAATTAAAATGTATATTTTGAATTTTCTGGGAATAGCCTCGGAAGACTACCTCATTCTGGATGAATTTTACGGAATTTTGCATAACTGCAAACGGTAAGAGATAGGCAAAACTTACTTAACAGAAAATGTAGAGCTCGTTAGAACACAATTTATGTTATATACACTTTTTTCGTGGAGTGGATTGTTTTTTTAGATATCCCTTGTTATTGGGTTCAGCTTTAAAAAGCTTATACTTTTCTCATATCAGAATTTGTCAACTCCTGTTCATACAAAGGAACTTCAGTCACATAGCAACCAGCTTTTGACTATCACTATAACCTATGGTACTCCCTTATTTACAAGGAAGCAAGTAATAAGACTATTTCTGTTAATTTTTTCTCGATTAGCTTGAAGTAAAAAGAAGCATTAGCTTTTAACAATAATTTGTTGCAGAGATGTAGAGAAAGTCATGTATATGGAACACTATGATATTTTACTCTTTTTTTTTTTTTTTTCTTTTTTTAAATTCAAGGTGTATTTTTGCTGAAATCTCGATCTTAATTTTTAAGTTAATAAAATACTTCCTCTCAGCTTTTACAGAACCTCGCTTCTAAACTGTCGTCACTAAAACTGCCCGATTTTTCAGATAGAAGTTTTAGTTTCATTATGCTTGTATAAATTACAAATTTATCTTCAGTGACTTGGGATTTGGATGATAAATATCCCAAATAGTGAGTAATGAGTATCACAGTTTTCTTAAGAAATAGAAATAATTTGCAAGTAAATGTATAGGAACTCAAAATTAACTTTTTTAATTCGGTACTTTAGAACCCAGGAAGTGAAATAAAGGAGTTGCATTTTATTATCAACCACTCCGCTGTGGTAGGAACATGCCGCTCTCTCTAATCGTAACATTGTAATCAATCTGCAGTGTAAATAAAAGCCAGGTGGCGTCCTCAGTTAATTGCAATACTGTTAAAGTAGTTTTCTGTGTCGTTCTGTTAATAATTAATGGTTATAACGCCATTTCTGGAATTGGAAGACAGTTCTCACAGTCAGGGTTAATACTCGTGTGACCGGTTATTTGAAACAGAACATCGACCCAGCTGTTAATTTCCTTTATGGCTGGTTGTTTATTTCTCATTCATTTTATTGCACAGACTCCTTCACATGTAGGATGGAGTTCTGACCACTGTCCCCAACGCAATACATCTATTTCAAGTGCAACTAAACAGTTCTGTAGACTACTTTTCCAAAATATTTAATTGAAAAGGGGGTTCTTGTAATAATTTAATAAGAAAGCTTATAAAGGTTTTATTTAAATATATTTAAAGTTTGAGGTGGAGCCTCTACGTATACTTTTTTCAAATTTTAGCAAACTTGTAAGCCATATTAAATGTTACTACGTAGGTGTTTTAAAGCAATAAATAACTAAATGCTTGAATCATTTTCACGTCAGTTTAAGAGAAATTTTCAATTCTAATCGTAATCCATGCAACCATAAAATCATCAACAATAAAGATATATGATTCAAAAACACAACAGATTGCACAAGTAAAAAAAATACCACTGTGGTGGACGAAACGTTTGAAACATCTACATCCAGCAGATCATAGCACAATAGTCCGGAAATTACTTCTAGTTATATTGATTCTGGCTAAGAAAGCATATTGCAGTCAAAATAGAATATATTAGACGGCTTTGTCTTCTTTCCTATTGTTGCCCCAAACAGAATGCGTGTAAACGCATGTTTTATTCCAAGCACTCTAAGTATCTGCAAAGATTGTGAAAACTTTGGCATGTGAAATTTTGGTCTAAAAAGGAAACACATGTCAAATATTTGGTTCAGAAACATTTGTCTAGAATTTGGGAGAGCTTCTGGAACCTTGTCTTCTTTATTAGACTTTTAGGGCAATCAAGCATCTTGTAAACTTTCAGGGAAATGTTGGGTTAATGCCTTTATCATCAGCAACTTGAATCAGAGGAAATCAAACTGGCGTTAGGTTTAAGAACGTCTAGTGTGCCAGTGCACTTAGACATTATCACAATGCACGAAACTTTTAGACTATATAAATTTCCGCATTAAGATCAAATGCCTTTAATTATCTTTATAAATTGAATGTGTAACAGCTATTTTTACAAGCAATTTCTATATGTTTAATTAGAAGATAACTAAGATTTTTATCTAAGAAAATGTTGTAAATTTAAACAACGTACGCTTTTTAACAGTATTTATATTCTAGATCAGGCATGGGCATTCTTGACCCAATATGTCACCATGTGCATACGACCTTCATTCCTCCCATTCTCGTTTGCTGTTTACGAAATACGAGCAATCCTGTAAGTTATAACAATGATGGAATACTTTATACGCAATTAAGAGATACATTCCACATGAGATAGTCGGACATTTAGGGAAAAATGGGCGGTTCAGGTGCAATACTCAATACTTGCAATTTGAACCTTCTCTATTTAGTACATACTTCATAGATAAAGGAGGATTGTATCCCCACTCAAAAATTGGATACCAAGTTTTCAATGCTGCTCTTGATGAATACTCCTCGAGTGTTACGCCACTGGAATATATGTTATAAACAGCAAACGAGAAGGGTGGAGGTCACTTGATCCGTGGAGTCGAGAATGCCTATCTTGCTCTAACGTAAGAAAAAAAAATCAGATTATCAAATAGTGACGAGGCGCCAAGGTAGAACATATGATAGGATATTTAATACCACGACCACCTTCACTTTAAAACAATAGCAAAACTGAAAACGGATAACTGCGGTTGCAATGCCATCTATCCGCATATAGTAAACGTAGTAGACTGGACGGCACCCAAGCTCCATTTGCTTGCCGCGGAGCTAAGTGATATGGTTTAAAGAGATGAGAGACCTCAAAAGGTCTGTACTTCGCCATATGATAACGGATGGCAGAGAAGCTAGGGGACGGCACTATGATTCCATTTGCTTGGCGTGAAGCGAAGGAAGTATGATAAGGGGATGAGACTTGAAGGCTACTACCCACCACATACCGTCAACGAGGCAGGTACCTAAATTAACAGATCCATCGCAACAGGTTCATTTTAAAAATAGCTACGAGAAGATTTTATGCATGCTGTACACACAATAAATAATCTTTCCTGTGAGATTATGTTCTAGTATGAATTTTTGTTTGTCTCTAAGTTAATAAAGTCTTCTTAACTTAACAAATTTATGTTCTATCAAGGGTTGAAGATACATATCACCGATCTGGAAATATGAAGGATATGTTGCGCAACAATTTGTACACATCAAGAAACAGGGTGCACTCAACCGTAAATTGTAGAAAAACTTAGGTAATGAGCAGCATGCAAAGATCCTTTATTAGCCTGATTTCACAACGTCAAGGGCGGCGAGTTTGGCACATTCGCTCTTCGCCACTTTGTTGCATGCGCACCACGCCTTCCGGAAGATTTAATCGTTATGCGTTAGCTGTATGTCCCAATGCCACCCTTCCTGTCTTTACTTTCTTCTCTCTCATTGCCCTTCAAGGTCTATGGAGCGAAAGAAGCTCTCTACTTGGCGGATAGCTGCCGTAATCGTTACCAAGGCAATAACATGACCTCACTGTCATTCACAAGGGCTGAAACTGGCAGCCCAAAAATGGGCAAGAGAACAAACCTAATGTTTTACGTGACGACAGCATGCGCAGAAAGTTGAACCTAGATTGTTGGATTAATTTTGTACAGGGTGCATCTACTTCCTTCTCTTAAAGGATAAACCCTTTCCCCATACCTTTCTTATTTTTTACTTTCTCTACATAGAGTATATATTAACATAGGTAGAGAAGGTATTGCACTCAACCCAAAAATTCGATAACGAGATGTCGCCAAAAAAAATAATTTTTAGGAAAAGGTCCGTGTATGTCCGTGTCTATGAACTCAAAAACGAGAGGTCGGTTAAATACCTTACTTGGTATTTAAGTTAAGTATCTCCCAAAGACGCGACACGAAGATTTTGAGGAAAATCCCCCCACCATAAACTACCCTTTACATGAAAAATGTGTCGAAAATATTGATTTTCTCAAAAATGGCTGTAACAATTTTGATTAAAATTTCTATATTAAAAACATTTGCACGACAAATAAAATGTATATCTTGAATTTTCTGGGAATAGCCTCTGAAGAGCTCTTCGTTCTGGATGAATTATGCTGAATTTTCCATATCGGGCGAACCATTAAGAGACAAAAACTTACCACATAAAAATGTAGTTCTCGTTAAAACACACAATTTATATCGTATATATTTTTTCGTAGCCATTTTAGTTAATTTCTTGTTATTGTTTTTAGTTTTAAAATACTTGAACTTTTCTCATTGCGGGTATTTGTAAATTCCGGGCAATGAAAACAAACGGATTTCAACCACATGGCAACCAGCCTTTAAAATATTTTACTATCACTTTAATCCAATGTATTCTCTAATTTCCCTTCCAGTTATAATAAAGCAAGTATAAGACCATTTCTACTAATGTTCATCTCGATTAGCATAAAGTACATACAATAATTCGATACAGATATGTAGAGAAAGTAAATTGAATGGAACATATAACATTTTTTAAGTTTCACTAGATAAAGAAATCAGTTATTTATCATTTGTTTTCCTATATGTATGCTGTAACCTAAGATAATTATGGCGTATGTTAATTTTGTGGTGTAGCAAATAGTATTGCTCCATGCATGCAGTGGGTAAACATATAACCTTCTTTAGGGCATAATGCCGAGAACAGAAATAATCTAACATGTAAGCCATCGATTCCTGCGTTTCTGTCTGCCCAAGAGGAATCTTTATTTATAGAAAGTGGCGGAATGAGTGTTTAGTTTACGGAAAAATCTGCACTCAATAAGCAAATCTACTAAAAAAATAAATACTCTTGAGATTCGCACCACACCCAACACTAAGGTAGATCCACAAATCAATCTACACATTTTATACTCGTCCCCGCCACTCTTTGACGCTGAACATACGGAAATGTGACAGGAAATGCGCACACGAGAAGTCGCAGCACCAGCATATGCCTACTAAATGGAGGGGAATGGGGGCCAGACCAAAGAAAAAAACTTAAGTTTAGAGTGGCTACCACAAGGGAAATCGAACCCTGGCTCTACCGAATGGAAAATTCACACATTACCTCGCATTTTTAATTATTTTCTCATTATTTTATCCCACATCGGTAGGGCTCGGAAGTTTATGAAATTTAATTTTTCTGAGACATCGCAGAAAATCCCGGTTGGAATACAAGATGAATGAAAATGGTTTAGTTTTTTTGTTTTTTTTTATTTTATTTTTCGGCACTTAATTATCTACTGGCGACTTAGAAGGAAATGTTCACACTTATGTTGCATTTGTTTCCTTTTTCGCCGCCAGAATATACTTTTTCAATATTGCAGACAAAGCAATCTCTTGATTCTGTTTTACTTTCTGTATCAACTACGTACATTGTACATAGTAGAAGACCTATTCTACCAAAATATTCGATGCCGAGATTTAATCATAAATGTTTTCAGACCCCTTGAATCCAAACAAAAAACGCATGTTTAGAAACATATCCGCGTGTGTGTCTGTAGACAGCATAGCTCAAAAACAAAAAGTCCGTTAAATACCAAACTTGGTATTTGAGTATCGTACAAGGATGCGACCGAAGATTTTCAGGAAAATTCTTCTACCGTCAACTACCCTTCACATGGAACATTTTCAAAACTTTGCTTTTCTCAAAAGTAGATCTAGCTACTAGCTACAAAATTAGCTTTTTGATTAAAATATTTTCATGACAAACGAAATGTATATTTTGAATTTTCTTGGAAAAGCCTCTGAAGACCTCTTCATTCTGGATGGCTTTTATGCAACTGGTAAACCATAAGAGATAACACAAAATCTTACTGCATAAAAATTATAGATATCGTTAAAACATACAATTCATGTCATTTAAACTTTTTGTAGATCTAAGCGGTTCCAAATTATTCCTTGTTATTGGTTTCAAGTTTAAAATACTTAAACTGTTCTCAAGCAAAGATAACTGAATTTCAATTGTTTTACAAAGCGATAACTTTTAAAAGCTTTGACTATTGCGTCAGCCTAATGTATTCTTATTTCCCTTCAGCCTACAAGGAAGGAAGTAGCAAGAAAATTTCTGCGACCGCTTATCTCGATTAGCATGATATAGATAAATGAATAGTCTTTTGTAACCGTAGTTTGTTTGCAAAACAGATAGAGGAAATCATATGAATTTAACACCTCAGAATTTTTGTGAAATGACGCATTATAGCCTAGGTTATGTAGCTCTTTAATGTATTTGTGGAAAACCTTTGATTAAAGACATTGCCTATTTCAGCTGTGCACCCAGCGTATCAGTTGAAATGCAAAGGTTTTCAATGTAGAAAACTATTTTTCAGAACAAAAGTTTGAGACACTACAAATATCTTATTTTATTCTTTATTTACTGCAATGTTCAGTAAAGAAGATCTACATTTTCAAAGTCACATTCTTCACACTATGTATAATTTTCATAAATTTAATACCGTTTAATAGGTCATTTTTAGTAACTTTAGTTCATATTTTCATAACCTAAGGTCAATATATAGGTGATATATTTTACTTTATTTAGCACGTATGTACAACGTATATAGTGGATAGAGAAGATTTGTATTCAACCCAAAAAATCGATACCGAGATTTCATCAATTTTTTTTCAGACCCCCCTAAATGCCTCCCCCAAAATCATTTTTAGAAATATATCCACTAGTGTGTGTGTGTGTGTGTGTGTGTGTGTTTGGCAGTATAGTTCAACAACGAAAAGTATTTAAGTTCAGTATCTTCCAAGGCGACCCAAAGATTTTCTAGAACAGCCCCACACTCCCAAGCACCCTTTAAATTGAACATTTTTAGAATTTTGATTTTCTCAAAACTGGCTATTCAATCAAAATATCAGATGTTTAAGATATGGTCATGACAAATGAAATATATATCATGATTTTATATAACTGTTAAACCTACTACACAAAAAATAACAATCTCGTTAACACGCATAATTTATGCCAAATTCATTTTTGTAGAGATTCCAAGTTATTGTTTGTTATTGGTTTCAACTTTAACTACTTAAAGTTTTCTAAAGCAGGAAGTCATCTTTCATTCCATCTCTCGTTTGTTTTACTTCTATCAACCAAAGAGAACCGAGTGTTAATTGCTTCACAGAGCGAACGGCTTTTAAGAGATTTGGCTTCCGCTTTAGCCTAGTGTATTCTCTTATTTCCCTTCTACTTATAAAGAAGCACATAACATAATTTTTTCTAACGTTTATCTCGATAAGCATGATATGGATAAAAGCATGCTATTTGTAAGAAAAAGTTTCATGGAACAGAAAGTCATGTAAATGGAACACACCATATTTATTTTTTCAATATTTTAGTTCAGAACTTCTAAGATCTAATCATCGACATCACTTAAAAGTCTCAGAACCATTAAATGCACCTCCTACAGTGAAATCACTCTTTCAGACTAGCCCGCAGTAATAAGTGAGCACGAGTCCACTAGTTGACTTTCGGAACGGTTTACAGGTGCATATGGACCTGCCAAATACCGAGGTCTACTCATGACCGGTTTAAAGTCCTTGAATTAACCTCCTGGCTTCAGGAGATGTTTACTGCCTCGCAATTATGAGGCTGTATTCTACTTTCCGAAAATAATAGCCCATCTTCTTTGCATCTTGTGCCATTTTTAACCTTCACAAACATAAGGAAGCATAATTCTCCTACAAACCAGTTTCACAAAAATAAACCACAAGTCCAACATGTTATAGTGAACTCGCTCTCCATGCAAAATCTATGTTAGAAGGTAATGTAATTCAGCATACTGCCTGAACGTTGGGCCACCATTAAAATTAAAACACTATTTAAAGACACAATGACACACGTAACCTGTGCAACATCAAACTAAGTATTCGCCAATTCTTAGAATGCAATCATTATACAATAAACATTGTTATATTTCATATGAATATTAACAGTTTTGCTAAATCCTGTTATTATTTATTACCAATTGTAGATTGATAGATTTGGTATACATGTAAATCAACGTTACCAACTTGGTATGTTCTGCTATTATTTTCTCTACACGTGCTATGTATATAGTGCATAGAGAAGGTTTTGTATTGCTCTCAAACATTCAATACCGAGATTTCACCGGAAATACATGTTTTGAAAAAGGTCTGTGTGTGTATGTGGGTGGACAGAATAGCTCAAAAACAAAAAGACCGTTAAATACCAAACTTGGTATTTAAGTTTGGTATCTTCTAAGGATGCGACACGAATATTTTCAAGAAAATCCCCCCCCCCAACTACCCTTTACATGGAACGTTTTTCGAAAATAATTTTCTCAAAAATGGCTAACGATTTTGATTAAAATATCGTATATTAAAGATATTTACCTGATAAATAAAACGCATATCTTGAATTTTCTGGAAATAGCCTCTGAAGACTACTTTATTCTGGATGAATTTTATGGAATTTTGCATAACTGCTAAACCGTAAAAGATTGGCAAAAACTTGCCACACAGAAAATGTAGAGCACATTAAAACACACAATTTATGTTATATACATGTTTTTTTTTTTTTTTTTTTTTTTTTTTTTTTTCGTGGAGTTGGTCGTTTTTCAGATATTCCTTGTTATTAGTTTCAGCTTTAAAAACATACTTTTCTCATACAGGAATTTGTCAACCCCTGTCCATAAAAACAAAGGAACTTCAGCCACATAGCAACCAGGCTTTTGACTATCCCTTGAACTTACGGTACTCCCTTATTTCGCTTCACTTACAATGAGGCAAATAATAAGACTATTTCTGCTGCTTTTTTCGAGATTAACATGAAGTAAATAGAAGCATAAGCTTTCTTAACAAAGTTGCAGAGGTGTAGAGAAAGTCATTTGAATGGAACACATCAGATTCTTTTGTGTTGTGCTATGATTTATTTTGTAATAATGTTGTGATGTTCTTTTAATTTATTTTTTAATCAAAATGGTATTGTAAATTTTAAGTGAACACTGTAACTGGGGACACCTGCAATGTTCACATTATAGATAAATAAATCTTAAAGATCACAATGGTAGCGTTATTCATTTCCGTACATTACAACGAAAACATGTATTTTGAGGGCTTTTCAACAAGATATTCATGGCAAGAAAAAAATTTAATTGCAACTGAAAGCTGACCACTGTCAGAGAAGTACGATGTTGACACGCTAAAGGGCGGGCTGAAGTAACTGCAGTAATATCGGAATGAAAACATTTATAGGGTATTGCTGTAGTAATACAAACTTAAACTCGGTGTGCATGCTAAGTTAATTGGACGATTTGTTGACTAGCTACTCCTGCTACCAGATATTAAATTTTGTGCCTGGCATAATATTTTCTCTACCAAATACCATGTAGGTAGGTACACAGTTGAAGACAAAGGTATTGTATTCTATTAAAAAAATTTGATACCCAGTCTCCACCGAAAATACATGTTTTAGGGTCTCCTTACTAAAAAAAATTGTTTTGGACACAGTGGACCCTAAAACGTGTATTCCCAAATCGAATTATTGGGGAGAATGCAATACCTTCTTTACCTGTAAAATATTCTAATAAAACGTGTCTCCTATTAGGGGATAGAAAAATATAAGATTGCAAATATGGATAACATTTTGGTTTTAATTCGCTGCTTAAACGCATAAAGAAGCTCCATTTTGCCGTTTAAGCATATAAAAAGTTGTTCTTTGGTACGAGTTTTTACTGCAGTGAAAGGCCTAAGGTAGGAAACTGGTTGCTCGTGCCCACGTCGGTTACTTAAATCAGCAGTCTGTGGTAGTTGCGAGTGAACCTATGGGATGTCCTTATGCCTCCTTCGACTGTTTCAAAAGCTTGTAACCAACGAATAAGTTTACCCCTTTTGAGTTATTAATAATCACAAAATCATCAGAAAACTAAAGTACTGAAAAACCGAAAACGAACTTTTTTTTTTATTTTTTTATTTATTTTTATAGAATTGATAACTCTCTAGGACTTACAAACAAATGCCTAGGGATCAGAAGCCTCTCGGGAACCAACGGCAGAAACCACAGAATGGAGAACCTGGAAGGAGTAATCGGCCCGTAGCCAGGCATGAGCGTCAGGAAATGAATGATATGAAATGCAAGCGAAATGAGTGATAAAGGTGATGATGGAGCAATTGGTGAAACGAGTGGCGGGGGACACCCGAGGAGGACCCAGTCGCAGCTTCGTCCACTTCAAATCCCACATTAGGACGCTTGGGATCGAACCCGGGCCGCATAGGTGGGAGGTCTAACCACAGTTTTTAATCCTTATAGTATGGAACGATGCTCTAACCTAGAGAGCACGTAGAAATATGAACTGTCGATGTACACAATCGTTAGCCTTTTATTTGTTAATCTTGGGTCGACGACCATATTTGTTTTGTTTTTCAGCGACTTCTTACACTGATTGTGCTAACCGTGTGCTAATCTCTTGTTGTACAATCACACGAGGTTCTATCGTCCGGAACTGATCTATCTTAAAGATTAGCAACAAACGAGATATCGGACCGTTTCCCGCTCACATTAGCCGGGAGGGGAACAGTATTTTTCTACTCCGACCTTTTTCACCATTACTCCCGGGAATTTCTGTCAGACGTGGTTTATATGCAATCGCTACTGAAATCCCTTGAGTACCAGTGACAAAATACACGTTCTCAAACGGGAAAAAGCATAGCTATCTGTCCAACTCCAAACAGCTCGCAGACCAAACCAAGTCTGCGTAAAATCGGTATCACAGACTAATTCAAAAGCATTCTACAGCAGGAGCTATATTATCATAAGAAAAACCAGATTTGTAACATTCACAAAATTTCCTCCGGCATCATTTATTTTAAGTGGTTTTTACAAACTATTCCTACAAAGCTTATTTTTGTTAGATGGTTCAGGCAGCTTCATTTTTGCCCTGCATTCGGGATGTTACTTCCCCCCCCCCTTTCTTCTCGGGGATTTCCCCGGGTCGCCAGGAGAATGATGAGCAGGTTTCTGCCATCCCCTGAATTTCTTGTCGCCCCATGTCGTTTCTACTGATATTTCCTTCGCCCATCATTCCCTTGGTTATAGAAGTGTATGCGATAAATCCTCTCGTTAAGCATACAAAGATTGCTTGAAGAAAAAGATTAATGTACTTAAATATTTACAATTAATTTTAATATAACCTGATACAATCGATTGTCCACGTTAAAAGTACACTAAAATGAATTATGAGTTATGCAGCAAGCAAACAAGAAAACCATCATAGTTATGCACACGTGAGATTTTTACTTGTTTGAGAGCTGCTGAGGAGCACCATGCATCGGTTCCAATCGGATCGGCTGAACATTTCGGGAAGGTGAGGAAGAGAAAGACAGGTGAAAGAGCAATGCAGGCGCTTGGAGAAAGTTCATCAAAATCAAGAATGTTCAAATTAGTGAAAATGTATTTATTTTATACCTATAGCCGTGCAATGCACCCAGTGTTATATTTTTCTCTGAATCAAAATTAAACAAAATTCCTTCCGAATAAAAAGTTTCTCAGGCTATTGCCACAAATCAGGATGTACACACACACTCACACATATACAAACACACAAAAACACACACTTAAACATGTATTTCAATCATAATCGTTGGTCTTTTGAGAAAATAAGAAACAAAAGGTAGTTTGGGGAGAGGAAATATTACTGAAAACCTTCATTTAGCATCCTTGGAGCATACTAAACTGAATACAAAGTTTTGCCTTTTTCGGACATTTCGTTCTTACTTTTCTACCCAAAAATTCGTTAGACATTTCACCGGAAATACAAATTTTAGGGTTCTCTGTATAAAACCAAATATTTTTTGAAAAAAGGTACGTGTTTGTGTGCCCGTATACCTGTGAACACGATAACTCAAAAACGAAAAGTCGATAAAATACAAATTTAGTATTCGAGTTTAGTATCTTCCAAGGATGCGACACGAAGAGTTTAAGGAAATGCCCACCAAAAACTACACTTACCGTGGAAAAAAATCCGAAAATGTTGATTTACTCAAAAACGGTTATAATGATTTTGAGTAAAATAAGGCTATATAAATAATAAATAAAATGTATATCTTTAATTTTCTGGGATAACCTCTGAAGCCCTCTTCATTCTGTCTTTTGCATAACTGATTAGACGTAGAGATTAAAAACTGTTAATGGAAATGGAATTCAGTAGTTTATTGTTCCTGTTTATCTTTGGATTGTCTTTAAATCCCCCCCATCTCTATCTCTTTCTCTTTCACATCTATCTACTCTTTCATACTTTCTGCTCTACGGAGAATATTCCTGGTTGAAAAAAAAAATTCACCCTCCTGCCGAGATCGAACTCGGAATCTCTGGATTTGAAGATTATAGGCAGCTCTCGTTACCATAATCCAGTGGCGTAATTAGCAGGTGCATCCAGAGTATCTAGACATGCCTGAAATATAAGGGGGGGGGGATATATGAAATTAGTGAAAAAAGGAAAAAAATAGAAATGCTAAAAAAAATTAGAATTGCAAATAGGAGTGAAGCAACAGTATGAAGTCTTCTAAATTAAATTAATCTTACACCTTAATGTACATGATCATAAATATAAACCCAAAGCTGTGAAACAACAATTAAAAGACAGTCTACACACCTAATAGAAACGTAGACAATAGAATCGCTATTTATAAACTAGCCCTTTTTTCAGACTAAGAGAAACGTACGCACACAAGCTTGAAAATGACAGGTGGCGGGAACAATGGCAACCTGTCGGTGAAACAATCATTTTGCGAAAGGCAATCACCAACAGTTGTGAGTGTAGATGTAAACCTGGATGGAAAGCCTGAGCAAACCGAAGTACTCTTAGGGCGTGTGCTGACAGTACTCTTGCACTTTAATAATCCAATAAATTTAATGAATAGTATTTAAAATGAATAATCAAGAGGGTAATAAAACAAGAGGGCAGAAAATACCATTTGTTACTAAATGACTCACACTATCAAGTTTTTAAATTAAGCATATAATACAGAGTGTATTTTAAATGGTGTCAGACTTTTCAGGGACGCCCTACCAACATCAAAGGATTATTTAAAGTTCATATAAACATGGATCTGAAAAATAATTTATTGCTGAATCATAAGACAAAATTAAAGGTTATAGAAACTGCTTGAAATGACTTCCTCCTACTTCGATGAAGCGCAAAGCCTGCATTCCATGATATCGCGTACTCTGTTGAAAATTCCTGCTTTGTTTCGTAGTTGCTCAAATTGAGGATACGCTCTCTTAAAGTGTCACGTAAGTGGTACAGCAATCGCTTAAACCAGGTACTTTAAATGTCCTCTAAACTAAGATTATCCACTGAATTCAAATCAGGAGATGGTTAAGGCCATGCAATGAGTTTCCCTTCAAACAATCCATTTATGAGGAAATTTAACCTTGAAGAAATTGAGTTATTTTGCAGAAGGAGCTGGCGAAACATTCTTTGAATGGCGCCCAGAGGCATCTCATCAATTAAAGGATACAACTCATTTCTGAGAAACTGTAGATGCTTGTGCATCAACATGCGGAGGACAAAAATAGGACCAATAAAGTGATCGTGAATGAGTCCACCCCAATCGTTTCGGTGGAATCTCGGTTAATGCCTACCCCGTAGTACTTCATGGGGGGGGGGGTTTCATAGGTTTCGTTACGAGTATTATGAAAATTGAAGACGCCGTCGCGAGTAAGCTCAGCCCCATCAGTTAACAGGGTGCAGGCTGAGAGAACTGTGCGGGCATGGCACAATTCTGTAACATGCGTTGGCAGAAAGTTCGTTCTGATTCAGAAGTTCCTCACTTAATCCTTATACCCGCTGAAGGTGATACGGATACAGAATAGTTTCATGCAAACTCTAGATATTCTTGTGACCTACGCCTTCCTTTGATGCAGCGCGTCTTTTGCTATCTGATGGGTTTACGTCCATATCACGAATAACACTTGCTTCACGGTCACTGCGTCGTACCTCTCCTTATCTCCCAACATCCAAAATACTCCTTCCTCTCTCTCTCTCTCTCTCTCTCTCTCTCTCTCTCTCTCCGTAGATGAATTTGTGAGAATGTTCGGGCACCTGTTTTCATAAAGTTCACGTGTTTGTGATGCATTCCCATCTGCATGCATGTAATCATATCGGTCTGTTCATTCACAGAATACATTTTCTTCCGCCTTCCGTAAACAACCAACGAGCAATCATACAATCACCCCACATTTTAAATGAATTATTAATTCTTAGCCATATAACAATCAATTAACGGGAAAAAACAACTTTAATTTCAGTAATTAGTACTATAGATGTATTTTCTGTGGAGTAACAACTATTTTGGCAGTCTCAATTAAAACTCAAAGCGTTTTGGCAACCATGTACCTCTACAACTCTAATGTATTCGAATTCTGTACATAGGCATTGCATATCCTGTTTTAATATTTTAATAATATGATTTGAAATTAGAACGTTTTATTTTGCCCATATCCTTAAGAAATAATACGACTTTAACAATAGTGAAAGCATTATCAAAATGTGCGAGGTGGTTTTCAAATTACCCTACCCTATATTATGCGCGCGCGCGCGCACACACACACACACACACACACACACACACACATTCTCTTTTTAATATACTAGTTATTTAAAATCACACATTAAAATTGAGAGGTAGCATATTTTGTTTTAAGGGTTAAGTTCACGAGATCAGATAAGACAGTCCCGAAAAAAAATATCCACGCCACTGGCTCCAGCTCGAATACATCCCTGTTGCATGTTCAGCTGCTTTAACAGCAACAGACAGCAGAATAATAAAAAGCTCAGTCACCGTTTACAGTCATCAGAACAAGGCGCTTTACTAGTAGGTATAATACATATTCTGGTTTGATTTTGTGTAAGAAGTAAGCATGGCATCGTGCGTTAAACTTACTGTCCACCAATTCGGATGTAAGTACCATTTTGTCCATACTTCAGTGTTACCATTTGTCATTTAACTTTTACTGTATCACGTTACCTTAATTGGTTTATTTTGGGTGTAACCAATTTAAAAAGTTAACTTCCAAATATATGCATAGATCCAGGATTATCAGAATTGACACTATATTTAACCCATTAATACCGGAATTATTTTGATATGTATGCGTTTCGAATGGCCGTGAGATTAAGGAAAGATGAAATGGACGGGGAGAGTTCAAGTAAAATAATCGATGTGATGGCATGCCTGAATGAGGACGTAGTTGCATGAATTTTGCATTTTGTTCTGAAAAAAAAAAAAACACTGCAAATTTTACTTTAGAAAGTCAGTATAACCAGAAATTCAAAATTAAAGTCATTAAAAAGCAATAACAACAACAAAAACGTCATGGCTTTAACAAAACTTTGTGTAAAATACGCTTAAGTAGGTTAAACTGTGGTGAAATAAATGTAAACCATAATGTTAATTTGTTATATATGCGGCCGTTTTTCTCGCTCGTGTTATATTATTTATAGGTCGCCTTATATATTCAAAATGTCTTAATTATATCCATAACGTCTCTGCACGTTATTAAAACATTTATGAAGTTAAACTTACACGTGGAACTTAAATTAGAGCTTTTAAATAAACTATTGCGATGTAACTCTCGTAAATTCATGTGAAAAATTGAGTTCTACATCCATCGTGATTGGAACATATACGTATCTCCCTAAACCTTCCCAAGCAATAATACTGATCATGGATTGGTTTTATTAGGCGCGTAAGGTAGCGTCCCAAGTTCACAAAGCGTCACAACCTTTCCTCAAGGTCTGCTCCTTTGAAGAATCCCTCAACCACATTGGTTAAAAAAAAAAAGCCTTGAAACGCTTTCTCTTTGCCTGCAGTTTCAGTCTGCATCGGCTTTCTACACAGAATCTTACCACTAACATTTCTATAATATATAAATCTGAATAACTCGTAACACGCTTTGACTTTGACCTTAACTACGTACAACCGGAATTTATACTTACTATTTATTGTATTTAATTATCGTGAGTGATCAATTGCTTATATCTTGGCATATACAATTGCTGAACACAAACCCACAATGCCGTCTGTCTTAATTCAACCGTTGGTTAATCTGGAACAATTAATAGTGGAAGCTGAATCTCACGGACTTCTATGATATAGCTTAAGGTGCGATTACGTAAAATATATGAAAATCCATGTTCCTGTCTACGACAGAACTCTTATTAGAGCACAAGAAAAAGTATGCTAGTAGTACGTTGCTTTACCCAAATAAATGGAAATATTTGTTTCAGAAATATTTTATGCAGACTAAACAGTCATTCTTATTCTCTCATTTTAGATTCAAAACTCTACAAGAAACAAAATGTTTAAAATAGGGCATATTTGGAACCCTTTCGAGTCATATTGATATTTTAAACCATTTTTCTTCATTTTAATATCTTTAAGCAGGTATACCGAACGCTGGAACGAAATTGTCGAATGGGGCCGGGCAGTCTAGACCAGTCTTTGCCTCTACGATACCCTTCTTGCTCTTGCCCTTGACTAGAGTCGCAAGGTCACGTGATACAGGCGGAGAGCAACACAGCGACTTAGGGCTACCGCTCTGCCTTTTTTTTTTAACTTAAAGGTATTCAGTCCCAGTGGCTTGTCCGGACTTCGGCGCTGTATTTCTTTTTGCTCTTTTTTCCAGTTTTCCTAAATTTCCTTTCTTGGCCTATTTGACTTACCGCTTGCTTTATGCTTCCAAATTCACATACATACACACATTAGCACACAAACATCCACGATCCCCTGCGCCACAAAGCACCAAAGCTAGGCACTTTAGTGAGCGCGGCCACGGGGACCGCATAATTTACTCAGTATGAAGTAATATTCTGTTGTAAGTGCGGTGAGTTCTTCGCCACTACAACGCGTCTTTGCCAATATACCTGTTCTTGCAAGGGCCTGCTCTAGAACAAAGTTACCCCACATTCGTCTTCTCAGGACACGAGAAAGCCCTGAAAAAGTATCTTATCTAGGTAAATCATCATAATGGAGGATTAAGCTCTGGATCTCTTGCACGTGCCAAGTTGATATTACTACCCCCACACCAGTGGGCTGTAATATACTTTTGGGTGAATAAAATTCGGTAACTCACAAAACTTCACGCTATAAAAAGATTTTAATGGATTAGCGTTCTTTTATTTTCTTCCTTCCCCCATTTTTCCCTTTCACAGTCTTTTCTAAAGATTTCAGTAAAAAGCACTAAAAAGTTTAGTTTCGTCTTTAATAACTTTTCGTTTGAAGAGCTGATTTACATTTTACAGAAAAGTCCACTGAACTCTCACAAGGAACTGTATTAGTTACAATATCAGTGGATACCACAGCCCCGAACATTTTGCCTCTACGTCAAGTTATACTTTTTCAACCGCGTATCTACCAGTAGTAAATAGAGGAAGCATTGCATTTCAACTAAATTTGATAAACATTCACCGCAAGTACACGTTTTGATGATAATAATAACAATAATAATAAAATATTTTAGAAAAAAAAAGCGTGAATGCATAATCTAAAAACGAAATGCTGAATAAATGCCAAACATGCTATTTATTAGATCAGTAGCGCTGTACTGGAATGTGTCAAGTTGGATCCCGCCCAAACGAATAGAGCTTTTCAATCCCGGTTATAGGACCAGTGTCCACTCAACAACGTGAGGAAAGTGAGAAGCTGCGATAGGCAGCAATCCTAGTCTCGTGAATTAGCTTCCTGGTTGAAGGCTACGTGATGCTTGCTACCTCACCTCTCCGAATCAGGTTGGATGGTCGCCTATCTCTGCCGGATGTGAGCGTGAGGCCGGCAGTCGGGTTGGCAGGCCCAGACTCCGCGCGGGCTTAGCGTCACATGGCGTATTTTGTATATATCTTTCACGAAGGATTTCAAGAACAGCCAGCCACCAAACTCGGGTTAAGAGGTCCGTAAAAGTGCTGCTTAATGGGTGAAATGTCTAATGCATTAAGCTTCTCAAATGTTAGTTCGTTTCAAATAAATATGAGAATAGAGGTATTATTTTTCTATTTTTACTTTCTGCTCCTACCTATTCTGACGAAGGAATACATAGTCGGCCAAGGAATACATAGTCAGGCAGGTTTCATCAAGCTGGGCAGGTAAAAAGAAAAACATGGTTTATACTAACTGCTGGCAAGAGTTAGGTTTAGAGCAGATATGGCAGGAAGGGGAAGCCACTTATACTTCGGGCTGTAAATAGTCTAACCGTTACCTTATAATGCGACATCCTAATACTTAAAACTGCACGTACTCCAAACTACTAATGAAATAATAAAACTCACCACTTAAAAACTTTTCGGAAATGTTCACGTATTATTTCAACCATTATGTAACAGACTGTTCCGTTGTTTTTAAAATAGCTAGATATATTTTCGAACGTCTACAGCCTTTCAAATTTATACATACTTTTACTACTAATTATTATTAAAATTATTATTATTATTATTATTATTATTATTATTACTAGTGTTACATCACTGTGCTTATAACCGTTAAAACGTATGCTTTTAACAAGCCTTATAGATGACTTTAGCTGTTCTTTTAGTAGTTTATGTTATGTATTTGCCAATTTATTTCGCTTTTAATTGCCACAACGATATACAATTTGAAGTGTTCCATTCACATGACTTTTTAATTAAAATCGCTTATATTTAAGATATTTTCATTACAAATAAAATATATATCTTTAATTTTCGGGGAAGTGCCTCTAAATACCTGTATTCTGAAGGATTTTCTGTTTAATTTTGCATAACTAGTAAACCGTAAGCTTGCAACACAAAAAATGTAAATTGGCCGTTTGAGATATTGCTTGTTATTGGCTTCAGTTTCTCATACGGAAACATGTCAACTTTTGGTCAGCAAAGAAACGTATTTCAATCCAATAGCAACCACATTTTAAAACATGGGATTGTCAATTTAACCAAGTGTGCTCCCTTTATTTCCTTATAAGGAACTAAGTAATATAACTGTTTCTGCTTGCGTTTTTCTAGATGAACATGGAGTGGATAGAACAATAAGCTTATTAACAATAATTAACAGAGATGTAGAGAAAATCATGTGAATGGAAGACATCCATTTTTTTTTTTATTTCGTTCCATTGTTCGCTCTAGGTTCATTTATGGTTTTTTGCCATAGGCATTTTTATTTACACCGATTTTTTATTTTGTTTTTTTATTTCCGACTTATTCTTATGATTTTTATTTCTGGCCTTTGGCTGTAGTTGTTTTATAAGCGCGCTAATAACCAGGAAGTTGAGCGCCGTTAGACTCCCAATCATCATCAACATCACACGCAAGAAGTCCAAGCTTTAAAATTCCGTCTATTTACACCCTGATAAACCATAGGATACAGTCCAACAGGATACAATTTTCGGGCTACATGAAATGCTGGGAGAATATTGCTGTTATATGAATCTTAACAGCAGAAAACAGAATCAAACTATGAATAATGTAACAGTTTCAAACTTTGAATATAATAACAATAAAGACTATATACATTTTCAACAACTATTTAAAACACACAAATGAAAATAAATAATTTTATCAGTACCCACAATTTAACAAATCCCCAGCAACTTCTATGTTAAATATCAGTGGTAAATGTAGATACAAATAATGACAAATGCCAGAGTATTAAATTCAAATCCTACATGAAATAAGTAAAAGAAAACATGAGGCATTTATCAGTCTGTGGTGCCGAATAAATGTTCATTTTTGGTGCTCTTGGCAAAAGGGAAAAATCTGATGTGTACCATTCACATGAATTTCTCTATATCCCTGCAACAAATTATTCTTAAAAAGCTTATACTTCTATTTACTTTATGCTAATCAAAAAAACATTAGCATAAATAGGCTTGTTACTTGCTTCCTTGTAAGTAGATGTGAAATAAGGGACTACCATAGGTTAAAGTGATAATCAAAAGCTGATTGCTATGTCAATGAAGTTCCTTTGTTTATATGGATAGGAGTTGACAAGTTCCTGTATGAGAAAAGTATACGTTTTTCATAGCAGAAAGCAAAAATAAGGAATGTCTCAGAAACGACGAACTCCACGAAAAAAATTTATATAACATAAATTGTGCTCTACATTTTTTGTGTAGTAAGTTTTTGTCCATCTCTTACGGTTTAGCAGTTATTCAAAATTCAGTAAAATTCATCCAGAACTCTTCAGAGGCTATTCCCAGAAAATTCAAGATATACATTTTATTTGTCAGGTAAATATTTTTAATATAGGAAATTTTAATAAAAATCGTTAGAGCAATTTTTGAGAAAATCAAATTTTTCGAAAAAAGTTCCATGTAAAGGGTAGTTGGGGTGGGGGTATTTTTCTCAAAATCTTCGTGTCGCATCCCTGGAAGATACTAAACTTAAATACCAAGTTTGGTATTTTACCGACTTTTCGTTTTTGAGTTATCGTGTTCACAGACACACGGACACACACACACGTACCTTTTTGTGAAAATGCATTTTTTGGATATTGGGGACCCTAAAACATATATTTCCAGTGAAATCTCGGTATCGAATTTTTTGATGGAGTGCAATACCTTCCTTATATACTCTATACATAGTGCATATAGAGAAAGTAAAAAATAGCGAAAACAAAGCAAGTTAAACCTAAGAAAATCGACCCGAGACCTGAGGCCACTGGTATCAAGTTCAGAACTTACATACTAGTGACAGAGAGAGTACCGCGCCGGACACAACCCACTCAAAAACTAAAGGGAACCGTGTGGCGAAATTTAGAAACATATAAACAACTGCCAAAAGCCCAAAGCAGATGTCAAGGTTTCACTATACATAATTGGTAAGCTGTAAATGTGCCGACTCGGCATAGACTTCAAGACAAACTTATTCAGTAGTTTATAGCTTATTTTTGTTAAGGATATTGACTCATGCTTTAATAACTGAAAGATTTAAGATATAAAAATCAGATGTGTTGCATTCACATGCCTTTCTCTACTTTGTAACAAATTATTGTTAATAAGCTTATTCTTCTATTTACTTCATGCTAATTGCGAAAAAATTAGCAGAAATAGTCTTATTACATGCTTCCTTGTAAGTAGAAGCGAAATATGGGAGTATCATAGGTTAAAGTGAAGTCTAAAGCTGGTTACTAGGTAACTGAAGTTCCTTTGTATGGACATGAGTTGACAGATTCCTGTATGAGAAAAGTACAAGTTTTTCAAAGCTGAAACCAAAAACAAGGAATATCTCAAAACGATCAATTCCTCGCAAAAAAGTTATATAACATAAATTGTGTGTTTTAATGTGCTCTACATTTTTTGTGCGGTAAGTTTTTGTCCATTTCTTACGGTTTAGCAGTTATGCAAAATTTCGTAAAATTCATCGAGAATAAAGTCTTCAGAGGCTATTCCCAGAAAATTTAAGATATACATATTATTTGTCAGGTAAATATTTTTAATATACGATATTTTAATCAAAATCGTTAGTGTCATGTTTGAGAAAATCAAAATTTTCGAAATAAGTTCTATGTAAAGGGTAGTTGGGGGGGATTTTCTTGAAAATCTTCGTGTCGCATCCTTGGAAGATACCAAACTTAAATACAAAGTTTGGTATTTAACGGTCCTTTCGTTTTTGAGCTATGCTGTTCACACACACACACACACACACACACACACACACTACACGGACCTTTTAAAAAAAAAAAATATTCAGGGGGACTCAAAACATGTATTTCCGGAGAAATCTTGGTATCGAATGTTGGATGTAATGTAATACCTACTCTATACACTATGTACATAGTACGTGTAGAGAAAGCAAAAATGGAATTAAGAAACAGTTAGTGCTGTTGAAATGCAATTGGTCTGAAGTTATCTACACTCAAACCTTTAGATATGTCAATACATAGAATATAAAAATTATGTAGAGTTACTGACGAGCAGCTAAACTTCATCTGGTGAGTGATGTCTGCAAACGGCAATAGACTGTACGAATAGAGTATAAGTAATTTCCAAGAGTCTTGTACGCAGCTGGGTAATTCTGCCTTTCCATAAATCGATATTTCGTAAATTCATCTACATTTCAATACATCTACTCAAAGACCCCTGCATACAACAAACCTACTTAACCTCACTAGAAATCATAATCATACATGAATAGAAAATAAATATATACATATGAAGTCTATGTTGAACAACTACTCACAAATCGTATTTATTTCCTGCTGACGTCGCCCAAGATTTCGAAGTCAAATACCCCTAACATTCTGCCATTCTGGCTTGGTGCTTACCTGTAAACAAATTTACAATTAATATCATATATTGTATTAATATATATTGTATTAATATTTCAAAAATAAAATAAGTATATATTTTTAATGTAAGAGCATATAATACAATAACGTATGCATACTATACAACTATTTTCTTGTACATATTTTTAAAACATTAGCAATTGGCAATTTAGTTGCATTCACAAGCTGAAATATTAAAAGTCACCCGTCAGAGATATACTTAATGTATTTTAAATGGTTATTTTGTATACAGGATGAGAAGCGAATAATTGCAAACACTTGCATTAGCATTTGAAGGACGATGTGGTATTATGTTTTGCCTCGCTATTTTCTAAGTTATGTTCATGAGGAACATTTTAGGATATTTTTATGGTGCTATTATTTCCTATCTTATAACTTTCGGTTGTTTACGTAATAGGTCACTTGGTTGACCCTCCTCTGCCATCTGTCCTGCCCAATTATATGTGGTATGATATATGTATGTAAACACAAAAGACAAAAGGCTCAGGACCCCGATTAAATTTGTACTTCATTTATCACAATTCTATTAGTAATAGGACAAAATGAGGCATATACTGTGTTATACGTATTATTCTCTAATAAGTATCAAATTATTTTCTCTTATTCACCCCCCTTTCTGTATTTGTAGAAAAGAGAAAAGCCGCGCAAAGACATTGAAGAGACGCCACTCAGGGACACAAGGCACCAAATATGCGTAATAACTCATATAAATAATTTAATATACAAATGGTGTGAATGAAAACATTTACGAAAATGTAAATCAATTCTGCATCGATGCAAAATAGTGGAAATATTAATACTAATATGTAACTATTAATACTATAATATAAAAACATTATATTTAAATGTGTTGATATTTTTTCATAAAAAAGAGCATGATGGTTAAAATCACAGAGAGGGAAATAGTCTTGATATGGTTAAAAGCTTTCGCGTTATTCGCGTGCTGAAAAAAGCGTCACGTTCTGAAGTGTTTATCTCTTTATCGCAGCCATGAACGTCGATGCACATATTAAGTGAGAATAAATTGGTGGCTAAAAACAGCGCGCAAAATCTTATCATTTATTCAAATTATAGTATAAATTCCTATCTCGGAGACCGCGACTTGAGATCGGCGGAGAAGATTTTACGTTGTTCGCCACTGATGCTAAGCTGAGGCAACACCAGTCCTAGCGCAAAATAAAATTATAATAGCACAACTTATGTTATTTGTGAAGGCTTCATAATAAATCTGTTCTATGTCCGGTGTGACGCATTTAAACGCCCATTATTAATGTATCCTTGCTTCATATGATTCAGGGATGGCCGCACCTGATCTATACGAACTTTTCGCGTTACTCCTAAGGGCTTGATGAAGCGAGTAATTTGCTTAAGCTTATTCTGTTTGATGCCCACAAGTTTTGGTTGCATAGGGCCTTTTAACCTTTACAGAGATGGTAAGGTTTGTTTACTTGACATTTCCCGCAAGCAAACCAAGCGAGCTGGAAATCGTTATATGCAGTTCTCTAATATATACAGTTGTGCTTATGTATATAGTGCCGCACTGCTGCGCAAAACACACGTTCTAGCGTGAAGAAAATGTATGCCTACATACTTACATAATAGCGCAGAATATTATGATTGCGTGGAATCCAGTGCCTATCAGGAAAGTAAATATTATAGGTAGAGGCAAAGGTTCTTGAATTAAAAAACGAAAATGCTTTGCATACATTTGACAAATTTAAATTATGTAAACGCTTATTTTATCGCGAATTTTGAGAATTTCTCATATTTTCTAGAATAGGTTTTTAGCGTATTTTTCATAGAAGAATGTGTATTTATTTCAAGTTACAAAACTAAAACTTTAATTTAACTTTACGTGTGTGCATATAATCAAGCTAGAAGTTGTGAAATAATGTTTAGAATTTAAACGAGTTAGCAGTTAATTAAATAAGGTACTAAGCAAGAAAAATTCTTGTTTCTGAAAATTGGAAGGTTAGTAATAGAACCAAAACTAGAATTTTGTATATATTATATAAAAAAAAGACCTGTAGCTCCCTTCTTTTTATTCTGAATTAAATCGCTGATAGCCAAATGTAAAATATGGACTTGTAGATGGTATGGATTCTAAATGAGAAATATTACACTTTGGAAGCAGAATAAATTCACTTGAGAACATATGGATTCTAAATGTGGAATATTACACTTTGGAAACAGATCAGTGCACTTCTAGGTGACATGGATTCTAATGTTATACAGTAATACAGTAGAGGGCAATTTAAAAGTTTGCTGCATAATCCATTATGCCAAAAGAAAATGATGCTGTAATAATCATAAAATCTTTTGATCATGTATTGACATTTCAAGACTAGTTACTAGGCACAAGAACCTATAAGTGAATTAAATAATGTAAAGACAGCATTTAGCTAACGAAAGTCATTTAAAACTAGTTGCATACGTTTTTATTTTCTTCTTTGTTACATAGAATGTTATGCCACTCTTCAGCAGCTAATCTATGGTGGACACTATAACAAACTAGATGTAGTAACACCAGCTCTCAATTTTCATTTCTATCAAGTTCATTAGTCATTAATTCTGTTCAAAAATTATCACGAACTTACAACAGTTTCAATTCAAAGCCTATCTCTGATTGTAAGTTTCAATTAAAAGCAGAAAAATGCGCATTATTAGCCGTCACCACACCAGCACCTTTTGAGAAGTTATATTATAAAACTGGATGTACTGTGTTTACACGATTTCTCTACTTGTTCTTCTATAAATTACTCTTATCAAAAGTTCATTCTATCAACTGTTGTTAATCCAGAGGAGCTTTTCATATTTTTATATATTTCGTTGTACAATGCAGTTTGTAAAATGATAGTCAATTTTTAAATAGTGTAACTCTATGAGATGAATGAAATTGCAAAATAATGACTAGACAGTTGAGAAAATACGAGTATTTGAAAATTAAAATCATAAGGTGCGTCTTGCGAATTAAAAAAAAAAAAAAAAAATAAATAAATAATAATAATAATAATAATAATAATAATAATGACTAGACAATTGAGAAAATACGAGTATTTGAAAATAAAATCATAAGGTGCGTCTTGCGAATTTAAAAAAAGTGGATACGACATTCGTCATCTCAGGATAAAGGGAAAACCACGAAAAACTCCCTTACACAGGTGACTCACTCGAAAACAAATGTACTGTAATAAGATTTACTTTTCTTTAACAAAGAATGAAGAGAATGAATGCACTTCATGATTAACGGAATATATAGAGTATTCGCATAAAATTCAATATGTACATTTCATTTGTCATGTAAATACTTCCAAAATATAGTATTTTAATAAACATAGCCACTTTAGAACAATAACGAAAATTGACCCATGTAAAGCGCAGTTTGCTATGGGAACTTTTTCGTAAACCTTCGAGTCGCATCCTGAAGATGGCGAAGATAAGTCATTTTTTTTTTTTTTTTTTTTTTTAACTATTCTGTTCACGTATACACACACATTGACGTATTCCTATAATGTCTCTTTATTCCAAAGGTTTTTTGTAGTTCCAGTGAAATGCCGGTAACGAATTTTCGGGTGTAATACAATACTTTCCATGCTTACAGAGAAACCAAAAAACAAGGAGTGCACATGCTATATCACGTATCATACAAACAATTATTGAAGAAAGAAAACGATATTAGATGAAAGATGTTAATTACTTTTTCCACACACGCGTTATGCAAGACGTGTTGGTAAGGTACCCACACTAAAAAATCTGATGTGTTCCATTCCCACGGCTTTCTCTACATCTGTACAATAAATTATTTGTTAAAAAGCTTATTCTTTTATTTACTTAATGTTAATCGAGAAAAAAATAGCAGAAAGGGTCTTATTAATTGCTTCCTTGTAAGAAGAAGGAAAATAGGCGAGTACCATAGGCTGAAATGATAGCCAATTATTTTAAAAGCTGGTTGCTAAAGCTGAAACTAATAACAAGGAATATCTAAACAACGGCCAACACCGCGAAAAAAAATGTATATAACATAAATAATATATAAATAAAAATAAATATATAATATAATGTCTTCAGAGGCTATTCCCAGAAAATTGAAGATATACTTTTTATTAGTCAGTAAATATCTTAAATATAAGAGATTTTAATCAAAATCATTAGAGCCATTTTTGAGAAAATAAAAAATTGGGAATTTTTTTTCCATGTCTTCGGGTCGTATCCTTGGAAGATACCGAACTTAAATATCAAGTTTGGTATTTATCTGTCTTTTCGTTTTTGAGCTATGCTGTCCATAGACACACTCATATCCACCCCTGGACATGTTTCTAATTTTTTTTTGATTCCGGTAAAATCTCCTACATATTACATCTAGGGAAAGTAAAAAGTTGATGTGTCCATTCACATGACTTTGTATACATCTCTGCAACAAATTATTATTATTATTATTATTATTATTATTATTATTAAAAGGCTTATTCTTCTATTTACTTCGTGCTAATTGAGAACAAATTGGTAGCAAGACTCTTATTACCTGCTTCCTCGTAAGTGGAAGAGAAATAAGGGAATGCACTAGGCTAAATCTATAGAGAAATCTTAAACTGGTTGCTATGTGATTGCAATACCTTTGTTTGCATGGACAAGAGTTGACAAATTTCCGTATGAGAAAAATATAAGTATTTTAAAGCTGAAACTAATAACAAAGAATATCTCAAAAACGGTCAAATCCACGAAAAAATGTATATAACATAAATGTAGTGTTTTAGTGAGCACTACATTGTATGTGTGGTAAGTTTTTGTCTATCTCTTACGGTTTACGAGTTCTGCAAACTTCCGCAAAGTCATCCAGAATAAACATGCCTTCAGAGGCTATTCCCAGAAAATTGAAGATACTAATTTTATTTTTGACATAAATATCTTAAACATAAGGGATTTTAATCAAAATCGTTAGAGCCATTTCTTGAGAAAATCAAAATTTTCGATTTTTTTCCATGTAAAGGGTAGTTTGGCGTAGGGGGATTTTTCTCAAAAGCTTCGTGTCACATCCCTGGAATATATTAAACTTAAATACCAAGTTTGGTATTTTACAGACTTTTCGTTTTTGAGTTATCGTGTTCACACGGACGTTTTTCTGAAATACTGTTTCTGGATACAGGGGACCCTAAAACGTACATTTCCGCTGAAATCTCGGTATCGAATTTTTGGTGGAATGCAATATCTTTTCTATACACTATGTCCATAGTAAGTGCAGAGAAAATAAAAATTCAATGCCATTACATTGACAGGGCAGCTAGGTTTTTTTTTTTTTTTTTGTTTTTTTTGTTTGTTTTTTTTTTTAGTCTATCTTTCCAAAGAAAATAGGGTTTGTGAGCTTTCAACGACATAATGAAATTTAGATATTATTTCACAATTTAAACTCTGATGGAAAAAAACATAATATAGTTCCCAAAGTTTAAATGTCCTTTTATTCTCCATAGCGACGTAAAATGGGCAAGCGGGTGGACGGAGACCTTTAACTTTAAATCCGATTTGCGAGGTCATTTCCATGTATGTACTTTCCTGGAGTTGGAGGCCGACAAAACAGGATATTTCTGATAAAGCTCGATTAAAGCTAAAACGTTTTCGATGCAACAACTCCAATGTACCTTTATCAACCAACATCAGCAAATACTACTCGGATTTCCATGCTAACTCCGCAATAAAACGTATTTCGTTAATCGAAAAGAAATGGAGGTAAATGGTATTCCATATGGCGATCCAAAACACAAGCATAATGTAAGCGAGAACGCAATTTAATGAGTAATTTAATTCACCTAAGTTAAGGACGCTTTTTACTTTCTCTACATGAACTATGTACATGGTGTATAGAGAAGGTATTCTATTCCACCCAAGACTTTGATACCGAGATTTCACTGGAAATAGACGTTTTAGGATGTCCTGTATCCAAAAGAAAGTATTTTCAGAAAAAAATCCGTGTGTGTGTGTGTGTGTGTGTGTGTGAACACGATAACTCAAAAACGAAAAGTCGGTAAAATACCAAACTTGGTAATTAAGTTTAGCATCTTCCAGGGATGCGACACGAAAATTTTGAGAAATACCCCACACTCCTTACTATCCTTTACATGGAAAAAGTTTCGAAAAATTTGATTTTCTCAAAAATAGCTCTATAGATTTTGATTAAAATACCGCATATTAAAAATATTTATATGGCAAATATTCCATAACATATCTCGAATTTTCTGGGAATAACCTCTACAGACCTTTTTTCTGAATGAATTTTGCTGAGTTTTGGGTAACTGGTAAACCGTAAGAGATAGACAAAAACCTGCTACACAAAAAATGTAGATCACGTTAAAACACAATTTATGGCATATATATTATTATTTTAAAGCTTCTTGTCGCATTTTTGGAAATTACTACACATAGTTAATACCAAGTTTGGTATTTATTCGAACTTTCGTTTTTGAGTTAGGTTGTTCACACACAAATAGACCTTTTCTATTGTTTTTCAGGGATCTTCAGAAACAGATTAAGACGTAGCTTATACCTACTTGCGTTTGATTCTTGTTTTAAAAACCACTAAGTTCATGGCGATATCTTTAAAATTAAAATAAAAGTCATAGTGATGTCTTCAGTCAAACTATAGATAATCAAGAACACAGTTTTACTCGGTTAAGGCAGTTGTATGTTTAACATCAAAGCCGGATCTCCCGCGTCACAAGTGAATGTATGGCCTAGCAGTCTATAAACACTAACAGTAATTTGAAGCTGAATTACATTATCGTTGTGTTCCGCTTACAATGGCAATAAACAATAAATAAAAATTAAAAAAATGTTATTTCTTACATTCACACGACTTTCTCTACAGTTTCTACAGACAGCTTCTATAACAGCTTATTTTTGTATTTACCTTATTTTAATTTAAATAACACCTTGCAGAGTATAATTTCATTCGTTTCTTTCATATTCCGTTGTTGGTGCGTTTAGGGAGAAACCGAAGTGTCACACCGGCTATGTCTGTATTAAATTGAGTTTTATTTATGAACGCTTTTAATTGCTATCCTCAGAATCCCATTCTAAGTAGGCCGTGAAAGACCGATAATTTTTGCCTGTTTATCAGGCTTGAGGTTCTTATAAGTGTTATAAATATACGACGGCGGCGCCGTGTGTGAGTATAGGCGGCCCGGGTTCGATCCCAAACGCCGCATGTGGGATTCGTGGTGGACGAAGCGGCGCCTGGGCGAGTTTTCTCCGGGTTCTCCGGTTTCCCCGCCACGCATTCCACCAATTGCTCCATCATCACCTTTCCAATCATAATTTCGCTTCCATTTCATATCATCCACTTCATCATGTTCATGCCAGGCTACGGGCCGACTCCTCGTAATAGGTTCTCCATTCTGTGGTTTCGTGTTTCTGACCGGTAAGTATTGGCTTGTAAGTCCCAGCTGGGGGTCAGTCCTACAAATACGGGGAGGGTAGGCCGATTACGGAACACGAAACATACGACACGGGACTAGCGGCTTTGCTTCTCTTCCAAAGGAACGCATTCTAAGGATGTTTACGCCTACAGAAAAAATAAAAAAATCCATCGACCTCCACCGGTTTTGAACCCAAGACCTTGGGAGCCAGAGGTTAGCATGTTACTCCCAGACCACGGAGGAATACGGCCGTTGTCTACTTCTGCTGTCTCAAAGTCGTACAATATTTCAACTCTGCAGTCGTTGGTAGTTGTTTCTTGCGTGCGTACAACCTAGAAGGGGGAGAATAAAAACAGTGTTTTACTGATTAGCACGTCGTTAAAAGACAGGTATAGAAAAGCTCGCATTGTATGTGCGAGAGCAAACTGAAACATCCAAACAATGCGCTGTATGCATTTATAAGACAGAAAATAAAATAGAGACAGAATCAATAATACATAAAACAAAAGAGAGAAAGAAATTTGTGGTTGCGAGGGTTTTTTCATTTTCACACACACAAAAAGGTTGCTTTTTTTTTTATCTTCTGTAGCTCATTAACACAAGCTCAGTTGTAGTCTATATGAGGCCCCAACCTGTGCTGTGCCACGAGAGGGTTGGAGTGGGGGATATCCCTTACAGGAAATTGAGCTCGAGCGGTTTTCGAACGTGTTCCCCACACCATACATCCTCGCTCGCTCACTCTACCGATCAGTCAGTCACACTATGCTGACTACGGCTGCAAATTAATAGCTCGTGTAGTCTCGTCACTACAACTTCTATAGCTGTTGAGGGTCAGGTGCTGATAAGAGCTTTGCAATTAAAACATAGCCTCGACACTGACATTTTAATAAAACTGCCTTTAAAACTGCTACATCTAACCTCAAGGCTTACAGAAAACCCTTTTATAGGAAAGCAATTTAACTTTTCTCTACTTTATCATTTATCTCGATTTAAAATTTTGATTTTAGGTAATACACTTTCATTGCTTTGACAAGTGATACTCGAGGGGCACTATTTATATTTTGAGCCTAATAATAAAAATTCCCAAGTGTTCCATTTACATTATTTTCTCTACATATCTGTAACAAATTATTAATATTAAGCTTATTCTTCTATCTACTTCATGATAATCAACAAACATTAGCAGAAGCGGTTTTATTATTTAGTTCCTTATATGTATAAAGGAAATAGGGAATACACTAGGCTAAACCGACAGTAAAAGAGTTTAAAATGTTGTTGAAATCCGTTTCTTTACTTGACAATTTCCCGTATGTGAAAAATATTAAGTATTTAAGAATGAAACCCATAACAAGGAATATCTCAAAAACGCTCATCTCCACGAAAAAAATCTGATGTGTACCATGTGTAAGTAGAAGCAAAAAAGAGACAACCGTAGGTTAAAGTGATAGTCAAAAGCTGGTTGCTATGTCAATGAAGTTCCTTTGTTTATATGGATAGGAGTTGACAAGTTCCTGTATGAGAAAAGTATACGTTTTTCATAGCAGAAACCAAAAATAAGGAATGTCACAAAAACGACGAACTCCACGAAAAAAATGTATATAACATAAATTGTGTGTTTTAAGGTGGTCTACATTTTTTTGTGTAGTAAGTTTTTGTCCATCTCTTACGGTTTAGCAGTCATTCAAAATTCAGTAAAATTCATCCAGAATAAACTACTCTTCAGAGGCTATTCCCAGAAAATTCAAGATATACATTTCATTTGTCAGGTAAATATGTTTAATATCCGAAATTTTAATCAAAATCGTTAGAGCCATTTTTGAGAAAATCAAAATTTTCGAAAAAAGTTAAATGTAAAGGGTAGTTGGGGGTGGGAGGATTTTTCTCAAAATCTTCGTGTCGCATCCCTGGAAGATACTAAACTTAAATACCAAGTTTGGTATTTTACCGACTTTTCGTTTTTGAGTTATCGTGTTCACAGACACACGAACACATAAACACACACACACACACACACACACACACACACAGACACGGACCTTTTTGTGAAAATGCTTTTTTTGGATATCGGGGACCCTAAAACATATATTTCCGGTGAAATCTCGGTATCGAATTTTTGGTGGAGTGCAATACTTTCTCTATACAATATGTACATAGTGCGTATGGAGAAAGTAAAAATGTATGACATAAATTGTGTTTTAAAGAGATCTATATTTTTTGTGTAGTAAGTTTATGTCTATCTCTTACGGTTTCCTAGTTATGCAAAATTGAGCAAAATTCATCCGGTATAAACAGACTTTCAAAATCTATTCCCAGAAAATTCAAAATATACATGTTATTACTTTCTCTACACGCACTATGTACAGTGTATAGAGAAGGTATTGTATTGCATCCAAAAATTCGATACCGAGATTTCACTGGAAATACACGTTTTGGGTTCCCCTGAATCCAAAAAAAGCATTTTTGGAAAAAGGTCCGTGTGTGTGTGCTTGTGTGTGTATGTGTGTGTGTGTGTGTCTGTGGACAGCATAGCTCAAAAACGAAAAGACCGTTAAATATCATTCTTGGTATTTAAGTTTGGTATCTTCCAAGGATGCGACACGAAGATCTTCAAGAAAATCCCCCCACCCCCAACTACCCTTAACATGGAACTTTTTTTCGAAAATTATGATTTTCTCAAAAATGGCTCTTATGATTTTGATTAAAATATCGTATATTAAAGATATTTACCTGCCAAATAATATATATATCTTGAAATTCCTGGGAATAGCCTCTGAAGACTACTTTATTCTGGATGAATTTTACGAAATTTTGCATAACTGCTAAACCGTAAGAGATGGATAAAAACTTGCCACACAAAAAATGTAGAGCTCATTAAAACACACAATTTACGTTATATACTTTTTTCGAGGAGTTGATCGTTTTAGAGATATTCCTTGTTTTTGGTTTCAGCTTTGAAAAACTTGTATTTTTCTCATACAGGAATTTGTCAACTCGTGTCCTTACAAACAAAGGAACTTCAGTCACTTAGTAACCAGCTTTTGACTTCACTTTAACCTATGGTACTCCCTTATTTCGCTGCTACTTATAAGAAAGCAAGTAATAAGACTATTTCTGCTAATTTTTCTCGATTAGCATGAAGTAAATAGAAGAAAAAGCTTATTAACAATAATTTATTACACGAAGTAGAGAAAGTCATGTGAATGGAACACATCATATTTCTTATAATAGAAATGGCTTTAATATATGGTATTTTAATCATAATCATTAGAGCTATTTTTGAGAAGATCAAAGCTTTCCATTGATGAGTAGTTTGGGTTGGAGGGATTTTTCCTAAAATCTTCGTGTCTCGTTCCTCGAACATATTAAATTTAAATACAAACTTTTAGTTTTTGAGCTATGCTGCTCACACACACACACACAATCAATCAGTCAATCAATCAATCAATAGCACACACACACACTTTTTCTGTAAATGTTCTTTTGGATTCAGGGGATCCTAAAACGTGTATTTCCGGTGTCTCGGTAAGAAATGTTGGGTGGAATACAATACTTCCTCTATACCTACACTATGTACATAGTACGTGTAGAGAAGGTAAACATGTAAGTCATTTGGAGAATTTAATGCCGTGCCGGCAAGTTGTCATGGTAGTTCAGTCGAAGATCCATGGTTCAATTTCTGGCTATGGCAGTTTTTCAGTCGGATTATACCTTTCCAATGTTATATTTTGTGATTCTGAATGTATTGTGAATTAAAGCTAAAAACTATACATTTTTGGAATCTATTTTTGCACCAGTTTCACCCATATGTGAATAATAAAAACATAAACGTTCAATCTCTGAAACGTACATTTTACGACTCCATAAATATAGCGGTTCGCGAGTTGTTTCGTACTTACGGACGGACAGAGAAATAAAAAAAAACCTAATATGAACTCATGAAGGAAAATAAAGTTGTAAATGTTAAATTCCGCACAGAACCAAAATCTGGTTGCTTGAATCGCCGACTTCTCTCACTGAGAAAGTTCCAGGAACACGAGAATCCTTTGCCATCAGCTGATGCACTGAGACCGGTTCTGAGCGGGGCTTGCGAACGTGACGTGGGTTGCGTCGTCCTTACACGATAAACCTTCCCTGCTATTCACATACATACTTCGCTTTCACAACTACGTCTGGCTTCGTGTCGTCGTTAAAAGGCCTTGCCGCAGTCAACAAAAACAAAGCACCGCTCAGTTTTTCTAGTCCCCTTTATTGCTTTTATGGTAGACGTATTTCTGCTGTTAAGTCTTGGTCAAGTGTTCAGGCATCGGTAGAACTCGTCCGTGTGTGCGTGTGCGTGTGTGTGTGTGTGTGTGTGTGTGCGGGCGCGAGCGAGAGAGAGAGAAAGAGAGAGAGAGAGAGCTAAATTATGCTCACTGTATTAGGTTGAACTCCTTTCGAATGAAATTCAACTCGTATACATGGATTGAACCAAATAAGGGAAATGGATTCAAGAACTAAATCCATGTACAATTATTATGCAACCATTTTATATGAAATCCAGCTACATTTCGTCCTTTCAAACAGAAAACAGCCAATACTTGTAAAGTTTATTATAAGAAAAATTCCCATGTGTAACATTCACATGAATTTCTGTAACAAATTTATTTATTTATTTATCTATAATGTGAACATCACAGGTTTTCCCAATAACAATGTTCACTTTAATTATACATTGTCATTGTGATTACAAAATAAGTGACATGAACTTCACAAAATTAATTACAAAATAAGTCATAGCAGAACATACAAAATAACACAACATAAGCACAAAAAAATAGAAAGGATTCATATATACACAAAATCTATCTATCTACTATTGATATAAATATTCCAATGCTTAAGGGATGTAGTTTATTGCATAGTGATTGCATTCTAAGTATAGGGAATACTTATGTGCATCAGTATTAGCCCTCCAAAGGATAACAATACTGCGAAATTTATTTGGTGCAATATTTGGAACGTAAAAACTGTCTTAGGTTAGGATCATCATTTATATTATGTAGCAGTTTATAAAGGAAAAGTAACAGATGGAAATTTCTTCTATGTAATGGCGTTTATACCCAAATAAGTGAAGCAATGACTCGTTCGATATAAGCTTAGGAAAATAGTGAAAATGTTTGAGAGATACATACTTCAGAAATTTATTTTGAACAACTTCAATAAGTGTAATATTTTTAGTATTATGAGGATTCCATAAACCTGAAACTTATTCGAGTTTATAGTATAAACGAAAGTTTTAATGTTATTGAAGTAGAATGAGTTGCGAGTGACAAATCCCAGATTTCTATGTGCTGCATTGACTACTGTATTATACTTCGTGAATGATGTCTTTATTAAAGATAATTCCTTGCTCATTTTTTGTTTATACAGTTTGTTTAAACAGCTGACTTATGTTTTCGCTTTATGACAAACATCCACAGAAATACTTCTATTACATATTTCCGTGTAGATACAACGGATTAGGGGAATTCCGTTAGCGATAGTCAAATGTTGAGAGAGAGCTATGACATTCCATTATCTTTCCTTGAGCTACAGAAGAAGAAAAAATGAATAACAACTTTCCATTTGCAAAAATTGTGAATATGGAAAACCTGAAACCAATAATACAAAATATCTCGGAAATGATTAACTCTACAACAAAAAGTATTCACATTAATTGTGTGTTACGACGACATTTACAGTTTTTGTCCATCTCTTACGATTTATCAGTTATGCAAAAGAATGAATAAGACATCAGTGGTTATTCCACAAAATTCAAGATACACATTTCATTTGTCACAAGTATATATTAAACATATGATATTTTAATCAAAATCGTACAGACATTTTGAGAAATCAACATTTTTAAAAAATGTTCGATATAAAGGGTAGATAGGGGTGGGGGAGTTTTTTGTTTTTAAGTGTTCGTGTCGGATCCTTGTGAGATGCAACTTTTAATTTCAAGTTTGGTGTTTAACTGATTTTCCGTTTGGGCTATGCTGTTCACACACATACGTAGTAACCTTTTATTCAAACATTTCTTTTAGGTTTCAGGGGTCCTCAAAACACAATTCCGATGAAATAAACATTGATTTTTCTTAGGAGTACAATGCTTCTGACGGCGCCGTGGGTGAGTGGTTGGACCGCTCTCGCCTCCCATCTAGGCGGCCCGGGTTAGATCCCAAGCGACCGCATGTGGGATTCGTGGCGGACGAAGCGGCATCTGGGCGGGTTTTCTCCGGGTCCTCCGGTTTCCCCCGCCACTCATTCCACCAACTGCTCTATAATCGCCTTTCCAATCATCAGTTTCGCTTATATTTCATATTATCCACTTCATGTTCATTCCTGGCTACAGGCTGACCCCTCGTAACAGGTTCTCCATTCTATGGTTTCGTGCCGTATGCTCCCCGACAGGCTTCTGACCCCTAGGCATTGGCTTGTAAGTCCTAGGGAGGTGTCAGTCCCACGAATAGGGGAGGGTAAGCCGATTACGAAATAAAACAATACTTCCTCTACTGTACATGGTAGAGAAAATAAAAAGCATAACCTAAACATATGAACTGCATTTATATCAGAAAACTCGATAAAATGTGCTAGTATAATTATCTTATTAAATCAAATTGACTGTGTTAAAAATTATTTATCTGTTCTCACTTCCTCTCTTAATTTCTTTCATACCTGCAGTTTTTCTGTATTGTTATATTGCTTCTTCTGTGGATTGTACAGGCATTTTTGTGAATGAACGACATAATTGATGTTCTCTTCCGAGGTTCATTTCTAATTTTATAATGAACTGGGCCAAGTAAAACTACAAATATACAAATCTGATGTTTCATTCACATGACTTCCTCAGTCTGCTCTGCAAACGAACTATTCTTTTATTTACATCATGATAATCAAGATAAACAGATTGCCAGAAATAGTCTTATTACTTAGTTCCTTATAAATAGAAGGGAAATGATTTGGGCTTAAAAATTTTCTTTTAAAGGTTTAGTTAAGTAACAAAGTTAATAAGGGGATTTAACCCTTTCATACACTGGCCTAAAGTGACAGTCAAATCTTTTAAGTGTTGTCGCTATACGATAGTAATTGAAATTCGGTTCTCTTTCCATGGGTAGAAATAAAATGAAAGCAATATGAAACGGGTAAAGACTTCCCGTTTGAGAAAAATTGAAGTATTTTAAAATTGAAACAAATAGCTCAGAAATAGTACGCTCTATAAAACAACTGTGTATGTCATAAGTTGTGTGCTTTAATGAGATATACATTTTTAGTTAGCTTTTTTCCTCTGTCTTAACGGTTTACCAGCTATGCAAAAGTCATCCAAAATTAACCCTTTTGTTTACAGCGTTTAACGCCCGCTTTTATTACTTGTGGCACCGTAGGCGATGACACTGTTGTTACATGGAATGAAGATGGAGCATTGGTGGAATGCGATGGCGGGGGAAACCGGAGAACCCGGAGAAAACCCGCCCCCGCGTCGGTTAGTCCACCACAATTCTCACATGCGTTCGCTTGGGATCGAACGTCTAGGCGAGAGACGAATGGTCTAACCACTCGGCCACGCAAAATGCACTTCAGGGGCTATTCCCAAGAAATTCAGGATACAACTTTACTTGCCATGTGGGTAAATATATTTAATACACAGCATTGTCATCAAAATGGTTTTTGAGGCATTTGAGAAAATCGAAAAACATTCTATGTTAAGAAAGGAAATTTTCTTGAAAATCTTCATGTCGCAACCAGAGAAGATCTTTAATACTAAGTTAGGTGTTTACGGACTTTTATCAAAATATAATATAAATTTTGAGCACCAAAAAATTCTCTTCAACCTAAATCAATATATTTAATTGAATCTAATCCAATTGTTAAAGGTTTAAAGCTAATTACAAAACTTATAAATAATAAAGATATTCAATCCAACAGTAAGGTTATAAGGTTGAGTTTTGTTGTCCACAGACACACACGCAAACATAGGGACATTTTTAAAATACTTTTTCTTTATACAGGGATCTCAAGACATGTATTTCCGATGAATTTATATTTTTATTGGGATACAATACCTTGTCTACCCACTATGTAGATTAGAGAAAGTAAAAATCTGACGAGTTCCAGTCACATGACCTCTATATTTATGTAACTAATTGTTGTTAATAAGCTTATTTTTCTATCTATTTCATGCTAAAACATCAGCAGAAATAGTCTTATTATTTAGTTATTTGTAAGTTGAAGGGAAATAAGGAAATAAACTAGGCTAAACCGACAGTCAAATGTTTTAAAATGTGGTTGCTATGAGATTGAAATCCGTTTCTTTGCGTGACCAGGAAATGACAAGTTCCCGTATGAGAAAAGCTAAGTACTACAAAACTGAAATCAATATCAAATAATATCTTGAAAACGGCCAACTCAATGAAAAAAATGTATAGGACATAAATGGTGTGTTTTATCGAGAGCTACGTCTTTTGTGTAATAAGTTTTGGTCTATCTCTTACGGTTTACCAGTTATGTAAAATTCAATAAAAATCATCCAGAATAAAGAGGTTTTCAGAGACTATTCTCCGTAAATTCCAGATATACATTTTGTCATGTAAATATCTTAAATATAAGATATTTTAATCAAAATAGGTACAGCCATTTTTGAGAAAATCTAAATTTTCGAATTTTTTTTCCATGTAAAAGGTAGTTTGGGGTGGGGGGGTTTTCTTAAAAATATTCGTGTCGCATCCTTGGAAGATATCAAACTTGAATACCAAGTTTGTGGTTGCATATTGGAAGCATAGAATTCCGTTCTCGGAGGAATAGGTACAATTCAGTAAAGCTTTCGGATTTAAGAAAGCAACCAGCCATAAAATTAATACATTTGTTCGTGATCACGTGCTTCTACCTTAATATTCAGTTCATTGTTAAGTTGTGTTTAGTTTTCGGACTGGAGGAAAGCAAACCTATAATCATTTCGGACAGCCTGTGCTATACTCTGTGGGTAGTAATAAAAAGTGTTTGGGATCTCGCACAATAGTGGACGCTGTGTGCATAAGAATGTTCGTTTGGGCAGCGAAAAGGCGCACCTTTAGCTGCCTTCAAGAATTTTCTGCCTTCCTGAAACACCAAAATACGCTTCTAGCACGTGACATGCATCCTTCAAAGCAACTTGCTCATCCAAAAGCTCAAACATTTCTATTTCCCCGTAGAAACCAGGGCTGCAAACGAGTTCAACTAAAAAAAAAAAGCTGATGTGTTTCATTCACATGCCTCTCTATATCTCTGTAACAAATTATTGTTAAAAACCTATTCATTTATCTACTTCATACTACTTGAGATAAACATTAGCAGAACTGCTTTCTTGTACGCAGAAGGGAAATACAGGAATAAAACGATAGTCAAATTATTAAAAGCTGGTTGCCATGTGGTTGAAATTAGTTTCTTTGCATTACCAGAAGCTGAGGAATTCCCGTATGTGAAAAGTTTTAAGTATTTTAAAACACAAACCAATAGCAAGGAATATTTTAAAAATGGTCAACTCCAGGGGAAAAAAATGTACATAACATATCGTGTTTCAACAAGATCTACATTTTTGGTGTTTTAAGTTTTTGTCTACCTCTTACGGTTTACTAGTATGCAAAATAAGCAACATTTATCCAGAACAAAGAGTTCTTTAGAGGCTATTCCCAGAAAATTCAAAATGTACAGTTTGTCATGTAAATATCTTTAATATACGGTATTTTAAGCAAAATCAATGGAGCTATTTTTGAGAAAATCAAAATTTTGGAATATTTTTCCATGTAAAGGGTAGTTTGGGTTGGGGGGATTTTCCTCAAAATCTTCGTGTCGCAACCTTGAAAGATATTAAACTTATATACCAAGTTTGGTTAAACCGACATTTCGTTTTTGAGTTACCGTGTTCACAGATACACGCATACACTGACCTTTTTCTATTTTTTTGATACAGTAGACACTATTTCCGGTGAAATATCGGCAAATCGAACTTTTGAGTGGAATGCAATACCTTTTCTTTATGCCATGTACATATTGCGTGTAGAGAAAATAGAAAACACCAGATTGGCTATAGAATAACGCTAGAAACCGCCAAAATTACAAAGCTTTCCCCAGAAAAAAACACCCAACAAACATATTCACTATGGCAGCGCAGCCAAAATTTGGTTCTGGGGGAGGGTTGACATTTTAAATGACGTATTTAATGTATTAATACAATCTAGACTTCTTTTCTGCTAATAGAAGCTTAGAAGCATGCTAATTTAACATTATAAAATAATGAAAAATATTTATTTCTATTCCCTGCCTTTAACTGCATGGTCCTATAGACTGCATTTCCCTTTGGAACATATTGCGTCGGAAATGGTGTTAACTCGTGTACCGATGTTGTTTTCGAATATGGGCTACATAAGTTTTCCCACTCCCCAGCCGAGAATCGAACCCGGGACCCCTCGCGCAGGAGGCAGTTGATCTATCGACTGGAATACGGGGCAAGCCTGTTATTTTAAACATGGTCTAGTCTTATTAAATCCCTGGAACTTCACTCTCGGGAATCTATTTATAAACTCCAAACCACTCCGGAATTATCTATTATATCATGACACTCTTTCTAAGCATGGCAAGTTTACAATTTAAAATTCAAAACTTTAATTAAGTAATACGTAGAGGTTCAATCCAAGTTTTCCCAGGTGAACGCCGATCATCAACCTCATGTTACTCAAATCATATTTGGTTTGAAGTAAAACACTTCATGGATGTGTTGCTCAAAGACAAGCCTTTATTGCTCTCTATACGCATTTATTGCTCTCTACACCCAAAAATTCAATACCGAGGTTTTACCAGATATAGGCATTTTAGGGTCACCTGTATTCAAAAGAAAACCTTTTTAGAAAAAGGTCCGTGTGAGGTGTCCGTTTCTCAGTGTGACTGTGAACACGATAACCCAAAAACCAAAGGTCGGTAAAATACCAAACTTGGTATATCATTTACTGTTTTTTCGTAGAGCTGGCCATTTTTGAGGTATTGCTTGTTATTTGTTTCAGTTTCAAAATACTTAAAACTTTGCACATACGGAACTTTGTGAACTCCTGGCAATGCATAGAGACGAATTTCATCAATGCCTTCTAGATAGGTAAGGCCTCACAACACCACTGTGACGTCACGTACAAGAGGCGATCGCTTGCTTAGTATTGGCATGTATTCCGTCAATGATAAATACTGGTTTGTATGCGCAAAACACATGAACAAATAATATTTTACTCATCTTAATATATAGAAATCAGTGTATGCATGTATGTATTTGTATGTATATGTATGCATGTATGTATTAATGTATGTATTTGTAATAGAATTCTACACTGTTGTTCCGATTTCGACCAAACTTGGCACAAATAATTTTTGACACAAGGCGAAAAATGCTGTCTAAGCTTATAATTGATATTCCGTTCTATATTTCACTCACATGATTTTCTCTGCACATTCTCCAGCATACTATGATAACACGGGTTTATTCTTCATGTTAATCCAGATATCCATTCACACAAATCGAACAGATTTAACCCTTAGTTATTCTAGATTAAAACTCCATATTCCGTTTGATGTTACATTCACAAAGCTTTCTCTATACATTCTCTAATGACTATGATGATAAGGATTATTCTTCATACTAATCGAGATATCCATTTACAAAATTCCAACAGAGTTAAACCTTAGTTACTGTCTGGCTTACAATTCGACATTCCGTTCGATATTACATTCACAAGACTTTCTCTAAACATTTTCCAACACACTAAAGCAAGAACTTACTCTTCACGTTAATCGAGGTATCAATTTGCACTCGTTCAACAGAATTGGCCCTTAGTTACTGTCTAGCTTAGAATTAGATATTCGTTCGATGTTACGTTCACAGGGATTTCTCTACACATTCTCCAACACAGTATGCTATTTTAATATAAATAGCGTATTTTATTGAACATTAGAAACCAAAATATACCTGCAAATTTCCTAAAGATGTGTGATCATAGATTTAAAGATGGAATAGTTGTGCAATAATAGTATACCTACTTTTGGGCAAGTGCAACTTAAACTATGCTGTAGGTATAAATCGTCAAACCATGAACAACACCGGTGATTTTGGCGTTAAATTAAATAAATAAAAAAGGAAAAGGAAATTAACAAGGAAAGCAGTTAAGCAGGATCCTATGTAAGCTTATAATGGTTGCATTTATCTCTTACTTAAAATTCCAATAAAATTTAATAAGCGAAAGCCTATACAAAATTGCCTTTAAAATCATTATGCTTACCGTAAAAAACTTATTCAAAAATGAATTTATTAACTTTGATATCTTTTTTGTTTGCGGTTGTTTTATCATTAATCTATGTCCATAAAGCTTAATGCATGTATGCATATTCCTGCATACTTACAACTATGTATTTATACCAAATCCGTCATTCATATTCCTTAGAAAAACATAAAACACTATACTGACATAAAAATACAGAACGGACAGAAAAAAAAGTTTGGAAAGAGGATTTCGGGAATTTTTAATATCAATGCATGTATTCTTTTTTGCTCAAAAATTCTAATCTGGTTAACAAGGAAACTTTCTTCAATGTAAACCCATGTGGAGAAACAAAGAAAAAATAATGCTGCACTTAGTAACAGTCAATATATTTTTGGCTAGGCACAGAAAAAAATTTACAGCAGTGAAATATTAGCGCAAACAAAACAGAGATGATTTTCAGTGACATGGCTCTGCTGGATTTGAAAGATAGCTGGGTAGATAAAGTATTCTTTTTAGCAACTTAAATGCAGAAAAACACATTAAAGTTATATATTTTATAAATTAGGAAAGAATAGAGAATTTATTTATGCCAAAAGCAAAAACTGTCAGATTTGATCATCTACTCAGTTCCCTTAAAGTAAAATAAATTCTCTTATGGCTTACTAAATTTAACAGGTTAAGCTTTATCACCACCTGCAGGTTTTTCTAAGATTGTGAGGTAGGTTTTCTTACCTTGGTGATTTGCTAAATTCAACATGTTAATTTTTTTGTAAAATTATTTCTCTTATGGCTTGCTAAAACTAACAGGCTAGGTTTTATCATCACTTACAGGTTTTTCTAAGGTTATAGTAGATTAATATCCTCATGTTAGTTTTTTTTTAAATTAATTCCCCTAATGGCTTACTAAATCTAACAAGTTAGATTTTATCATTGCCTACACTGCAGTAAGATTAAGTTATAATTACTTTCCTTACGGCTTGCTAAATGTTTAAGGTTATATAGGTTGAGCTAAGTTTATGGTAGCATTACCTCCCCAATGGACTCAATTGACAAATCTGAACTGGTTAGGTATAATTATTGCTCGGTATTGTTATAGTTTGCTTTTAATCTAGAATTCTACAGTGATATTGAATATCAATTTCAGCTGCATCTAAGGTTTTTTAGCATTACACTACTAATGACTCCCTGAACTAAATACAGAAGAGGTTAGATTAACTACCTTCCGATAATTGTATTGCTCTAAACATTGTTATTATTAATATTATTAACAATGGTCACATTTTATTGTTATTTATAACTGCAGACATGTGAATAGCACTATTAAACTGCAATGGTTTTTTAAAGGCAACAGGTTAGGTTTACATGCTATAATATGCATTCGTATTCACTTATTACTATTTGTAAAATTCTTGCTTTTCTAATAAGTAATTTGTTAAATGTGTTGTAATTAATCTTACCACAGAATAATTCACAGCTGTGTAGCTTTCCCTTGGAATGGCATGCAATCATTTCTGTCACATAACCTATAGTTTCGGAAACTTGAACACAATTTTATTGTCCAGATCATAATTTTCCTTGCAGTTCGGCACACAACACTTAAGCACCATTATTACACTAAATAATGCACTACAGCAATCACATACAATTAGCAAGAATGCTAAAACAATACTCTTAACAATCCTTCAAACGAACTTCGCCTCCAAGTAATGACGTCACAGCAAACGGTAAGGCAGTTGTTAGGTCTTCCAGTATCAAGAGGGTGTTGATTTTTTCCATATGGCAAGCAGTTTTTAATGTCGATTTAGTAGCGTATTGCCTTATTTCCTTTCTGCTTGCAAGAAAGTATTTCTGCTAATGTTTATCTCTATTAGCATCAAGTACATAAAGATTAAGCTTTTTAACTATAATTTGTTACAGAGATTTAGAGAAGTGATGCGAATGGAACACATCAGATTTTTGTTTCTATATTTCCAAGAAAAACAAAATAAAATGCTTTCAAAACAAGGTCTCTTTTACAGTTTCATTCTGTGCATTAGTAACGGATTGCTGCGACCAGACATGTATGGCTCTGCCATTATATCGGAGAAAGAAAAGCAAAAAAAGCACGCAGCATATAATGCACTGTGCAGAGTGATTCCAGAAGCCAATACAGTCTGTAGAGTACACTGTCGTCCTATTTTTAGCTCTATCGAATTTTCCATTACGGAGCAAAGCAAAGTTTGGTTTTCCGCTACCAGTTCTAAAACTAGACAGCCTTGTACACAATACATTTTCAAACATTAATTTTGTTCGAGAGCTACTGGTTACTTTTACCACCTCTGTTCTTCTGTTTATTGCTGCAACATCAGCGCTAACTTTAGCAAGCCAAACACATTTACAGCTAAGCGTGGAGTGATCATCCGCACTTGCTCAAGTGCCTTGGTGAAAGGAAGAAATCGCTAGCCAATTCTCCAGGAAATCGTTACACATTTCCGTTTAACATTTAGAATTTCCTCTTGTACTGTTGAGAATGCTTGTTTCCGGGTAGGATTCACGTACAGGAAGATAATACGATATCTTCTTTCCTCCCCCTCCTAAATTACAGTTTAGGCTGTTAGCCCATCAGTGCCTGCACGCCGTGATATTTTTACGATAGGCAAATACCCCCAAAATGCAAATTACAGAGCTAGCAGATTGTCTTTACTTGCAAAGTAAATCAATGCGTTCATCCTTGAAGTTCTTGACGTTTCCTGTTTTTTCAGTGAATAAAGAAGTTGGCGTTCAAAGCTGTAAACCTATCCTGTCCCATTGTACTCCTAAGTAATTTGGTTCAAGCAAGAGAAGCTTCTCTCGACACTGCAACACACTTTGAATAACACTTTCCACAAACAGTTTTATAACACCAGTTACATTACGAGACAAGAACTGGTCGATGGAGTAGGCAAACTGGAGTTCGTTTCTCAATCTTGAAAATTCAAAATAAATAGCGTAATAATTTTGTAATGAAACTAGCTCCTTAGCGGAAAAACACTTCTAAAGGCAGTTGCAATATTACTTCACAATGTAATGCGGTGATTATAAGGACCTAAAAATGTACATTTCTATTCAATAAGTATTTACAATATTTTTCCGCACAAAAACTTTGCGCATACATTGCTGACTTCGGTAGACTCCGGAAGAGTCTGTCAATAATCAACAAGACAGGCAAATTTACTGTGGCCTGTCTCGAAACACAATGCAAGCGCCACTCCAGCATTTGTATTGGCATTCTCCCTAATGTTTACTACCGAGCGCCAAATACTTGGAACTGTGATCATGACATCAGAAGACAGGCTAGCTCAGGATTTGCCTGCCCTTCGCAGGCAAGCGACAATTGCCTTATCGTGTTCCAATTATCTATCTAAGCACCCGCAGTGTGAAATGATCCACACCTACAATCGCCCCTTTCTTTTTCCTTCCACCTGGCAGAGAAGCGGAGAGGTTACTTGTGCAACAATGGAGATTGTTCTTGAACAATAAAATATTTGTTCTCCCAGTCCCTTAAACATTCGCTGTTCACACCTATTGCACATGTAAGCCATCACTGCACTGATAAGGCTGCCATTAAACCGGTTTCTTTGGTTCTACATGATTGTCGAAAGAGAGTAGTGGGGACGAGAGGGAGGGTACGTTCACACCTCTTGCACTTTGTCTGCCAGGCCTGATCTGGCCTATACTCGTTTAAAAGTTCGTTTCTCTTGCAGAACAAAACGGACATGCCGAATTTTCAAGAATCTCATTTACACACTTCTATGTGGAATATTACATATAGATTTGGTTTTGTTAAGGGTAAACATTTAATTTTAGCTTCGATACTTATGCATTTGTTATTAAACAGCTTTTAAAAATATTTTGGAAATATGGGGGGGGGCGGCTTAGCCTATCTATTTGTATCAATCCTAATTTATCCATCCTTCCTTTCTGACTACCCTGAGGAGCCGCCACTGCAGCCTATTCCGGCTCCAAATTCTTGTGCTGTCCGCTCCAAGTTTTCCTATCTTGCGTTTTCTTTGAGGTTTGCAGTCTAAAGGTCAATTTTCCACATAGTCTACCGTGTACCGACCACACTCGTAACGTTTTGATTTCTATACAGATTACCGTGTTCCGTCTGTCGATCGACTACATCCTTACCACGTCGTGCCATTTTGATTTCCACATAGCCTACCCTGTTCCGATTGTAGCCACCGACTATTTTCACGGTTGATTTGCCCAACTAAATGTGCATCACCTTGTTACCAATTTTCAGGGATGATTTAGGGTTGTGAATTGATCAATTTTACATAGGAAATCTTTTTCCGAAACATTCCCCTTACAAGTTAATACGCCAAACCAATTTTGGATTACTTATTAACATGAAATACCAGTAATACCGTATAGAGTTGATCAATAATTATGTTTTATAAGAGGTGTTCAAAATGGTCTCTCTCCTCTACACGACAACTCATAACAGCTCTGTGCGGCTTTCGCTAGATGGGTAATCAATCTCCGGGGCTGCGACGCATGTTTTTGGTGCCTAACGGATTTTATGGTTTCTATCTATGTACGTGAAATAAACACACATTATTAGATTGTTCTCGTATATGTATACAGCCATGCAATTCACTACTAGTCACTCCAAAGACGTATTTTGTATAAACATAAGATAAAAACCAAGCTTGTGGAAAATAACTGCTAGTTGTGAACCCAATGCCAATTATTAGGTCGTTATAACCATAAACATAAACAAATATCTCACGTGAGTGTTAATTTAATTATTTTTTCACACAAGCCGTATGTAGAACAAGAGTTCGAAAGTAGAGTCAGTCTGAAATAGCCGGGATTTTAATTTTTCAGTCTGTCTCTACCTATCCAAATATCTCACATTAAAAAAAAGAACAAGAAAACTCAGTATTATATCCAAAGGGAAATAACTAAAACAGACACGCTACCTCCAAACGAAACAAATTAAAATTATTTAGCGATTATAATAATGATAATGAATTTAAAAATTCTTTAACTTGGTCTGGATGAAATCAAGTTGTTAGTCTTATATGCATACCAGCAAATTCCCAATCTTAGCTCTGAAGTAACTATATCGCTTAGAACGCCACTAAATCAAGCAAAACTAACTACACTCGGAAAATATCGCTTGAGTGAGGGGTGTGTTAAGTAATAAAGAACAAAGGCATATCTTCTCAAAATAACCAAATTACCAAAAATTCGATTTTAAGAGCATTTTAAAACATTTGCTTTGAGTAACAATACTTCTAGTATTATTTCATACCGAACAGATTCGATTCCTTTTTTTTTTTTTTCTTCCCCTTCTTTTTCAGTGTGAGGAGTATTTGCTAGCTTTAGTTTAACTATGGTCACATCGAACGACGAGTGAATAAAACGGGTGAAATGATGCTCAAATGAGACCGGGGTCCATAGAGCTTAGGGTTATTCGACATTCATCTTCTCAGGATAAGGAAATCCCGGAACAAAACAAAAAAAAAGACCATTTGCAGGTAACTCGCGCTAACAGATTCGAAATCGGGATCTCTTGAACATGAGGCAAACACACTATCACCACACTACAAAGGTGGGCAGGAGGATTTGCTATTGAGAATGCAATATGAAATTTGTTTTTTCACATTTCATTTTATACTTTCATTTATTGTTGCAGCTGCAGACCAAGGGACGGTTCTTATACTCCGGCAACCAGCTAAGGCCAGAGAACTATGAGCGTTTCAGAGAGCATCGTTTTCCCTGGCACGCCGCACCTAACACCATCGCCAGCACTTCCATCCTTGAAAGAGGCCAACGGGGCGAAAGAGCCAGTCCCCATGGCCAAGACGCTTTGGTGTATCGTAGCGCAGGGGATCGTGGGTTCGAGTCCCGCCTTGGGCATGGGTGTTATATGTTTGTGTATGTGTGTGTAAAAAGTAAAACAGAAATTCAGTAATCATACAGTAATCAAAGTAAACAAATTAGGTAAATAAAAAGTATAAAAAGTAGGATATACAGCGCCGGAGTTCCGATCAGACTCCGGAACTGTATTTAAAAAAACAAAGAAAAAAAAAAGGAGCATCAAATGATAATGGAACAAAATGGAGGGACAGGAAATTCGGTGGATAAATGAAACCACCCCAGCATTCGCCTTGCGATCCCTGAAAACCTCCGAAAAATACATGGACCGGAGTGGACGCTCGCTAGTGATCGAACCCAGGAAATCCCAAAGGCGAGCCGCAAATCCTATTACGACACCACCAAGAAGAAGAGAAAGTAAGGCATAAAAACAGAATAGAAGAAGACAGTTGTAATGTTATAAAGCGCTGCAACACAACTGGTTATTTTCATTCTCTTTTTTGTGAAAGATAGACATTCTCGAAGCTGTTACTCCACAAAGGCAAACACTTCTCTGTAATCGGTATTTTGCACGAAATCTCGCATGCAGAGAGGTGAACGCTGTCATGAGCGAATTTAAGTTTGTAGTCCCAGTGCGCCAGGCTTCTCGGAACTTTCATTCTGTTACTCGAAAAGCCCATGATGCTGTTTATGCAAATACCAGTTCAAGGAAATCTATGCGCCTGAACCAGAAATTTCCTCGTGTTTTATTGCATGTTGCTTGTCGCAGGCTTCCATGAATTATAAAACAAACAAGCCTTAGAGCTATCATAATATTTACAGGAAGTACTAACACCTTAAGTGAGTTGGCCAAAGCTATTTTCAAAATCTGATGTGTTCTATTCACCTGGCTTTCCCTACATATTCTATAAGAGTTGAGTTACATATAAGTATTTCTGCCCCCCCCCCCCCGGGATTTTCCTTTACTCTGAAAAGAAATGTCGAGTAACTTCAACCTCCATGATCCCGCGGGCGCATTTCGGCATAAGTTAATCTCCAATATGACCTACAAGGTTGAAGATCGTTAAAAAAAATAAGAAAACAAAAGCGCATTAGAAGAAATTGTCTTATTTCTTATCTGCTTTAAAAGGGAAATCAGAGAATAAACTGCGCTAAAGCGATATTCAAGTATTTTAAAAGCTGTTGTAATGTGGTTGAAATTCGGCTTTCTTTGCATGACCAGCTGTAAAACAAAACCTAAACCATCCTAGCCTAATAAAAGTCTAATTAAATTAAGATTAATAATTTAAAAAAATTATAATACAAACATTAAAACCAAAAGAAATGTCAACTGTCAAATTTTCTTTCGTTTCATAAAAATGTAAATATATTAAAATTAAAAACCAACGACAAGGAATATCTCGGAAACAGTTAACTCCACAAACAAATGTATTTCTTAAAAAATTCAGGATATATATTCTATTTGTATGCAAATCTTGTTAATATACTGTATTTCAATCATAACCGTTTGCCATTTTTGAGAAAATAAAAAAAGTCGAAAAATTTTCCATATAAAAGATAGGGTTGGCGATTTTGATGAAAATTATGCTGTCGCACCTTTGTAAGATACCTTGGAAATTACTAAGTTTGGTATTTAACGGACTTTTCGTTTTTGAGCTATCTGTCCTCCCCTCCCCCCATGCACATTAAAATGTACCTTCTAAAAACAAGAGAAATTATAAAACTCTGCAATAATTCCCATGGATATTTTCGTTGCGTCTCTTTGTCTGTTAAAAGCTCTTGGTCGTTTGCACCAATTGTCGATTACAATTTTCATATTAGGATACTGAAATTTAGCGCGATTAACGGTCGACGACGATGAAAGTTTATCGAGGATTTTACCGTGATTAAATCCGGCCAACCGTTTTTCCTCGATTGTTGCAAAGTTAAGGCAGGCGGGACCTTGTAGGTTAGATTTCTCAACCAAAGATGTCTCCATTTTCGCCAATAAATGCCTCTTAAAGTTACGATCTATCTAGCATTTCGTATTTTTTAATGCTTTAAACATATTTTGTATGCGATTGGTGACCGCAGAAACTCACTAAGCACACAATTTATGTTAAATGTGGCATTCAAATGATTTTGTGATATGACTTTCTAATTTGAATTAAATTCAGGGTTTTTTTTAAAACCTATATATGCAGTGAAATTTTGAGATGGAATACAATAGTAATTCCTCTATTTAACGCGAATACGTAGTGGAAAACAGTCAACTGCGTACACTTCTTTGAATGTTTGTTAAAGCATTTATACTTCAGGATAAAACTATCACCTAGTTGGTTCTGCCTTTGAAACAATATGAGACTAGCATTAATTATATTCCAGTTGAAAAATGAAGTTTTGTTTGAATTGAAACTTTGCATCAGAGATGAAAAATGATAACTATATTCAAATCCATAGCCACGATTCGAAGCCCTGCACCTGAGCCACCATGAACGATCTGATTCATTTTGTCTTCGTTTTTCCGTTATCGCATTCTAAAAATTACTTCCAACTTGTACTAGGATGCCCTACATCTCTTCTTCCACGAGGATTTATATTTTTATTAAAATTGGTAGTCTTTCTTCACTCATCCTGTTCATATGCCCTTTTCCAATGCTGTTTATTTTCTTCTATTTTATCTTTTAATTTACATACCTAATTCCTCTCGAATTCTTTTATTTCTTATTACATCGTCTGCTGCATTCTTTAACTCTTCTTAGAAACCTCATTTCTGCTGCCTATATTTTTTTTTTTTTTTTTTTTTTTCTGTTCCTTTTAATATCCAAGGCTCGCTTGCATAAAAGAGCATTGAGACTAACATGGTTTTATAAAACTTCAATTTTGCTTCTTTCGTTGGTTTTTACTTTCTCTACACGTACTGTACATAGCGTATAGAGAAGCTATTGTAATGCACCCAAAAATACCGAGATTTCACCGAAAAGACATGTTTTTGGTCCCCCTGAAAAAAAAATTTAGAAAAAAAAAAACCGTGTGTGTGTGTGTGTGTGTGTGTGTGTATGTGTCTATCTGCTTGTCTGTCTGTGAGATGGTGTGTGTGTGTGTGTGTGTGTGTGTGTGTAGCTCAAAAACGAAAAGGCCGTTAAATACCAAACTTAGTATTTAAGTTTGGTATCTTCCAAGGATACAACACGAAGATTTTCAAGAAAATCCCCCCACCCCCAACTACCCTTTATATGGATTTTTTTCCTAAATTTTGATTTTCTCAAAAATAGCTATAACGATTTTGATTAAAATTCGTACATTAAAAAAAATTTACCTGACAAATAAAATGTATATCTTGAATTTTCTGGGAAAAGCCTCTGAAGACTTCCTTATTCTGGATGAATTTTATGGAATTTTGCATAGCTGCTAAACTGTAAGAGATAGACAAAAACTTGCCACAAAAATTTAGAGCACGCTAAAACACACAATTTATGTTATATAAATTTTTTTCGTTCACTTTTTTTTTTTTTTTTTTTTTTTTTTTTTTAATAGATATTCCTTCTTTTTTGTTTCAGCTTTGAAAAACGGCAACCAGCTTTTGACTATCATTTTAACCTATGGTACTCCTTTATTTTGCTTCTACCTACAAGGAAGCAAGTAATAAGACTATTTCTTCTAAGTTTTCTCGATTCGCATGAAGTAAATAGAAACATAAGCTTTCTAACAATAATTTGTTGCAGCGATGTAGAGAAAGTCATGTGAATGGAACACATCAGATTTCTTTCATTTAGAGTTCTTGTAGTGTAGCACATATCTGATGAAACTTCATCTTGTTTACTAAGTTCTTGTCTTGATCCAAGTTCACTTCACAGCCAAATAATTGAAAGTCTGGAGATATTCCAGGCTTTTGTTCTCAATACTTATTTTTGATCTTACCGAATATTTTAATTTTGTATGCATTTATTTATAAAACGGCTGCGAAATGATGGTTGATAGAATATCTTGACTGTTACTCAAATATATTCGTTAATTTTGTGACCCAGCGAACCCTTTTGTTAAACAAATCCATCAGAGACTTTCATCTTACTGTGGTAAGAATGTGACCGAGGTAATTATTACGCAGCGGTGCCCCAATGTTAAACGCAACCTGTTTTATGATTGTGTGTGTGTGTGTGTGTGTGTGCGCGCGCGCGCATGTGTATATCAAACAGTATGAGCGTACTTTTGCCTGCGCGCTCGGCTTCCCAATCTTCTTTCGGTAAGTTTCGGGCAATTTCGAAAGCAGAGCAGAGCAATAACATTGAGACATGAAGTGCGTTATACACCCTGATATCTAGTGACGTCATTGTCTGTAGATCCAAAGTTCACGCACATGCACATGCGCTATGTTTCGTTTAATAATTCAGCTAGTTTATGATAAATTAGATAACCTAGTATTAATCATAATGGTTAAGAAACAAACTTCCTTTGGTTGACAACACTGTGAAAAGACAGGCGGGCGAGCGAGCCCTTCTTCGTCCCGGTCTACACCTCTGCGTAAAACTAACGCCCAAGAAAAGGTGCGCACTTTCTTTAATCGAAAATTTCCTTTGAAATAATATTTCTTCTACACTAGCCGAGTGTAGGACAACAGTTGGAAAGACAGAGACAGACTGAAAAATCCAACGATATACCCGGGATTTGATTTTTCAGTCTGACTATCTTTCCAGGAATTTCCTATGTCTGAATTTGATTACGCATGCAACTTATGCCTAATAAATCTCTGATGACAAATTTGGATTTCCAACATTTATGTCACCTTTTGCCTCTAGAACAATTGTTGATGGTAATGTTGTTCACTTGTTTACTGTGTACATCGATTTTTGGGTTACTATACCATAATCCTTTTAAATTAGGCCATTTTCAGTATTTTCCTTCTTGTTAGGAAAAATGTTATTCATTGGCATAAATTGTAATTTTTATGTTTTAATTTTTAATTAGGCACTTAATTTTTAATTAAGTAAAAAATGCACTCATAATAATTAATAGAATATATTTATTTTATTTATATTAAGATCTTATCAAGTAAGATATATTTACATTCTTCGTATAAATTAACGTCTTTATTTATACAAAGTATAATAACCTACACGAGAAATGGGCCAAAATAATAAATAAGCAAGATGTGTATTCCAATTATTTTTATTAATTTCAATAAGATATATGAGGAGGTGACACGCAAATGCGAACATGTCCATTAAATATAGTTTTTCACAATCGACAAAAAAACGTATCTCAACTATACATATGAATTAAAGCAACATATTGATAGTCAAACGCCTTTATTGTGTATCCAAAAAACAATTCACGTGTGTGAAATAAATCTAAACTGAAAATTTTCCTTTAAAAAGTACATTTAAATATGGACATGTTCTCGTTTGCATGATCCATTTTGACATGTTCGCCTTTGAATGAATTTCGAAAGGCAAATATCTTGTTGTTTCATAATGACTTGCACGTTATTGAGTAATACTAGATTACCTATCTATAACATTTTGATATATCATATCATTAAAAAAAACTATAAACTCACTTTGGTAGCTTTGGCTTTGTTTGGAAATTTTAACAAAGTTGTGATATTTTGCTTTTTTAGAATCATTTAATTACATAAATTAAAGCATCATGACCAAAATGGAATGATATCAACAATAACACGGCTTATTATTAGAAAGGTTCTTGAACCAACACACTTAAACAAACAAATCACAATCATCTTCTAAACTGTCAAAAGAAATTTCATCTGTCTCTGTGTTGCACGATGTGGGAATAGAGTCAATGATGGATGCATACCATCTTATATCTTGGTGATTTCTCCGGTCTTCTCCAAAAATAGTTTTCAATAAACCATCAATATCTTTCTTCTTAGCATCTGGGATTGGATGACTGAGGGGTATTTCAGGTATTGGTTGACAGAAGAGTTTCTTCATGGTCCATCCGCGTTTCAGAAGAAATTTCCGCTCTGGTAGCTCTTGCTGGGACTTGTAGAATGCAGTTGCATCCGCATCAATATGAATGTTTTCCATAGCTTGACACTTTTTAATGAAAATTTGTTTCATTTCACTGATGTGATCTAAATTTCGTATGCCTTTAGATAGTGATTTCATGTCCATCACTGTCCAATCTTCACCATGATTTCTTACTTCACCCACTGACTGATAGACCTCAATATATTCCTCTTTTGTTACAACTGTTGACTTTTTTCTTAGAAGTTTCTCCACTCTACCGAAAACGCGGTCAGCAGGTAAGAAACTGTGTCCTCAACTGGAAAAATGAGGTGTATTTCTTCAACAGGACCATCATGTATTCCAAGAAAATACATGAGTGTGTGAAGCACGACATTGTTCTTGTTTTGAGCTCAACCGTCACAGAAAAATTTCAGTACAGTTTTTCTTTAAAATCGACAGATTTTAAAAAATGCAATAAGGCTGAAGCCATATCCGCTGCACCACGGCCTGCCAAATCTTCCGTCCACGTGTAAAATACAGGGTTCTCCGATTTCACACTGACAATGCACAAACTGTAAAAACTTATCTGCCTGGAGTAAAATGCTTCTTTGGCAGTGGCTGGACCTGTTGCAAATCAAAACAGAAAGCCATGTCTATTCATTGTGTTCTCGTAAAAGTTCATAGAAGGTATCTGCCCTTTTTTTGTGGACCTTTTTCTGTGTGATAAGCTGTATCTTTTCATTTTTTGAAGCCACCTTCATTTGTTCGTCAATTCTTGCGCAGAAACTGCAGATATCTGAAGCAGGACTTCTAAATCCAATGTTATATTCATTCACGAATATTCTACGGAATATAGATGTAGACACTTTGTTGTCATTAGCCACAGATCTGTTGTACAGCGCACTTAGTTTTTTTATACTTAATTCACTGTGCAGATACAGCCGCTGTGATTTTTGTCGGTTGTAATGACTTTCAGTACAATACAGATAGCCTGTAAATTGTATAACACTTTTCTTCTTGTCTGCTGATTTATGACTGATGCGATTTCCACCTCTATATTCCTTTATTGCTTTTCCTTCTTTTATTTATTTTGTTTGCTATACTATTCAGCCGAGTAGATTTCATTAGAGTAATATGCATGAAAAATTTCTTGCACACTGGATATACTATGTTTCCATTTTGTGCAAAAAGAGTGTAGTTAACATTAAATTTGCGAGGTTTACTTTCGCCTTCATTGTTTCGAGGTCGCTTTCTTTGAATATTTTTCAGCGACATCATCCGTGCAAGCATCCTTTCTTAAGCTGCTTTATCTTGAACTTTATAAATTAATTGCCTCAGGTGCACTGCATCTCGTGGGTGTATTTCCCGACAAGAGAACTGTTTATTTTGGTGTGTACATGCATGTAAAGAATGAAAGCCTCTTGGTGCAACACACCGTTTCCCTTTATCCTTTTCACGTTGCGATTCATTCCTCTTCCTCTTTCTGCTACCCTTGTTTGCAGTCTTCACAAATACACGTTCTTCATCTATTTCACTCGCTAACTAAAAGGCTGACCTAATAATTGCTGCTACTAGATATTAGAATACAATATTACAGGAGAACACAGAAGCGCGACAATAATCATACCAGCTGCTCTGCGCGGGAATGCCTGGCCTCGAATGGAATGGAAATCACGTGACTTAAACCACAGCCTCCTATTGGTTGTATGGACTAGTTCTTCTTTGCAGGAAAATTTATACGTGGACATGTTCGCATTTGCTTTGAACCACGCATTTTCACAGGCTTATATCACAGAATATATTCGGGTTTGCTTCAATAGCAAGGTGTATATACACATTCCGCTTATCCTCTAATTACCATTCCACAACGTAACTCAATTTTTTTAAATTTTGGACATGTTCGTGTTTGCGTGTCATCTCCTCATATACAGTAAATACTTATTATATACCTACAGTATAAAAAAAAAAATCACATCTCTAGCTGGGAATCGAACCCGGGTAACCCATTAGTCAAATGCTTTACTGATTGAGCTACGAGGTGGTTTAGGATTTCTTTGGCTTAAAGCGAATAAACACGATGTGGTATAACACGTATACAACTACGTGCAGAATACATCTCGCTATCAATTCCAATGCACGTAATAAAGCAATGTATCAGTATCTTCAGCTCCCTTCCCCTACATCCAATCTTTGCAACCGCACGTTTAACTGATTACAATCGATATTTTGATGACGCATTCTTGTTAAATCATAAGGAAGATTTGTGATAATACCACAGAAATTTCTCAGGAAAGCTGAAAATCATGAGCTCCAACTATTTCACGAATGTAATGTAGGTAATATATACAACACTCGCGATCAACATTTCCTCAATTTAATTTAAAGAAGAAAAAATCACCTTAATTTCTCTATCCGCTATCGTTTATTTTTCTATAGCTTCTATAAACTATTTTTACGAAAGTTTATTTTGTTATCTACTTCCTGTTCAGATTTTTTCTTTTCACAACTTCAACGAAAGATCATGTGTTCCATTCGCATTACTTTCTCTACATCTCTGTAACAAATTGTTAAAAAGCGTATTCTTCTATCTACATCATGCTAATCGAGATGAATATTAACAGCAATTGTCCTGATTACTTGGTTCTTTGCAAGTAGAAGGGAAAAGATCTAGAATGTTCCATTCACAAGTCGTCCTCTAGTTGTTCGGAAAACAAACCTTTTATTCAAAACATTAATCTGTTATCTACATCATGCTAATCCAGATAACTTAAGCAGAATACTTCTTATTACTCACTTCCTTTAATGCCCTTAAAAAGCCGTTTGCTTAATGTGTTTTTAATGAGATCTACTTTTTTTGTGTAATAAGTTTTTGTACATCTCTTGTTTGTCAGTCACACAAAAGCCATCTAGAATGATGAAGTCTTAGATGCTATTTCTAGAAAATTTAAAATATACATTTTGTTTGTCATAAAAAGATCTTAAACATTGGGTATTTTAATCAAAATCGTTACAGCCATTTTTGAGAAAATAAAAATTTTCGAAAAATGTTCCATCTAAAGGGCAGTTGGGGGTGAAGGTATTTTCTTGAAAATCTTCATGTCGCACCCTTGGAAGATACTCAACTTCAGTACCAAGTTTGGTGTTTAACCGACTTTTCGTTTTTGGACTGTGGTGCTCACAGACACACACGGGTCTTTTTGCAAAATACTTTTCTTCTCAGGGACCTCAAAACACATTTCCGGTGAAATCTCGGCATTGAATTTTTGGGTGCAATACTATATCTTCTTTATACACTATATACGTAGTACGTGTAGAGAAAGTAAAAACGGAGCGGATAAGTCATATGTTTCAAAACAAGTCGCTATATGCTGGTCTTGAAATGTTCTACTCTTTCCCAGACATGAGGGAAAACGGCGCCATGATTCCATGCACTGGAAGCTACACCTGCCTCGATCCATCGACCATCCCTTTACCTTCTCCGAACGTATCCTTCACTTGTGCTTCGGACATGTGTCACTCAGTGTCAGATATGACTTCATACTCGGGACGCCAGTTTCAAGATGTGTGATAGACAGAATTACAATTGAGTAATTTCACTTTATAGCCAAATATATCCTTTTTAGTACGTAAACTCCAAAGGCCATAAAAAACGTCAAAATGAAAACTAGCAATATGGCCAACAGAAGCATATTCTTTCATTTATATTTATATTATCAGTTATATGTATCACAAATACACACAGTGTGGCTATGAACATAGTCAAGATTTGAAAATAAGGCTAAATATCTGTTGGTTCAGCATCTTGCAAGGATGCGATATGGAGATTTTCAAAAAAAATCTACCACAGCAACCACCGTCTTAAATGGGATCTTTCCTGAACATTTTGATTTTTTAATAAATTCATCTCACAATTTCTTTAAAATTCCATATGTTTAAATGAACCTATATCTTGAATTTTATTGGAATACCCTCTGAAGTGTTCTTTATTCTGAATAACTTTAGCATAACTTGTAAACTGTAACCGTAAAAGGCATACAATTTATAACAAATAGAATTTTTGGGGAGAGGAAATTAAACATTTCCGAAATATTTCTTGTTTTGGGTTGAATTTTCGATTAATAATGATTTTGTCAAATGAAAAGTCATTATGTTCTTTTTCCGTGTTTTCTTTTTGTTTTCTCTTGGTCATCCAAACAGAAAGGAATTTTATATTTGATTATGTACTCCCCTAATCCCCTTGTAACTCAAGGAAACATACAATAAGACAATTTCTTTAAATGTTATATTCATTAACAGGAAGTTGATAGAGAAGAAGAGTAGTACAAGAATGCGTCAAGAAATTTATGCGATTGGAAGGCTACAGATTTTTTTAGCCAGTTTTCTTCTACATTTATTCTCCCCTTTTCTCTAAAATTAGCCCAAATACCTTTCATATGTCATAAATTCTTTTCCCGCCTTGTCTATTTTGATTTCAGTGCCTCCCCCATCTCTTTCTCTATCCATTTATATCCCCTCCCCCTTTAACTGCACTGTCATAGTGGCGGCATTTCTTTTGAAACATATTGCCTATCCGCAATGGTGTTAACTTGTGCATGCACTGTTGCCAGTGGGGTATCTTTTTTTCTTTGGATTTTCTTTATTAGATCACACTCTCATTCATACTTCCAGACTCACGAGAGGATGGAGAATGACTTTGACTGGAGAAAAATTCCTAATTCTAGTCGGGATTCGAACTCAGTACCTCTTTCACAGCAGGCAAGTGCTCTATTAACTGAGCTACGGGACAGCGCTTAATCTCTTGTAAATATGCATCCATATATTCTTTCAGAAAAAAAATAACAATTTTTTTATAGAGTTTAACGCACCGCAGGCGACGACACTGATGATATATGGAAAGGAGATGGAGCACCAGTGGAATCCGCTGGTGGGGGAAACCGAAGAACCTGGAACCACCACAAATCTCACATGTAGTCGCTTGGAATCGAACCCGGGCCGCAGGTGAGAGGCGAGTGGTCCAACCACTCGGCCACGGCGCGGCCTAAAATTCACAATATTGGTTCAAAATCCAGGAATACATGTCTTAAATAGTGATAGCAAACATTGTGAAAGTCAGGTTCTATTTACCGGTATGATGAAACAAGTCACACAGTGTGAATTGTTGACTGTTTACAATGCGATGCCGTACCCGGGAGTTTGGCAAGTACGCCGAAAAGTCTGGCGCCGATTCAGACTATGCGTAATAAACAACTTTCAATGAAATTAAATTTAGCTCTAGTTTAGCGAACTCTCTAACTTAATAACATATTACATTTAATCAAACCACCTGCCTAAAAACACTGCAGCGGATGTGCATACATTAATATCGAAATTGGAAATGAAAGCCCAACAAAAAGAACTAGTTATAGCAGCGCTGCTGGGGAAAGAAAATAATAAAATCTGATGGGTTACATGTTCATGACTTTCTCTACCTTCACGATAATCGAAACAAACATTTCCAAAATAGTTTCGTTGTATGTACAAGACAGAGAGAGACAGGAAGAGAGACTGAATCGATAATCAGGTATTAATGCGAATCGCTATATGCTAGTCTTGATACTCCACACTCTTTCCATTACATCGCGAGAAAAAGCCTAACAGCGACAGCAGTACGATAAAGTAGATACTGAAATTTTCAATGTAATCATTAAGATATCTTGAAAATGGAGTATAGCAGAAGAAACGTTTTAAATGCACAGTTTGTAAATAAGATATATTTACATTTTGTTTAGTAAGTTTTCTCTTAGAAAATGTTCCAGCTATGTAACATACCTTCCGAGAGAAGAGAATTTCGCAGGCTATTCGCAGAAAATTTACGATACATTATATCCTATAAATATGTTAAATATTGCTTATTTTACTCAATATGGTTACAGCCGTTTTGGAGAAAATAAAAAAAAATGTTAAATTCACATGATTTTTACCTATTCTGCAGAAATTCTTTAAATGCTTATTCTTCTATCTACTAATCGAAATAAACTAGAGTAGAAGTTGACCTTACTACCTATTTTTGTAGGTAGAAGTGGCATACGGAAATGCATTAAGCTAAAGCGAGATTCAAATCACATTGAAAGTCCGCTGCTTTTGAATGACAGGAAAGGGGAAAAGAATGACGTCTTCTCTTTTGAGAAACGCATAGGTATAAAACATTTAAACAACAAGGAATATCTCAGAAATGGTTAACTGCACAAACAACCACACAAATATAATTTTTGGCAAATTCTGTACTTTAGGTAGATCTATTACATGTACCTATATTTTGTCTATCTCAGAGGTTTACCAGTTTTGCAAAAGTCATCCAGAGGCTATTCGCAGAAAATTCTAGGTGTACATTTCATGTTTCATGGACATTCTTAAGCATGTGGTGTTTTCAATAAATTCGTTACAGATATTTTGACAAAACCAAAGTTTTCAAAAATTGTTCCATAAAAAGGAAAGTTTGTGATGGTGAATGTTCTTGAAAATCTATGTGTCGCTGAGATGCGGTCTTTTAATTATGTTGCACACACATGCACACATGCTCATGCACACGCGTGCACACACATGGACCTTTTCTAAGATGTTTTTATCACTTTTTGGATCCAATGGTCTTCAAAGCACTTCCGATGAAATATCGATATCAAATTTTGGAATACAATACCTTCTCTACGTACACACTACACACTAATGCTTACTGCTTTAGGGGGGGAAAATGAGTGGCTAAAATCTGCGCTACAGATAATTTTTATCACCGGCTGAGAATATTCATTGGGACGGAGACAATTCAAAAACCACTGAAAAGAAACAGCTCCATTAATTCTGAGCCGTTCCGAGAAAACTGCGGCTCGTTTGGCACTCAAGCAAAACTCTACCAGCACAACCGCTCCATTCAAGCGCAGACATTCTCACCTATTGCAGTAACTACCTATAGCCACTTATTTTCGCCACAAACTGTAAAAACAGCGAGCGATATTTGCAACTGCGGCTCTGCTTGGAATAAAAGCTAATGCGTGTATACTTTCAAAAAATGATGAGAAAGGCATGTACCTAAAAGTACTCCCACCCAAAAAAGAACAAAAAAATTGGCAACGTTCTCGCTCCCCATTCTTAGGCAATTTTATTTACTCAGCTTGGAAACACCACCATGTATGTACAGTTAAAATCTAGTCTGTTGCATTTAGAAGAATTTCTCTATATATTCTTGCAAAAACTTGTTCTTCTATTTACTGCATGCTAATTGAAATAAACTTTAGCAGAACTGGTTTTATTACGTATTTACTATTGCGTACACAATGAATAAAGGAATATACTAAGTTGAAGTGACACACAAATTTTTTAAAAGCTGTCGTTAGGTCACAAAATTCCATTCTCTTTGCATGCCCGAAATGCAATAAAAAGAACGAATGACGACCTCCATTTGAGAAAAAATATTATATTGTAAAATGTAAAACAAATAGGAATATCCCGAAAATGGTTGACTCCAGAATATATGACAAATTATTCTATGGTTTAACGAGATCTACGTGTATTCTGTAGATTTCCTCTTATCTCATATGGTTTGCCAGATAAGCAAAAGTCATCCAGAATGAGGAGGACTTCAGAGACTCTTCCCAGAAAGTTCAAGACATGAATACTATTTGCCATAAAAATATCTTAAACATATGATATTTTTATCAAAATCGTTAGCCATTTTTGAGAAAATCAAACTGTTCCATGTAAAGAGAAGTTTGGGGAGCGGAGATGTTTTTGAAAATCTCAAAACATATTTCTGTTGAACTCTTGGTATAGAATCTACGGGTGAAGTGCAATATCTTCTCTTCCTACTAAGTATGTGGTAAAGAAAGTAAAAGGACGTTCTCCAGATCGCTGTCATCTGAAATCGGGGCAGTCGTGGGCCTTTTAAGCTGTCTGTTTTGAGAGACACGTGCCGTTTATTTTCTTTTGCTTTTCCATGGCATTCCGTGACTGTTGGCAACATTCCTGCTGACCCCATTTCCGCTGGAGAATTTTGAAGAAGCATATAAATTAAATGACGATGAAGAGCTGGCATATGATTCGTGCTCTCATTCCTTTCATCGCCGTAAACTCAAAATGGCTGTCGACTGCAATTTCTGACGGATATAGCTGGGTTTACATGGAGATTATGGGACCATAAACTGTTAAAACCTGCACACCAATGTCGTAATGTACAGCTGATGGCTGAAGGCATTTTACAGTTTTGGTTCAGTTTATCCTACGGTTTGGGAGTGTTTTACATGATATCCAAAGGTCAGCAGAACCTCAAAAAGATACAAAGACTAATTATTTATAAAATTGGCGCATTTAATTATTTGTATTCATCTGAACAGGCTAATATTTATTTTATTCTATTTATCATTTTTATATGACCCAAAGAGGTCTTTTTATGGAAAGCTGTAACATAGTTGCCAAGCCTATTAAATATATTTTTGTAACCAACCTCCAACAATTATACTATTTTAGTCAAATAGTATTGCTGTATTTTCTACAATTATTGGAAGTTTTAAATCATATGTGATTTTGAATGTATGATAACTTACCAAATTATTTATAAGGCATTTTGGAAATATGAATTAAAAGTGATGATTTTACTTGAAATTAAATTGCATAGCGGGTTTTAATTAGTCGAAAACTATTTATGATAGAGGTTGTAACTTTTGTAAAGTCACCAATTTCCGGAAAGTGTTATATTTTTTAAATAAATGGAAATGGAGTTTTATTTAGAATGCTCTTTAAATGTTGAGGTTCTCAGAGTCCCATTCTAAACTGGACGTGGGCCGCGCCGTGGCCGAGTTGTTAGACCAGTCGCCTTTCACCTAGACGGCCCGGGTTCGATCCCAAGCATGTGAGATTTTTTGTGGACAAAGCGGCGCTGGGGCGGATTTTCTCCGGGTTCTCCGGTTTTCCCCGCCATCGCATTCAACTGGAGCTCCATCTTCATTCATGTATCATCAGTGCCACCGCCTGGGTGCCATAAGTAGTTAAAGCGGGCGTTAAACGCTACAAAAAAGAATAAAATGGGCGTGAAAGACAAATTTTGCTCAGAGGTCTCTTTTTATCTACGTCACAGAACCAACGGCTTTACTTCCCTTTCGAAGAAAGCCCTGCTAAGGATTTTTACGCCCGAAAAAAATCCATCGTGCTCCGCTGGGTTTGAACCCGCGACCTTGGGCATATGAAGTTATAATGGTAACCATTAAATCACGTAGGGCGATTTTTTAAAATGTGTAGTTCCCTTGCTTTTTTTAATTGGTTTTATTGCTGCTTTATCCAACAGTGGGAGACGATATAGCGATACATATGCAGAATTATTACCATTACTAATAATTATGTGTTGTGTTTCTAATCTGCGGGCATTGACTTAATTACTTTAACTAAGTAAGTATTCAAAGATGGAAACTAGCATATATTGTTTAGAAAACAAAAGGCAAACCCCTCTTCCTTGCTCTCTTTATAGAGAGAGAGAGAGAGAGAGAGAGAGAGAGAGAGAGAGAGAGAGAGAGACGCAATCGGTTTATCGTTTGCAGGTAAAGACAGATAAAAGTTACCTACGGTCAACCCTTTTTGTGACGATTTGCATCTTTTAAGTTTGGGATGTTGAAAAACACTAAATGCCTTCTACACAGTATCGTTCGATAAGCAACTAAAACGGTAAAGCGTAAAACTACTAAGTGATCTCCTGATAGTGATTCAAGATGAAAAATCTCAGATTGAAAAGTAAATTAGACGTGCAAAATTCAGAGTTTTTTTTTTCTTCTGCAATCTCAATATTTTAAGGCAAACCACCTGCAAAGTCGGCTAACACTGTTTACTAGTTCGAAACGCACCGGTAGTTGGAGAAACAAGGAGAAAATGAGTGCAGTAAAATAATACAAACAACATTGTGTGCACTAGAATTACATTCTTTTGCATTTCTAATTATTTCGTTAAAATCTGGGTTACCTACGACATAGTTATTTTCATTTGCACCAACAGATGTTCGTCAGTCAACTGAGATCTGTATTTTGACTTGGTATATTCATTTGTGAAAACAGTTGCCCAAACAATTATGTGGAAGCAAACATAGCCAAAATGGAGTTTAATTGCATGTGTTTTGCAGCTGCTAACTATTTGAATAGAACAACACCATGTTTACGTGGCACAAATATTTTTAAAACGCGTCATTTTTCACGGATATTGATTTGTAATTAATTGCACATCAGCCCTATATTTTGATTATAAGCTTCTCATTCATTGCAGCTATAAGAGGGGAAAAAATGAATAGTTATAAACAGTGTGTTTGAGAATTCAAATCAATAATTCGTAAATGATTGGGCATAAGTTGTGTGATTTAAGGAGATCTTCATTTTTATTCGGTAAAATTTTGTCTCTAACGATATGTCAATAATACAAAAGTAATTCAGAATGCCTTCCGAGGTGTAATGTTTGCCTCTGGTCTAGAACCTTCTTACAGTATAAGGGACAGCTGCAGAGAAAGTAAAAACGGTTTAAATAGTGGAATGCTGAATAGTAATTAATGAGGAAGATGTACTGAACAAATAAGCATAGGATATTATGGAGGAAGTGGAGGGTACTTTTCCTTTAACATTTCTACCTGGGGTATCCAGAGTAATTCTAAAATCGGTGGTGCTGGGAAAGCAGAAACCTTGCTGAACGAAAACGAATACTAGGCGTAATAACATCACTTTCTATACAACTAAATTGCTTTATGTTCGCCTCATGTAGTTTGGCTGTATCAAGTGCACTGGTTTGTAATACACAATGGAGTAGCAGGTAATTTTATCTGGAAACACTTCCTTGAACAGAGTGGACAGAATTGATAACAGATGTGGAAACAGCATGGTGCTTGCTACATTTCATCAGAAACATTCAAATCCAAATAGTCCTAAAATATATATGTTTGAAACAGTGAACTATATTGTTATCTCAACAGCGCTTTGAAGCTTAACAACTTCTAAAACTATACAATTCTCTTTTTAGCTTTTTTAGAACGTAAGCTTAGTGGGGGTGCCACATAAGCATCCCAGTTAGTCTCAAATGTGGTTTGTTGACATACAATGCAGGCGCATCAAGTGATACAGCTAAGGAGTTAGGGGGGTGATAGTTAAGTGCGTTTTAGTGGCTTTTAAATTTGAGTATTAATGATTAGCTTGCTAATACTATATTACATGAGGTTCTGCTAAACTTTACGTTGTTAGCATGTAACTGCGGGTCGAGTTGTGGTATATACAATCTTGTGTGATCTCCTCAGTGGCAGCCGTTACGTTAACGGCAACATAAAGCTAATTTAATATGGTGCAAAAATGATACATTGTGACATATATAGGTTTTCGTTGTTCTCAGAAAGATTAAGCAATTATTCAGTACATGTTAATGAATATACAAAACAAACAGATCCTTAAGGTAAAACGTACAGATGGAGGATACTGACTACGTCTTCTTTCACTATTTGCCTTCCTTGAATGGAGTACCTCCAACTCCCAGGACTTAAAAGCCAGCAACTGGGGATTTCGATCCGACAGCAGTCAGGATAGATCATAGTGTAGAAGAAGACGGATGACGGTAAAATGTATTAAAGGAAGTGTAATAATGGAGCCTGCAGTGAAATAATTGGTAGGGAAACCGGGAAAACCCAGAAAAATCCCTCCCAGACGCAGCTTTGTTCACCTCAAAGTTCCACTTCACATGGAACATGTGCCTTGGTTAGAAGCAAGCGGACTAACCAATGGATCACGACGGCGCCTCACTGACTGAATATACACGAAAGGAAATCTTATTTGGAGAAGAAAACGGCTTGATTTGCAAGTCATGGCTGATTGCTGGCATCCATTGATACACACGTTCCTTAGTGAACACCTGTGCCGCAAAGTTCTTTTGACATCAAAGCTGTGATTGTTACACCCGTGCGAGTGGACACCTGTTCTTTCGAAAGGTTCTTTGACGTCGAAATCGCGCATTGTTAAGCTTGAGCGAGTTTTGTGAACATCTGTGGTGCATTGCACGTACGTCAGTTTTTGAAAATTTCCAGTCACGTGACCAACAAATATAATAAAGGGGAAAGTAAGTCCTGCCCAGTGTGGAGTTTCACCGGGAATCATCGTACACAACAGTTGAGCGAGTTCGAATTTCATAGGCACCTGCATTGTCGCAGCAGCGAATGTAGAAAAGAAGCTATACTGCAGAACTATTATAAAAGAGTTATTTGCGAGCAGATTGTAATCAGTTTGTGAAAAAAAAGAGTTGTTAGAGAACTTGAGTGTCCCCACCCCCACTATAACTTTCATGTGGAACGGGAGTTTTCATTTGACTCTGAAATTGTTGCAGTTGCTAACATTTAACGATAGCCAAATGAACATTATTCGTGTGCAAAAATTTTAAAAAATAATTATAACAAGAATAATAATAATTTTATTTTTCCTCCAAGAATATCTCCTAAATATTGTATGTAGATTCATAACCTGAATTTCCATTTCTTCACGTTTAAATATCCCTCATCATGATCTGAACAGCCAATATCCGTTTAGAGATTTTATAAATAAATTTCGCCTTTTAACCGGTTTTTGGGCACATAATTTAATCTTTGTAAAACTTGACATGCCTCACAGAAGCATCCAAGCAGGTTTAACATACTTATGTAGGCATCTGCAACGAATCTGCCCTTTTCTTTCTGTTATCCTCAAGAGCAACACAAATCTCAAAGAGATGTGTTCCGGAGTTACATCTCTCAAAATGTGTACTCAATGCTATATGCAGACGAATAGAGGTTTTTAGTATACCAACAATCTTTTATTTTGCTTCATTAATTTTATGTTCATTAAAACCAATGTCATTGCTAAACACTTTGAAATATCCGGCGTGTTTACTCAGTGCGCTGGCGTTCCGCAAATTAAATGCCCACATTACGGTGAACCAGCTTTAATTAGAGAACGATGGTCAGGAAAATTTCAGATTACGCACAGAAATTGCAATCAAACCAGCAAAATCAATGAAACTAAGTAAACCGAATTCCCTGCATCCTTTGCTACATTAAGCAAGTGAGCTGTAAACAAACAAACATAAAATTTCGGCACAAAAGGAAGGTGCGTGCGCTTCTGTAAATGTTGATATGGTCTATTATTTTGTAAGCTATTTGAGCAGAATCCAAACTACATAAAATTAGATTATGGATAAACCATTTTTAACGTATCTAAAAATTGTGTTCAACTTATTCTCAACGTAAGATTCAGCACTAATATTATTCTTCAATAAATATATAGATATGCAATAATTGAATTTAACAGTTCACTCCTATGCAAATAAGCTTATTTTCACTCTCTCTGCTATGTATAATCGGGGAAGTATTGTATTCCACCCAAGATACATGTCGATATTTCACCGAAAATAAGTTTTGAGGTTCCCTGAATCAAAAACCAAATTATTTTTAGTCCATGGGCGTCTGATCAGTATGAAAGGATGCGAAGATTTTCAAGAAAATCCTAAAATCCTAATTACCCTTTATATGCAACATTTTTCGATACTTTTTATTTTCTAAAAAACTGCTCTAACGATTCTCATTAAATTTTATATTTTAAGATATTTGGTGACAGTTGAAATGTATAACTTGAATTCTCTGGGAACAGCCTCTAAATTTCTCTTCATTTAGATGATCGTTATTTAACTAGCAAACAATAAGCGATAGACAAAATCTTGTTACACAAAAAAAATGCAGATCTCGTTAACGAATGCAATTTATGTCAAAGTTCTCATTTAGTTAACCATTTCTTGTTAGTGACTTAAATATCTAAATAATTTTCTTAAATCAGAAGAAGTCATTTACTATTGTTTTTTCTTTCTTCTTTGTTTTCCCTTTCTTTTTTGTCTTGGCCATTCAAAGAACACGGAATTTCAGCACATAGCGACCAGCTCTTAAAATATATGACAGTCCCTTTGGCTTAGTGTATTCCCTCCCCCCCTTTGTACTTGCAAAGAAATATGTAGTGAAAACATTTTAACTAATTGTTATCTTAAATAGCATTAAGTAGAAGAATAAGTATTTGTAGGAAGTTTGTTGCAGATTAGGTAGATAAGGTCATGTGAACATACATGAGATTTTTTCAGTGGTCATCAAAACATTGGAATACAATGCTTCTTCTTGACTACATAGGTGGCAGAAGAAGAGGAAATTTATATTTGGCAAGGATTATCTATAAGTAGATTGTGTTCCCTTTATCATGCGGAAAGTATTTGTAAAAGAGTTTGTATGTCTCTAAATGCTGCGTGATGGTGTTTCAAACTAGCTACATTATTTTTATAGTGTTTAATGCCCGCTTTATCAACTTATGGCACCACAGGCGATAGCACTGATGACACATACATGAAATGGAGCACCGAGCGAATGCGATGGCGGGAGAAACCGGAGAAAACCCACCGCTGCGTCGTTCTGTCCACCACAAATCTCACATGCCGTCGCTTGGGATCGAACCCGGGCCGTCTGTGTGAGAAGCGAATGATGTTACATGTCTGCCAATATTTGTCTGTTAACATTACGTTCCAAAACCCTTGGCATGCTGAATGGGCTACGATACCTGTATCTTCTCACAAAGCTTTTAACTAGTATGCCAAAGAAAACAAAAGCAACAGTTTGCCGCGAGCAAGTGTTGCGTGAGCAGTTTCTGGTGTGATTTATTATCGCATACGGCGCGGCATGTTGCCGGCAGCCCGTCTGAATAAAATAGAAAAGCCAGACTTTCGGTCGCCAATGACAAAAATCTCTCTCAACAAAAAGAATAAATTGGACGTGGGAAGCGCGTTAGGCTTCAAAAGAAAATGAGAGTTGCGAATTACATAATTACCGTTGCTAAGGATGTGGCATCGTTCCGCAGAAAGAAAATGATCATCATGAAACCTACGTGAAGCCAAACTGACAAAAGACGAGAGGAAACCACGTTCCCGCAAAGAGTGAGGGAAGATGGCTCTAGTGTCGCCGACTTCCCGTCCATTATTAACAAGCATACGTAGCAAGTTGCCGCGCGCGGGGCGGGCATTCACTCCTTCAAGCACCCACTCCAAATTGAGGAAGCGGTTTTAGCTTCTTCCTTAGCTCACCTTGGTCGCTGCAAGATAGAATGTGTCACATCTCAAATACTCAGATAATACTCTTTGCTTTCTCTACTTGTACAAAGGATATAATTAGAGAATCTATTGCACACCACCCAAAAATTCGACACCGGGATTTCATTGGAAATACACATTTTAGAGTCCCCTATATTTAAAGAAAGAAAAAAAATCTAATGTGTTCCACTCATGACTATCTCTACATCTCTACAATAAGTTATAGTTAAAAAGGTTGTTTTTCTATGTACTTAATGCTAATCGAGAAAAAATTAGCAGAAATAGTCTTATTATTTCCTTCCTTGTAAGTAGAAGGGAAATAAGGGAGTACCACAGGCTAAATCGATAGTAAAATCTTTTAAAAGCTGGTTGCTATGTGATTGAAATACTTTAGTTTGTATAGATAAATTCCCGTATGAGAAAAGTACAAGTATCTTAAAGCTGAAAATAATAACGAGGAGTATCTCAAAACGGTGAACTCCACGAAAATAATCGATATAACGTAAATTGTATGTTTTAACAGATCTACATGTTCTGATCAGTAAGTTTTTGTCTATCTCTTACGGTTTACCAATTATGCAAAATTCCGCAAAACTCACCCACAATAAACATATCTTAAGTTTTTCCCAGCAAATAGAAGATATACATTTTATTTGTCAAATAAATATCTTAAAACATAAGAGGTTTTAATCAATCGTTAGCAATGTTTTAGAAAATCAACATTTTCGAATTTTTTTTACATAAAAGGTTTTGTTAAAATTTTCGTGTCGCATCCTTGGAAGATACCGAACTTAAATACAAAGTTTGGTATTTGAGCTAAACACACACAGACATATACAAACACAGACACGCACGGATATTTTTCTATTTTTTTAAATCAGGGGTTCTCAAAACATGTATTGCCGGTGAAATCTCGGTATTGAATTTTAGGGTGCAATAGAACAGCTCCTCTGTATACTATTACATAGTACTAATAGAGAAAATAAAAATAAAAAAAAAAAGGTTCCTGTGTGCGTGTGTGTGTGTGTGTATGTTACATACTCAATAACTGAAACACGAAAATTCGGTTAAATAGCAAACATGATATGCAAGTTCAGCATTTTCCAAGACTGCGACACACTCACTCCAAACTACCCTTTATGTGGAAAATGTTCCGAACATTTTGATTTTCTCAAAAAGTTTCCTTTATGATTTGAATAACAATGATATTTACACCAAAAATAAAATTATAGCTTGAATTTCCTGGTAATAGCCCCTGAAGACGATTTTTGCATAACTGGTAAACCGTAAGAGATAGAACTTGCTACACAAAAAAATATGGATCTCCTAAAAACCCAAAACACACAGCATTTACGAGATATTCCTTGTTACTGGTTTCAGTTTTAAAACACCTATATTTTTCTCAAACGGCATTTGTCTTTCCCATGCAAAGAGAACGAATTTCAAACGCATAGCAACCAGCTTTTTAAATTTGACGTATGTTTCCCTTCTACTTATAAGGGATTGAATAATAAGACCATTCCTGCCAATCTTTAGCTTTATTAGCATGAAGTAGACAGCAGAATATCTTTTCTAAGGATATTTTGCAGAGAAAGTGAGTGAATGGAAAACAATTTTTTATATTTTCTATACAAATCTTCTGTTCTAAAACTTTTTGTAATTTATCTACTATGTCCCTAGTACAAGCAGAAGGATTTCATTTCAAATGATAATTTTAAATATAGGTTTCAACGAAAAAAAAAAACTATTTTGAGGTCCACTGGAAGAGAAAACAAATTTTTAATTCACACGACTTAACTACTATACTACAAATTATGTTCGCAAAAGCTTTCTTTTGCCTAATCAAGACTAACAGGAATAACTTCATTCCTTATTTCCTGATAGATATAAGAAAAACAAGGAATGTAATGGGCTAAAGCGAGACAATTTTTTTAAAAGCTGGTCACTAAGTGATTACTATGAAATTCCATTCTCTTTGCATGGCCAGGAGTAAAAATATTAAATCAATAACAAGGATTATCTCGGAAATGTTTACTCCAAAAAACTGTATTGAGCATGTGTTTTAACGATATATACATTTGTTTGTGCAGTAAGATTTTTGTCTATCTCTTACGGTTTATCAGTTATGCTAAAATCACCCAGAATGAGGAGGTCCTCAGAGGCTATTCACAAAAAATTTAAGATATACATTTTAATTGTAATTTAAATATTTTTAACATGTGTCATTTTAATCAAAATCGTTAGAACGAATTTTGAGAAAATCCAAAATTCTGAGAAAAAGTTATAAGTAATTGTTTGGAGTGGATTCCTTTAAACAATAAGTTTGGTATTTGGCGACAAATCGCTTAGGGAAGCTTCTCTTGTAGGGGAGTAAAGAGTCAGTGGGTACAAGTGAAAGAAGTCCACAAATTCTGCGGGCTCTTCAGAATGTGACACCTCTATGAACTCCTTGCCCATCATAACTTCAATTGTCCTGTTAAGCCTGGGCACAAGGAAAATGTGCCCTGGAAAGCGCCTACACGAACATTGTGCAGCTCCACGTGTAGAAATTTTGAAGAATGTACGTATGATTCAAATCATGTACGTGACATATATATATATATATATATAAAATTATATATATATAAAATTATTTTGAAGAAAATTTTCAAATCCTTTTTAGCTTATTAACATATTAAAATAAAATCTTTCAAACGCTCATCCATAAAGCTGAAAAGACTGACTACATGTAACCGAGACGGAATGGGTTAATGGCCTGGAGTGCCTGCCTTGAAAGAAATTTTGCTGTCAACAAACTCGTGATTTCTACAAACCCTCCTTGTAACATAAAAGCGTCACCTTGGAATTCTAAAGGAGGAATTCCTCACACCCCTCTGGAAAATGGTTCTTGTTTACTCATATACAGTTGCAGTAAAGCAATGGTGCAAACATTATGCTCAGCCTCGCCCCATTGTCCCAAAATGGCGGACGGAACTAGGCTTCGTACCTCCTTCCGATTCGTTTTGGAACGCCAATGGAGTGAGGGACCATAGGGATGAGCTTCAGCGCTTTGCTGCCCATTATGCCCTGGACCTCATTCTAGTTTCGGAAACACATTTGCGTCCTGACATCCCCTTCCGTCCACCTGGATACGTTTGTCATCGCAGTGACCGGGTGCCCCGCCCTGGAGGCGGCACTGCGGTTCTTGAGAGGCAAAACGTGGTCCACAAACCCATCCCCATTCCGCCCCTGCAAGCCCTTGAGGCGACGGCAGTGTGTGTTGAGCCGTCCTGACATCCCCTTCCGTCCACCTGGATACGTTTGTCATCGCAGTGACCGGGTGCCCCGCCCTGGAGGCGGCACTGCGGTTCTTGAGAGGCAAAACGTGGTCCACAAACCCATCCCCATTCCGCCCCTGCAAGCCCTTGAGGCGACGGCAGTGTGTGTTGAGCTCGGAGGAACGGAGGTAGTAATAGTCTCTGTTTACCACCCTCTTCAACCTCCATCCTAGCGTGATTCTCGCCGGGGACTTTAATGCCAAACACCAGCGTTGGCATTCGGGCCCCCGCGCGGATCCTAGAGGCAATGCAATGATTCGCATGATTGATAGGGATCCTCAGCTAAGAGTTCTGGGCCCCTGGCAACCCACACACCATCCGCAAGGTCGAGGACAACCATCAGTCATCGACTTTGCGATCATCAAACATTACCCCTTCCATCTCATGCTCACATCACTCGCTGCACTTCATTCCGATCACAATCCCGTGTTGGCAGAAATCAACACCAGGGTTGCCAGCCACGACTTCTCAGGATACACCAGAGAAATAGACTGGAAATGCCTCAGCGCATCTATTCCACCCAACCCAAAAATCACAGACATACCCAGCCTAGAGACAGCAGTCCAAACCTTCACTACCACAGAAGTAACAACGGTTCACAACCTCACCATCCGCACCCCACCAACACCACATCCATACGTCCTTCCCCTAGAACTTGAACTCCTTATCCGCCGTTCCTGGGCAGCCCGCAGACTATACCAGCGGAACCGGACGCCACACCGGGGTCTTTTGCGGCGCCTCCGTCGGGAGGTTCGTGTCCGACTACGCGAGCACCGTGTGCAAGCGTGGGAGGCCACAATAGCCGTGCAAGACCTGTGGGGTGGCGACGTCTGGCGTATCGCAAAAAGCCTCCGACGCCAACGTAATCAGTACCACTGCCCGCTTCAAGGCAATCTTGGCCTTGTTTACGAACCACAAGCCAAAGCAAACGTGCTTGCGAGCTACATAGAGGACACCTGTAGGCCGAGAGAGGACCCCCAGGACGTACTCTTCACTGCCCGCGTTCATGAGGATGTGGACCGCTACTTGCGGGAACAGCCTCATGAAGCGGAGAACCCCCTACCAATCATCCGCCCTAGTGAAGTCCAAGGCACACTCCGGCGTCTCAACACCAAAAAGGCTTGCGGGCAGGACGGGCTGACACCCGCCATGCTCAGCAACCTTCCATTCAGAGCAGTGCTGTACCTCACCAAGGTATTCAACATGTGCCTCACCTTAGGTCACTTTCCGCGCGAGTGGAAGGTGGCACGGGTGGTGTGTATTTTGAAGCCTGGTAAGGACCCTGCACTTCCTTCCAGCTACCGCTCCATTAGCCTCCTACCCACCCTCTCGAAGGTCTTCGAGAGGTTAGTTCTACACCGCTTGTCGCCGCAGGTAGTCGACATTCAAGCCATCCCTCTCCATCAGATTGGATTCCGTCCTGGGCACCCGACAACCCAACAGCTGCTGCGGGTGGTGGAGGCTGCCGCCCTGGGGTTCCAGGACGGGGCCTTCACGCCGGCGGTGTCTTTGGATGTCGAGAAGGCCTTCTCAACCACCTGGCATGAGGGTCTCCTGTTTAAACTCATCCAGATTGGCCTACACACACAGTTAATCAACATCATACACAGCTTCCTACATCAACGCACCTTTGTAGTTGCAGTTGCGGGGCAAACATCTACACCTAAACCCATACGAGGCGGAGTCCCAGAAGGCTCTGTATTATCACCCACCTTGTTTAGCCTTTATATGGCAGACTTCCCTACGGTGCAGGGCGTCAATATGGCCCAGTTTGCTGATGACGTCCTGCTCTACCGCACCGACAGGAACATACGCAGAGCCTTCAACCCCATACAGAGACACCTCCGTCTCGTCCAGGACTGGTGCAGACAGTGGCGGATGTCCGTTAATCCGGGCAAAAGTCATGCTGTTCTGTTCACCAGAAAACGCCCCGAAATAAACCAGATACCCAACTTTTCCTATCAGGGCCAAAGGATAGAGTGGGGGAATTCCATCAAATACTTGGGCGTCATTCTTGATAAGGGCCTAACTTTTCGTGAACACGTGCGGGGAACGTCGGACAGGGCGAAGGGGGCGGTAGGGTACTTACCCTCTGAACGCCGAAAAAGGCGGTTTCGGGTTCCCCGCATGGCTTGCGGGCACCCCCGGTAACAACGGCTTTAGACTAGCCAACAGCGTAATAGCTGAACAAAGCACTCTCCCCCCCCTCCCATAGGGAGAGGGTTAAACCCTTACCAGGGTAGGTACACAGCAACAACACCCAGGCTCACCACGAGCCTACCAGACACGCACGCACGCACGCACGCACGCACGCACGCACGCACGCACGCACGAGGTGAGAAGCAAACGAAACTCAGACAAAACATAGAACGTTGCATTAAATTACATTAAAAAAGAAAATTACTCATTTTTGTAATCATTGTTTTGTTACTACACTTTATTTCCTTATTCGGTAGTTGTTTTGCAATTAATAAAACAACTAAGAAATAAATGTGTTTTTATAAGGTTATGTTAGTTTAATTAAAGGTCAAGTGTTTTTATTGTTTATTTCTAGTGCAAATTCTTCCTTTTTGTAGTTTTATATAAACAATAGGTCTATTACATTTGTGTACATTTTTTTTCTTATTTCTTATGTGAAGTTCTAATAAAATTGAAAAGCCTAAAATGAAATTTTAAGGACCTATTTTAATATTTTTGAAGCCTTTATATGTGCCTAAAGATTCGTTTTATGACCTAAAAATCCGAGGTCTAGTATAACATTTCAATAGTTTTTTGGACAATCAAAGAATCGTGATTTTCCTAATTGTCCGGCATTCCCAAATAACAACAATATGCAATCGTATCACACAAAAGGAAACTTTGCCTTTTATATCTGACATTGGCAAGCACTACATGCTTGACGAATAAAAAAAGGTCTTGTTATCGCTCGCAGCAAATGCTTGTCATTATTAATTTCCCCAAAACACGCATTAAGCCCCACAAAAGTAGACATATGCGTGTATAAGACGCATGAAAACATTACAGAACATAAAATAAAAGGAGCGTCAAAATGCTACCCTATCTATTTACTACAGCACAAAAGCTATAGCCATTCTGAAATGGAGAGGGCTGGCAAAACGATAAATTCTGTCTGGAAAACACGCCAAATGTTCACGATGTCGCAGTTACCATCCTAGAATAGGCAAACGTACACAACAAAATGCAAATGCTTGCCCCTATGCTATGGTCTTGTGGTTAGCATGCTAGCTTGCAAATCCAGAAATCCTGGCTCGAACATGGAATTAGTCTTCAGCTAGATTTATTCCACGGCTGATGATTGCGAGTGTAAAAAGGATGCGCGAAATTAAGGCTTAAAATTTGATGTGTTCCATTCACTTAACTTTCTCCACCTATTCTGCATCAAACTATTCTTATAAAAGCTTACTCTTCTATCTTCTTCAGACTAATTGAGATAAACATTAACAGAAACTGTCTTATACTTTCTTCCATATAGATGAGAAATAATATGCATGTAATATGCCCGTGAGTAAAAATGCTGTTGAAACAATATGAATCATTCAACTCGTCAAAATTACATTTAGGTCTAATACTGAAGGTTTAGGATATACCCCTGTAATCTAGCTTTGTCGCTACTTTTTACTTTGGGAATCATTTCAAGGCCTTCACCATATACAAGCACCAAGCAAAAAAATTAGCGATTTGAAGTTTTAACCGGAGAACGATTGCGAACCTGCAGGAATGTTTTTGGAGTTATGCTTTATTTTGTGTAAATCAGAGGTCATTTTCCATGGATGTTAAAGAGGTGTGCTAAAAACAGAATCCTAACTAAAGTTAATATTACGTATTAGTAAGCATAACCACCACACTTTAACCAAATTCAACCAGCACGTTCATACTTTAAGGGAACGGTACAACCAGATAGGCGAGAATTCGTCGATGTGCCATGAGCTATTTATTATGTAACGTGTGAACTATCATCAATTTTGATAAGTTTCAAGACTCACTGAATGGCACATATGATTAGGAAATAACGTATTTGTAAACTAAGTAAGACGATAACACGAACATCAAAATATTTATAAATATACATGTAAAATAAGCAGAAATGCAGCATAACTTGTAAGTGCCTGAAATGTTATTCTTATTAACAAAATAGAAAACAGCATACATATAGCAACATAATATATTATATATGTATATATTTATATTTATTAAGTTTATTGTTCTTTAACTAGATAGGTCATTTTGGATGATGACTGATATTATGCCCAAATGAGAGAGCTTTAAATTACCCGAGATCTGCCTTCTCAGTATAAAATAAAATCCTGGAAAAAAACTCGATCCGGGTAAAGCACTAACCGACATTCGAACTCGGAACCTCTTGAATGTGATACAGCCGTGTTATCATCACACCACAGTGTGGGTTTGTGTATGTGTGTGGGTGGGTGAGTGGATGGTTTCCATCACATGGTTTTAGTGTATTTGGGACACCTTATTGTGTTTTTTAGATCAGATGAAACATCTAATTCGCACATATTGACACCATGACGATTGCAGAAAATATTGGGTAATGGCGGAATTTTGTCCAGAGACCCTCTCTTTCAAGGGATAGCATTCTTTTGTGTGCAAATACACATTAGATTGGACCAATGTCTTTACTTCCTTTCCGAAGGAAGCCATGCTGAGAATTTTTCGTCCAAAAAAATCCATCAACTTTAGCCGGGAATGAGCCCTCAACTTAGGTTACTGAAAGCTATTATGGTAACCTCTACGCCACGGACGGCGCACCACAGAGTCAGGCTTATAAAGTGTTTTTTTTTTTTAAATTTATTTATATAACCCCCTTTAACGTCCAAGGCCATATCGGGGGCTTTGGATTAGAAACAACTCGTCTGTAGGTTCGGTACGTTGGGTTCAAATCGTTTTAGTTTACACACACACACACACACACACACACACACACAAACACACACACACCCATACTGTGTGGGGGATAAGCAATAATTCCGGTTAAAGAAAAATTCCCGGCCCCAACCGGGAATCGAGATCTGGACCTCTGGGTGAGAATAAAGTGTTGTTTAAATGGTTAAAAATACAACATTTAACTCAGATAAAAAATGAGAATACTTTATGACAAAAGAGAAGACAATCCATTAGTTATTAAAACCACAAAATGTATGCTGGTTTTATTGATGATTTCTTTAAAAAAAAATCTGATGTGTTCCATTCACATGACTTTCTCTACATCTCTGCAACAAATTACTGATGAAAAGCTATTTTTCTATTTACTTAATGATAATCGAGAAAAAATTATCAGAAATAGTCTTATTACTTGCTTCTTGTAAGTAAAAGTGAAATAAGGGAGTACCATAGGCTAAACTGACAGTCAAAGGCTGATTGCTATGAGATTGAAGTTCCTTTGTTTGTATGGATTGTATGGACAGAAGATCACAAATTCCCGTATGAGAAAAGTATGTTTTTTAAAGCTGAAACTAAAAGCAAGGAATATCTTAAAAACAACCATCTCCACGAAAAAAAAATATATAACATAAATTATGTGTTTTAATGTGCTCTAAATTTTCTGTGTGGTAAATATTCGTCCATCTCTTACGGTTTAGCAGTTATGCAAAAATCCGTCAAATTCATCCAAAATAAAGTAGTCTTCAGAGGCTATTCCCAGAAAATTCAAGATATACATTTTATTTGTCAAGTAAGTAGGTTAAAAATACGAGAGTTTAATCAAAATCGTCAGAGCCATTTTTAAGAAAAACAAAATTTTCGAAATATTTTCTTGAAAATCTTCGTGTGGCATCCTTGGAAGATACGAAACTTAAAACACCAAGTTTGGTTTTTAACGGTCTTTTCATTTTTAAGCTATGCTCACACAGACACACACACACACACAGACATTCTTCTAAAAATACTTTTTTCCGGTGAAATCTCGGTATCGAATTTTTGGGTGCAGTACAATACCTTCTCTATACACTATGTACATAGTACGTAGAGAAAGTAAAAAAAAATCATGTGTTGGAATTCTAAATTTCCGTCTGTGTAAAGATCACCGATCCTTCTCATTTTAAGACGGTTCAGCAGAAATGAAACAAACTCTATAGTCAATGTTTTGCTTCCACTTCTCGGCGTGCGAGTGTCGTACCATTAGGAAGAGCAATGGTAAAACCACTCTGCAATAATGTATATTTGCACAGTAACAGAGGTTCTTTCCACTCCGAGTGTCCTTGAGGAAAACCAGGTACAGTTTCCTACTTGCTAATCATCGTACGTAAGCACTCTACCACGTAAACCGCAACTTAATTGTTAGCGTGCTCAGCAGCCCAGAAAGCTGAAGTACACGTAAATAATTACTTGGAATGAAAATCAACGTTTCCGACCTCTGCGCTAGGATGGAAACAACTTGGTTATGAGATTTTATCATGTAATTTAATCACATATAAATTAGCGCTATTAATTTCGTGACTGATTCTACTATTTAGGTACAAAATGCTCCCATCTGCCTCACATTTAAGAGGTTCTTAGTTCGAGTTTTGGTTAGGATGAATTACCTGGGTAGTAATTTGTAAAACTATGAAGCCTGGGACTTAAATGCTAACGGGCATATCATCCCATAATGAATTTATACCGCAAAACTTGCGACTCAGTTGGGAAATTTAATATTACTATGGTTGATTAGAAGCCTGATGATTAGGGGTGGTGATTTTTCGTAAATGCTATATAGGATGAAATGTTCATAAAGGTTTGTACTGTGTATTTTTCATTTTGCACGACCTCTAAATCACATTTTAAAGTGTTTTGAAAATGCGATAAAATGCGAAAATTATACTAAAATACAATATAAATGCGAAATCGCCGATTTTTTAAAAGTTGTTTCCTTTATTTCTTTATTTTCTTCCAGAAATTGCACCTGATGAGTAAGTGCACCCTTGGAATGCTTATGATTCTGACACACTTGTCCACTAATTCCCTCATCCCTCATCTGTTTGTAAAGTACATATTATAAATCTGAACTTAGCATACAGAAATAAATCAATTTCATAGTCATCAAATTTAAATAACAACCTATTTTCTTGTTAACAAATATTAAATAAAGGGACTCTATTTACAGGAATTTGTGCCTAAATTTGAATACAAAAAGTGAAAATAAAAACCATGTTCTTAAATGAGGACACTGGCCTTATGTATACATTATTGACCCATGACTTATCTCATCTACTTACTGTTTATTGTTTTGTCATTGTTGTCATTGTTAGTGCCATTGTTGTTAAAGAGTTCAGTTCCCGTTTACTAATCTTGTGTTACTAATCTCACATTAAAGCTTTTTCATGAGACAATAAATATCTGTTTATCAGAATCAATTCAAGATGTATATTTTTCTTCAAAATGCTATAAAATGCTAAATTGAAAATGTATAGTAATGCTATAAAATGCTAAAAATCACCACCCCTACCGGTGATCCATGGTTCAAATCTCGGATATGGCATTGAATTTTTCAGTCTGATTCTACCTTACCTAGAATGTGGGGTAACTGAAGCTCTAGGGACCCCCCCCCCCTCAGGCCCATTAGAGCATGCTTTCGGCCATTTAGTTAATTTACGATCTGATGAGAGCTCACGGTTGAAGGACGTTAACTAATCATCAAAGCAAGCTTTACTGATGCTCGTGGGATTCGGAATTTTTGACAATCCGCAACCTAAGTACTACTTCTACTTCATAGTTTGGACTTCAACCCGTTCCGGCTCCAAATTGCCGATTGCATCGTGTCATTCATCTATCAGATTACGTCTTTCCTTGTTATAATTTAAAACTGCCTTGGGTATTCTATTCTTTTCCATTTTGTCCAGATGCGACTCTTTAACTCTCAGGAAACTCATTTCTGCTGCTTGAAGTGTTGCAAATTGGTCCATCTTTCGGATCCATATGTGGTAATGGGTAATGTGCCTAAATTTTGAGAAAATTTGTTGACATTTTCTGAATTGAAGCTTTGAACCACATTAATACTGAATTATGCTTTTGTACAACAGAAGGGCATTTTAATCACTACTTTTCGTAAAAATATATTTTTTAAAAAAAATACTATTAGTATTAGAATAATTGTGTCCTAGTAATGTTACAATATACATTTCTGCACTTTGCAAGAAATTGCAGTTGCATTTAAACAAAAACCGAGACGCTGGGCACATTTTGAATGTGTAAAAATGTAGTTTTGAGAAAAATGCTGTTTAATGAAATAATATGCTAGAAAACAGGTATATAATGATGACCCTCAAACGAAACCGCTCTTCCCTTACCACTGGACAATAACCACTAGCAAAAAAAGAGAATCTGTACTAGGGGCCAGAGGCAGCGTGGTAAAATTTGTTTCCTGGAGACACTGTTGGAAGTCGAGAATAGCCCTCAGTTAAGGGACCAGTAAGTGGAAGACTTGGCAACAGAGAAGGTGGGTTTCCAGCCGCACACGCTCTAATCTCAAACTTTAAAGTCAAGCCGCCTTTGGAAGAAGAAAGAGGCACGGTCATCATTTTCTGAAAAATACTATACTGTACAATCTTTAAATGACTGTAGAGTCCGAAGCGAGGGGGAGACAGTTACATGTTGATTCTGTATAGACGCAACTATTGGCTATAAACAAGCAATTTCGATAATTTTTACCGATTATAGTCAACATTTCACTCCCAGTGTCCCTTAAGTATTTTGAGTAGTAATTAATTTCTCTGCTAACCGAAGGAGATTGCGAGGTTGACAGTTCTCAGTCGAGTTATTTAGCTCTAAGCACAGCGCTGAGCATTCATTGTCTAACTGGGATTATTACGACACTTTTTGAGAATCCTTTTCTCATTTTTAGTTGGAAAGGATTTGGGAAATTCCTTTTGCACATAATGAACCAACTATCTCTACAGCTTAGCTAGAGTAGTAAAAGGAGTAAAGAATACTTCCAATACTTCGATAATGAGTTTTCAACGGAAATACATGGTTCGACTTTCACAAAACGAAAAATAATATTTTGTTCAAAAAAGGTTTTGTGTGTGATAGTGAGAGTGAGAGAGAGAGAGAGAGAGAGAGAGAGAGTAAAAACGAAAAAGTGAGTAAATGCCAAACTTTGTATTTAGGTTCAGCACTTTTCAAGATTAAATACGTAAATTTTACTCAAGCTCACCTCAATCTACCCTTTTGATAAAAAGCTTCTTAGTTTGAATTTTCTCACAAAAGTCACTAAGGTTTTTCTTGGAATAGCCTGCGAGGTCCCGCGTATTTGAGTCAATTTTGTACGATTTTGAGTTATAGAGAAACCTTAAAAGATAAAACAATATGTTTACATGAAAACTGTAGAGCTCATTAAAATATCATTTGCGTAGTGTTGGCGGATTTCGAAATACTGCATCCTGAGAGTTATCTAACTACATGCTCAAAAGTTTCGTGATTCTTACTTTTACCCCTTCCTTTTCCTGCGATACGATATTGCATTTAAACTGTTTCAGTTCTGCACTTCATCGGCAAGTTAAGATAAACCGCTTCCATTGGAACCAAAGCCGTAACTTTGGCGAAAAGTACACCAAAGCAGTCTGTAAACAAGAAGCAATATAGATAGGCACACAGGCAGATCACCTGAAATACAAGAAAATGGAGACAATGCTAATTCAGACGTAAAATGATGAGTTTTAGAAAGTTCCAATGTACATTTTCCAAGAGTATAATATTTAACGATGTTCATATTTAAAATTATTGGAAATATTCCGAGTATATTAAATTTGCTAATGTGGGTGCTATGCCTCGTAAGCAACATATACCTCGGTTGTTCAATTTTTACTTTCTCTACACGTAACTACTATGCACATAGTGTATAGAGACGGTATTGCATTTCACCCAAAATTCCATACCCAGATTTTACCAGAAATTCACGTTTTGGGGTCCTCTGTAGTAAAACATGTTTAGAAAAAGGTCCGTGTGTGTCCATGAACATAACTCAAAAACGAAAAGTCTATAAAATACCAAACTAGGTATTTAAGTTTAGTATCTTATAGGGATGCGTCTCGCCGATTTTGAGAGAAATCCTTCATCCCAAACTACCCTTTACATGTAAAAAATTTCTAAAATGTTGATTTTCTTAAAATGGATCTAAAGATTTTGATTAAAACACCGTACATTAAAGACATTTATATGGCAAATAAAATGAATATCTTGAATTTTCTGGGAATAGCCTCTAAAGCCCTCTTTATTTTGAATGGATTTTGCTAAATTTTGCTTTACTGGTAAACCGTAAGAGATAGACAAAAACTTACTACACAAAAAATGTAGATTACGTTTAAACACACAATTTATATCATATACTTTTTTTTCGTGAACTTGGCCATTTGAGACATTTCTCGTTATTTGTTTCATATTTAAAATACTTAAAATTTACACTCTCACACGGAAAGTTGTTAATTCCAGGCCCTGCATAGAAACGAATTTCAACCACATAACCAGCTTTTAGCCTAGTGTAGTCACTTATTTTACTTGTACTTACAAGGAAGCAAGTAATTAAGACAATTTCTGCTAATGTTTATCTCGATTATCACAAAGGAGATAGAAGAATAGGATTTTTAACAATTTGATACAGAAATGTAGAGAAAGTCATGTGAAGGACATCCGATATTTTATAATAGTTAGACTTAAGCTAATACTCATTGCATCAATACTGTAACACTCAATATGTCTATGCGTTTGTGAGGATGCGAACAAGACAAAGTGTGGTTGGTCGTTTGTAGTCTGGTTTGTTACCTAGTCGGAAGGAATGAACAATGGTATTCAAATTGAGGTGTGCAAGACGGAGCCTTGCTGCTCGCCTGTTAAGCCCCTTATTGCCGATGAATGTTTTATCTCATTCCTTCGAGCAACCAGTCAGATAATTTTGCATGAGCCAGAAACTGCCCACACACATATTTTTGTTGCCGGAATGCACTGTGAAAGGCTTTTATCGTGTGTATTTACGATACTTGTGTTAAGAAATCAAATTCATCCCGATTACCAGAAGAGATATACCTACAATCGCAAAATTATAGAAATAAGTCAAAACTGAAATGCAAACCAATACTATTTAATAAAAATTTAGGCTATGCATTCTAGAGAGATTCTAATTACGCGAGTTACATAAATCGAGATTAATGCGCATTTTTACTGTTACAGGAAAGGCCACCTCATAATGAACTTTTTTTTAATTGTTTCATTTATATAGCCTCCGATATAACCTTGGTTGTCAAAATGAAAATATAAATGAAACAATTAGCATCTAAGGTTATACAGGGAGCTTTGCATTAGAAACAATTCGTCTCTAGGTTCTTTACGTTGGGTTTAAATCGTTTCAGTTTCCTCAAACACACAAATTTACTCTCACGTATACACTTTCAGACTCTGTGGGAGATAGGGAATAATTCTGAAAAATTCCCCGCCCCAGCCGAGAATCGAACCCGGGCCTTCGGGTGAGAAATCAGCTCGTTAACCAATAGTCCAATGAACTATTGTGTAACAAAAATGTTTTAGTCACTTGCTGGCATCCAAAACTCAATCTCGTAGACTGCTTCATCTTTCTATAGCACGCAGCCACCAGATAACAAACAAGGATGTGTTGCACGCTCAAGCTTTACCCAACAATCGACCAGGTAGCAAGTGACCATTTCGGTAACAAACCAGACCCCGTTTTGCACCGTCTGCCCTAAGAATACTCTGTTAGTTACTTACTCCCCAATGTATTGTGAAGCACTAGATTTCGTAACAATAGCGACTGCCTGTCCCTTCTGGCACGAGATGATCAACAAGCAATGACATCCTTGTATGTAGTGTAAACAACCCTGTTTTTAGCTGGGTTGCAAAGCAAATGCTGCGGATAGCCGTACTACTCAAATGCACAGGCAGGCCACCTGCTATCCAATTCCCCAAGCCGCAATCGATCTGAAGTAGCAACAATGTTCAACAATCCAGCCTTCTCGTCAGTGTGTAAAACAGCTTAACAGAAGTGTCACAACTGGTAGATGTTTAAATATTTGAATGTTTTTGATGCAGGGCATTCCGGTGCCATCTACTTACCTGGTCACTTGCAATTATACAGATAAAATAATACAGCATTTATATTGGCAACATTTACTCGTATTTTTCTGTTAAAGGCTGTTTTTAAAAAGTGAAAAACAACTGATTGGCTAGTAACAAATGTTAACGCCATTTTCTGGTAAAGATTTTCAAATGGAACAACCAGGAACTAGTAAAATGCAACAATAATAGCAGTACGGACAAATAACCGAGCGGGATGGCTCAGGCGGTTTCGTTTGTTGTCAGCATCCGGAAGTCGCGGGTTCGTTCCCCGCGGCCGACCTACCTGACCCATCAGCTTTCCCCGCCAGGCGAATGTTGGGTAGGTTTCTTTCATCTCCCAAATTTCTTGTTCCTCTATTTCTTTTCACCGCCATTTAATGGTCCTTTTGGTTTCTTTCAGGTTTGGAATGTCGACAAAGGTGCTAGGTGCAGCGTGGCAAGGAAAAGGATATTCTCCGATCCCCCAACTTCGGTTGATTGCCGGAATGAAGATCACTCCTGGTGGGGGCGTTAGACCCTATGTAGCAGGGTCCCCGGTCGGCTTGTCCGGCTATCGGAGTGCTTCTATCTGGAAACCATAGGGTTCCTGTCATTGCTGTGCTGTTGCTCCAGGTTCCGACCGCCAGAGTATCCTCTCCCTCCCGGGGCACCCCCTCGTGGGGCATAGGTACAATAACCAACATAAATTTCAGTGCGGAGTCCCCTCGGCCATGTCCTACTCTACGAACAAACTAACCAAGGATTAAGATACCAGAAGGCCGCATATATTTTTGTCATTATCTGTTAGAATTATTATACGTTGTGCATTGTGTAACCCAATAACATACTGCGGTACCTTGGAATAGCATTTGTCACAAGAAAATTATTACACTGGAATATGCGTGACCAAGCATAGAAACTTCCTGGCATTAACGCCAGCTCGAAAGGAAATCAGTCCAACTTATTTAAGAGTATGGATACGGACATTATAAATTGAACATAGTGAATTGAACCTGCGTTAACGTGCGGTTTTATTTGATTATATCGTGTAGGGAAACACCAGGTAAGCAACTGCACATAGACAGTCCTACATCTACACCATGTGATATTTAAAACAGGTGTAGAAAACGCATGAATTGTCTACGCAGTCGGGTTATTTTGTGCAGTAGCCAACCTTTGCCCTCCTTCCTCTTCACATAACCACCATAAACATAATGGGAAAGAAGGACGTACAGTACTTTTCAGAACATGATGGCCCTACCCCACTCTTCTTTCAAAGCCTTAACTTTTAAAGTTTGCGGTTAGGGGGATTGCGGTTGAAAATCAACCCTCTCTGGTACCTTAACTGAGGCGAGATTCTCGGCTTGTAAGCAGTGCTTCCAAAAAGCAGATTTTACTACGCTGACTCTCGCCCCTAGCATACGTTCGTCTTTTGTTTGCTAATGGTTACTGCCCAGTGGTGGGGGGGGGGGAGCGGTCCCTTTTGAGGGCCATTATAATTTGGAAAAGAATACACAAAGGGCAGGTTGAGCATTGCTGAAAGGATCTTCGTCTATGGTTACGGGTAGGAAGACCCTACTAATGGCTTACAGATGGGTTTGTAGCCAGTATTTAAAGCGTTCGGTTCGTTTTGTTGCTGGATGGGTAGTTAATACGCGCTATGACCATATAAGCTACTATTGGTTTCAAGAAGAACCCCATTGGACAAACACTAAATGAGGTCTGCGATGCGACCTCTTACTCCCTAAGGACAGTAACGCTGGCGACATCAGCACACAAAACTGATGACTAAACCGTCCGCTCCAGTTTTGGCGCCTGTATTCGGTATACCGGCATATACTTATGTTGAGGCTTTAACGTCCACATTTCACCCTCACCCTTCTTGCGGTTCTAATGACTTGAACATAATATAAAACCTCCCTTTTGTGTGTTAGTCTTAGAGCTGCAAGAAGGGAAAGGCCAGGTTTACAACCTCATGTAATGTGGACGTTAAAGCCTTATCACAAGTATAAAAATGGTGAGCCCAACCAAGAGTAAATCAGATGGCTCTGCAGAATCTAGACGCTGCTTTTGATTACTCTTTCTCCGTTTTCTAGTTCTTCGGTTCTGTCATAAGTGCCTACATCACCACATTCAGTTCTATGAAGGAGTCCTCTTTGGAGCTTCGTTAGTGTATAGTAGATCGAAATATGAAGGGTGCGATAAATAAAAAAAAAAAAAAATCCCAAAATTCTACTTTTAAAAGTATTTCAAAGCATTGTCTGCTTAACAATACTTCTAGTATAATTTTATACTATACAGATGCCTTGTACTTATTCAATTAGTTTTGTTGAAATAAATTTCCTTAAGGAAATCCGCAGTCAAAAGGAAACGTTAGGGGGGGTTATATTTTATATACTTATATATTTTATGAAAATTTCTGTTTCAGTGGTGGTGATGGTTGTGGTGGTGGTATTGTAAATATTTGCTGATAAAGCGATGGAGATGAAAATTAAATTATTTGTTTGCTAACTGTGCTGTGAATTGCCAGGATATCAGCACCGCCGATGTACCGGAATTTTTCCCGCAGGAGTTCTTTAACGTGCCAGTAAATCTACTGACATGAGGTTATCACTTTTAGGCACACTTAAAAACCATCAGACTTATCCAACTGAGCCTCCAGATGACAGTGGAGTTGATGTAGTGACCGGGAGATCCGTGGTTCAAACCGCGGATATGGCATTGAATTTTTCAGTCTGACTCTACCTATTAAACTCCAATCCTACACACGGTTTCTGTGAGAAAACAGTTAAATTGTACATTTTTGAGACTTTGTGGCTCGTTTAGAGACAATTTTATTCACGCTTGGGAAATTAAAACCTAATAGCGGAAATATGATTAATGGTGTGACACAACGGACATTTTATAATACGGCTTCACGAATGAATAACTAAGGCAGTAAACTCCTGCCGACTCATTCGAGCGCATAAAGTTACGCTAAAACGTCCAAATTCCGCTAGGCGCAGGATTTATATCATTACGTCTTTCATGCTTAGCAGACATGCGTGCAATGGAACTAACGCGCTCTTCCTTTGATGTAAACAATTCCCTTAGTTAACAGCATTAGCCTAATTTGCATTGCAAAAGCCGTACTTTGCGAGGACTTTCATTAGAGCAATGACAGGATAAAGGAGATTTTTCCTCCCCCTTTCTTTTTTAAGTTCGTTTCCTCCGCAATTTAATTTATTTCTCCGCGGAATGTAAAAATATTACTGCTGACTACAATGCAAAGCGCTGGCTTCAGCAGGTAACTTCAAATTTATCCTTTCGTGCCCAGAGTATTCAACGCACAGTAGACGTAATAACTCTCCATTTCTGCCACCAAGAGTGTAATTAAGAGAACATGGCTGAGGATATAACAAAGCCGCTTTCGCCACAATCTTACCACGTTTTCTTGTGTAACTCTCAGTCCTCACTTTAACACACTTTTGGATATTCAAAGCGTTTACATTAACGGATTTTATTTATTTTACACTATATGTTTTAATGTTTTTCTTACTTAGCTTGCTGGTTAGGTAGTATACACTACCGATGTTGCAAATACATTATTTAAGCCATTCAGTCACCCTGTCAATCACAATGAACGATTGATATTAGACGTAAATTCTAAGACTGTTTTTTTTTTTTAACTTAATCGCATGTGTACAATGTGCATAATGAGAAAGTCAGTGTATTCCATCCAAAAATTCGATACCAAAATTTCACTGGGAATTTGTATTTGTTGGTATCCATTGTTACAGGTGGACACCTATGTCTGCGGACATATATTCTGTTCGATGGTTTTTTGACGTCAAAATGTTACATTGGAGTGAGTTTGTGAACACCTGCGGTATACTGCTCATGTGACGGCTTTTTAGTCACGAGACCAACAGGTACGAAACCTTGACCAGCGTGCATTTTCACTGGGAATGCATCGCATGCAACAGTTGAATGAGTTCGAGGGGAACTTCATAGGCAAGAATACATTTTTTTCAAAATATGCGTGTGTGTCTCTCTCTCTCTCTCTCTCTCTCTCTCTCTCTCTTTCTCTCTCTCTCTCTGTGGACAGCATAACTCAAAAATCTAATGTATTCCATTCACATGACTTTCTCTACATCTCTGTAACAAATAATTGTTAATAAGGTTATTCTTCTATCTACTTCATGCTAATTGAGATAAACATTTGCAAAAATTGTCTTATTACTTGGATGCTTTTAAATAGAAAGGAATGCGCTAAGCTAAAACGACAGTCAAATGTTTTAAAATGTGGCTGCTACGGGAGTGAATTCACAGGAGTTGATAAATTCCCGTATGAGAATAGCTCAAGTATTTTAAAACTGAAACCACTAACAAGGAATAACTCGAAAACGGTCAAATCCACGAAAAACATCCAGAATAAAGAGGTCTTCCGAGGCTATTCCCAGAAAATTCAAGATATACATTTTATTTGTTATGTCAATATCTTAAATATAAGAGATTTTGATCAAAATCATTAGAGCCATTTTTGAGAAAACCAAAACGTTCGAATGTTTTTCTCATATAAATGTGAGTTGGGATGGGGGAATTTTCTTGAAAATGTTCGTGTCGGAAGATACCAAACTTAAATTCCAAGTTTGGTATTTAACGTCTTTTAGTTTTTGAGCTATGCAAACTCACGGACCTTTTTCCAAAAATTGTTTTGACTCAGGCGATTTCAAAACGTATATTTGTGGTGAAATCTCGGTATTGAATTTTTGTAGTTGAATACAATATCTTCACCGCGCATAGTACGTGTAGAGAAAGTAAAACGGGAAGTTTGTTAAATATGAAGTTTGGTATTTAAGTTCAGCATCTTCTAAAGATGCTACAAGAAGAGTTTCAGAAAAATCTCCCACTCCAATACTCTTAACATGCAACATTTTTCGAAAATGTTGTTTTTCTAAAAATAACGATTTGATTAAAAGATATTATTACAAAATAAGACCTGTACATTCTGGGCGACTTTTGTATAACTGTTAGACCGAAGGAGAGAGAAAAACTTACCACTCAGAGCATGTAGATCTCGTTAAAATACATTTTTTGTCGAGTTAACCGTTTCCGAGATATACTTTGTTATTGGTTTCACTACTTAAACCTTTCTCAAACGAGAAGTTATCTTTCGTTTCATCTCTTTTGTTTTACTCCTGGCGTTGGAGAGAGAAGGTTTAGAGAATTTAGTCTTATTCTTCACTTCAGGGGCTAAGCATATCTGCCTGTTCCGTCTTCGCATTTCATCAATTACGCCCCTCTTCTTCCAGGAGGACCGTATCTTCTAAGTAAAACCGGTATTTTTTCTTCAGTCATTCTATTAAGGTATTCTTTCCAATTTTGTTTCTATTCTTCTATTTTGTCTTGTAATTATATGCCTAATTCCTCTCGATTTTTTTAATTTCTTATTAAACCTCTTCAATTCCTCTCAAAAACCTCATTTCTGCTGCTTGTATTTTACTTTTATCTCTTTCTTTTGATATCCAGGACTCGCTCCCACACATGACCACTGAACTGCCATGGTTTTGTAGAATTCAATTTCTTTTATTTCCTTGTTTTATTATTTAATATTCTTGTTATAATTCCGCAAATATGTAGAATCTTATTTCTAAATCCTTATCTACATAAAAACTTACATCACAGCCTAAATAATTGAAATTGGAGCGTTGTTCCAGACATTTATTTTCAATACTTATTTTTTATCTTACCGGATATTCTCCTCGATGCACCGTTAGAGAATTTAGTATTCTACGAATTTTCGTTTTTGAGTTATGCTGTTCATACATGCGCACGCGCGAGAACCTATTGAAACGAATGACCATCCCAGTAAAATTAACATTAACCCTAAAGCCCTATTTCCCTTCAAGCGAGTATACACACTGTTATAGAATCTTGTGACATAGATATCTATGCCCAATACCACCACGTCGCGCATGACAAGTAATATAGTTGCTGCAGAGCAAACTAGTTTCTTTGGGTATTCAATTTCCAGGCACTTCGCAGTACTATATTGCTCCCAGGACCGAGTTGTTATTATTCTCTATTCTTCCTATGGCTTGAGAAAAAAAAAAAGCCATCCCTTAACATGATAGCGTGACCAAAGCAGGAGAAAAAACGATGTGCGGGATAGGGAGCAAATGATGTTATCCCTGTGAATTGTATCGTCAACTGCGTCAAGTGAAACTGCGTGACAGGAGTTATCGCGTGTTGCAGCGGCTTGCTAGCACAGAGAATTAATGTTTAACATTGTTAGTTTTGCAACCCCTGCATATTCCCAGATTTTACTGCTGTTGTAAAATTCTGCACTGTAATCCGCTCTTTTGAAAGGGAGGGGAAAAAATCCTATTTCTATGGTCTACAAGCTTGTAGCCTTTTGACGAGTAGTTGTGGCAGCGCATATTATAACAAAAGCAATAGCCTCTTCTGTCTCGCAAAAAACGTAATGTTGCTATTTTAACTATTTTTACTTTTTCTGCCATGTATCTAGTAGGTAGTGAAGCTCTTGCATTCCACCCAAAAATGCTATAGGGATTTAACAAGAAATACGCAACATCGAACTTTGTTATTTTAGTAAGGCAGGTCTTTGTTCTTTTTTTACTTTCTCTACACGTGTATAAAAGGTATAGAGAAGGTATTGTATTGCACCAAAAATTCGATATCAATATTTCACCGGAAATATATATTTTGAGACCACCTGAGTTCAAAGAAGGCAAAGTTCAGTATCTTCCAAGAATGTCACACAAATATTTTCAAGGAAATCCCCTCACCCCCAACTACCCTTTACATGGAAAAACTGTTGAAAAGTTTTATTTTCTCAAAAATGGCTCTAACGATTTGGACTAAAATACCCTATGTTAAATATATTTACATGTCCATTAAAATGCATATCTTGAATTTTCTGGGAATAGCCCTTAAAGACATCTTTATTGTGAATGAGTTTTGCGAAATTTTGCATGACTGGTAAATCATAAGAGATAGAAAAAAACTTACTTAACAAAAGTTACTTATATAGCTGCTCCTGTTGAAACTGTCATTTCAAATTCTAAATGCACGGCGAAGGTTTTAATTGCATTGTACATGTTTACTAATTTTGATGTCTTCCTTTTTTGCCATTTATTTATTTACTCCCCTTCCACAGCATTAGGTTCCAATTACTGAAAATAACTGCCCACAAGGAAGGTATACACATTTTACATACAAGCTTAGAATCTGGTATTACGACTTTCCAATTGGAACTCTCTCACAGCCCGACACTGCTTGCTAATAGGTTACGTACAAACAACATCCGCAACATAATGTGCATATGCACGAAGGTCTAAATTCACAGTCTGTTTTAGGATAACACATTGCAACACACTGCGATAAGTATTCGCTTGTTTCCTACTGCACAAATATATATTTTTACAACATCCCCTCTTTGCTAGACCGTCCTCCGTGCTCGCCGTCTGTAGAAAAAGCGGGCGTTAAACACCATGAAAACATCCTCCGGTCTAGTGGTAATATGCTAGCATGTGGTTTCCAAGGTCGCGGGTTCAAACTCGGCGGAGGGCGATTGATTTTTTTCGGGCGTAAAAATCCTTAGCAAGACTTCCATCGGAAGGGAAGTAAAGTCATTGTTCCCGAGTCAATATTTACAAGTAAAAGAACCTCCAGCCTGATAAACAGGCCTCTGAGCAAAATTAAACAGTCTTTCACGCCCAACATAGAATGGGACGCGAGAACCTCAGAAGTTAAAGAGCGTCCATAAATAAAACTTAATTTCAATTTCTCTTTGCTACTGATTATAAATATGCTTTCCACTATGTGACACATGTTATGAAGAGTTCTGTGTACTGCTTCATTGGCAGACTGCTCAATCTAATATGCTGGGCACACTACATTTTTAAGTGATGCTCCATTATATTTAGAATAAACCATTTCGGTTGTACAGCAAACCACCCCTTTAGAAACTCATAGGCATATACTTGTTCTGCATTTCAGATAGGATTCATATTCAAAATGTACTGCAAATACCTGTATAGGTACACTAACAGTTTATGTTCCATAAGTCCTGCACTTGTCGCATTCAGATATGTATAGATTGCCTTCGTGTTGAAGTATGCACGTTGCAATTGGAACTACACACGTGATCCGTTGCATTTGCATAGCGCCACTTGTGGGACTTGAAGAAACCTGCCAAATGCCTCGTTTTCCTGCTGCTTCATTTGCCAAGCTCCAAGGGTCATTCTACCGAAGTTCGCCATCATAGCAATATTGTGCGCAGTACACCAACTCTTGTATCTTACAATTGCTGTATTATAGACATTGATATATGGTGTACATAAATTCTTATCATGCGCTCCAGATTATGAACATCCATACTGATTAGGTCATTTTATGCCATTTTTAACTGATTGGAAATGTTTTGATTTTACCTTCTTTGTATGAATATTGAAAAGAAAAAAAAAAAACATATATCTAACGTTTATAAAGATAAGTCTAGCTTTAAAACACGAGGAATCTACGGACAAAAGTAACGTCGTATATCTTTATTTGCATTTTGCAAACAAAACCATTCCTATTTAAAGGTTAATCCGAAAAGGCTGCTTATGGGTGAAACGTGGGTAATTATGAATTCATGTCCTACAAAGGGGATGAAACAGGTCAGTTTTTACCTTTTTCCGTGCTTTGAGTGCATACGTTCATGATGCTATTGTCCTTATCTGTTTCGTATCATAAGCTGTGAAACCCTCTTCATTCACTATGAATGTTGTATAATCTGAGAGTTAGAGAGTTAATATTACACTTGTGTAAGACCTAGTCCATATTACTTTCTCTACACTTACTATATACATATTGTGTAGAGAAAGTATTGTATTGCACCCAAAAATTCGATACAGAGATTTCACAGAAAGTATATGCTTTGAACGCCCAAAATAAAAAAAAAATTCTAGAAAAAGGTCCGCGCGCGTGTATGTGTGTGAGGGGCAGCATAGTCCAAAAACGAAAAGTCGGTTAAATATCAAACTTGGTTACTTAAGTTGAGTATCTTCCAATATTGCGACTCGAAGATTTTCAAGAAAATCCCCCCACCCCAACTACCTTTACATGGAACATTTTTCAAAATGTTTGAGTTTCCCAAAAATGACTAACGATTTTGATTAAAATACCATGTGTTTAAGATATTTTTATGACAAACGAAATGTATATCTTGAAATTTCTGGGAATAGCCTCTGAAGACCTCTTCATTCTAAATGACTTCTGTATAACTTTTATATAACTGGTTAACCATAAGAGAGAGACAAAAACTTACTAAACAATAAATGTAATCTCATTAAACGCACAATTTATATCATATAGGTACATTGTTTTCGTGGAATTAACCGTTTTCGAGATGTTTTATTTTTCTCAAACGGCATGCGTCTCTTGTTTAGTCCTAGCAAGCTAGGGAAACTGAATTTCAATTGTTTCATTTAGCGACCGGCTTTTACAACATTTTACAATCGCTTTAGCTTGTGCATTTTCTTATTTCCCTTCTACTTACAAAGAAGCAAGCAATAAAATAATTCTGCTAATGTTTACCTTGGTATACATAAAAGAATGTTTTGTAAGAAAAGTTTGTTTACGGAACAGATTAAATCATGTGAATGGAACATATTTGATTATTTTTTTATTTATCGTTTATCAAAGAAATGTCAATACCTATATATTTCGGTATGAAGTATCTGTTCAGAATGGCAGCATATGCTTCTATTATTGTAAGCTCACAAACACAAGAACGAAAGCGTGTTTCCAGTTTTCTTGGCAAAAGTTTAATATTATTTGCAGAAGCTATCACTGGAACCGCACGAGACGACTCGAAATAAGCTGGTCTTCTAATCCGCACTTTGAAGGACTGGAGAGTGAGCCAAGAGATAACTGAGGTTACTTCCCAATTCTCTCCGCCTCCACTCTTCCAGATGCCTCACTTCTTAAAGAAACGAGAGAGAAAAAGTTGTGCAAAGTTAGATTTACTTGAGCAGCGTTGTAGCTGAAATAGCGTTTAAGTGCCCTTTAACGTAAAAGCTGGTATTTATCTTCAATCTCCCCTACCGACAAAGCCACAGAAATAGTCTTTTCTACGAACTAATTATACTCCTATTAAGGGTACTGTTTTCTCCAAAACATGACAGCCCTCAAACGGAACCGCTCCCTCTGCCACTGGACAATAACCATTAACAAAGAAAAGGAGAACCTCTTCTAAGGGCGAGAGGCAACAGTAAAATATCTGGTTCCTGTAGACTCTGTAGTAGGAGTTCAGTTGTGTTTCGTGTTAGTACGTGTCCAAATCAGTGAATTATTACACAACATATTAAGAGATGAGTAAGTGGAAGACGGCATATGTGAGGGTTGGTTTCCAGCCGCATACCTCGTAATTTCAAACTTTTGAAGTTCGCATTCGGCAGCGGAGTGAGGCAAGGTTATGTTCTGAAGAATACTGTAAGTTTAAAGCCCTATCTTGTCAATGTTAAACATCATTCTCGGTTAAGGAACACTTTGAGTGACTGCAATCGGGAAAACTGTCGAAAGTAGCTGGAAATGGGTGCAGGAAGTTTTAGTGATTCAAGAGAATCAAAATTTAGCTGTCACTCCACTCCTTGCCTCGGGCTCTACAGTCATGTAAAAATCCTACAATGAACGGCTTTTTTTCTAGCATACTATTTTATAATAGAGCAGTGGACTTGAAACTAAAGGTAAAAGGATGTTAAGAGGTAAATAAAAACAGTTTAACAGGAATAGGAAAATATTTAAGTGTAGTAAGAGGTGGATGGATGAAGCAAATTAGAAATAAGGAATAGAAAAGAAATTTGGATTGGTGAAAGGAAGAAGTAAATAGGACCCATTAGTTAGGTAACCATGGTGTTGGATGCTATGGGTCCTCAGAAATGCAGCTCACTGATGTGAGAAAATGAGATGTAAAATGTAGATATAGAGTTTAAGTATTACAGAATTGTAGGGGTGAATTAAACCATGTAATGATTGAAGTGAAAAAAATAAATAACTAATAGAGCTGTAAGTTGTAAACATAATGACTTTTCTTTAATGTAAAATAATATTCTAGTTCCACTTTGTGTGTGTGTGTGTGTGCGTGTGTGTGTGTGTTTTTGTTGTTTTTTTTTAATCTATAATGAAAGATTAAATAAAGTTATTTTTGCTTTCATTTGCAAAAGAAATATGAGGGCAATTATTTTTCATCAAAAAGTAAGCGAAATCATATCATTGTATTGCAATATACATTTAATTTTGATCCTTTTATTTTCTCTACTACGCATGACCAGTAGGGGAAGTAAATGTATACCATCTAAAAATTCTATGTCGGGAAACATGTTTTAGGATCTGTCAAATAAAGAAAAGGAAAACAAACATTTTCAGGTAAAAGCTCGTGTTTGCGAGCGAGTAGAAGGGCTAAGTTGTAAACCTATAGAAATGCACACAATTTCTCTCCATAATATTTATATTCCAATACAAATTTTACTCCTTTTGGGGGTAGAGAAGTGGGGGAAACGTCTCCCTACTACCGGAGCGCAAGCGCAGAATATTATTCTTTCTTCCACTGTTCACCTATATGCTTGCATTCTCCGCTTGTTGGGAGTCTTTCTAACCGTATGTTATACAAGTTAGTAACATGTACTTTGTGTCTCCTTAGAGTATAAGTATGCTAAAACAATAATGTATTGGTATGACGAGACTAATATCACTTTTAAAATCAGCCAATGTCCACATTCCTGACGAAATGCATGTCAAGAATCCCACCAATTTTAGCAATGATAGCATCTATCATATAGTAAAATACCCCAAATAGGTATTATGCCGGAAAAAAAAAAAAAAACAACTGATGTGTTACACTCGCATGACTTTCTCTAGCTGCTCTACAAAATTCATACAAAAGATTCTTCTTCTTTCTAAACGACGTTAATCGAGATAAATATCAGCAGAAAGCTATTATTTAGTTCCTTATTAGTAGAAGGGAACTAAAGGAATGCACTAGGCTAAAGTGAGTCAAATGTTTTAAAAGATATCGTTATGCGATTCTCATTGCAAATCGCTTGACCAGGAGTAGAACAAAAGAAAAACCGGATACTTCCTCTCTGACAAAAGTTTAGGTACTTCACAATTGAAACTAATAACAAGGAATATCTCGGAAAGGGTTACTTCCACGACAAAAATATAAAGGTCATAAATTGTGTGTTTTGACGAGGTTTACATTTTTTTTGTAGTAAGTTTTTGTCTATCTCTTACGGTTTAGCAATTAAGCAAAATTCGGTAAAATTGATCCAGAATAAAGAGGTCTTCAAAGGCTATTCCCAGAAAATTCAAAATATACATTTTATTTGAGGTGTAAATAGCTTTAAAAATATATCAGATTTTAATCAAAATAGTCATAGCCATTTTTAAGAAACACATTTCCGAAAATGTTCATGTAAAGGGTAGTTTGAGGTGGAGGAATTTTCTTAAAAGTTTTCACGTCGCATCCTTGGAAGATAATAAACCTAAATACCAAGTTTGGTATTTAACGGAATTTTTGTTTTTGAGCTATGCTGTCCACAGACACGCACGCGCGCGGACCTTTTTAAAAGAAGTACTTTTTCGGACTCAGGGAACCCAAAACATATACTTCCGGTGAAATATCGACATCGAATTTTTGGATGCAATACAATACCTTCTCTATCCGCTATGTACATTGTACATGCGCGCTTGAGAAAGTAATTAAGTTCCGAGTTTTAAGGTGATGTAACTATTCCAAACTATGAGATCAGTTATAATCGTTTGCACTTTAAGAAAAATGAAGGCAAAAGAACTAAAAGTACCTGGTGGAATTTCCTTGTAGGTACAGAGGTAATTAACAAACTGTACAACATTAACAGAACTAGTTTTCGTATTTCTGTGCTAATGCTACTTTATAAGGAAAGGTGGTGTATGAGCAGTCATAAAAGTTGCTGCCCATATGAATTTTCTCCTGACGTTCCTTTCATGTATTACTACTCAATCAGAAAATATGAGTTTACTTACATTTTAATTTTACCATTAGCAGTCGTGAAGAAAGTCGTGATTTTTATTCCTAAATTTTTTGGACAAAATTATCGTACACATAAACGTGTATTTTAGTAATTGTTCTTTCACATAAGTCTTGGGTATAATGATACTGAAAAATGCCAAGATTCAAACCATGTATCTTCCGGTTTCCGTCCGGTTGCTCTAACAACTGAGCTACTACGTAAACATGCCAACAGGACATTAAATGCCCCTTCTGATTCGCATTTTCTCCGGTGAACTAAACGGAAACCTCTAAATTCATTCCGAAACAACAGACCCAAAAAGAGACTTACTGTTTTAAGTACTTCAAGCCCCGGACTCCATACAATTGTTCTTTCACACAAGTCGGGCTTAGAAGCTAGTTGGCAAAGGTAGAATCATGCTGAAAAATGAAATGTCATAACCGGGATTTCAACCCGGATCTTCCGTTTTCCGCCCGGAAGATTTTAGTGATAGTAAGCAATACAGGAACTTCTACTTCAATTCTATTTTACTGTACGGCAATTTGAAGTATGTCATAGATCAAGTTAGATGTCTGCTAATAGCTTCCTATAAAATTGTTGTACAAATTGACAAATTTTGCCAGCAATAAGATAAGCAAAAAGTGCAAGATATTTCAAACATTAAATTAGGTCAGAGGAACAGAAAACTGCAATACTATAAGTATTATTTTAACCACCGTAAAGTCAAACAGGTTTATTTGACAGTATAATTTGTAAAAAAATATGTTTTCAATTCACATGGCTTTCTCTACAAATTATTGTAATTATTAGTAACAAATTATTGATAAAAAGCTTATTGTTTTATCTAATTTAATCGAGATAAATATTAGAAGAAAGTGCCCTTATTACCTGCTTCCTTGTAAGTAGAAGGGAAATAAGAGAATGCAAAATGGGCTAAAGCGATAGTCAAATCCTTTTAAAACTGGTTGCCATGAGGTTAAAATCCATTTCTTTACATGGCCAGGAGTTTACAGATTCGCCTATGAGCAAATATTTTAAAACTGAAACCGATAACAAGGAATATCTCGGAAAAAAAAAGTATGTATATGTCATACATTTATATTTAAACGAGAGCTACATTTTCGTGCAGTAAGTTTTTATCCATCGCTTAGGGTTTACCAGCTATGCAAAATTCATCCAGATTAAATAGGTCTTCAGAGGTCTTCCCAGAAAAGTTAAGATATACATTTTGCCGTGTAAATATTCTTTAATTTACGGTGTTTTAATTAAAATCGTTAGAACCATTTTTGAGAAAATAAATATTTCAGAATTGTTTTCCATATAAAGGGTAGTTTGGGGTGGGACAAGTTTTCCTCAAAACCTTCATGTCGTATCCTTGGAAGATACTGCATTTAAATACCAAGTTTGGTATTTTATCGACTTTTCGTTTTTTGATATGTTCACAGACGAACGGGCACTCACAGACCTTCTCTAACCCGTGTATTTCCAGTAATATCTCGGTATCGAATTTTTGGGTGGAGTGCAATACCTTCTCTACATATGTACCACGTAGAGAAAGTAATAGATGCTTGAGATTTTAATCACTTAGTAAATAGTTTATTAATATCCGACTTTTGCGCAACTCTAATCCCCTAATCCCAAATATAGATACATCCAGACGGCGTCTAGATCTTGAAATGAAACAATGTTAATAAACCCTTTAGAGATAAACTTCTTCCTGGATCGGAATGGACAGCCAGGTACCAAGAAAGGAAGCCACAAACAGCAACAAGTAGGTCCGAATAACATTTAGCTAGACCAGACCGAACCCATTTCCTTCCTAGAAGGCAACCGTCGTAACCTAGGAGACTGTTTCCAAGCATTCCTACGGTTTCTTTTGCTGAGCTGCAGTATCAAGGGACTTCTTATCTTCCGGCTCAATGAAGTTAACGACTGTGGGATGTGCTTTTCACAGCTTCATAGCTCAACTGTTTCCAAATTATCAAGCATTGAACATTTAAGTGTTCGTATTACAAAATGGATGTTGCTAGCTGACAAAACAAGCAACGCACCATTCGATGTGTTCCATTCACATGCCTTTCTCTAATTGTTCTGCAAATGAACTATTCCTACAAAACATTCTTTTACTTACCCATACAAATCGAGATAAACATAAGCAGAAGGGACTTAGTTCTTTATTAATAAAAGGGAAATAAGGGAATACACTAAGCTAAGCCGATAAACAATCTTTCAATCTAATTGCAATGAGATAGAAATTTGGTTCTCTTTGCATGGCCAAGAATAAAAGAAAAAGGAATGATACATTTCCATTAGAGAAAACTTAAATATTTTAAAACTGAAGCTAATAACAGAAATATCTCGACAATGGTTAACTCCACAAAAAAGACTACATGGCATAAATCTACATTTTTGTGTTGCAAGATGTTGTCTATCTCTTACTTTTATAAGTTTTGCAAAAGTCATCCAGAATGAAGAGGTCTACAGTGGCTGTTCCCAGAAAAGTAAATATTTGTCATTTGTCTTTAATATACGCGTTTGAGACAAAATCGTTAATTTCGTGAAAAAATATATATATTTTTTTAAAGTTTCTTAAGTAAGGGTAGTATGAAAGGGGGGATTTTCTTGACAATTCAGCTCTATTATTAAAGCGACAATGGAATGGTTGAGATTAGGCAATTTCAACCAATCGCGGTCATCTGACAGGAGCGATATTGTCGAAACATCGCATCGCTGCTTAATGACCTTTAACCTGGTTGGTCATATCGGACGATGAATGAAATTGGTGAAATGATGCTCAAATGATCTCGGGGTCCATGGAGCTTAAAGTTACCCGACATTCGTCTTCTCAGGATAAGGGAAAACCCCGAACAAAACCTTACCCGGGTAACTCACCCTAAGCGAGATTCGAACTCACGACCTGTTGAACGTGAGGCAGACACGCTACCACCACGCTACCCAGATGGGCTTCATTTCTTTGAAATCTTGTCGCACCTGACATTCCCATGTTTAATCTCCTGTCTTGGAACAATGTGACAATCCAGGCAAAACTTTTTCACTTTTTACAACTATCAGTTCCACAATTTTACTTTCAATTAATTCACTTACCATGTTTATTTAAATAATTGTCGAGCTAATAATGTATTTAGTTAAAAAAAAGCAGTGAAAATAAGCATTAATTCATTTCTTATGTATGACATGAGAGCAATAACCTCCAATAAAATAGCGTTTGTTTCCTTTGATGTATTATTTATTAAAATGCTGAAATAAAAACAAATCTGATGTGTTCCATGCACATGGCTTTCTCTACATCTCTGCAACAAATTATTGTTAAAAAACTCGTGCTTCTATTTACTTCATGTTAATTGAGAAAAAATTAGCAGAAATAGTCTTATAATTTCCTTCATGCAAGTAGAAGGGAAACAAGGGAGCATCATAGGTTAAAGTGATAGTCAAAAGCTGGTTGCTATGTGTCTGAAGTTCCTTTGTTTTTGTGGACAGGAATGACAAATTCCTGTACGACAAAAGTATACGTTTTTTAAAGCTGAAACCAATAATAAGGAATATCTCAAAAACGATGAACTCCACGAAAAGAACATGTATGGGATAAATTGTGTGTTTTATTGTGCTCTACATTTTTTGTGTGTTAAGTTTTTATCCATCTCTTACGGTTTAGCAGCTATGCAAATTTCTCAAAAATTCATCCAGAATAAAGTGGTCTTCACAGGGCTATTCGCAGAAAATTCAAGATATTCATTTTATTTGGCATGTAAATATCTTAAAATTTTAATCAAAATTGTTAGAGCCATTTTTGAGAAAAAAAAGTTTGGTATGCAACGATCTTTTCGTTTTTGACCTATGCTGTCCACGCACACACACACACACACACACACACGCATGCAAGCAAGCACGCACACGCACGCACGCACACACCGTTTTGTAAAAATGTTTTTTTTTTATTTAGGGGGACCCAAAACATTTCCGGTGAAATCTCGATATTTAATTTTTGGGTGGAATGCAATACCTTCTCTATATACTATGTACATAGTACGTGTAGAGAAAGTAATAATTGTTCCCTATTTCTATTGTTGCTATCGATATTTGTACATTGGGTGTAGACACGGTCGGACAGAAGGCAGTGAAGAAAGGGGGGGAAAAATCGGTAAATAAACATGGTCGAATGCGTCATCTAAGAGAACTAATGTAAGTAGGTATTACAATTATAACCTGATAAAATCTCCCTTCCTATATATTATAAATTACTAATAGTCTATTTCGCTGAATTGTCTTATCAAATACAACTCGTGTTTTGATCTTAGGACAATTCACTCCCGTCGCTTCGATCCGGTCGTGAGTTAATGGCAAGATGAAAACAAGATGATAAATTATATATATATATATATATATACATAAAATTTATGTATATACATTTAAAATAAGTATAACGCTTGCAAGGTCGTCTCCTTAGCGCGGTGGTAGCGCAGCTGCCTACCAAGCGGGAGACCTGGTTTCGATCCCCAGTACCGGCGTGGGGATTTTTCCCCCGCTGGGAGACCTGGACCGGGGTGCACTCAGCCTCGTGAGGTCCCTGGGGGGCCAATTGAGGAGCTACTTGATGGAGAAGTAGCGGCTCCAGGTCGTGAGGACCGCATTAACCGGCCGGGAGGGGCACGAGGCGCTGACCACGTCTCACCCTCCAATACTGCACCCCATCCATGACGTCTGTAGTGGACCGAGATGGGGGACGCAGCGGCCGGGCGGTAGGCCAAGGCTCCCCGTGAGCTGTCGTGCCATGGAGTTATGTTATAACGCTTGCAAATAAAATACGTATTAAATTAAAGACAAAAGTCGGACTGGGGGTGGCATGTCTCATTCAAGAGGTCGGGATTTCGAATCTCGCTTAGGGTAAGGTTTTTCTTTGAGGAGTTAAGACCCAGATGCAAATAGTAAAATAAAGAACTTAGTTCTGAAATACGAAATGTAAATCTCTTTTTCATTTAAACGTTGAATAATATTCGTGGACACAGTGGATCTGTAGCGACTGAAGCAGTATGCTTTCAAATGCTGATAAAAATTATAATTTTAATAAGCTCCCTTCGTACATTTCACTGCGTTTATTAAAAATTTCCCCAAGAGAAATATTAAAATATTGGTCGCCCGAGTCTTTTTAGTGCAGATACAGAAGTTCCTGGAAACGCTTTTAAACCAGGACTATAATATAACATTATAGGAACTGAACAAACTGTTCATATATCGGCAGTCTGATCATTGCTTCCTAGAATCACTGAAAAGTAATTTAAACTTGTGCGTTTATTTCCGGGAAATTTTAATGAATGCGAAGGTAAAGTCATCCTACTGATGTTATCTCTCTGCTTTTTATTCCTCTTTTTTCCTTTATTTTTAGCCTGCGTATGATACTTCAGATTGCAGCGATTATGAATTAATAATGAGCTATATGAGCTATTTTGCTACCAGACTAGAATCCAGAGAGATGGGCGTTATGGGATACTTGATTTCAAGCTAGTAAAAAAATCACATGTGTTCCACTCACTTTCTTTAGCAGTTCCACAAACAACTTTTCTTACAAAAGATTCTTTTATCTGCACCATGATAGACATTAGCAGAATTGCTCTTATCACCTGCTTTCTTGTAAGTAGAAGGGAAACAAGACAATAATGGGATAAAGCAATAGTCATTCTTTTAAAAGCCGCCTCTCTTTGTTTGCTAGAAGTAAACAAAAGGGAAAAGTTTGAGAAAAGTTTAGGTATCTTAAAACGCAAACAGTAACTATGTATATGAAATAAATTGTGTGTTTTAATGAAAATTGCATTTTTGTGTAGTAGTTTTTTGTTTACCTCCTACGGTTTACCAGTTATGCAAAAGTTATACAATTGTCATCCGGAATGAAGAGGTCTTCATAGGCTATTGCCAGAAACTCAAAATATACATTTCGTTTATTAAGAAAATGTCAATATTATGGCATGTTAATAGAAATCGTTAGAGCCATTTTGGAGAAAATAACTTTTTTTTTAAATTTTTCCATGTAAAGGGTAATTGGGGATGGAGGGGAGTTTCTTGAAAATCTTTGTGTCTCATGCTTGGAAATTACTGAGCTACGCGCATGCGCACGTTCTAAAATGCTTTTTTTATTTTTTTATATTCAGGCGAAATCTCGGTATCGATTTTTTGGGTGGAATACAATACCTTCTATATCCGCTGTGTACATTGCATATACTGGCTAGAGTAAACACAACAAAGTTAACGAGACACTCAGTACAAATGAGGTTCAAAGTCATAACCAGAGAATTGCTAGAGCGCCACGATATTCATTACGCTATGAATGTGGGTTAATAAATCGATGTACAATAACCTTATGGGCGAGTCTGGGTCAGAAATGAGACCAAAAAATGTCTGCGGTGATTTTGGTTTTCATTAACCGCGGGACTGAATACCAAAATACAATTAGTACTTTCCAGTAGCAGCCACCCCCGCGTTTACGAGCCGTTTGATCTAATTAGCGGTTCAGCAAAGGGTAAAGGTTCATAATATGAAACGGGAGAAAAGTTTTGAAGTAGCTGATGCTTTTAGTTTATTATATTTTTCTCTAATATCTTTAACCCCTACTATATGTAGAGGAAGTATTCCATTCAGCCCAATATTTCAATACCGACATTCCACCGGAAGTACACCTTTCGAAATCTCTGAAACCAAAAAAAAAAAAGATTTTCTTACTTTCTCTAGCCCAGGATGTACAATGTATATAAATAGTGGATAGAGAAGGTATTTTATTCCACCCAAAAATTTATACCGAGATTTCACCGGAAATAATGTTTTAGGATCCACTGAATCCAAAAACATTTTTCAGAAAAAGGTCCGGGTGTGTGTCTGTGGACAGCATAGCCCAAAAATGAAAATACGTTTAAATACCAAACTTGATATTCAAGAGAATATCCCCACCCTTAATTACCGTTACATGGAACAATTTTGGAAATTTTGGTTTTATTGAAAATGGCTCCAACAATTTTGATTAAAATGTCACATATTAAAGCCATTTCCATCACAAATAAAATGTATATCTTGCATTTTCTGGGAATAGCTTCTGAAGACCTGGTTATTATGTATGAATTTTGCTGAATTTTGCATAACTAGTAAACCGTAAGAGATAGACTTACTACACAAAAATGTAGATCTCGTTAAAATACTGAATATATATCATTTACATTTTTATCGTGGAGTTTACCGTTTTCAAGATATTCCTGGTAATTAGTTTCAATTGTAAAGTACTTATACTTTTCTCAGACAGGAGGTGTCCGTTTTTCTTTTGTTCTTTTGTTCTACTCCTGGCCAAAGAAGCGATATGCAATCAGCTTTGAAAACATTCAACTCACTTTAGCATAGCGCATTCCTTTAGTTCCCTTCTACTTATACGGAACTAAGTAATAAGGGCATTCTGCTAATGTTTATCTCCATTAGCATTGCGTAGAAAGAACAATAAACTTTTGTAAGAAGTTTATTTGTAGATCAGCTAGAGAAAGTCATGTGAATGGAATATATCAGATTTTTTTAATGTCATGTGACAACAGCACTATTCAAAATGAAAATTAATTAAATATCAAAGTTGATATTTAAGTTTAGCGTCTTCCAGTGATGCTACATCAAACTTTTCAAGAAATTCCCAAATTATCATTTACACATTGTCATTATTCTCGCTTTCTCCAAAATTATTCCACCCATTTTTACTTTCTCTAACACGTATGTGCAATCCGCATAGTAGGGAGAAAGTTTTGTATTCTATCCAAAAATGTTACAATGAGATTTCCCTGTAAATACATGTTTTGCACCCGTGAATAAGAAATAGAAAAATGTCCGTGTGCGCACGAATGTGTCTGGACAGCGTACCTCAAAACAAAGTCTGCCAAAAACCAAACTTGGTATTTAAGTTTAATATCTATAAAAATACATCATTCCCTTTACTTTGGGCATTTTTCGAAAGTTTTAATTTTCTAAAAGCATCGTTCTAACAATTTTCATTAAAATACCATTGTGTTAAAGATATTTTCATTACAAATGAAATGCATATCCTGAATTTTCTGGGAACAGCCTCTGACGACCCCTTAATTCTGGATAACAATTGCACAACTGATAGACCGTAAGAGACAAAAACTTAAGCCCACGATGTATTTAATATATTTTTATAAAGCTACTTATAAATATATTGCTTATTGTTTTCAATTTTAAAATACAATGTTTCTCTAAGGATGTCGTCATCCGTTTCATATCTATTTTTTTTTACTCCTGATCATGCAAATAGAATTGAATTTTAATGGTATCACATAGCTACCAGCTTTTAAAAGCTTTGACTGTCGCTTTAGTTTAGAGTATTCTGTATTTCTCTTCTCTTGAGAAAAAAAGTAATAAAATCATGTCTGTTAATGTTTATCTCGTTTAACATGATGTAAATAAAATAATATTTTAAGAACACTTTGTTTACAGAACAGGAAAAGAAAATCATTGAATGCAACACATTAGATATTTTTTTCTTTTTTATTAAAACTGCATGTTCAGCATATTGTGTGACATATAAAATGCGTGTCTTGAATTTTCTGCTAATAGTCTGTGAGAACATGTCAATTCTGAATGACTTTTGTATTTTTTGTAGACTTCAAAAGTAAAAAAAGGTAAAAGAATAATATAAAAAGTGTAGGCTTGGTTAAAGAACTGAATTTGACGCAATGTTGAGGTGTGTCACTGACCACTTGAGATATTTTTGTTATGGTTTTAAAAATATTTTATACGATGGAAAATCTTACATTTTTTCTCATGGCCATGCAGGGAATTCCAAAGCTATTCCAATAGTTATTCGCTTCTTTAAAAATCTAACAAGATACGTAGCCTAAGTCCATTGAGCTGTTTTTATATCTACAAGAACATCTACAAATATAGGTTTATTTGTAAAATAAGACAAAGAACAAGCCCTGAAGAAAAGTTTGTAGAAGAGTGAGCATAGAGCGTCATGTGAGTGCAACAATTTAGATCTTTACCGAAACGATGAATGTTGTTTATTTAAAGCCTACACTTGAATAAATAAATAATATGTGTCCAATTTGTTCTTAAAATACACTTAGGTTATTGAATGTTATGTATTAAGTAATACATTTATAACTTTGCTCTCAGGTCGAATATAATTATCATCATAGAGACAAATCTGCAATAAAGATTTGTAAGTGCTACTGTTTTCTTTTTCTTTCTTTTCCTTAGTTATACTTTATTTTACGACGCTTTAACAACTTGATCACATCACAACGGAACTGTCATCGTTGACGGTATGTGGTGAACGGTAGCCTTTCAAGGTCTAATCCCCGAACAATACTATTTTCGCGTCAGGCCGTGCAGTGTAGTTATTCTAGCATCCGTAGTCAGGTGGCAAAGTGCAGTTATTCTTTTAAGGTCTCGTCTTCTCACATCATATTTACCGTTTAGCTCCACGATAAGCAAATGGGGTTAGGGGCTACGCCCGGCCCTCTGCTTGGTCTGTTGCTTACATTATCTGCAGATGACACACATTCGCAATTACCATTCATTTGTTATTATTTTATATTGAAAGAGGAACTTTGGGTTATGTTAATTATCCAATTCGGTATTTAGCTTAGCGACTGAGGCAAACCACGGAAAATCTCATCCAGATTGGTTGGCCCAGGGGCATGAGCCCAGGACATCAAAATAGGCAAGCGAAAAGGCAATAAAAATGTAAGAAAAGATACGGCAATCATTTTACACCCATCATCCTGTAAACCTCACATTCTCGTCAGAAAGTGATTAAATTCCAGCAAGAAAGGGTACACATCTATTAACCGTGCTACTCAAAAGGTTAACATGTCAGCTTCCAAGGCTGCGATAAGACGTGTTTTACTCCACGCGTAGTCCACGTCTTTCTGTCATTTTTATTTGCTGAAGTGACGCGCTCATTGGTACACTACAAAACGTCGGCGACTTCTCAAAATAATCAGTGCGTTTTCTGAGAGATCTGTAGCAACAAAGATGAAGTCCATGTTAAAACTTTTGAGTAGCACGGCAAAACACACATTCAGCCTGGCCTCGGCCCGGCAACTGCTCGCTGTCTTCAGTATGTAAATCAACATCAGCATTTGGTTAAAAATCGCACACATTGTAGAATTTTAATATTGCACATTATCACAAGGTATTGTTGTAAATAGTCATGCGTTAAATTCTTCCAAATTTATCAAATCTGGTGAAAAAGGTAGCACTGATAAATATGGCAACTGCTGTTGCCTACATCATTCTACCCTTTAAATCAGCGACAAGCAGATGGGGTTAGGAAAGTCGCCCAGTCTACTGCTTGGTACCTCAATCGAAATTACCATCTATTCTCATTTTTGCTATTGTTTCAGATTGAAGGTAGAACTTAGGGTTGCGTGAATCACCGTTACCTTGGCGAATAAGGGGGAAACCACGAAAAAAACATCTGAGGTGTTCCATAAAATGACTTTCTCTACATTCCTGCAAAAAAAAAAAAAAAAAAAAAAAAATAAAAAACTTAAGCTTCTATTTGCTTCATGCTAATCGAGAAAAAATTAGCAGAAATAAGTCTTTTACTTGCTTAAGTAGAAGCGAAATAAGGGAGTACCATAGGTTAAATGGTAGTCAAAAGCTGGTTGCTATGTGACTGAAGTTCCTTTGCTTGAATGGATAGGATTTGACAAATTCCTGTATGCGAAAAGTGTTTTTCAAAGCTGCAATTAATAACAATGAATATCCCAAAAACGATCAACTCCTCGAAAAAATGTACATGACATAAATTGCGTGTTTTATCGTAATAATTTTTTGTATGGCAAGTTTTTGTCCATCTTTTACGGTTTAGCAGTTATGCAAAATTCCGTAAAATTCATCCAGAATAAAGTAGTCATCGAGGCTATTCCCAGAAAATTCAAGATATACATTTTATTTATCAGGTAAGTATCTCTAACATGCGATATTTTAATCAAAATCATTGAGCCATTTTGAGAAAATCAACATTTTCGAGATTTTTTCCATGTAAAGGGTAGTTGGGGTGGGGGATTTTCTTGAAAATCCCTGTGTCGCATCCTTGGAAGATGCTAAACTTAAAAACCAAGTTTGGCATTTAACGGACTTTTCGTTTTTGAGCTATGTTGTCCACAGACACACACGGACCTTTTTCCAAAATTGCTTTTTTTTTATTCAGGGACACCCAAAACACGTATTTCCGGTGAAATCTCGGTATCCAATTTTTGGGTGGAATGCAATACCTTCTTTATATACTATGTACATAGTACGTGAAGAGAAAGTAAAAATGTTTATGACATAAATTGTGTTTTAACGAGATCTGTATTTTTGTACAGCAAGTTTTGTCTACCTTTACAGTTTACCAGTTATGCATAAGTCGTCCAGAATGAAGAGATCTTCATAGACTATTCACAGAAAAATCAAGATATATATATATATATATATATATATTTATTTATATATATATATATATTTATTTATATATATATATATATAAATATATATATTTATTTATTGGCATGTAAATACTTTAATATACGGTAGTTAAATCAATATCGTTATCCATTTTTAAGAAATTTAAACTTTTGGAACATTTTTCCGTGCCTAGGGTAGTTTGGGGTGGGTGCATTTTCTTGAAAATCTTCGTGTCGCACACTTGGAAGATGCTGAATATCAAATATCAAATTTGAATATCAATTTGGCTTTTAACCGACTTTTCATTTTAGAGTTATCGTTTTCACACACACACACACACACACACACACACACATGTATACCCGTGGAGTGCAATAGCTTCTCTACCTATGTACAATGTAGTGTGCAAAAGTAAAAACGGTGTTGCATTACAAAACATGGGATGCCCAAGTGTCGTGCATCATATATGGCTCCCTGAATGAAATGAAAATATCGAAGTTAATCAGAAAAAAACTAGATTTATTAAAAAAGGCAAATATTGGCGTTTATAACCCAAATACTCAGTGACCTTAAAAAGCCAAAGCATGGAAAGTAGAAAAACTGGTTTTCACTTGCAAATATCTCAAAACACGTCTATATTTATGTAACTTTTATTTATTTTCATCCGGTAAAAGCGACATTTTGCCCACGTCCGGCAATGAGTAGACTTTTGCACACCAGATCCCTTCATATGAGAGTTGCCCAGTCGGATATCCAGCGTTGTCCATATCGCAAAACTATCTCCAAAATACGCTCTAATAAACCTTTCTCACATTTATGTATTATGTCGTTACATAATGCAATAGCCCCGAGCCACTTGTTTTTTATTGAATTTGACGAGAGCGAGAGAATATCCTTGAAGGAAGCTGACGTGGTCATCATATAACTCGCAGCACGTGTATGTGTGTGTGTGTGTGTGTGTGTATCTGCACAGCGCGCGGCATAATACGTACAGCCTTGAGAAGTAAACCTGTCTGCTCTCCGTTTTGAAATGCGATATCACCCACCGCATTGTGTTTCTACAGGTTCCTGACAACAATGCGGCACAAGCGGGCCAGTTCAATAAACAGCGACAGTCTGCTATCTTTCTTCCTTTGGCATGGGAGAGCAAACAATCGTATACACCGCGATTCATCTAACCCAGCGTTCCACAACTGGTGTGTTGCGGCACAGTAGTGTACTGTCATACGGTAAAACCACAGATATAGAGAGAATAGATAGGAAATGCCCTATCTTTAATCATTGTGGTTGGTGAAGCACGTTTTTGTTAAACCAAATTTTGATTCAACACTTCTGAGATGAGCGGTTTTTGTGGGTCAAATGTGCACCCAAAAATAAGATTTTGTGGTGTTAAATGTCAATTAAGCAGTAGATACGTTTGGACTGTAGGTTTCAAACCAGTATAATGGTGAATATTCTCGAATAGCAGAAGCAAAAACAAGGAAAGGGAAATGTGTTGCAATACATATGTAGGTTATCAACAGAACGATTCTGTTTTGTTTGTTAGATTTTAGATTTCCAACTCATTAAGACCGTTGAAAAGCAGCCAAAATTGACAACTTACTCCGGTTTATAAGAAACCTCTTGCTATTCGCCATTTAGCAGCTATCGCGAGAAATAATTAATATCAAATTATGTGCTTATGTTCAGTTTTAGACCAAGAAATTAGAACAAAATTAAGTTATGACTTTGCAGCGATGTTTTCTGCAATACCAATTTATCAATAACTTCTGACAGGCCGAAAAATGTGATTGTATTAAATATTCCTTCAACTAGATCTCCCCTCTTCCATTGTCTTTTGCATTTTACTTCAAAAACTTGGGAAAACAATTAATTTAACAGATGTTGCGTATGGTGTATATGGTACAGTGACAATCGCAAGTTCGCGGCCGGACACAAAACGTGCTTCAGCATTTCCGCACTGTGGGTAAAACGTATGACGCGATTTTTAAAATAATTATTGCAATAAATTAATTGTCATGTGAGATGTTTTGCCCGTTGCTGACAATTAAGCGTTAATGGACTTAACTAAAAACATTTATCACCATTCAGAAGTGCGCTGGATATTGGATATAAATACTAAGATTTTATAAAAAATATCTTTATTTATAAGTTTGAAATAAATTAGTTTACTAAACTTAAATTTAGTATATTGAAAGGATCAATATACTAACTGAATAGTAAAACAAACTAATTGTTCTATAATGTGATAAATAAGGTGGTACTTTTCATGGAATGGCTGCTTGAACAATCCGAATAATCTGTAGGAAACAATACTCAAATGTAATATATTCTCGTGCATTTTTCCTACAGCAATACTTACTGATCAGCATATAGTTACCTCAAAATTACGTGCTTTTTTATGCATTCGCTTTTTCATCACTTTATGTTTACAGAAACGTTTAATATTTGCTTATTTATAATATATACAATCCAGTTTTATAGAAAATTGTTTCTCAGCAATCTGTAATTTCATAACAGAAATATGATAATTAAATCACGTTTTAAATGCATGAAGGACTAGGGTCGTTGAATATATCTTCACTATAAAGTGCAAACTCTTATAAAAATGGTATCGATTGGTGCTGTGGCCGGAAGACAATTAAGACCTCTGTTGGCCAACATAGAAAGTTGCATTACGTTAGTGCACAATCCGAGTGAAAGGATTCGTGGGTGAGGTACGCAAAGTCAGTCTTAATAATTTACATACCGACTCCATTGTATCGTTCACCGCGAAGCCATTATTGCTAAATATTTGCCATCTCCAAAAATGCTGATGGACGAAGTAGTAAAAGTTGTGAACTTCACCAAATCGCAGCCGCTAAATATGCGTTTTTTAACGTTTTGTGTCAAGAAATGGAATCAAAACACACTACACTTCTATTACGAACAGAAGTACGTGGTCATCTCGAGGTAAACATTTTAACGCGAATGTTTGAACTTGAAGGGAAGGTATTTGTATTTTTTTTATTTATTATTATTGTAGGGAACAAAGTATCCAGATGATTAATGCGTGTCTAAGATGACATACTTGTTCACATTTTCGTACACTTGAATGAACAGAAAAAATCTAAGGTAGAAACGAAAAGTATTCGACTAGTATGGATAAGATTCATTGAGTTAATAAATTAACTTTTGGATAGAGAAAAAAGGAGTTAGATCAAAAACCTTAGTAATTGGTTTAGGCTCAATTAAATATATTGATTTGGGTTGAAAACGTTTTGGTGCTCAAAATTTATATTATAATTTAATAAAGTTAAGAGGATTTAATCATAGAGATAATCGAAAACGGATAGTGTGAGATGTTCTCAATTGTATGGTCCATTGATGATAAGGCATTGGTGGACTTATGAGAAGCGTTGCAGCAGAATTTTAAAAAATATTTTGGAGACAATGTTGTAGACTCTGACTTGGTTCGTAATTATAGATTCAAAATGCCCTCTGAATTATATAGACTTACAAGAGAAACTGGCAGGTTTGAAAGCAGACAGAACATTGGAATTAAATTTTTCGAAGTTGCTTTGGAAACATTTTGGTTGTCAATAAACAGTGAATACCCGCTTATTTCCGAGATGGTAATTAATGTGTTATTAGTTATTACGATGTTTTGATCCACGCGAACATCTGCAAGATGTACACACAACAAATATTAAATCAAGTGGTACATCTGCTTTGAAGGGTATAACACCTCTCTTGAGGAATCATCTTTAACGTCTACATTGTCAATGAGGCTCTTAATGTTCTCTCGCTACTTCATTTATATTATAACTCGAATTTTGACACTGTTTATTATATTGCTCTATTCAACCATTTGTGTGTTCTTATTAATATTTGTGTTTGTTAAGCTTTGTCCACGAGGCAACTTTGCAATAAAGAAAGCTTTAAAATAAAAATAAATACTAGACATTTGCGTCAACTGAGTTCTCGACGTTGAATGGGGAGAGAGAGAGAGAGAGAGAGAGAGAGAGAGAGAGAGAGAAAGAAAGAGAGAGAGACTCAAATTCATCGATGAAGAAATGAGGCAATCAAAGATTCCGCTACGAATCAGCCGTCTGTGAACAGCTAAGCAGTTTTTACTTTAAATTCGTATTAGAAATATGTATATTCTACAGTGAATGTAACTTAAAACAATTTCGTTTAATAATAATACTAATACTAATAATAATAATAGTTATCACTATCATTCATATTATTTCTTAATTATATTAGGATTTTATTTTAAGGTGGCAGACATTTTTGAGTACCCTGTTGACTCTAGGGGCGTAGTAGGTTTTTATCTATCTCTTACGGTTACGTGTTATATAAGTCATTCAAAATGAAGACTTCTTCAGAGGCTATTCCCAAAAAAAATCAAGATATAATTTAGTTTGCCATAAAAATATCTTTGGTATAACATATTTTCGAAAAATATTCGATGTAAAAGGTAGTTGAGGAGGGGGGATTTTCCTGAGTATCTTAAATGTTGAAGGATTCTTGGAAGATATTGTACTTAATTATCAAGTTTGATATTTAACCTACTTTTCCATTTTGAGTTATGCTGTCCACACATGGGCGCGGACTTTTAGAATAAAGTGTTTTTGAATTCTGAGTTCCTCAAAACATATATTTCCGGTGAAATCTCGGTATCGAATTTTGGGGTGAAGTGACGGTCAAATATTTTAAAATCTGTCGGTATGTGATGGCAGAAGTTCCGTTCTCTTTCCATGGTAGGAGTAAAAGAAAAAGAGATGAAACGGATGAGGGCTTCCCGTTTAAGAAAAATCATTGAAACCAATAACAGGGAATATCTTTGATATGTTTAGATATTTATTAACGAGATATACATTTTTATGTGTTCAGTTTTTCTCTATCTCTTACGGTCAGGATTCACATTTTGTCATGCAATTGCCTTTAACATACGGCATTTTAATCAAATAATTTCAGCTATTTTTAGAACCCCGAAAATTTTGAAAAATGTTCCATGTTTGGAGAGGGGAGGATTTTCCGTAAATCTTCCAATCGCATCCTAGGAATTGGTGAGCTTAAACACCAAGCTACCTATGCTGTTCACACACACAGACCTTTTTCTTAAAATGCGTTTTACTCGAGGTCAAAACATGTATTTCTTGCAAAATCTCGGTATCGAATTTTTCGGTAGAATACAATATCTGCTCTACCTACTATGTTCATTGCAAATTGTGCAAGTGCTAGGAAAACAAAAACGAATATATGTATCAGCAAATAAAGAATACGTCGGAAATGCCTAAAGCCACAAAATATTTCACTGAATACAAATCATATCCTTCAACGAAATCTATAGTATGTATTTGTGTAGTAATATTTTGTCTCTCGCTCAATGTTTATCAATTATACTCGTTAACAAAAAGGACTTCAGAGGAAGAGTACTCCAGAACAATCGTTTTATTTACATGCAAATATCTTTAACACACAGGCTTTTAATCCAATCGTTATTCGTTTCTGAGAAAATAGAAAATAATGACCACTTCCATGCTAAATATATAGTTAGGGATGGAGGCATTTTCTTGAAAAACTTTGTACCGAATCCATGGGACATACGGAACGTAAATAGTTTGATACTTGTTGCAAGTGGCGTGTCGCTTGTGGTTATGCAAAGGGAATGTAATTTTAAAGCAGGGAAAAAAAAATTCAGGTGTTTCATCACATGCCTTTCTCTACCTGTTCTGCAAACAAGCTATTCTTACAAAAGAGTATTCTTTTATCTTTATCATGATCAAGAATTACATTAGAAGGTAAATAAATGAGTACCAGAAGCTGAAGCGATAGTCAAATCGTTTAAAAGTTGGTTATATGTGAACAATTGAAGTTCGGTTTGCTTTGCATTTCCAGAAAAACAAAAGAATGACGAAACGAAGGTGACCCCGGAGAAGATACATAGTTTAAAATTGAAACCAATAAGAAGGAATATCCCAGAAACGGTCAACGCTATAACAAAAATGTGTGACATATGTATTTTAACAATATCTACATTTTTAGTACAGTAAGTTTTTATCTATCTCTTACGGTTTACCAGTTATACAAAATTGAGCAAAATTCATCCAGAATGAACAGATTTTCAGAAGCACTTCCCAGACAATTCAAGATATGCATTTTAATGTAAATAGCTTTAATACCTATGTGGTTTTTTTAATTAAAATCGTGGAGCTATTTTCGAGAAAATCAAAACTTCCAAAACGTTTTCCACGTGAAGTGCAGCTTGGGGTGAGTGGATTTTCTACAAAATATTTGAGTCGCATCTTTGGAAGATGCGAAACTTAAATACCAAGTATGTAACGGTGTTTTAGTTTTTGAAACATGCTGTTCACATATACACACATCGACCTTTTTCTATCTGTTTTACTCAGGGGATCTCAAAACATACATTAGGTGTAATGCAATAGTTACCTTCTCTATACAATACGGAGGTACTATGGAGAGAAAGAAAACATGATTGTAGCTTTACCTAATGGATATATCTACAATGAAATGGGTAGGTACAAGTGTAGTATAAATTTATCTCGGTTAACAAGAGATAGGGAAAAAAAGGGATAAGAATAGTTTAAAGAAAACCGATAAAGAGCGTCATATGAATGAACGCAATTGTTTTTAATTCTAGCTCTATAGTTAGTGGTACCCATGTTTATAATAAATTACTTTAAAGTTGAGCCGAAGTTCCTGGCACCGAAACCTCGAATATTAATTACTAAGGATTGATATATTACTAAACCGAAATTATGATCATTTCTTACATAGTTTTCAGTAGGTATAAACATATCAACAGATGACAGGCTATTGCTATAATCACCTTAATATTGGAAGTCAATGGACACAAATTTAATAAATTTAAATATTAACACTCACGTTTAGTGCTCAATGTCTTCTCCACACACACATATGCAACGTACCTGTAATAAGAAAGAAAACAAATTAAAACAAGAACAACTGCACATAAACTTTCAATCGGAAATAAATAAAGAAAAAGATTTTGCAAGAAGCAGATTACCCTGAACATGATTTAAATGGGCGTTGCTCAAATGGCACATATGTTATTATATCAATACAATTGTTTTACAATTTAAGAATTTCATGGATTGTTGTACTCAGGTGATTTTAAAAATGACATGATTTGTTTTTGAAGACTCTGTGATGATTGCAGATATGCACTTATAAAGAAAATTTGCCTATGTATGATTACTTACCAAAATATGAAAATATGAAGAAAAAATCCCAAAATGCTATGAAATGGTTAGCCATTTTTATGAAAAACACACATTTCAAAACCATTCCATATAAAGTATAATTTGAAAATGAAGGCACTTTCTTCAAAATCTTCAAGTACATCTTTGGACGGTCCTAATCTTAAATATTAAGTTTTGTATTAAGCCGCATTTTCGTTTCACTTTTAGAGTTATGCTATTCTCTCTCTCTCTCTCTCTCTCTCTCTCTCTCTCTCTCTCTCTCTCTCGCACACCCCACACCACACATACGCGCTATCTTTGGGTCCAGCGGTCTTAAAACAATAATTTTCAGAGAAATCTCCACATTGACTTTTTAAGTAGAATATAATACATAACTAATGTAAGTGCATACAGAAAGTAATAAAAATGGGAATACGAAAAAAAAAGATAATATGAGTGTTTCATACGACATATAAGCATGTCGAATAAAATCGAGATCCTCCATTTTCTCAAAATCTCCTGAGAAATCCTGTCCCTTTTCAGTCTACGAGAGAGTGAGAGAGAGGGAGGGGGAGAACAAATGCAGAGCCTCCTAAAAACTCGTCTTATCTATAATTATGTTAAAACACATAACAGAAATTCTAAGTCTTACGTGTGTATTAGAATCTCAAAATCCTCTTAATTAATTTTGATAATTCTTTCACAATGTAAAGATTAATTCATTTCAGGTGGACATGGGGGTATTAAACACCTTTCAATTTCTTTTCATAAATAACAAAAAAAAATAAAAAGTATTTGCAAAGCCCTTGTACTCGATTTCAAACACAGTTACAAAAGACCATATTTGAGAAGAAAACTTTTGAGTTTTAGTTAAGAATGCAATGGAGTAGAAAGAATAGTTATTGGTACTCCTATTTTCATATGTGTTACGCTCCGCAGAATGTAAAAACAAAAGCCAATTCTCCTACAGATGCGAAACGAGATTTTGAAGAAAATCTCTTCACCGAAAATAACTTTTGCATATGAGATTCTTCGAAACTTTCAATTTACTCCCAAAATTGCTGACGATTTTGATAGAATACCATACTAATAAAATATGTTTTGGAGGGAATAGCCTATGAGGTCCTCTTCATTCGGAAGCAATTTTGCATAATCTTGTATTAACTGGTAAATGCTAGAATTTATGCTAATTAATTTTTTGTAGTATGTCATTTTCGCTATATCTATTAGTGGTACGAATTGTTCAATAACTGTCATTCTTTTAAAACCCTTTCGGTATTGTTGTTTTTCACGATTTCATGCAAACATTAAATGTTACTGTTATTGCATTGCAGTTTAGTTAACATACTTAACATTTCATTCAGCTGAGAGAAATACTTGATAGCTGAAAATTATTTTATAAACGTTTTATAAATGTCACAATTTTCCACACAATTTTCGTAATTTCGAGAACTGGTTGCAATTTTTGTAATTCAAACAAAAATTGTATAAAACACACTTATTAACGTGTGTTTTATCCTAAAAATGTTATGGTGGACACTTAACTACACTCAAAAAATATTAATGGAATTAAAACAAAAATTTAGAGGCGTGGAACACTTTCAAGTTGTGAAAAACATTTTTTTTGAGAAACAATCTGGTTTATAAAACATATGCTAGGCATCACATGGATTGCATGATCTGATGCGGCTATAGAGAACAAGACAGGGGTGGCGGACATTTAAATGTGGACTACTGTATGCCTAAAGGTTCCAACAACATTTACCGCAAGAACAAACCCAAAAACCTAATTTCTATTTCTTAATCGACCGTGGTCAAAAGTTCACTTCCGATGTCCCTTAAGGCAAGTATATAAAGTTCAGTTCTTCGACACTATCGCCTTCCATTTATATATAAAACGAAATGTGTAATGTAGCTATTTCTGCGAAGGTTTATCTCAAGAGGAAGTATATGGAAAAATAGATTAAATTACATTCGTAAGAATAGTTTCTAATCCCATTAATAAACTATCGAGAATAGAGAAAATATTGTGAATGTAACACATCAGACTTGTTTGTTCTTCTGTGCTCGCACAAAGATTGTACAATCTAATTGCTATAATTTTTTGTCATACGTTTTTGTCTATCCAGTAATACAGGCGTTCCAGTTTTGTTGCGCGCCAAAAGCAAAGAGTTATATACTAACACACAGGGGTATGCCAGCAATATGCAATATTCATCATCGAGGACAACCTATCATCACGACTAAATCAAGCGTTGGAATGCAAGCGCAAGCTATGTTGTTCAGTGACTATTGACCATCACTTCCCATTTATCCTACTCAAAGGCTTGTGGTTGAGTACTCATGTGTACTCTACCTCAGACGAGTAGAGTTGGAACAGCTACTGTATTATTTGTCAGTTATACACACGAATGAAGATCACTTTTACAGGGTATTTCCAGAAAACTCGAGTTACTTAAATATCATAATCGTATAGTATTTTACTACGGAAGCAATGACAATCAGAGCCAATTTTGAAATGTTTAGATTGGGTTTGGGATATTTTTGGAATATTTTGTGTCGCATCTTCGGAAGATGCTGAAACAAAATTACCACGTACTATACCTTAAGTTTCACTTTTGAGTTATGTTGTTCATTCGCGCGCGTACGCAATTCATATTTTTGTATTGTTGATGAGGGGTCCTCAAAACATGTACTCCAATGAAACATCAATATCGAATTATGTGATGTAATGTAATACCTTCTTCTGTTATTGAGTTAGTACATAAAGAAGAACTGCTATTTTGCCTTAAATTTAAGGGAATAATGATACCTCGGCAACGTTTTTACTTTATAACACTTATTAAAACTAGCTTTAGATTCTCAGGGCGATATTAACCCGTTTTTTCCAATCAGGAGTTACTGGCCTTATTACAAAATTCACAATTTTAATTTAATGCATTCTAGGAACAATCAACGTCTATTTCTGCGAAATCCTTTCGTAGGATTAGAGCAAGGATTAGTTATCATCATATTGAGCGCTTGCTATTACTCTTATTATTCGCCTCGGGCAAGCAAGAAAAATCGGAAATTAAAAACATTTTTTTCTAGATACCAATAACTATTATCAGCCATTACTGAAACAGTTCAAGCAACTCCGGTGCAACCACAACTCTAGAGGCGAACCTGACTACTACTAATATAGACGCTGGTGGGTCTTCAACTCAATTCTCAATTACAATTAAAACATTGCATATTTCACATACGGTGTAAAAGTTTATTGATACCGCCTTTCTGCAAATCGATTCAAGCTATCTCGTTTTTGCAGTTTGTTTTTAAATTGGTAGATTTTCAGAAATATTTAACAGCACATTGGACTGAGTTGTATGCATTACTTTTAGCTGTTTTTGAGTGTAAAGTATATATTTTATTAAATCCGCTATAACTTATAAATGGATTTTCATGATTTTCATTGCTCAGTCTTAGATTGAGATTTCACTTTTAATTGCGCTTGATATTTGAATGATTTATTTCAGACACAGTATGTCATATTTTGCACCTTCAATTGCACATGTAATCACCTCCTCTGAGAGCAGTCTTGTTGAGGCCGAAATAACGTTATGAGGCTTATCATCCGGATTTTAAAATACTTTTAAAACATAATTTAATACAGATAAAACATAAGTCGGTGATTTATGTTGTTTCTGTACTACATATTCTGTAGAGTATTAAACTGAATCTTCATGATAAATCTGCAAAACGGCTAGATTTGTTTTGGCAGATTTTTACTTTCTCTATACGCACTATGAACATAGTGTATAGAGAAGGTATTGCACTCCACCAAAAACTTCAATACCGAGATTTCACCGGAAATATATGTTTTAGGGTTCCCATTATCTAAAAAAAACATTTTCGGAAAAAGGTCCGTGTGTGTGTGTGTGTGTGTGTGTGTGTGTGTGTGTGTGTGTGAACACGATAACTCAAAAACGAAAAGTCGGTAAAATACCAAACTTGGTATTTAAGTTTAGTATCTTCCAGGGATGCGACACGAAGATTTTAAGAAAAATCCCCCCACCCCAAACTACTCTTTGCATGAACTTTTTTCGAAAATTTTGATTTTCTTAAAAATGGCTCTAACGAATTTGATTAAAATATCGTATATTAAAGTTATTTACTTGAAAAATAAAGTGTATATCTTGAATTTTCTGGGAATAGCCTCTGAAGAGTAGTTTATACTTGATGAATTTTACGGAATTGTGCTTAACTGCTAAACCGTAAGAGATGGACAAAAACTTAGCACACAAAAAATGTAGAGCGCGTTAAAACACACAATTTATGTTATATGCATATGTTTCCTGGAGTTGATCGTTTTTTAGATATTCCTTGTTTTTGGTTTTAGCTTGGAAAAACACAATTTTCTCATACATTTTCTCTCGTGTCCATACAAACAAAGGAACTTCAGTCACATAGCAACCAGCTTTTGGCTTTCACTTTAACCTATGGTACTCCCTTATTTTGCTTCTACTTACAAGGAAGCAAGTAATTAGACCGTTTCTGCTAATTTTTTGTCGATTAGTATGAAATAAATAGAAGCATACGCTTTTTAACATAATTTGTTGCAGAGATGTAGAGAAAGTCATGTGAATGGAACACATCAGATTTTTTATCTTGTGTCCATTTTGTAGTAATCAACGTTTTCATTATAAATTCGCTGAAGGTGCTGCCATTGCAAAGGATTTCATCAATAGCATAATATTTCATATAAAAAGTAATTTAATAATAATGTTGGAAAGCTATCACACATCCAGAGCGGCGCCTCCCAATAAATAAATATACAATGGATGGCATTTTCAAATTGAAGCCGTATATATACCACAAGAGGAAAAATCTAACGCGTCCCATTCACGTGGCTTTCTCTAATATTCAGCAAACAAACTTCTTACAAAATATTATTTATCTATTTTATGCTAATAGAGAATAACATTAGCAGAATGATCTTGTTACTTAGCTTTTTACAAGGAGAAGGGAACTATGGGAATACATAGGCTAAAATGATAGTCAAATGCTGTAAAAGCTGTTACAATAAGATTGTCATTAAAAATCAGTTAGCTTTGCATGACCACGAGTAAAATGTTTTTAAAAGTGAAAACGATAACAAAAATATCTAGAAAAGGGTTTTATCCACATAAAAGGAAAAAAAAAAAAATCTGTGTACCATTCACATCTCTGTAACAAATTATTGTTAAAAAGCTTATTCTTCTATTTACTTCATGATAATCGAAATAAACATTAGCAGACATTGTTCTTATTATTTGGTTCCTTGTAAATAGAAGGTAAAAAATCTAATGTGTTCCATTGATATGATGTCTTTTAGCTGCTCGGTAATAATAATAATAATAATAATAATAATAATAATAATAATGATAAAATTTATTCTAAACGCTATACTATTATTTACATCATGCTAATCAAGATACATATAAGCAGCATTAGTCTTATTACTAGCTTCCTTATAAATAGAAGGGAAATAAGTAAACGCACATGTTAAAGCGATAGTCTCATCCTTTAAAATCCAGTCGCTATGTTAAACAATTGAAATTGCAATATTTTTGCACGCCAGGAATAAAACACGAGAAACGAGAAGAAAAAAAAAAGATGTCTTGCCGTTTGAGAAAAGTATACCTAAATGGCTTAAAATTGAAACAAATAATTCGGAATATATCGAAAACGATTAACTCTAATATAAATGCATATGACATAAATGGTGTGTTTTAAGAGATCTACATTTTTTGTGAAGTAAGTTTTTTTGTATCTCTTACGCTTTGCCAGTTATATAAAAGTCGTCCAGAATGAATAGGTCTTCAGAGGCTGTACCCAGAAAGCTCAAGATATACATTTCCTTTGTCATAAAAATATATTATACGTAGGTACTTTAATCAAAATGTTGGAGCCATTTTTGAGAAAATCTAAATTTTCGAAAAATATTCCATGTAAAGGATATATGAGGGTAGAGGATTTTCTTGAAAATTTTCGTGTCGCTTCCTTGGAAGATACCGAACTTAAATACCAAATTTTAATATTTAATGGTCTTCTCGTTTTTGAGTTATACTGCGCGCGCACGCACGCACACACACACACGCACACGCACGCGCACGCGCACACGCACACGCACGCGCACACGCACACGCACACCTGTTCCTAAAAATGTTTTTTTTGGACTCAGGGTCCTTAGAACAGGGTCAAATAGAATAGTTTCTCTATACACTATGTACATAGTAGTGTAGAGAAAGAGAAAATAAAATCTGACGTGTCTGACTTTCTCTAATCATGCATAACTGGTAAACTGTAAGAGACAAACAAAAGATTACTACACCGTATATGTAGATCTCATTAAAACGCACACCTTATATTCTTCTTCTTTTTTGTAGAATTAACCGTTTCCGAGATATACCTTATTACCGGTTTGAATGTGCTTAAACCTTCTCTAGCGGGAAGTTAAGTTACGTTTCATCTATTTTGTTTTACTCCTGGGAATGCAAAGGCAACCGAATTTCAGTTGTTTCACATAGCGATAACTTTTAAAATATTTGACTATCACTTTAGCTTTGTTTATCACCTTATTTCCTTTCTGCTTACAAGGAAGCATGTGATAAGACCAATTCGTTAATGTTTATCTGGAATAGCATGACATAGATAAAAGAATAATCTTTTGTACGAAACTAAGTCTGTTTGGGTTCTTATAAAATGCGAGAAATATAAAGAAAAAATAAACGGTGCTTAGGTCTATATTATTGTCTATATTATAATTTCCTAACATATACTACTTTATTTTTTTATTGTTTCATTTGTATAGCCCCCCTTTAACTTCAATGGTCATATCGGGGCTTTGACTTGTGAAACAAATCGTAATACTGTAGGTTCAGAACATTAAGATTAATCAATTTTATATTCCTAAACATACGCACATTCATGCTTCCAGATTCTATGGGGGATAGGGAATCATTCTGGTTAAACAAAAATTCCCCGCCCCAGCCGGGAATCGAACCCGGGATCTCCGGATGAGAAGTCAGCTCACTGTCCACTGCACCACGGAGGCAGTCATGTTGTTAGTTCTAATTTCACAAAAAATCATACTTCTACATTACTGTCAACAACGTTTGTTTGTGGAATAGCTAGAGAAAGTCGTGTGAATGGGACATACTTTGTGTAAGTGAGCATAACATTCCTGTAACATATGTCACTACAATAATTCCTTTTATCCTACAGATGCTTGTAAGACAGCGTTGCTTTGCATAAACGACATAAGAAAACTTGGACTTTAAATTAAAATGATAGTTGTTAGCGCAACGGGTGGGATAAAGTAAACAAAATTCACTCGTTGCTGCGGTAATGAGTGGGATAAAATAAATAAATGGTTGATAACTACAAATTTTCTAAGCCTTTTAACAGCAACATAAAACAGGAAACGTTCAAGCTGCTCCTTCTCTAGAATTTTGGTTTATACGTTCTTGAACGTACTCTAAGAAACGCCAACATCTTAGAAAATCTTTATATATCTAGGTCTTCGAACACTTTTAATGTTGATTTTAACATAGAATATTTGCTCCACAGAGAAGATGACTTGTAACATTTTGAAAGAAAATTAAAATAATCACGAATCGCTTCATTAATGCCCTGAACATTTCTTCATATCTGCCAAGCCTTAAATTGCTGAAACTCTTTTCCGTATAATTCCCGTGAAATCAACGTTCTCAAAGTCCATCGTAAACTTAATCAATTTGAAACTAGCAGCAATAAAAACAAAATTAGTATTCACACATAGCCTACCTTATTTTATAACTATAAGAACGCCGCAATTCAATGCGCTATTCCTTATTTAATGTATTACTTTCTGTTTTAAAATCATTAACTAAATATTTGTCATATTAATTTATCGCATCTATAGGATAAAATAATGTATTATACAAGTGGACAAACCTTTATTATTCACTCATAGAACTTGAAACGCTCCCCTTCGGTTCGCGTTTTAAATTGTTCTACTCATCGATAAACTCTCTGTTTATCCACTTGTATAATAAATAACTATATTTGGTGCATGTGGTGAAAGCTTTTACGGCAAAAGTTGAGAGAAAATGCTCTCTATCGCCATTCCTGAAACTTGTTAGCGCGTTAAATAAAACAACTACCACAACACCTACAACTGACCTTGCTGATAGATTTTATCAAGGCAGTTCCGATTTTCCTACTTGTTATAGTGCTACCTACATCCCCTTGGTCGACGCCACAACTTCCGCCTATGGAGGATATCCTCACATCTTCCATGAATTCGATATCCGGGAAGTTGTGGCAGTGTCTGCAAGATAATGCAGCGGTTCGCTCAATGGAAGTTTAGGTGTTTGAAATTCTTCCCCTTTCCCAGCGCAAGGATAGCATTCCAATCCAAGACTGAGAGACGCTGGACGGAACATCCACAAATAATTGGTCTTGCTCGACCAAAACACCACAACACTAAGGCACGCTGAAAAAACAGCGGTTTTCACTTTCTCTACTACTTACCTATAGAAAATGGAATACGTATTTGGATTCCATTCAAACTTCCGATATTTCACCTGAAATACGCGTTTTGACGTGCACAAAATAAAAATGTGTATGGCTTAAATTGTGTATTTTAATGAGATCTACAGTTTTTGTCTATCTCTTACGGTTTACAAGTTATGAACATCTTACGGGATAAACAGGGACTCAGAGGCTATTCCCATAAAATTCGTGTATATGCCTTTTGTATACATTTGTAAGTATATGGTATTATATAAAAATCACTTGAATAATTTTTAGGCAAATCACAATTTTCGATAAAGTGTCCATGAAATGAAATGGACGCGGGACCAACGGCTTTACTTCCCTTCAGAAGGAAGCCATGCTAAGGATTTTACGCCCAAAAATCCATCGTCCTCCGCCGGGTTTGAACCCGCGACCTTGGGCATATGAAGTCAGCACGAAACCAGATAATGGAGAACCTATTACGATAGGTCGGCCCGTAGCCAGGCCTGAACACGAGGAAGGGATGATGCGAAATGTAAGCGAAATTGACGATTGGAAAGGTGATGCCGGAGCAATCGGTGAAGAGTGGCGAAGGGAACCAGGGGACCCGGATAAAACCCGCCCAGATGCCGCTTCGTCCACCACGAATCCCACATGTGGGCACTTGGAATGGAACCCGGGCCACCTAGATGGGAGACGAGCGGTCTAACACTCATCCACGGTGCCGCCAGTGATCCTAAAAAGAAATCGGCTCAATGGGCCTTTCGAACGGAGCCTACAAAACTCCCAACGTATCCGTAGTGCTGGTAAAAGATGGTTGTCGGCACCCTCCCTAAAACGGTTCATATTGCTACTATTTATAGCATTAGAAGAACGACGTACCGTTACCGTCAATTGCTACACAGATATGTTTATCGCAAAGTTTTAAAAGCAAATCGTAGAAAACGCCCAAAGGAAAAATAAGTTTATACTATGAATCATGACAACACATCATAGAATACAGCATAGTTTAAATTTATGTAAATTAAATATCTATTTAAATGTTTGTTTTCATTTAAGTACTGGAGGCCCTAAAGGTCAGCACTAAGGTCCCTCCACCGTACAGCAGTTTGCGATTTCTTTTCGTTCCCAAAAATTAAAGATAAATGCCTGGAATCACTTTTTCACCATATGATGCAATGACCTCTTATAAAAACAATAACCTGGTTTCTGAAGTACCTCAGAAAGAGTAGTATCATTTGTAAGATTGATTTCATCACATGCAAAAATGGTGGTGTTAAAGTGGGATAGAAATAAAGAGTCATCTACACTTTTTAAAACTAACTCTTGTTTGATTCTAAAAAATGTCGGCCTCGTGTTACTAGAAATTCATAAATCCTATTGTATAGTTAGGTTAATATTTTAACGAACAAGAAGACTTGTCAGCTCCACTTGCCTACTAGAATAAACAATTTACATGAGAGAGATGGATTTAAAATTCACGTGTCCATTACTGAATGTTCGTAATTAAGTCGTCCATTGCTGAATATTCGTGCCCGTTACTGCTGATTTCCAAGGTTACTAGTGATGCACTATCAAATGCACATGCTATACGTTTTTTTGCAGCTAATAAAGAACCTTGTCGTGATGAAGGACAGGCTCAGAGATAATATCGGGGGTCTCACAGCACTGTATACCATTAGGTACAGTACAGTAAAATCTGTAAACTTATATTACAATATAATACAACAAAGTTTAATGCTTAGTCATCCTCATGGTTAACAATCAGTAACACTTTGAATCTGAAAACAATTCCTAGGCATAAAATAAAAATAACGCGAGAAAATTGCAGGCGAAAGATGCATAATTAAATGTAAAGCCAGGATCCAAATCATGACTATGATATTTTCCCCATACTGGAATTGGGGATATACAGGGAAACCTAATTAAGCTCGAATGTGAGCTAATCTGACACAAAGTGTTACGCTGAATCCGATAAACGTATCAGAAAGCAAACATAATAACTCAATAAACCATTAAATTACAATTTAATCTGAAAAGAGGTCACGTGAGAGAATTACGCATCCGACGTCACCGCTCAGTACGAGGTTGTTAGCCGAAAGAATTTAATGTGTTGCTATGTCCACACGCTGTTTTTTTTACTATCTCTAGCCCGCATGTACAAGGTACATAGTGGATATAGGAGGCATTGTATTCACCCACAAATTCGATGTCAAGGTTTCACCGGAAATACATGTTTTGGGGTCCCCAAGTCCGAAAAAAGCATTTTCACAAAAGGGTCTGTGTGTGCGCGTGTGCAGCATAGCTGAAAAACGAAAGTCCGTTAAATACCAAACTTGATGTGTAAGAGGTAGACAAAAATCTATTATACAAAAATATAATTCACACAGAATTCATGTCATATAATTTATTTTTTGTAGAGGTGACCGTTTGAGATATTCTTTCTTATTGGGTTATTGGTTCTATATTTAAAATACTTAAACATTTCTCATACGAAAATCTGTCAACTCCCAGCCATACAAAGGAATTTCACCCACATATCAACCAGCTTTTAAAAGATTTGACTTGTTGTTTCAGCCTGATGTAGTCCCTTATTTCCCTTCTACTTACAAGGAAACAAGTAGTAAGTCCATTTCTGCAAATGTTTATCTCCATTAATGAAGTAGATAGAAGAATAAGCTTTTTAAACAATTTATTACAAAGATGTAGAGAAAGTCATGTGAATGGAACACATCGGATTTTTTAAAATTAGTTTTGACTAAATTCTGTTCTTTCTTTGCCATTTGTAAAATATTAATTTAAGATTAAACTGGAGTGATGAGTGCTCTTTTCCAAAATTCAATTGTATTAGTTTTTGTAATGCCAATATTTGCAAAGTCGTACTTTAGGCAATTAAAATAATTTAATGTTCGAACCTTGTTTACGTTTAAACTACACTGCACTATTATTCCATCATGGCATAGTTGCTGAAACATTTAAATAAGGCGCTTGATTTAAGTAACAAATGTTTCCATCATTTTTTTTTACATACAATTTGTTCTTTTTAATTCTGTATTTTACGTCGTCTGACTACAGAGGTCTTATTGGACAGATACATGAATTAAGTACTTTGATCAGATGGGAATTCTTGGCTATAATAAAAGCACAACATTACATTGTAACTTTATTGACAAGTAAACTGTTCTTATATAAATGGAGGGAATACAAATTTTTCGCAGTTATTTTGACTACAGATTCCATCCCAGTTTAAGAAAGACACGTCCACACGTCTCTAACAGAGAAGCGGCATGACATGGGGTTTGTAAAAAATTGTGTTTTTGGTCTCGTACAAAACATACCTATGCCGTTCTTCGTAAATTTTCTGGATGTTACAGGAATTATACCTATGTGCTAAAAATATTAAAATGATTTTATTTGTTAACGACGCTGTCAATTTCCAGGATCATATCAGCGCCGCCGGTGTGCCGGAATTTCGTCTCGCAGGAGTTTTTTAACATGCCAGTAAATCTATGAAATGGGGCTGTCACTGTTAAGCACACTTAAAACCGATCTTCAACAAAATAATGATAATTATTTATATTACTATCAGGTCGAAACTGATTGCAATTAATTTGCTTCTTACTTAATTTCAGCTAAACAAGGAAGATTAATAATTCAATACTTTCTGGGTGTAAATCAAATTTTATATTTAACTACAGCCCTAAGAGTTATTAAGCTATCGGTCTGGGCCGCGTTTGAATCCGCGACCTTGAGTTCAGAAGGCCTAAACATCTGAACTATCCAGATCGCCTACCTATTTCTATTTCTATTTTGAGACTTTCACAGATATTGGTCTTATATTAACTGTAACCTGCAATCGTGCATGTAGTTTCTAATGTGGCCCTCGAGCTCCAACAAGTTGGTAATCCCCGTTCTAGAGCAATCCAGGTGTACAGAATTGAGACAAACTAATCAAACTTACAGCAGAGGGAACCGAAGGGTTGAATAAAAACCAAGCTGGGAGTGAAACCCTATCTTATGCAGCCTTATTTACTGTTCCATGTTTTTAACGTTTCAGAGACGCTGGTATCGGAAATGTTCTAAAGAGGCCATTAATTTTGGGCACTCATGCGGAAAGGGATGTCGTTTATATCCTGAGTTCATCTGTTACAAATTTCCATTCCTCCTTAGTTTGCCCGAGTTCACAAGAAGTCAAATGTTTCAAACAATGCTCATTAATAATACAATCCGAAATAAAGTGTTGGTGATTCTAGTGCAGGCCTACAGAGCTTGCTCTTATTTGTGCTCAAACATTGCTACCCCTTCTTTACCTACTCCGTTGTACATGACGAATAACAACGGACAGTGACGTTTCCCTGAGGATGACACATTTCGCCTAGCATGGGAAATTTAACATTTCTGTTTGGGATGGTAAATATGCTGAATGTTTGTATTAAAACAGTTGTCCTTCGTGATAAATTATAACACCAGGTGTCATTTTAATATTAAAAGATATATTCTAAAATATTTTGCTTGTTAATGACGCTGTCAATTGCCAGGAGCATATCAGCGCCGCCAGTGTGCCGGAATTTCGTCCCGTAGGAGTTTTTACATGCCAGTAAATCTTTACATGGGACTGTCACTATTAAGCACACTTGAAAACCATCGGTGGGCCGCGACCTTGAGATCGGAAAGCCAGCTCCTAACAAATTGAGCTATCCAGACCGCCCGACCTTTGAATATTGCAACATACTAATCAGTATGGAAAAGATAAACTTTCATTTCAGATATGATTATAAGAATTGAACTATACTAAGAGTGTGAACGCTTCAGTTTAGATGAAAATAATCTTCTATCAATACTGCGTCTCTCTGTGTCTACCATTTAGCCTGATTTTGACAAATGTATTTCGAGAAAAGATGTAAGCGTTCTGCTATACACCAAAAAAAAAAAAGTTAACAAACCCTAATTTGAGGAAGAAAAAAATGCGAGACATATTTTTCTAGCCGGCCACTCGCATTTAAAATTATCTAGTTACGCCACTGTTGTACTTTACATGCCGAACAACAGTCTTAATCACAACTCGAGGTTGAATGGTGAGCTGTTACCGTTTACCAGCTCCCCAGGGCTATTCTATAAACTTGAAATGATGCAAGAACATTCGCTCAGGAGAAACTATTAAAATCATTCTGACCGAACGAGGTAACGCATTCGGGATGCGACGAGGTCGACTCCCGAAGAGCGTCCACTCTGACGTTTTTTGGTCTTTTCAGAGATGGAAGTGTCGACGATTGCGGCAGGAAAAAATGCTCTCTGTGGATATTTCTCCGTCCTTAGCCTTCGGTTTGTTGGGGTATACGGATCGCCCCTTTGGGCGGGTGGAATTTTGGATCTTCTATGTGGAGCAGAGATCCCAGGTATCCCTGTCCGACTGCCGGAGCCCTTCACCGCTGTGCCATCACCCCTGGCTCCGGATGCATGGTGTTTCCTCTCATCTATCCTTTTTCGGGGGCGCCGAGTTCCCTTCGAAAACACTCTAACCTTAACTTTACATTAACACTGGATGCAGAAAATTACTTCTGAGGGGGGAGCTGATACACATTCATACACATGACCTTCACTACTCGTTCTTAAACACACTTATTATAAAAACTTATTCTTCATGTATCTACTTCATATTAATCGAGAAAAACATGTAGAAATTGTTTTATTACATATAATTTCCTTGTAGGTACAACGGAATGAGGGGAACACAGACTTAAACGACAGTCAATTTTTTAAGAGTGGATCGCTATGTGATTGTATTGAGATTTCATTCTCTTCGCTTCACCACGTATAGCGATTTTCCTCTTAAGTAAAGCAGGATTCTACATATAAATGTTTAAAAATTCAAACCAATAACAAAAAATATTGCAGAAAAAGTAAACGGCAGAAAATATGCATAAAGTATGTGCTTTAACGAGAACATATTTTTTATTCAGTTAAGATTTTGTCTCAAGCCATCCAGAATGAAGAAAACCTCACAAGCTACTCGAATACTCGAGATATGAATTTCATTTTTATGCTAATATGTTTAACAAGTAATATTTTAAACAAAACATTTAAAGCAATTTTTTTATAAAATCAAAAATCGGCGGAAAATGCGGTATGTAAGGGGTAGCTTGGAGCGGGAACATTTTCTTGAGAATCTTCCTGTCGCAACCTGGGAAGATACTGAATTTCAGTACCTACCAAGTTTAACATTAACTCATATTTGAGTTATGCTGTTCTCTTACGCTCGCTCTCTCTCTCTCTCTCTCTCTCTCTCTCTCTCTCTCTCGTGCGCGCGCGCACACACACACACACACGAACGCGCGCCCATTTCTAAAATTACCTTTTATTATGCATGAGGCCTTAAAAGTGTATTTCTGGTGAAATTTTAACTTAGAATTGTTTGGTAGAAAACAGTACTGCCTCTACTTTTTATGGGCCAGGCAAATAAAGAAAACAAATATCGTTTATAACAATTTGCAGACTTGGCCATCGCTTTAGCCTACCGTATTCCCCTATTCCTCTTGTATCTACAAAGATACAAGTAATAAGACTCTTCCTGTTATATCTGATTAGCAAGGTGTAGATAGAATAATGAGCTTTTGTAAGAATAATGTTGGGGAATAGGTAGAGAAAGCCATGTGAGTCGAGCACGCAAGATATTTTAAGTTGAGGGAAACAAGATAAATAAAAATCTGATGTGTTCCATTCAGAAGGCTCTCTACACCTGTAACAAATTATTGTTAAATACGCATGCTTCCACCTACTTCTTGCTAATCGAGATAAACCTTAGCAGAAATGCTTTCTTGTAAATAGGAGTAAAATAAAGAAATACACTGGGCTAAAGGGATAGTCTAATATTTTAAAAGCTGGTGACAATGTAGTTGAAATTAGTTTCTTTACATTGCCAGGAGCTGACAAATTCCCGTATGTGAAAAGTTTAGAAGTATTTTAAAGCTGAAATCAATAAGGAATATCTCAAAAATGGTCAACTCCCGAAAAAATAAATGTACACTACTTAAACTGTGTACTTTAAAGACATCTATATTTTTTGTACAGCAAGTTTTTGTCTATCTCTTACGGTTTACTAGTTATGCAAAATCCAGCAAAATTCATTCAGAATAAACAGATCTTTAGAGGCTATTCCCAGAAAATTCAAGATATACATTTTATTTGTCGTGTAAAAATCTTTAATATATATAAAATATATTTTAATCAATGCCGTTAGATTTATTTTTGAACAGATTGAAATTTTCGAAAATTTGTCTATGTAAAGGGTAGTTTGGGGTGGGGGGGGATTTTCCTCGAAATCTCTGTGTCGCATCCTTGGAAGATACTAAACTTATATATCAAGTTTGGTATTTTACAAACTTTCGTTTTTAAATTGTGTTCACAGACACACACGGGCCTTTTTCTAAAAATGTTTTTTTTTTTTATACAGGGGACTCTAAAACGTCATTTCCGGTGAAATTTCGGTATCGAATTTTTGGGTGGAATGCAACAGGTACTTCTCTATACACTATGTACATAGTACGTGTAGAGAAAGTAAAAATCAGCGAGGTTAAACAACAGAAAGTCAACGAACGGTCCACAAACGCATTTTCCCGTTCAACTGCCGCCTACGCTTTGCTACTAAACAGCTGCACTCACCGTTACCTTGACCTCGGTTCATACTGCTAGCGCTCCTTTTGCAATTTACTTACAGAAAGATTCAGACAAAAATGACTGCGGTTCTTACCGTTCTTAATGTAAACACCCCTCTCCCCGTGGAGAATAGTATTTAGGGGAGACATTTTAGTGGAAGCTGGGCATAAGCTCCGAAAACGAGACAAGATTTAAAGGGAGGAACAAAACCGGAATTTTACATAGACAACGAAAAAACAAAAATTCTGATGTGTTACACTCAAATGACTTTCTCTAATTGTTCTAAAAACAGACTGCTTACAAAAGATACTTCTTTCTACACCATGCTAATCGAGATAAGCATTAGCAGAATGTACTTATTACTTAGTTCCTTATAAGTAGAAGGCAACTAAAGAAATATGCTATGCTGAAGCGATAGTCAAATGCTTTAAAATCCACCATTATGCGATTGGCATTGAAATTCGCTTCTTTGCTTAGCCAGGAGTAGAACAAAAGAAAAACAGACACTTCTTGTCTGAGAAAAGTATAAGTATTTTAAAATTGAAATCAATAACAAGGAATATCTTTGAAACTTCTACTCTACAACAAAAATGCATATGACATATATTGTGTGTTTTAACGATATCTTCATTTTTGTGTAGTAAGTTTTTAGTCTATTTCTTACGGTTTAACCGATATGCAAAATTCTGCAAAAATCAACCAGAATCAAGTGCTTCAGAGGTTACACCCAGAAAATTAAAAATATTTATTTTAATATACCGTATATTAATTTTAATATACGGTATTTTAATCAAAATTGTTAGCTATTTTTGAGAAAAACATAATTTTCAAAAATGTTTCCATGTAAAGGGTTGTTTGGGGGTGGGATTTCCTTAAAACCATACAGTATTTTAATAAAATTCGTTGAGCCATTTTTGAGAAAATAGAATTTTTCTAAACATTTTCCATATAAAGGGTTGTTTGAGTTATGCTGACCACAGACACACACACACCTACGGACCTTTTTCTAAATATACTTTTTTTTTGGATCCAGGGGGATTCAAAACATATTTCCCGCGAAATCTTGGTATCGAATTTTTGGGTGCAATATAATACCTTCTCTATACACTATGTACATAGCACGTGTAGAGAAAGTAGTATCATCTCTGCTAACAAAAGAGCCTAAGTTACCAAAGAGAAAAAGGAAGAAAATAAAAAGGTATCTAAAAATTACTGTTCTAAGAAAATTTCTTAAGAAATTTAAGTTCAAAAGAACATGGCTAGACAGAGGAATGAAAGTAAAACAAAAATAAAAGAGCGAAATGGAAGAGAAGAACGTAGACAGAGAAACACTGGCATAGTTATTACAACATCCCATAGAATTCCTTTTTTACCGTCCCTAGCACGTATGTACAATGTACCTAATAGAGAATATATTGTATTCCACCCAACAATTCGATGCCGAGGTTTCCACGGAAATGCACATATGCCAGGGCGGGACTCGAACCACCGATCCCTTGCGCCACGAAGCACCAAAGCTAGGCACTTAGCCTAAAGTAACAGGACTGGCAATAATTGAGCAATCTAGCGACCTTGGCAGAAATAGATAACCTACATGAGCGCGGGACCGTAATTTCAAATTATTTTAAATTACCAACTGCAATTTAATTTATACATTATTTCGTTCTTGCCTTAGAACGTTGTACTTAATGATTACATAACAAACATCCACAAAATTACTTCCGTTTCCCAAGAACAACTTCTGAATCGTCATCTTTGTTGGGATCAGCTGCAGTTGTATAATTTATTCATAATTATATGCATTATACCACAGATAATATATCACATTTTCAGGGTATTCGGCTCTCAAACATTGAACACCCAAAATGTATAATCACGAGCCGCTACTGAAGGGTCTATTCTAAGGCAAAAAAGTTGGTCTTCTACCTTTCCTTGCATTGATGCTATTATGTGAATTACTGGAATTGGGGCTAAATAGCATTTTGTGTAGTTTTCAGTAATATTTTGCTATACTCTTACTCATAAATTTGGGTATATTGCTTTCTCTAAATGTACTATGTACAAATTTTATAGAGAAGGTATTATATTCCACCCAAAAATCGATACCGAGATCTCACCGAAAATAATTGTTTTGAGACCTCCTATAACCAAAACGGATATTCAGAAAAAGATCAGTGTATGTGTGTGTCTATATGTGTAAGTGTGTGTATGTGTGTGTGTGCGTGCACAGCAAACACTAAAGGGCCGCTAAACACCTAACCTGGTATTTAAGTAAGATATCTCCCAAGGATGCGACACGAAGATTTTCAAGAAAATCCCCCCAGTGCAAACTACCCTTTATGTGGAAAATGTTTAGAAAATTTTGATTTTCTCAAAAATGGCTCAATAATTTTGATCAAAATACCGTATGGTTAAAAGTATTTACCATGATAAAACGTATATCTTGCATTTTCTGGGAATGGGTTCTGAAGACCTCTTGATTCTGGATGAATTTTGCTGATTTTTGCATAACAGGTAAACCGTAAGAGATACTTACTACTACAAAAAAGGCTTATCTCATTAAAACACATAATTTGTGTGATATACGATTTTTGGTAAAGCCCATTCTGAGATATTCTTTGTTATTGGTTTCAGCTTTGAAATACTTACACTTTTCTCATACGGGAATTTGTCATTTCCTGGCCATACAAAGAAAGGCATTTCAATCACAGAGCAACCAGGTATTAAAAGATTTGACTATGGCTTTAGTTAAGTTACTCCCTTATTTCCTTTCTGCTTACAAAGAAGCAAGTAATAAGACAGTTTCTGCTAATTTTATTTGGATTAGCATGAAGTAAATTAAATAATAAGCTTTCTAAAAATAATTTGTTACAGAAATATAAAAAAGGCATGTGAATGGAATACATATTATTATTATTATTATTATTATTGTTATTATTATAATTATTATTTTTAAGTAACAAGAATTATAATTGCACTAATTGGATACATTACATTTTCCTATGACTTTAATGAAAAATTTAATTTACAGGAATATTAATTTTAACTCTGTTTCTCTACGCGTATTATATACATAGTGTATAGAGAAGGTATTGTATTGCACCCAAAAATTCGATAACGAGATTTCACTGGAAATTAATGTTTTGTTTAAAAAAAAACACTTTTATAAACATGTGTGTGTGTGGGGGGGGGCAGCATAGCTCGGAAACGAAAAGTCGGTTAAATATCAAACCCGAATCTAAGTTTATCTTTCAAGGATGCGACACGAAGATTTTCAAGAAAATCCCCCACCCCCAACTACCCTTTACATGGAACCCTTGTTTAAGATATTTATATGACAAATGTATATCTTGAATTTTCTGGGAATAGTCTCTGAAGACCTCTTCATTCTGTATCACTTTTGTAAAATTGGATAACTAAGAGATGGACAAGAACATACTACAGAAATCATGTAGATCTCATCACATTCAAGACATCTTTCTTCTGCTTTCTCGTTTGTTTTCTCCTGGAAAGCAAAGAGATGGAATTGCAATTTTTCATATAGCGACCGGCTTTTAAATGACTTGACTGTCGCTTTAGACTGTGCATTCCTTTATTTACCTTCTACTTACAAGAAAATAAGTAATAAAACTAATTCTGCGTATGTTTATCTTGATTAGCGTGCTTTAATAAAAGATTAGTCTTTTGAATAAAAGGTTTGTTTGCGGAACAGCTAGAGAAAGTCATGTGAATGAAACAGATACGTTTTTCTTATTTGTTTTGTTTCGAAACGATGCCTTAAAAATCTGATGTGTTCTATTCACATGCCATTCGCAGAAATGCTTTCTTGTAAGTAGAAGGGACATAAAACGGGCTAAAACGGAATCAAATATTTTAAAAGATGGGTGCCATATAGATGAAGTCAGTTTCTTTGCATTTCAGGAGTTGACAAAATCCCGCACGTGAAAAGTGTAAGTATTTTAAAACTGAAACCAATAACAAGGAATATCTAAAAAATGGTAAACTCTACCAAAAAATGTGTATAACAAATTGTGAGTTTCAACGAGATTTACATATTTCGTGTCGTACATTTTTGTGTATCCCTTACGGTTTACTAAGTTATGCAAAATCAGCAAAATTTATCCAGCTATTCCAAAAAAATTCAAGATTTACATATTTGTCGTGTAATATCTTTAATATATGGTATTTTAATCAAAACCGTTTGAGCTATTTTTAAGAAATAAAATGTTTCAGAAATATTTCTAATTGAAGGGTAGTTTGGGGTGGATTTTTTTTTTTTTTTTCAAAATATTCTTGTTCCATCGTTGGAAGATACTAAACTTATATATCAAGTTTGGTGTTTCACCGACTTTTCGTTTTTGAGTTATAGTGTTCGCTGATACACACACACACACACACAAGATCCTGTGTTTTAAAATGTCTTTTTATTTATTTATTTTTTGAAACAGAGGACTCTAAATCGTCTATTACCGGTAATATCTAGGTATCGAGTTTTTGTGTGGAATGCAATACCTACCCTTTCTGTACACTATGTACATAGTACGTGTAGAGAAAGTAAAAGGAGCTTCCTTTACAAACCTTAACTTATTTGTACATCATCTGTACTTTTCAAATCTGTACGTGAAAACTACTATTTGAATGTGAAAGAAACTTATAAAGCCTATTAAAATTAATTTGTAAACATTTTAAGTTTGTAAAATTCAACTTCTATTGTGAAAGAAATCTTCGAACTATAAATAAAGTTTACAATTTTCAAGGATCGTAAAACAATGAAAACAGCACTCTAACCTGGCCAATGTCTGAAGCGGTAAGAGCATGGGCAAAGGCAGCCGAAGTTACATAGTAACATTGAAATTTCAAGATTGGTTCAACTTTGCAGTTTTATGTCTACGCACGAGTAGTCTGAAAGAAGTAAAAAGCGAATAAGAAGGCTGTTGTTACTTTGTAGGATACTGAACTCTTACGGGAATTTGCTACTCAAACTATAAAAGGCGCAACACTCACGGATAATTTAATTCGATAAAAGACAGGAAGGTAGAAGTATTATCGTTTAACCATCTAAATGCATAATGCATGATGTTTACACAATGCGAAGGTCAACCGACAGGTTTAGACTAACATACACCTTCTGACGGCTTGCAAGCGATCCATTGCAAAGTAACGATTATTGCGAAATAATCATTGTTGCCTCCACTCCAGTCGTGTGTAGGACAGAAGTTGGAGAGATACAATCAGACTGAAAAATGCATTGCCATAGCCGAGATTTGAACCACGGATCTCCTGGTTTCCGTACAGTTGCTCTGATCACTGAGGTAGCATGGCAACATGCCGGAACGCCACTAAATTGCCCAACTGACTCGGGTTTTTCTCGGGAAATCACAAAAAGATCTAAAATTGTTTTGAGATTTCCTCAATAGTGACTAAAAAAAACTCCGTAAGTACTCCACTCCCGGGCTTTATATTTAGCCAACTACTAGGTCAACTTTTTTGAAATAATTGTTTCTTCCACACCAACTGGAGGGAAACTAGGAGATCCGTGGTTCAAATCCAAGCTATGGCAATGCATTTTTAGTCTTCTCGTACATCACAAAATAATTTGAGTTCATTTCTAAAATGCAAAAGACATAATAGAGCAACAGCTCTGCCAATCATGAATCTTGCAGAGTAGTCGCTAAGGCTCCTAGTTATCTATATTAATAGAATATTTCGCTATCATTATATAAGATGTATTATTTATATTTGTTTATCTTTCCACGTTTGGTGGCTTTTACTTTCATGAGCCAATCATTACCATTTTACAATTTCCCTTAGGTGCTAACACCAAAGTAACTTTTATATTCTTACGAGTGTCATCCCCAACGTTTGCTTTCTGTCTTTTTAGCTCCAGATTTTATATATATAAAACAACCTTCTGCAACTAATGCCCAAATAACCTTGCGAACGATTTCTTTCCCCAGACAGTTTCAGCTTTTTTTCGTAATTGTCTCTATTCTAACTCTTATTCTAACATCTGATATAATGTATTCTATTTATTATAGCTATTTATTTACATTATATTATCTTATTAATTATTTACAGCTTCTTCTTGCAGTCATAATACTGCCCCAACCATGGCGGTGAACATCCATCTAGTCACCGAGAATGCCCCAGTTTTGCAGAGGGGAGAGTGATCCAGGAGATACGGGTAAGAAAAAAGGTGTTCTCCTCGGAAGTTCCTGCGCATCCGCTAATCTCTTCCCTAAATCCAGTGCCTAAAACTCAGTTTCAGCTAAATCAGCACCGAGTTAGAAAATCACAACTCAAACCAGCAATTTAAAAGGGCCATCATTGCAACAACAACAAAAATATTTAAAAAAAAACACTAACCTAAGAAAGGTAGGTTACGTATTTCAAACTCAAAATGTTGCAAACTGCCACAGCACTGATCGAATTATATGTCCTCGCTTTCCGCGCAGTTAGTCGCGCATTGCACAGTAGGCGGTTTGCAGGAGCATCGACAAACTTTGCTCGCTTTGTTTTACTCAAAGGCCAACCAGTTGATGACCCCCTGATCTACAAATGTCATTAATGTGCTGCGTTTGTCAAGTTTGGAAAATCCACAGGATGCAAGATATCTTATTGAAATTTATATCAGTTATATACAATAAATGCGATATTTCTGAAATGTAAATGGTTATTCTTTAAATAATAATTTTAATGTCTAAATTCATTATTTTAATAAAACTAAGCTACGTAATACATTTTTAAAGCTATTCAAATACAAAAATCATAGTCTATAAATAGATCTGTCATATTATATTTTTATATTTGCTCTAATTAGTGGTGAAAAAGATTATTACTTTAAGTAATCTCCAAAAATTTTCATTTTTCAAAATGTAATAATTTATTTAGTAAAATTGGAGGATTGTTTCGAAAAAGTAATATAGCTATTTTAATGTGCTTTTGAGAGGCAGTGTATACATTTTGAAACAAATTAGTGAAAAATTGCATCGTGTGGAACTATTGAGCATACAAAAGTGTTGGAAAAAAGCTTGCGAGTAAATAAGTTTTAAAGTTGGGAGGCACATTTATAAACATACGCTTATGGTTTCAATTAATTGGTAGTTCAAGTGTGCCAAGTCCGAAAAACGATATATTTTCTTAAATTTTAGAAGCCAATTCATTTTATTATGAAACAAATTTGTTTAAGCTTTCAAATTTTGCGTGAAACTACACAGAAGCATCACTTAATACACCCACGCAATCCCAAGTAAGAAACTTATATTTTACTAATGATTAATTTGTAAGCTGATGCATAAAATACCTCACGCAGGTGACATAAACAGCCACTCTGATAGATTATCGCGACGAATGCCATATCCACTCAAATGCAGTGTTGGGAAGAGCATAAATTACATTTATTATACAGCCATGGATAGCATGTCGAACATCTGTACCCAGGCGAGCTCATAAATAAGCTCACAACTGCAGTATAAAATGATTAATAGCAGAACGCTTTACTGACTAACAATTTGCAACGCAAGTCGGTGAAAACTAAAGGGTGTAAATGGATATTTGAAATATGGCTGGCTATAGAAAAACTATTAAAACTGATGTGAATGGAAGCAGCAATACGTGATGGATTTGTGCACATAGCCGCAGGTAATGTGCAGTAAAGCGGGTGGGAAATAGAGCAGATAATGCATAACTATAGTTAAAGGCGGAAGCAAAAAAAGAGGGGAAAAAAGTAAAAATCTGCTGTGTTCCATTCACATGACTTTGTCTGGCTGTTCCACAAAAAAATCTTTCCAGATTGCTAATCGATATAAGTTAATAAAGTTGATTAACTGTAGCTCCTAAGTGGTGCAAAGGTCATTGTTGCTATGTTTCCTTGATCGGATTGAATTTCTAGTTCTTGACTTCGCCGCTATGCGCCATAATGAGGGAGGATCGGCTCGTCGTCCACAGATGGCATTGTAGGACGAAATCACGACTTCCGGAGGTGAAATGGCGGAATTTTGCCCAAAATAGTATGGGGTTCCTTTACGTGCAAATAAGTATTGCGCGGAACCACCGACTTTACTTCTCTTATGAAGGAAGCCAGTCTAATACATTTTTCGTCCGAAAAAATCCACGTTTGAACCTGCAATCTTGGGTTTTAGAGGTTAGTGTGGTAACCACTACACCACGGAGGGCGACTAATCGAGATAAACATAGCAGAACTTCTCTTGTTACTTGCTTCCTTATAACTAAGGCAAATAAGGCAATACACTAAGCTAAAGCGATAGTCAAAGCTTTTAAAAGCTATCGGTATGTGAAACAATTAAAATTAGTTGTTTTTTTTTTTCATTTCAGGGAGTAAACAAAAGAGATGAACTGAAAGTTAACCTCCCGCTTGAGGACAATTTAAGCACTTTAAAATTGAAACCAATAACAAAGAGTATCTCGGAAACGTTTAACGATAAGAGAATAAAAGACGGATAAATTGTGTTTTAATGAGATCTACATTTTTGTGCAGTAAGTTTTTGTTTCTCTCTCTCTCTCTCTCTCTCTCTCTCTTACGTTTACGGAGTTACGAGAGGTCTTCAGAGACTATTCCCAGAAAATTCAAGATACACATTTCATTTGTCATGAATATAGATATCTTTTAATATATATTTTTTAATGAAAATTCTTGGACTTTTTGAGATACAAAAAATCCGAAAATGTTCCTTGTAAAAGGTAGACGGGGGTAGGGAGATTTTTTAAGATACTCGTGCCGCATCTTTGGGCTGAACTTAAATACCAAGTTTGATTATAATCCGAATTTTCGTTTTGAAAATATGCTGCTGAAAGACACACACACACACACACACACACACACACACTCACACACACACACTCACACACACACACACACACACACACAGGCGGGCAGGCAGAAACCTAATCAGAAGATTTGTGTACTCTCCCCATATTTTACAACTGTTTTACGCATAGATACATGAGATGCTCATAACTCTGTTGTGAAGTACATCTCAAAAACTATTTATTCTTCTGCTGCTAATTTCCTGTTCTCTAACCAATTTTTACTTGAAGTTTACATGCTAGCTGCACCTCCGAAACCTCAAAGCTAGTGAACAAGCTATCGCATGTATACTATATCATAATTAAGTAAAAAATCTGATGTGTTCCATTCATATAGCTTTCTCTATATCTCTGCAACAAATTATTTTTAAAAAGCTTTTGCTTCTATTTACTTCATGCTTATTGAGGAAAATTAGCCGAAATCGTCTTATTACTTGTTCCCATGTAATTAGGAGGGAAATAAGGAAGTACCATATGTTAAAGTGATATGTGACTGAAGTTCCCTTGTATGTATCGACAGAAGTTGACAAATTCCTATATAAGAAAAGTATAAAACTGAAACCAATAACAAGGAATATCTAAAAAACGATCAACTCCACGAAAAAAGTTTATGGCATAAACTGTGTATTTTATCGTGAACTACATTTTTTGTTCAGTAAGCTTTTGTCTACCTCTTACGGTTTATCAGTTATATAAAATTCAATAAAAAGCATCCAGAATAAAGGGTTCTTTAGAGGCTATTCCCAGAAAATTGAAGACATACGTTTTATTCGGTATGTAAATATCTTAAATATAAGAGATTTTAATCAAAATCGTTAGAGCCATTTTTAAGAAAATCAAAATGTTCTAAATTTTTTCCATGTATAGGGTAGTTTGGGGTGGGAAGATTTTCTTGAAAATCTTCTTACCGCATCCTTGGAAGATACCAAACTTAAATACCAAGTTTGGTGTTTAACGGTATTTTCGTTTTTGAGCTATGCTGTCCAGACACACACACACACACACACACACACACACACACACAAATACACACACGCGCGCGCGCGCGCGCGCGCGGACCTTTTTTCAAAAATGCTTTTTCTTTGGGTTAAGGGGAATCCAAAATATGTATTTCCGGCGAAATCTCGTATCGAATTTTTGGGTGCATTACACTATATACACAGTACGTGTAGAGAAAATAAAAAAGAAACTATAAAATTGAAGATGCGATTGGCTACTACAAACAAAACATACTCCTCAACCAAAATAGCTGGTTACATAACACGAATGTTTACCTAATATCCAATTCTGGCATGAACTACAGCATGTATATTTGATGCAGCATGCATAATAAATTACGGCTTTGGTTTAATTACCCTGTAATGTTTGATTACAGACAAAGCTTCCTAAAAGGCTATTATACACAAGGTTACGAAGTAAAGTCAGAATGCAAATACTAAACACATAGAGAATTTAAAAGACTCTTTTTTTGAATGTTCAAAGTAGCTCAGCGGTAGAACTGTCTTTGATCCCTTAAGCTTCTGTTTTCTCTCTTACTTACCTATTGTACGCAGAAGAAACGTTGCACTTCACCCAAACATTCGATATTGAGACCAAAAATACGTTTTGAGGCGTGTTCAAGTGCGTACGTGTGACACTTTTCTCAATTGGTAATTTGCTCTTTGCCAAAGACCACGAAACTTCAAAGTAATCACATAGCGACACGCTTTTTGAAATTTTATCCATCGCTTTACATAATGCTTCGTACATCGAAATGTGTAAACGTGTCTTGAAAATTCATCTGGTTTAACAAATTGAATTTAGAAGCACAAGCTTTGGAATAAAAGCTTGTACAAGGGTAAGTAGAGAAAGTCGTGTAAATGCAACGCGTCATAATTTACTTTTCTAGCACGTATGTACAATGTACTTAGTAGGTAGAGAAGCTGTTGCATCCACCCAAAAATTCGATATCATGATTTAACCGGAAATACACGTTTTAGGGATGCCTGTATCGAGAAAAAACTAGAAAAAGGTCCGCGTGTGTCAACACGATAAGTAAAAAACGAAACATGAGTAAAATACCAAACTTGGTGTTTAAGTTTAGTATCTTCAGGGACACACACGAAGATCAAGGAAAGTCCCCCCCACTCCAAACTATCCTTTACATGGAAAAAAATTCGAAAATATTAATTTTCTCAAAAATGGCTTTGGGCGGTTTTGATTAAAATGCCGTATATTAAAGACATTTACAAAATGTGTATTGAATTTTCTGGCATTATTATTATTGGTTTCAGATTTGAAATAGTTAAACATTTTCTCATACGAGAATTTGTCAATTACATAACAGATTTTAGAAGATATCAATTCGCTTTAGCCTATAGTATTACTTTATCTTCCTTCTGCTTATAAGTAATAAAATTAATACGCTTATTTTTGCTATCTTTTGTTTATCTTGATCAGCAGGAAATAGAGAGAAGGATCGGCTTTTGTAAGAATAATCTGTTGCAGAATAGCTAGAAAAAGTCATGAATCGAACACATGAGATTTTTATTCTCGTATATGCATCAAGATCTATCTGTGGTTTAAAGAATAGCAATTACAGTCAAGGAAAGAAATTGATACTCGGGTTCTTGAACCCCGTTTTTTGTTTTCTGTCCTGAATCCCTAAAGCAGAATCTTATATAATCTATGCCACGATATATTCACCGATAATGAACTATATAATTGAATGCTGGCTCGCTAAAAACGGGATAATCACTCTTTTTAATTGCAATTTCGATACAAGTGCGATAAGTGCATGCTTTAAGAACAAGGAAAAACATTTCAAAATACAAATATTT